>CM053790.1:814996145-816231145 GCA_028749045.1 Cupressus sempervirens
CAATTAAGAGTTGCATTTACTTTAGTACTCTCATCTTCCTTTAAAAGTTTACAACTGGTCACTATTGGGGTGCTTACTAAAATAACCTCTTCCACATTGAATGTCTTCAGAATCTCCCTCACATACTTTTTTTCTTATGAAGATTTCTCCCTTGAGCCGAGACACTAGAAGTCCAATGAAAAAATTGATCTCACTAATCATGGACATTTCAAATTATATTTTCATTGCTTCATCAAATTTAGTGCTCATCTTATCTTTTCCTCCAAAGATGATATCATTTGCGAATATTTTTGCAATCAAAAAACCAAATCACATTTCCTTCTTTAGTTAGATGTTTTTGTTGTCTCTTGTCCTTTAAAAGATAATTTTTTATAAATTATGAGTGCAACCTACCATACCAGGCTCTAGGTGCCTATTTAGTGCATATAGGGATTTCTTCAGCTTGCACACTTGGTTATTCCCTTCTCCATTCTCAGACGCTTCTAGTTTTTCAATGAACACTTATTTCTCCAAAAATCCATTTAGAAAAAGTCAATTCACGTCTATCTAGTATACCTTTAAGTTCTTGTATACCATGAAGGCTAAGAGTATTTCAACTCCTTTGAGTTTGGCCACTAGTGAAAAGTTCTCTCCATAATCGATGCCTTTTTGTATATATCCCTTCTAGAAAAATATGGCCATATTATTAATCAATTCTCAATATTCATTCATCTTTTTTTCTAAATACCTATTTGCTACCAATTAAATTTTTGTCTTGAGGCAAGGTCATTAGGGTCCATATGAAATATTTCACTATCTTACCAATTTCTTCCTCTATGGCCTTCCCTTGATCTTCATCTTTCAGGGCTTCTCTTCTAACCTTAGGTTTAATATGTGATAGTAGTAAATTATCTCTCTCTCACCTTTCTTCTCATCATTAATCAAACATATTTGTCTCCAATTATTTGACCAACTGAGTGGTTTCTTCTCACATATTTTTCCAACACTAGTCATGTTAGAAAGTGAAGTCTACCAATATAACTGGGGGTGAATCATATATGCATTAAAAAAATGCTCAATATCCTTATTAATCATGATACATATAAAATTTACATGCAATAACCATATAAAGATAACAATGAATAGTAGGACTAGATATGTTAATTATGGAAACCCTTGATCAGAGGGAAAACCCTAGTGGAAACGATGCCCACAAGATGATGTACTAATATAAAAGGTCCTTGTCAAAGGATAGACTCAATTAGGAAAACAATGAGATACATTAATTAAATATGAGTCCCTGTTAGGAAAATTATAATGCTTTTCAAAATGTTCCAAATCTGGTAGGAGATGTACCAACCTTATTAGGAGTTGAAAGGAGTACAACTGAATCCATTGTCCAAATAGCCTCAAACTGTCTTCACTAAACAACCTTCAAGAAAATCTTATCCAAGTTTTAAACTAATAAATAACAAATCCTTTTCCAATAAAGTTCCTTTGAAGCTCATGGTACGTCCTCAACATTAGTCTCGGTTATGCTCAAAGAAAAATTTGCATTCAATTTTGCATATACTAACCATCCACATTGAATAATAATCCACAAAGAAATGACCTTTCCTTTATACCAAGGCCTAATAACTAATTGATTTAGCATTGAGACTTTCTCAATTTACAATGAATAATATACGAAATCAATAAGATAATTCACTTACATGTTACATTATAATTAACACTTCCCATAAATATTTTATCAATAGCCATCTCACTTGGAACAATATGTTGAACAAACTTCATAAGTTTGCTCAAACTGGATATGTAATTTTACCATCTAGATCATAAAATCTTGAACATGTCTCTAACCATCCTCAAAGACTCCTTAACCAAATCCCATCTCTGCTAAAAGATATATCCAATTTATCAATACCTTCTTTTCAAAAAAATATCTCATAACTCTATGATATCTCATTATCTCTTTCTACACTCATAACTAAAGTATCTATACACATCATTGAATATATTCCAAATGTGCGTAACCCAAAATTTTGACCATTGATTGCACTAAATAAATCTTCCTCTAAAACTTTGGTAATCTTCATAGAATAACATATATGTTGACATCAGTGACAAACTCTTTCATGAATACAATACATAAGAACTCAATCATTTCTCTAGTAATGCTAACATACTCCCTCATAGGAATACCATCAGCATTCATGCTAACAATATCCCCATTTGGCATTGATGGAAATATAGATGAAAAATGTCTAAGTACCATGAATACCAAATAATTTTCTTCCTCATCTACCTTTACTCCCCCATTCACGCTTCCCATGAATGTATATATCTCAATCTTAGATAGCACATCAACATGCACAAAGAAGGTGTTAATCTCTCCCATAGATAGACATCAATCCATGTTTTATATGTATACACACATCTTTCCCCCATAAAGAATGTTTTTTATGTACTAATATCTCCTCCATTGACAACAATAAAAAAGTATCATTATGTCAATTCGTTATGTTCAATAATTTCGAAAGCAATACGTTCAAGCTTAAGTGTCTAAAGACACTATTAAGTTCCAATACCAAGAGCCTCAATGACTTAGCTCAATACATATATACTCCTCCATAGGAGAAGCATCAAACAACTAGTCTAGATAAAATATATAGTGCTCTACTACATATAAGACTGATGCAACTTCTACATCAACTATTCTGAAGTAGGTTGGGTCATAACCCTAAGCACACCTATCAATACTCAAATGTGCACTTAGCCAAAGGTTTTGTGAATATATATACTATCTTATCCTTTGTGCTAACATATTCTAATATATGATTTCCTTCTCTTCTACCTTCTCTTTCAAAAAGTCATATTTAATTGAAGTGTGTTTTGTCTTTGAATGTAGAACTAGATTCTTTTACATACTCATTATACTTGTGTTATCATAATGTATGATAATAGACATAGTAAATTCAATTCCAATGTCCTTCAACATCTATTTCATCTAAATAATTTGATTGCAATTATTTGTTGCTACTATACATTTTTCTTTTGTTTCATCTACACTTCCCACACAATCAACATCAGTGTGGGCACACAATGTTAAATCATATGATATGTCATACTATAAACCATAATCAAGTGTTCCTTTCAAATATATGAAAATTATTTTTACTACTGAAAGGTGTGTCTCTTTAGGATTTTCTTGAAATTTTATCAAAATTTCAACTGCATTAGCTATATCAGGTCTAGTATTTGTAAAATATTGCAATCCACCATTTTTTGTTCTACACTAGGTGATTTATCTTTGCTAGATAACTTACATCAAGTTACCATGGGTGTTCCAATAGGATTAATTTTTTTAATTCAAATTTATTCAAGAAGTATTTATGACACATAGCTTATGATATGAAAATGCCATTTTTGTTCTACATAATCTATGATCCCAAGAAGTATTCCATCTCTCCAATCATAGTAGTCTCAAATTATTTCTTTATTTCTTCTGAAAATGTCTTTCTAGCTTCATCATTAACTCCAAAAATTATTTCATCCACAAATACAACAATCAATAGACCATATTTTGATGTAAGGTGCTCCCCTTAATACCATAAACCATAATATAAAACAAAGAAACAACAACAAATGTGAGAAAAAAAAATGGACTTCTTATTTGTGCTATAAATGCAAAATTATAGAATTCACAAGTACAATATGCTAACTCACATGGGCACCTTCATTACAATACTCTACAAGACAAGTAGTGAACTATCATCCAAAGGTGTCCTAGACAATGTTTGGGCCTTTCTTAAATAGGCAATTTTATGCCACCTGGGAAGGTTCTAGATGCTCAAACTTAATACCTAGGGCCGAAAAACCCTAACAACTATCTTGTATCTCCTCAATCTCCTTTGTAGCCAAAGTAGATGATGGAATAATCCACTATGCTTCCACAACTTCATCTCAATAACCTCCTTCATAATACTCTATCAAATCTAAAATATTAAATACTAGTAAAATATTCAATTCAATAGACAACTCCACTTCAAAAGAATTTCTAGAATCATGTCTTTTACCTATCTTACATGGTCCAAACCTCTTTATCTTCAACATATTATATGTACCCACTAGAAAATGCTCCTTTCTCAAATGAACCATGACTTCATCTCCAATCTAAAATTCCTTATACCTCCTTTTCACATCTGGCTTAGTCTTATATTATGTATTCATCTTTATGATGTGCTTCCTTATCTCCCCATGGATGTTCTTCAAATGTTCAACAAAATCTTCTGCTTCAACACTAGTTATCTCTCCTTTAACTAACTCCCTCAATTCAGAAGCATTTCTAGGACTGATCCCATATGCAATCTGAAATGGTGATTTACTAGTACTCTTATTGATAGAATTATTATATGCAAATTCTATTTGTGATAAAATCATATCCCATAAGAAAAAATCTTAGCAAGTTTCCCAAATTGCAATTCACAAAGTCTATCTATCCATCAGTCTGTAGATGATGTGATGAACTAAACTTCAAATCATTCTTCAACTTCTTCCACAATGTACACCAAAAATACCCAAAAAATTTGGTATCTCAATCTAAAACTATACTCTTTGGTAGACCATGTAGTCTCACCACTTCTTTAAAAATAACTCTACCACATGAATAACATCACTAGTCTTCTTACAAGGAATAACATGTGTCATCTTTGGAAACTTGTCAACCACCACAAAAATAGAATCATGCCCATGGTGTGTCCTCAGTAATCCAAGAACAAAATTCATGCTAACATCCTCCCATGGCTTCTTTGGTATAAGTAATGGTTGATACAACCCTATATTCTACTTTACTCCTTTCACCATCTGACATACTCTACAACTCTATACAAAATTCTTCACATCTTGTTATAACTATGCCTGGTAATAATTCTTAGCAACCAAAGCTATGGTTTTATATCTGCCAAAATTTCTAGCCAATCCTCCACTATTCTTCTCCTTGATGAGATTCTCTCTCATTGAACTTCTAGGAATTCACAACTGGCTTCCTTTAAACAACATGCTATCCTATATCATGAAATCCAACCACTTTATCCTATCAAGTGTAATAGGTTTTGTACAAGCCTTCCATGCTTCACCAAAATCAAGATCATCTGGATACAAAGTACTAAGTTCCTTTAACCCAACCACCTATATTTGCATTTCTATTAGCAAAAATTGTCTTCTACTAAGAGCATCTGAAAATTTATTAGACTTCCTAATCCTATGTTTCAAAACAAATGTAGAACTCTGTAAAAACTCAACCTATTTCAAATGCATTTGGTTTAATTTTCCTTAACTATTCAAATATTGGAAAGCTCGATGATCACTATACATAACAAAATCCTTAGGAAAATGATAGTGTCTCCACTTCTTCAAAGCTTAAACTATAAAATAAAATTCCTGATCATAAACAGAATAGTTTCTTTTTTCATCATTCAATTTCTCATTGAAATAAGCATCAAGTCTACCTTCTTAGCTCATAATAGCTCTTATTGCAGTACCACTAGCATCATAGTCTACTTGAAAAACCTTGTAAAATTAGGAAGTGCTAAAATAGGTTGCTCAATAAATTATTTTTTCAATAGATTAAAACTCTTATCTACGCCTACAGTCCTCTTAAATTATTTCTTATCCCCTCTCATTGTTTTTGTCAAGGGTCCACAAATACTACTAAAACCTCTTATGAACTTTCTATAAAAACTAGCTAGTCCATGAAAAGATCATACCTTTTGACTGGTTAGAACAATATCATAGTAAAACAAGGATTGGAAATTCTTAAACAATGATTCATTGCTGAAATTTAACATGTTTCTACCTAGAACATCATGCTAGACTCATTTAATGTATCAATCTGGGAATGTGAAGTTGATATGGTGACTGCAAAGTTTATGCTTTAGTTCTTCTCAATAGTCATCACTACCAGGGTAAAAGAAATTGATACAGGAAACTTATACTAGAAACTAAACCTATAGATTAATTCTCATCTTGAAGGAAAAACATAATAGTAAATAAATATTGCTTTGGAAATAAACCTATGCTATAGGATATAGTCAATGGTTCTACTACCAATGACTATAGGAACAATAGTACTTAACAACTCAAAGGAAACTTAACTAAATCCTACTTAAGCATGAACAAAAAATTCACCTTCCACAAGGGACCCCATGGAAGTGTAAATGAATTATAACTAATAGATTGAAGTGAAAAACTGTCATGTATTCATTCAATAAAACATGGATGCAATGTAGAATATCATGATTCTTTACTCTACTGCTTGATTATAACATGAATTTCTCAAAACATCTAACTCTGGAAACATAAGTTCTATCTTATTTAAAGGAAATTAGGAAAAACAAAATGCCTACAAACTAGCTCTTCCATTACATAGCATAACAACTTTTAGTTTTAGAAGTGATAACATCATTTTTTCAAGAAGATAAGCCACATTCAATGCTTCAAAAATATAGGAATGCTCGGCAACTAAATTATCTTGAACTAAATCAACAATCACAGAATGATGGCAAGAGTGGAGCTATAAATGAACTCTAAAACAATCACCCACCTTGAAAGACCCTCTCATCCTTTAGTCCGCACTCCTTGCTTGACTTATTCTTCCTGCAAAAGATTAACACAAGAAAATCCAAACACGAATCCAAGTCATAGATCATAATAAGTTTTTCCTATTTTAATATAGCCTTGTCACACGAATACAGGAGGTCTACCCATTAAAGCTAGAGGAGAAATATATTAGATTTACCATGACATTTATTAATCTAGATATATATATTCAATATTGTCTTTGAGTTCCATAAGCATCAAATATACATATAATTAATACTTATAAACATAAAAGACTATCTCATGCTTATGAAAAACAATAATATATTCAAGTCTATACTTTAAAAATCATAAACAAAACATCCCAAAATCTTGACTCATCATTCCCCCCAACTTAGCCATTTGCTTGTCCTGCAGAAAATAAATTCTTTAACCTAGCTGCCATACTATAGTTAGTAGCTATATTCTATCTAGATCCTCCCTTTGCAAAGCTCCAGTAGAAGCCTTTTGTTTTCTTGTGTTTCTTCCATATGTTCTCTTCCTCTTGCATGGTAAAATTGTCCAGTCTTTTTGAATTTACAAGTAATGGAGATAGTAACAATGGAGGCTTAAAGATTAATGGAATCAAAAAAATTTATCTCTCTCTTCCCAAAGAGATGTACCAAGGAGCACATTGGGTTTCCATAGAAAAATTGAGAGGTGAATGTGGTTCTCTCTTTCTCATTTCCTTATATAAACCATTCCAGTTGCAATGTATGGTATTTCTAGCCTCAGGTAGTTTAGTATTTGCAATCTCTTCGTATGCATTAAATTATTCCTTCATCATTGGATAGATGATCTTGCTACTTAATTGAGAGGAGGCTATTCTTAACAAGTTATAATAGATCTAGTTCAAGGATCCTTATCTTCAGGCCTTAGAAATAGGGGAATGCCTGACTCCAAATTTCTATACACTTCAGCTTGAGTATTCTAACTAATTTCATTTTGTATCTAGGACATGAAGGCTCTAAGTTGAATATCCCAAATATTAAGTAAGGGATTCAAAAATTGATCATTTGGAATTAAAATATTGTAAAGATAAAGTTCACATCACAAATTTTTGATGACTATAGGAGAGTTATGGAAAGCTTGGAAAAATTGAATAGGCATTTGTAATAAGGGAGTCCTATCCTACATAATGCAGATCATTTGATAGTTTAACAATTGTTCTTTAAGAAACAAAGCATAAACAGGTGATGGGAATCTAAAACCAATTAAGTCAGGGATTAAGGATGTAATTTTTCCAAGCTTTAAACTTAAATATTCTACCTTTTCTTCTTGAACAAGTGTTTCCTTATAATGATTGTCTATGATTTTATTCAATTTTATCCATTGCTATTTCCACTTTTCCCTCTCAGAATTAAATTTCTTAGTCAACATGAAAATAACATCTAACAAATATATTGGACTAGATTGAGTTGATATTGAACTATGGTGAGAATTATCTACTACTTGAGGAACATATGACATACCCTTGTTAGCAATTGTCCTTTTCAAAGGATCCATCCAAATAATCATAGCTTTCTTAGGATTAGAGCATTGTTGAGCCATTGTAGCTAATGTTTCTAATCCTTTATTCAAAATTTTCTCAACCATCTTTTTGATAAGGTCCATATCAATAACTTGATTTTCTTCAAAAGGATCCTGCTTTGCCATAGGAGATTTTGTTGTAGGAGAAAATGTTGGTTCATCTATTTCTTGATATAACTTGCAGAATCATCACTCCCTGAATCATCTCCTTGAAAATTCCCAGAGGTTGGTCCTTGAAATACATAAGCCTACTCCTTTAAGTAGAATTCATCTATGATTATAATGAATTTTGCATTCTCAAGCTTATCAGGAACCTTCACAATTTTTTCATCATGAAGTTCCTCAAATGTGCCCTATTCCATAGCCTTAGTCCATTGCTCATCTTGCTAAGAAATTTTAGGCCGTAAATAAGCCTCTTGTTAGATATTTTCATTTTCTTCTTCCTTTGGATTAGAATCTTGGGTTACCTAAGGTTCATTACCTGGAAGCTCCTTAGTTGGTTTTGTTCTTCACCTAGCATTTCTCCTTAATGGAGTTTCCTCCTTTTCTAGGTCTTTCCTTTTTTTGGAAGTGCTCTTGCCTATAGGAGATGCCTTAACCTGTCAGCTAGTACTAGGGTTAATTCATTGCTTCTTACACTTTGGGGAAGTTATTTCTACTATAGGGGCAACTTCAACCTTCTCTATAGGAGTCTCCAATTCCTCTTCATGAACTATTCCTAAAGTAGAGGAATTAGTAGAATTAGGGAAGTCAAAGGAATTAGGGCTTCTAAGCTTAGCTTCCTTTTTCTTTTTGGACAAAGAACATTGTCTAATTTCAAAAAATAATTTTTAATTCCTTTATCAAGGGTTCAAATCCCTCTCTTTCCATATATTTGTATTCTTTTTTGCATCATTTTATCATTAATCTAAACCCGATAGGATGGTTTCATTTTCCCACAATCTCCTTCCATTTCGGGGCAGAGAAAAAAATATTGAAAAAAAAAGAAATCTTTAATTGAATGACAATGACATTGTTATGTAACATACAAAGGAATAGATGTGAATAAATCCTTTCTTTTCATTCCCTTTAAACTGGGAATAATTTAAACTTGACAGGAATAGTATTCTACGACCAATAATTCATTAATCTTCAAACTGATACGCTTATTATCTTTTTTTTTTTTTAATAATCCACTATACTATGACTTTTTTTTTAATCTAATTTAAATGGGGGGGGCACCTTAATTTTATCCTTTTGAAAAATCTCTATATTTTTATTCACTATATTTCTCAATCCTTGTTTCTCTTTTATGGAAATTAAATCTTGGGGTTTGCAATGATAATTGGTATATCTACTATACGACCATTAACCAAGATATGCCTATGGTTGACTAATTTTTTGGCTTCAAGAATAGTAAATGCCATACCCAATAAAAAAGGGATATTATCCAAGTGCATTTCAAGTAATTGTAATAGAACCTGACCTGTTGATCCCTTGGCTCTTCTAGCAATACGAAAATATTGAAGTAATTGGCACTCTAGAAGTCCATAATGAAAACATAATCTTTGTTTTTCTTTTAGACGGATAGGATATTTAGAAGATTTAAGAGGTTTAGAATGTTTTTTTTAATAGGCTTTTGAATTTTGTTGGGTGTTTTCTTACTTATTCCTGGTAAAGTTTTGAGAGAACTTATTATTTTTAAATGAGGTTTGTGATAATGAGACATAAAAAACTCCTTATTTCAAGAAATGACATAGACTTAAATTAATGTTGGAAAGAGGAATAATATAAATAGAATGAATATTGGAATGATTTTATATATATAGAGAGAAACAAATTATCTTCAATTTGAAAATAAAAATATTGTAGAGAGAAAAAAAGATACGTTTCAATCATTGATTTCATTTCTAGTTGAAATGAATCATGCCACGATAGACCTGACAGATTGACAATATAAAAAGTAAGAGCCTATTTTAATGACCTATGGTTGATAATGGTAAGAAGTGGAAAGAATAAAAATGAGCCAGCTATTGGGATCAAACCGATGACCATCGCATTACAAGCGTGACGCTCTCACCTCTGAGCCAAGCAGGCTCATATGCATGCAGTATGTAGTCACATGCTTATTGGCTAAAAAGATCTCTTCGAAATTGCTAGAATTATACATAGTGAATCAAATTATAATAATGCAATTTAGATTCGAAAAATAGCATCGATTTATCTTGATGGATTATTATAAAACAATAATGGGGCATGGCCAAGCGGTAAGGTAGTAGGTTTTGGTCATGTTATTTCGAAGGTTCAAATCCTTCCATCCTGGTGGAACAATATTATTGAATTGAAAAAAAAAAGAATTATAGAAGGGAAATATGATTTCGATAAGATTCAAAATAGAGAAAGGGATATTTTTGTGGTGTAGGATGTGACGATAACAACATTGCATCAAAAATGCAGAAAGAATATAATGCTCATGCAAATGAAATAATTGATGGGATGCAATTATTGTTTTATGATTTCATTGTACAAGAAGGGGATATGGCAGAATTGGTAGATGCTATAGACTTAAATTTTTTGAGCCTTGGTATGGAAACTTATCAAGTGATAGCATCCAAATCCAGGGAACCCTAGGATATTTTGAATGGGCAATCCTAAGCCAAATCCAATTTCTAGAGACAATAGTTTCCTTTTTGAGAATGGGATAGGTGCAAAGACTCAACGGAAGCTATTCTAACAAATCAACATAATCTGGATTGGATACAATCCATTTTTGGAAGTAATAAAAATACGAGGATAAAGATAGAGCCCAATTCTACATGTCAATCTCAGCAACAATGAAAATTGGAGTAGGAGGAAAATCCACTGGTTTATAAATCGTGAGGGTTCGAGTCCCTCTATCCCCAGGTTATCTGTTTTATTTTTGATTTGTTAAGTGTCTTAGAACATAAGAAGTTTTAATTGTATGATGAATTTCTACTTCTCTTCTATATACATCTTTGTATATAAATATATATAACATACACAAATAATACACAATATTTAGTGTATTATTTATTGTATAAATAATGTTTTTAGTTATATCCTTGCTTCTACTCATTCAAATGTTGTCTTTTACCCTTTTTGCTAGTTGACAAGAGTTTGGTTACTATGCTAGTATGATGCATAGGGGAATAGCTGGGATAGCTCAGTTGGTAGAGCAGAGGACTAAAAATCCTTGTGTCGCTATTTCAAGAAATGAGTATCTGATGGGGTCAAGCCAAATAACAGAATGGACACAATAGGAAAGGAAAACTTTATTAATGATGAAAATATGCTAATACACTAAGAAAAAAGAAAATAGTCTTCAAAAAATTCCCTATAGGCTTACAATAGTAAAAATCTAGAGATAATTTCTCCTTCCAGTACCTCCTCTCAAACTCCACTCCAAATTGCCTTTTACAAGGCAAAAAATGTTCTTAAATAGACACCAAAGGGTTAAGGATTAGGATTACATTCTAGAAAGTGCTAGTTGGCATACACCACCCAAATAGAAGGCTCCAGAAGCCAAATTAGAAGTTGGCACAAAATTAGAAGAATCCAAAAATAGTAGTTGAACTTTCGGGAGGCATAACTTTTGAACCGTAGCTCTAATTGATGAACTGTTTACATTTTTGAAAAGCTCTCGAAGTGCTCTATAGCCCTATGGACCAGCTTTGCTCATCCCCCATTTTTTGGTCCTATTCAAGGTCATTTAATGCCCCTAACCTAACTTTGAAGCATTCTTAGGAGGTCCCCCAGAAGCTAAAAAACTGTAATAACTTTCAAACCATGGGGCCTTTTGACCCAATTCTTTTTTTGGAATGTTCTAAATTACAATTACAATCATCTAACCAATTTACACCTTCTAACTCACCAAAATTATGGCTCAATTACATACTCCTATTTTTTTGGCATTTACACATATCCCAAGGTGCTTAAAAACTCTAACCCAAAACACTAATAGTGGAACTGTGAGAGTTGGAACCTTTATTTAACAACCCAAATGGGTATCCAGAAATGAAAACACATGAAACAAAAACTATATCTAGGTATATATATTTTTTTGGTTACACGAGATTGCCCTTATACCTCTGGATGCTCCTGTATCAGTATCGCCCCTCACAAGTGAAATACTTAATGATAAAAAATACACATTATGGAAATGACTTAGCAAGAGATAGTCTAATAGTACCTTGTTTCTTATTAATATCAAACTTTGGATCACCATGTAGAGTGAATTGAGCTCTAGCAAAAGTTGGGTCAAGATCTTCTAAAAATTCCTCACCTTTCAATGGTAGTCCCGTAACTTCTACCAAAATTGTCTGAGAAAATGGAACCTTCAATCCTTTAACTATTGTCACTTGATTCTTTAAGGATTTGAGAAATTGAAATGCAACCTCGTCATCCCAGCTAGTTAGTTTTTGAACATAATCTATCCATCCCTTTGCATGAAAATATGACCTACAATTCTAGTCTTTAAGAAACATATTATGCATAATAGGCTCTCCTCCCATCATCTAATTTCTAGGGTACCCAAAAAAAAGTTTCAAGAGAGAATAATAGACAACCACAAATTTGGACAAGAAAAGTTGAAATAGTAGGTTATAGGATAAAATTTCTAGAGTAATGAAGCTTAAGAAATAAGAACTTTTGAGTAAAATAAATGCAAATCTCTACATTATCATTTCATAATTACTTGTAAATATGTCCCTCAAAACTTGTACTCAACATTTCTTTCCACCTTAGTTCCATACGTGAAAAAAATAACACACAACAAAACAATTTATAAAAATGTCAAATCATTTACAGAAAATAAATGTACAAGGGAAAAGAATAAATAAAAAGATTGCATAAACATAATAAAAAAACTAATATAACTCCCCCTTAGCTAAAATAGAGAAAGTGGTCCCCCACTTGAAGTGGTAACAAGGCATACAAAAAAAAAACATTGGAAAAACAAATTAATATTACATACCTTGAAATGTGTGCTAACTGGAAGTGCTGGTGAGGTGGCAGTTGCTATCAATGAATGAAAGAAATGATGAGATGGATGGGTGATAGACTAGAAATGAAGTAGAAATTTATTATGGAGAATCAACTTTCATAATGAAAGTGTTTATGATGATAGTGACAAGAATAGCTAGAGTGAAGAAGGCAAATGAGCAAAAAGCACATTAGGAGATGTTGCAAGAACTACAACAATAGTAGTAAAAGAGAATTTCTGTAGGAACTCCTCCTTACTCTTTGGTTTGTGATATAATTTTAACCTATGACCATTGACTAACAATTTGAACTAAACCTGATCCATAGTAGAGAGCTAGATTGCTCCATTTGGAAAGACTACAATAATTTCATATAGCCATAACCATCTAGTTTGAGATTTTCTAGGATTATGGTAATTCCTAGAGTCATAAAGGAGTGCCCAATCACAAACCAGAATTTTTTTTGTCTTGAACATACTTTTCATGCCATTTCTTGTGTTGATTTTGTATCAATTATGTGTTAAGCTCCCTATAGTTGACACAAACTCTCCATAGTTGACACAAACTCTCTACTTCCCTCCTTCCTTCTCTACAACTCATTCTTGACTCTATACCTAAGAGTTGGATTTACCTAGTGATGAGGTTGGCAAAAAGGTCTGGACTCAAAGCTAATGTAAATTTTGTGAGTACAGAGCTTAGGGTCTAGGCCTTTCATGTTAGTATAATCCCAAGCAAAGGTTGATTGATTTTTTAAAGAAGCTATAGGACTTTTGACCATTAAGGGGAAGTCAAAGCACTACGTACAACCTCTATCTTGGTGGCCTTTTCTACCATGATTAGTTGAGCAATTGGGAAAGACTCCATTTCATGAGGTAGCAATGTCTGAAGAAATTTTGAAGTTTTTGAATACTGTAGAGCATCAATAGTAGTAGCAAAGTGTTAAGAAAATAGTTCCCTTGGAAACTCACTTGGGTTTCCACTCCATATTCATTTAGAATAATGGAGGAAATGATCTCATCTTCCCCTTAGAAGTTATAAAAGGTTCCTTGGATATCATCATTAACTGATGAATTAAGATTGACCTCAGGTTTAGTATCATCCAAATCTGGCCAGATAATTTGATCATCTTGTAACAGAGGGTGAACTAGGGAATATGGAGTTAGATGTTTAGTATTGACTCCATTAGATATATAGGTATTAGCAGTAGCAATCCAAGGTCTGCCTAGGATTATTTGGTATCCTCCCATGTTAGCCTTTGGAGAAAGGACAACAAAGTCAACCGGATATTCCCATTTACTCAAGGTGACCATAACATCTTCTACCATCCCATTAGGTGTAATGGTGAAATTGTCAATAGGTTGAAGGATGGTGAGTGCTTCCCTAAGATTGATGATATGTAACTGAGACATTACCTCCTTAGTCATGACATTTATGGAAGCACCCAAGTCAACTAGGGTATTTTGGACTTGAACTCTTTGAATAATGATTGTAACCACAAGACTACTAAGATCATAATACTTTGGAATTGTCAAGTTCTCCAACATGAGATCAGATAACTGAACTGGGTTATGAATAGTTTTAGTGTCTTTTCTTGGTATCTCAATTGGCTTTGTTGAAGTATCCCCAATTTTGATAATAATAGGCTACTATGGAGGAGGAAAAGTTGTTCCAGATCTTAAATGGATGTTATTCAAGGAAATTGCATAGCTCTGCTACTGCGTTGTTGGCTTAGCATTGTTGGGATTAGGAGTAGGCTAAGAAAGAAATTGATGAGTCCATTTAGGGGAAGTAATATTAGCTATAGGAGTAGGCATCAAAGCTTGCTTCTTAATTGGTTAGACCAATTGTGTGGTTATTGCCACCCCTGCTGGGGCTATTGCGAACTATTATATCCACTAGATCCACTATGTTGTTGGTTTTTCCATGCATTATTACTATTAAATTTTTCTAGAGAATCTTGGGGTTACCTAGTCTTGAAGCCCATGGCCTTCACTATGTAACATAGAGGACCTCTCCATTCTCATCAATGGCTTTGAACTTAGTAGGCATAGGTTGAGATTCTAGGCTTGCAATAGACTTGCACTAGCAATTCTTTTTCTCCTCCCTACAATGTGGACAATATTTTTCCAACATTGCATAAGATTCATCTTTCTTTCTCCTTGCTTGCATTATATCTAACTGAGTAGAAACTTTGTTAATGACTTCTTTCTTGAAGTCTAATGACATATTGGATAACTCCATTTTGGATACACCTCCACCATTAGACTTGCAAGGCAAGGCTCTCAAGCCTCTTCCTTTCTTGACAGTAGGTCTAGAATAGTTAAGAAATATACTCTTTAGATGATGATGGTGAAAGCAATTGGTCATCAACATCAAAAAACACGTTCTCAAATGGTTCTACTTCTTATGGAATTTCTAATTAGGTTTTCTCAAGTGCTAGATTGAGAAGCTCAGATGGTTCTTCCTGATTAAGATTATGTAGGAATCACCCAAGATGGTCCCTATGCCTATGATTAAAAAATGAAGCAAAATGCAAACTAAATCAATGACTTTGGGGTTGAACTAAATTGTCACCATCCCTGGCAACAGTGCCAAAAATGACTCGTTAGAACAATATCCTAGTAACACAAGGATTGGACATCCTTAAGCAATGATTCATTACTAAAATTCATCATGTTTCTACCTAGAATATCATGCTAGACTCATTTAATGTATTAATCTGAGAATGTGAATTTTAGATAGTGATTGCAAAGTTTATGTTTTAGTTCTTCTGAATAGTCATCACTACTAAGGCAAAAGTAGTTGCTATAGGAAACTTATACTAGAAACTAAACCTATAGATTGATTCTCATATTGAATTTAAAACATAATAGTAAATAAATAATGCTTTATAAATAAACGTATGATGCAAGATACAGTCAATGGTTCTACTACCAATGACTTTAGGAACAATAGTACTTAACAACTCAAAGGAAAATTAACTGAATCCTAGTTAAGCATGAACAAAAAATTCACCTTTCGCATGGGCCCTCATGGAAGTGTGAATGAATTATAACTCAGAGATTGAAGTGAAAAATTGTCATGTATTCATTCAATAAAACATGGACGCAATATAGAATATCAAGATGCTTTAATCTACTACTTGATTACAACATGAATTTCTCAAAACATCTAACTCTAGAAACATAAGTTCTAGATTATTTAAAGGAAACTAGGAAAAATAGATTGCCTACAAACTAGGTCTTCCATTACATAGCATAAAAACTTTTAGTTTTAGGAGCGACAACATCATTTATGCAAGAAGATAAGCTACATTTAATGCTTCAAAAATATAGGAATGCTCCACAACTAAATTAACTTAAACAAATTCAGCAACTACAAAGTGATGGAAGGAATGGAGCTATAAATGAACTCTGAAATAGTCACCCATGTTGAAAGACCCACTCATCCTTTAGTCCGCACTCCTTGCTTGACTTATTCTTCCTGCAAAAGGTTAACACAAGAAAATCCAAATACGAATCCAAGTCATTGATCATAATAAGTTTTTCATATTTTAATATAGCCTTGTCACACAACTACAGGAGGTCCAACCATATTTACCATGACATTCATTAATATATATATATATATTCTCAGTATTGTCTTTAAGTTCCATAAGCATCAAATATACATATAGTCATATAGTTAACACATATAAACATAAAAGATTGTATCATGCTTATGAAAAACTATAAGATATTGAAGTCTATACTTCAAAAATCATAAACAAAACATCCCAAAAACTTGACTCATCAATGTCATTCGAGGATAGCCTTCACTTTCATTGGGTCCATTTTTAGACCTTCTGCTAAGACTACAAATCCTAGGTACACCAACTCCTTCTTTACAAAATTGCACTTCTTTAGGTTTATCAACAACTTTTCTTCCCTTAACTTATCAAACACCTTGTGAATATGAATCAAATGCTCCTCCAATGTCTTACTAAAGATCAAAATATCATCTAGGTAAACAATGACAAACTTACCCAGAAACTCCTTCAATACCTCATTCATGAGCCTCATGAAAGTGTCTAGTGCATTAGTTAGCCCAAAAGGCATGAATAACCACTTGTATAGTCCCTCTTTGGTCTTGAAAGTAGTATTCCACTCATCACCTTCTATGATACAAATATGATGATATCCACTCTTTAGATCTATCTTTGTGAAATACTTAGCTCCACTCAAATAATCCATAATATCATCCATCCTTAGCAATGGAAATTTGTACTTGATTGTGATCTTGTTGATAGCACAAGAATCTATGCACATTCTATATTCTCCATTCTTCTCTGGTGCTAATACTACTGGTACAACACATAGACTCAGACTCTCTTGAACCAACTTGATGTAGGAGCATCTAGTGGTGTAAGAGCAATCTTGTATCACCCAAAAATATTCTTAGAGATAGTTTCTATTTAGTATGTTTTATTTTTGGATACCCATTTGGGTCAAATAAAGGTTCTTAAGCATGGATTAGAGTTTTTAAGCATCTTGGGATACGTGTAAATGTAGAAAATGGGTTATTTTGTGATAGAGAAAAAATTATGATGAGTTAGAGGGTGTAATTTGGAGGGATGATTATACTTGTAATTTAAAATGCTCTAGAAAAAGAATCAAGTCAAAAGACTTTATAGTTAGAAAGTTATTGCAGTTTTAAGTTTCTTGGAGACCTCGTAAGAGTGCTTCAAAGTTAGATATGGGGCACTAAAAGGCCTCATACAGGGCCAAAAAATGAGGGATGAATGAGGCTATCCATAGGGTTGTAGAGTGCTTTGAGAGCTTTCCAAAAATATAAACAGTTCATCAATCAGAGTTCTGATTCAAAAGTTATGCCTCCCGGAAGTTGGACTACCATTTTTGGATTCTTGTAATTTTATGCCAACTTCTAACATGACTTCTAGAACCTTCTATTTTGGCAATGGATGTCAACTAGTGTATTTTAGAATGTATTCCTAACCCTAAACAAATTGGTGTCTATTTAAGAACATTATTGGCATTGTAAAGGTAGTTCTTAGTGGAGTTAGGGAGAAGGTACTGTATGGATGATTTCTTTCTATAGAATCATACTTTTGTAAGCCCATAGGGAATTTTTCATTGATAATAATATTTACCTTTTCCTGTGTGTTCATTCTAGTCTCTGGTTGTGTCTCGTCCAAGTGGTATCAAAGTAGGTTTTCTTGATTGTGTAGATAGAGTGACAACTATGAGGTAGTTTGCACCAAGATTGAGTGGTTGTGGGTTTGAGATAAGAAGATGCCTCCATGAAGGGAATGTGGTGGAAGGGCCAAAGTTGTTACCCCTAAGGTTAGAGCCCTCTAGAGACAAGTTCAAGCATTGCAGGAGGAGATTTGTAGAGGACTGAATGTTGCTGCAGGCAATGAAAGTGAGGAAGAAAATGAAGAAGAAGGAAATATTGGATAGGAAGGGGAAGGTGAAGAGGAAGTCCTAAATTAGGAAAAGGAGAAGCTTTTTAGGGCCATTTCTAAGCT
Organism: Cupressus sempervirens; assembly: GCA_028749045.1. Classification (NCBI taxonomy): domain Eukaryota; kingdom Viridiplantae; phylum Streptophyta; class Pinopsida; order Cupressales; family Cupressaceae; genus Cupressus; species Cupressus sempervirens. Next base: position 815,014,797 of record CM053790.1, read on the forward strand.
TGGAAAAAGACCTAAAATTAATATGGGTATATTTTCGGGAACCCTAAACCCAGATGAGTTGATTGATTGGATCAATGAACTAGAGGAGTATTTTGAGTATAAGGATATTAGAGACCCAAAGAGGTTTAAATTTGTAAAAGCCAAAATGAAAGGCCATGCCAAAATCTAGTGGCAAGAGTTTCAACTAGAAAGGAATAGAAGAGGAAAGGAGAAAATCACAAGGTGTGGTGGATAAACCAAAGAAGTAGTTCATTCCTGTTGATTATGAGCTTGATTTCTTCAAGAAAATGCAAGGGTTAAAGCAAGCAGGAAAATCTGTCCATGAATATACAAAGTTATTTTATTTACTTCTTATTAGGGCAAGGCATGCAAAAGCTAATAAGGAGAAGGTTTCCTGTTACCTCAGTGGGTTACGACCTAGCATTTAGGAGGAGTTAAGTCTAGTTAGAATGACTAATATTGAAGAGGCATACCAGTTTTCCCTATGAGTTGAGGAGAAGCTAAACAAAAAGTTTGACAAAAGGCAAAGAGGGTGCAGTCAAGGAGGAAGGGGTGGTTTTAGGTCATTTCGAGGTTGAAATGAGAGCTAGAAGAAAAATGAAGATGTGGGTACTAGCAAGAACTAGAGGAATGAGGCTTTCAACCACTCACATGATCAAAACTTTAGAGATTAGAGAGGAAGAGGCAGAGGGTGTGGAAAAGGCTCAAGAAGAGGAGGCTTCTATGGTATTGCAATGAAGAAGGTCATCATGCATTTGAATGCCCTGAACGATAAGGAAGGACAGATAGAAGAGTTGATGGTCAACCAAGGGCTGCTCATGTGGATGAAGATAAAAAGTCATCACATTCTAAGGATGAAAAAAGAGGAGAGGTTCTTGTAAATGAGAGGGTCTTAGTAAGTAGTGAGACTGAACTTGGACAAAGGAGGAATTTTTTTCATACCTGGTGCAAGTGCGAGGATAAGTGTTTTGATGTGATTGTTGATGGTGGCATCACTGATAGCTTGGTGTCTAAGGAGATGGTCCCTAATCTAAAGCTCAAAAGAGAGAAACACCCACAACCCATCAAATTGCTTGGGTGAAGGATGATCATAAGTTCCTCATCAATGAATAATGTTTAGTGAAGTTAAAGATTGGGAGTTACCATGATGAATTTCTCTATGACATTATTCCAATGGATGTCTACCATTTATTGTTGGGAAGGCCATGGCAATTTGATAGACATGCTATACATGATGGTCATCAAAATACATACTCTTTGACAAAGGATGGAGTTTGCCACAAACTAAAGCCCTTGATAAAGGAAGGTGAAAAGGTATACAGTAGTGCTAGGATATGTCTTGTTGATAGAATAAATTTTTTAGATTGTATGAAACATCAACATATGTGTTATGCTTTGATTCCTAGAAGAGATAAGGAAGGTAGTAGTGAAATTCCACCTAAAGTTTCAAGCCTATTAAGTGAGTATGGAGATGTAATCTCTAATAATGTTCTAGAAGGGTTGCCAACAGTAAGGCAAATTAGTCATCAGATAGATTTAATCCTTGGAGCTAGTTTGTCTAACAAGGCTACTTATAGGATGACTCCTACTAAAACTAAGGAGCTAAATAGACAAGTTCAAGAGCTATTGAGGAAAGGTTTGATTCGAGAGAGCCTGAGTCCATGTGTAGTACCTATAGTACTGGCACCAAAGAAGGATGGAGAGTGGAGAATGTACACAGACTCTCACACTATAAATAGAATAACCATCAAGTATCGGTTTCCTTTGCCAAGAATGGATGATATTATGGATTGTTTGAGTGGAGCTCAATACTTCACAAAGATATATCTCAAGAATGACTATCATCAAATATAGATATGAGAGGGAGATGAGTGGAAGATGCATTCAAGACCAAGGAGGGCCTATATGAGTGGTTAGTCATGTCCTTTGGACTAACCAATGCACTGAGTACCTTCATGCAACTTATGAATGAGGTACTAAAGAAATTCTTGGGAAAATTTGTTATTGTCTATTTGGATGATATTTTAATTTTTAGTAAGACTTTGGATGAAAATTTATTGCACATTTGTAGTGTTCTTGAAAGGTTGAGGGAAGAGAAAATGTTGATTAATTTGAAGAAATGTAGCTTTGTTAAAAAAGAGTTAGTCTACTTGGGGTTTCTTGTACCATGTGAAGGTCTCAAAATGGATCTAGAGGAGGTAAAGACCATCCTGGAATGGCCTACTCCAAGGTCTACTACTAAGGTGAGATCATTTCATGGTCTGGTTAGTTTTATTAGGAAGTTCATTAAGAATTTTAGTGGCATATGTGCACCCTTGAATGAAACAATAAGGTGGGATAGGAAAGAGTTCAAGTGGACTATAATGGCTACAAGAAATTTTGAATTGTTGAAGAAGAAGGTAACAGACCAACCTATGTTGGCACTTCTAGATTTTAGTAAAGTGTTCCAGGTAGATTGTGATGCTAGTGGTAGTGCTATTGGGGCTATATTGAGTCAAGAAGGTAAGCCTATTGCATATTTTAGTAAAAAATTGAATGATGCAAAGAAGAAGTATTCTGTTTATGATCAGGAGTTCTATACAATTGTTTAGCCCTTAAAGAAATGGAAGCATTATTTATTTCCAAAACAATTTGTCTTGTATATTGATCACTAGGCATTGCAATACCTAAATAGCCAAGGTAAATTGACCCAAAGATAGATGAAGTGGGTAGAGTTCATGCAGAGCTATACATTTGTGTTAAAATGTAGAAGTGGAAGGTTTGATAGGGTTGCAAATGCATTTAGTAGGAGACAATTGTTGCTTACAGTAATGCAGGTTGAAGTGGTTTGGTTTGATGAACTCAAAAATTTGTACCTAGAAGATCCTAATTTTTTTGAAGCATGGAAGGCTTGTAAAGAACTTGTTACTATAGAAAAAACTAGGTGGCTAGATTATTTGATTTAGGATGGTATGCTGTTCAAGGGCAACCAATTATGCATTCCAAGGATTTCCATGTGGGGAAATTTGATCAAAGAGAAACACAGTGGGGGAATGGCAAGAAACTTTAGTCAAGATAAGACTATTGCCATAATTAGAGAACATTATTTTTGGCCTCAAATGTCACAAGATGTGAAGAAATTTGTGCAAAGTTGTCAAGTATGTCAAGCAGCCAAATGATTTAGTCACAATACTGGACTTTATCAGCCATTGCCTATTCCATCAAAGCCTTGGGAGGACATAAGTATGGATTTTGTTCTTGGATTTCTGAGGACACAAGGGGATAATGACTCAGTATTTGTGGTGGTTGATAGGTTCTTCAAGATGGCACATTTCATCCCATGGTACGAGACTCATGATGCTATACATATTGCAGATTTGTTTTTCAGAGAGGTGGTGAGACTACATGATCTCCCAAAGAGTATTGTTTCCGATAGAGATACTAAATGTGTGGGGTATTTCTAGAGGACTTTATGGAAGAAGTTGAGGACAAAATTGAGGTTTAGTTCTACACATCATTCATAGTCTGACGGACAGACCAAAGTGGTAAATAGAAGTTTGGGCAATTTTTTGAAGTGTTTAGTAGGAGATAAGCCCAAGGGATGGGATTTGATTCTACCACAAGTAGAATTTGCTTACAATAATTCTATAAATAGGAGTACTGGTATATCACTATTCCAAATTGTGTATGGAAGTAGTCCAAGGATTGCATCAGAATTGAGGAAGATGGAGCAAGGGGAGAGGACAAGTGCTGCGGTAGAAGAATTTGTTGAACATATCAAGAGCCTACATGAGGAGGTCCATGCACACATCATGAAGATGAATCAACAGTATAAAGCTAGGGTAGATCAAAGGAGGAGACATAAGGAGTTCCAAGTAGGGGATATGGTTATGGTACACTTATGAAAGGAACAATTTCCAGTGGATACTTACAACAAATTGAAGATGAAGAAATTTGGTCCTTGTAAAATTTTGAAGAAACATGACTCGAGAAATGCATATAAGGTGGAGTTTCCAGATGGGATTCACATTTCTCCCATTTTCAACATTGCAAACTTAACAAAATATCATGATGATGGTGCAGATGAGGGGTTAATGCTGGAGCCATGTCCAATTCCTACTTCTAAGAAGGTGGAGATAGAAGAGATTATGGATAGTCATGTAGGTAAGAGTACCAAAATTAGGTAGTATGAAGAGTACTTGGTGAAGTGGAAAGGATGACCAACAAAGGACTCAACTTGGATATCAGCAATGGAGGTTGCCCATTTGGGTTTTCCTCTACCATAAATTGATAGGGTCACTTTTCAATCTACCCTAGGTGTCTAATGCAGGAGCATCCAGTGTGTAAGGGCAATCGTGTATCACCCAAAAATATTCTTACAGATAGTTTCTATTTAGTATGTTTTATTTCTAGATACCCGTTTGGGTCAAATAAAGGTTCCAACTCTCACAGTTCCACTATTAGTTTTTTGGGTTAGAGTTTTTAAGCACCTTGGGATACATGTAAATGCAAAGAATGGGTTATTTTGTAATAGAGCCAAAATTATGATGAGTTAGAGGGTTTAATTTGGAAGGATGATTATACTTTAATTTGAAATACTCTAGAAAAAGAATTAGGTTAAAAGACTTTACGATTAGAAAGTTATTACAGTTTTAAGTTTCCTAGAGACCTCCTAGGACCACTTCAAAGTTAGATATGGGGCACTAAATGGCTTTGTATGGGGAAAAAAAATGGGGGATGAGTGAATCTAGTACATAGGGCTATACAACACTTTGAGAGCTTTTTATAAATGTAAATAGTTCGTCAATCAGAGTCTTGGTTCAAAAGTTATGCCTCCCAGAAGATGGACTACTATTTCTAGATTCTTCTAATTTTACACCAACTTCTAACGTGACTTCTGGAACCTTCTATTTTGGTAGTGGATGCCAACTAGCATATTCTAGAATGTATTCCTAACCCTAAATAAATTGGGGTCTATTTAAGAACATTATTGGCATTGTAAAGGCAGCTCTTAGTGGAGTTAGAGAGAAGGTACTATGTGGAAGATTTCTTTCTCTATAATCATATTTTTGTAAGCCCAAATGGCATTTTTCATTGATAATAATATTTCCCTTTTCTTTTTTGTTCATTCTAGTCTTTGGTTGTGTCCCCATCACAACCCCTTCTACAAAAACTCATGAACTTGTCTGTTCAACTCTTCACTTTTTGCTAGTGTCATTTTGTGCACTACCTTGTTTGCAAAATTGGCTCCTAGAACCAAATCCATTTGGTGACTGATCTTTCTCATTAGGGGCAATCCATTAGGTACATTATCTGATACAATATCAAAAAATTCTCTCAACATATCTACAACTTCTACAGGTACCTCCTCTACTTCTTTACTATCTTTTGGAATTATAGAAAAACAAATATGCTAATGCTTCATACCTTTGAGAAAATATTTTCCATCAACAAAACATATTTTGGTAGCAGTACTTACCTTTTCTTCTTTCTCCTTCAATGGCTTCAACTTATTTTTCACTCCATCCTTGGTTAGAGTATAGGTATCTTCTCACCCATCATGTACAACATGTTTGTCAAACTACCATGGTCTACCTAGCAACATATAACATATGTGTATAGGTATGATATCACATAGTAACTCATCCTGGTGGCTTCCAATATTGAACTTCATTGAGAACTACTCATTGAACATGAACTTGTGGCCATCTTGCACCCAAGCAATATAGTATGGACATGGGTGTTTCTATCTCTTTAGTCTCAACTTGGTGATCATCATTTCTAACACTAGATTGTCAGTACTTCCACCATCAATGATCACATCACAACACTTATCTTCACATCTACACCTTCTACAAAATAAGCTCCTTCTTTGATTAGGTTCATTCTCACCACTCATTAGGACTCTTCTATTAACTAGGACTTCTCCTCTTTTAGAATTTTTAAAATGTGATGATCCAACATCTTCGTCAACTTGGGAAACTCTAGCCTAGCCTTTTGTTCTTCAATCTATCCTTCCTTGGTGTTGGGTACATTCAAATGCTCTATGTCCTTCTTCTCTAGAGTGAAAAAATTTCCTACAGAAGCCTCCTCTTCCAAATCCTTCTCCTTTACCTCTTCCTCTCTGATCTCTATTATTTTGATCATGGAAACAATTGGAAATTTTTCCCCTTTGGTTCTGATTGCTACTTCTAGGCTCATCCTTATTCTTCTAGTCATCATTATGGCAACCATAAGATCATCCACTAGATTTTTTGCCATGACCTCTTCCACTATTCTTGTTGTCAACTTTCTTGCTTAGTTTCTCCTCAACTCTTAGGGAAAACTAGTATGCCTCCTCAATATTGTTCATTCAAACTAGAGTCAACTCATCCTAAATACTTGGTCTTAATGCATTAAGATAATGGGTCACTTTCTCCTTATTAGCTTCTGTATGGATGGTTCTAATGAGAACTCAGTAGAACTCTTTGGTGGTATACTCTTGAATAGATTTTTCCACATGCTTCAACCCTTGCATCTTCTTCAATAGATCAAGCTCATACTCTATAGGAATAAATTGTCAATTCATTTTATCTATCATCTGCTCCCATCTGGTGATTTTTTCCTTTCCCTTTCTATTTTGCTCCAACTAAACCTCTTGCCACTAGATCTTGCCATGTCCCTTCAATTTTTCCTTCACAAACTTGACCCTATCAAGATCCTTGATATGTTCATACTCAAAGTAATCCTCCAATTCATTGATCCAATTGATCAACTCCTCGGGGTTAAGCTTTCCCAAAAATCTAGGAACATCAAACTTAGGTCTATTTCCAATCTTGGAAATGGCCCTAAAAAGCCTTTCTTCCTCTAGGTTTAGAACTACCTCTACTTCAACATTTTCTTCTACTTTTTCCTCATCCTCACTTTCATCTCTTATGGGAAGATTTATTCCTCTATGCATTAATTCTTCCAATGCTTGCATTTGTCTTTGGAGGGCTCAAAAACCCTTAGGTGTAGCACTTATAGCTCTTTTTCCATGCTCTCTTCATGGAGGAATTTTCACACTTTCACTAAAACCCTAGTGCAAACTACCTCACAATCAATAATCTGTCTACACACTCAACCCAAACAATGGTTCTAGTGTGAACTACCTCATAGTCGCTCTATAGTCATGCGCTAGGCCTGGCTTAGGAATAATCTATTCAAGCTAAGGACTACTTTTCCCCTACCATGAAGTGCGTTTAGATTGTCAACTCAAGGACGTATACTTGAAATGGTCGGCATAGTATGTGCACTAGGTACCTTAATGAGTCATTATGCTTGTGCTGCAGGAAAGTAAAAATGCAAAGGAAGGAAACTACACTACTGCTGTGGAAAGGAAAATACTGAATCTATGAATGTTGAAAACACAATGACAAGATAATAGAGATTCCATCTTGACTCATCCACTAGTCTGTTTTCACAGATGCCGCAGGAATGTTCATGAAGTGTGATGCTACAGGAAGGAATTAACTAGCTAGGTCTTGCTTAAAATACTGCTAATGCTAGTAAAATGAATCTATTCTATCCTAATCTAATCCACCTTCCAAGTGGGCCCCCTTGGTTGGCTTCTCTAATCTACCAACATAGGATAGAAGCTAAAGAGAACTAATTCATTTCATTAATCAGTCATTACATGATTCAGAATTGTAAAACACAACTACAACAAACTGTGAATCAGTGTTCTCTCTTACTCGATAAAACTTATCAAAAACCAAAACTTCACACACAGGAGTTGATCCCGACATATATAGGGAATCTACTCTTTATTACATAATAGAAAAGTAACTGTCCTAAGTTAAGTCTGCAGGAGAGAATATAAGAGAACAACTGAAAGTGAAAAGGAAGGATAACGAAATTGAGGAGGGAGCAATGAAGTCTTAGCATCCGCTTGTTACAACATAAATGCAGAGAAGGAAATGGCTCGTAAAAGCTCCTCCTTATTCACTGCCATGTTTCTTGGAGTGGTTATAACTTCCTTTTCATGGTTGTTCCTTGATGTTCATTTCTCCTTGAAAGTTGTCAGCAACCAACTTCTAGATTCCTCCACTCATCTTTTAATCCTTATCATTAGGTTAGTTATGATATAAGACATATTTACAAATAAACATTCATCAAACTAAATTCAAGCATAAGAACACACATTTGGATATTTATATGAAATACTGCATATTAGATATAATTTAGGCAAAAGATGACATAGTTTTTCTACCCCATAAATCATCAAAGGTTTATCAAACATAGGCTTATAAGTGTTAAAACAAGGATAAACGGAGTATCACAAAGTATCTTAAACATAACAAAATAAAGGCATTTTTTAGACTCATCATCTGCCCCCTGCTAAACTAATGCTTGTCCTCAAGCATTACACTTCTTTGTCGAAGATCTGAGCTCCCCAACTTTTATCTTTCCCTTTTTGCTTCTCTTGAAGGTGTAATAGAATCCTCTAGTCCTTTTCCATACTTCTTGCCTGTGGTTTTCCTGAAACTTATCAAGTTTGTCAACATCAATATCATACAGGGGCCATAAAAGCATTGGAGGTTGCATGGTCAAAGGACACCATAACTCTAGCCTTAGTTGCTTTCCTAGTTCTAAATATTTTGGAACTCTATATAGTGTTGCTTCCAAATTAATAGGACTATGCGGCTCTAATTTCTTGAGAGAATCAGGTAACCATGCCCATCTAATTCTTGCTCTGATCATAGCTATCTAGAATGCAAAGTAGGGAAAGTTTTCATATTTGGAATACACTTTGGCTCTAGTAGCAAATACCTTCTTTCTAACTTTTCAATTACCCTTCCCATAGGTTAATGTAAACCAGTCTCGAAGCATTTCTTCTGGTTGTTTACTTTCTGCCCTCAAGGGTAAAGGTTTTGTTCTCTCCTCATCTTTGTAATTAACCAGTTGTTTGTCATAATTCACCTCCTTAGACATCCATGAAATTAAAGCTTTCAAATGCACATCTCCTATATAGAGAAAAGGATTCCACTCAGTTTCTACACGAATGACAAAATTATGAATATACAACTCACACAATAGATTTTGCTGTCATGGTGGTAAGGTTTGATACAACCCATAAAACTCTTGTGCGGTTTTGAATTCTGCATTTACATTTCTAAGGTTTAACATCAACTGAAGCAAAAGATATTGTTCTTCCAAAAAAAAAGCATATACTCAAGGAGGTTGTCTGCAAGAAAGAGCTTGATCAGCTAATTTAAGTGCATGTTCCATGCGCTATTTTTGTCTTTCTAGCTATTCTTTCAATTCTTCAATCTCTTCATTTTGTGATGTTATGATCTTGCTCATTCTTTTCTTCTCCTCTTTCCATAGTGCTTCAGAAAATAAATGATGTCCATATAATTGGAAAAGGAGTTTTTACAAGGTGACGGCACTGTTATCCTCTTCATAATCCTTTTTTTTTTCTGTTCCTGCCATAGATGTTCTGCCAAACTATTGATCCATGTTGACTTATATGGGACTAAGGCAATATTTGAATCATGACATTCAGGAACTACTTCATTCTCATGGCTTGAAACACCTGGTAAATCCATTAATATTTTGTTCATTTCTTGTTCACATGCTGTAGGAGGATTACCAAAAGCTTTTGTCATCTCAGTGTGAAGGGGAGAATGGTAAAAAATTATCTGAACAGGAGACTCTGGAGCAGGTGCTTTAGACAATATAGGATCTTTAAAAATCTGCCCTCTCATTCTAGGGCTTCTTTGCAAAGGAGTCTCTTCTTTTACTACTATCTTTTGCCTACTTTTTTGTTTTGGTATCATTGCTATAGGATTAGTTGCTATAGGAACCTTCTTTTTTTTCTTCTGTTGCTTAATTGTAGGACTAGGTTTTTGTTGAGCAACGGTTTCTTCTGGTGACTTCTATTTCCTTTTAGCTTTACTAGTAGTGAGTTTAGGGATGTCCTATTTAGGTGGAGGCACATTCTCTTGAATGGAAGCAAATTCTGGCTCAATCCCTTGTTTGTTTTCTATTTTAGCTCCCTCAATATTTTGTTTTGTAGGCTCACTGCTGAGAACTACGTTTTCCTCACCCTGCCATTCATTAAGGTCAACTTGGGGTTGTAGGGTTTTAAATTTCACAAAGTCATCCCATGTAAAAAGGGATACATCCCTAAGAGACCTTTCTATTAACAACTTAATCAAGGCATGGTGAGTGACAAAATTATCTTTCCCTTTTTGAGTCTCTTCTGCACTAATATAGAGCATATTATACAAAAAATTTGGAAGAATCATGGCAATATTGTGCCTTATACAACTAAGCAACTTAAAATGGTGTGCATGTAAGTGAGAAAATATGCCTTCATAAGTAAAATACCTGATGACATGCATTGCTAGGTCAAGGTATGGAGGTGGCAAAGACAATCTCTTGCACCCCTTCTTTGTAACATCCAATTGAGGGTCATGTGGGGTAGTGAACTAGGCCCTTGCTGACCTAGAGTCATGCGAGCTCAGATAATGCTCTCCAACAGAAGGTAACCCTATTACTTCTACAATTCATTCTTTTGTTACAATTATTGTCAAACCCCACACAGAAGCTTCACCTTCATCAAATGTCCTGGTGAATTCTATAGCTGCTTCTTCATCATATGCTGTTAAATTCAAACAATAACCTAACTACCCGCATGCATTGAATCTTCTTACTGCTTCTATGTCAAAGAGAAACAAAATGTGCTCAATCGACTCTCTTCTCTATAAACTTCCTCACATTTCTTGATACTTCTACTACTCCATTTCTCTCTCCCTTTCTGAATGTAAACTTCAAGACTCTGCGTTATTTCTCAGACACTTCACCACTTCTTTTTTGGGAACATTAATTGCCATAACCAATTGTTATGTGTCATAATTAAACTTTAGGTAAAAGTAAATCATGAATTTGCATGGAAATTGTCTGGAAACATGGTTCAAATGCCAAAATTTTAAAAATAGGTCACATCATGGTTTAGCATGAAAAATTTGGCACGAACAAGGAAAAAAAAACAAAGTTCATTCAGAAAGTGGGAGTACAACACTTGACATGGCATACTTATGGCAAAAAGTTCTCATTAATAAGGGGTAATGCCAAGATTTTAGAAAATCATCACAGTTAATCAGGCATATCATTGGATAGTACAACACTCCCCTACCCCCTGCTAATTTTACGAAAAGTGTCCTCACTTGTCAGACTAGTATGGGTGAGGGACTGGAATACGCCGTAATTATAGAGACTATGTAGTATTATATATAATTAACAAAATCTACAAACTTATAAATGAATAATAATTTGAAAACATTTATACCTGCCAAGTGGATTGTCACATGCTCCAAAAAAAAAAGGTGGCAAAAATAATGTAAACAACAGCATCCATCAGCATGTGTAGATTTGATTGAAAACACAAAAACTTAATTATGTAGAAAGTGGGTGGATGGAAGATTAAGAAATGGAGTGGGGTGGGTGGATGGAAGATTAAGATATGAATGGAAAGAAATATCATGAAAAGAAAATGGACTTTATGTGAACATAAAGTTATTGTTATGGACATGCAAATTAGAATTAATGTTGAAGAGGAGCAGGTGGAAGGTTTTCACCTTCTGCTGCAGGAAGAGATACTTGAGTTGTTGTTGGATCTGGTTGTTTGAACTGTTGCATGAATTTGGCTTTTGTTTGGGGCTATTTGTAAAGCTTAAGTCGATGACTGTTGATCAACATTTTGAAAAGCACATCATCAATTGTGGTTAGTTGAACTATTCCATTGTCAAAGACATGGATGATTTGATATGGTCCTAACCATCATGTTTGCAACTTCCCTGGCATATCCTTAAAGTGAGAATCATACAATAATGCCCAGTCACCAGCTTTGAATTGTTTATTGAGGATATGAGAATCATGCCAGTGTTTTCTTTATTATTGTACCAATTCAATGTGTTCTAAAGTGGTCTTGCACATTTCATCCAAAGAATTAAGATGCAGGAGGCATTCTCTTTGGGCTGCAGGAAGGTCAATATCTAAGGTCAAGGCTATTCTTAAAGTCTTGTGTTCAAATTCAATTGGAAGCATTGCCACTTTCCCATACAAAAGCTCAAATGGTGTGAATCTGGTAGTGGTTTTCCAAATTGTTCTATAAGCCCAAACAACTTCTTGTAACCGGCTGGTCCAATCCCGACGATGCAAATGGACTGTTTTAGTTAGAATATTTTCCAACTCATGGTTGGTAACTTCTACTTGTCCATTGGCTTGTGGATGATAAGGACTAGATTTGCAATGCCTGATGTTATACTATTTCATCAACTCTAAAATCAGGTTGGAAGTAAATTGTGTGCCTTGATGAGTAACCAATTCTTTAGGAACTCCATAGCATGTAAAAATATCTTCATATAGGAATTCGACAACTTTTTCATCACGGGCATGCTTCATAGCCTTAACCTCAACCCATTTGGTTAGGTAGTCAGTACAAACTAGAATATAAGACTTCCCATTAGATGGAGGATCAATAGGACCTATGAAGTCCATTCCCCATTTGTCAAATGGTGTTAACATCACTTGAGGATTCAGAGGCATTTCATCTATTTTGGTTGGGCAACCCATTCTCTGGCATTGGTCACACTTCCTTATATAATTGTTTGCATCTTTATGAAGGGTAGGCCAATAGTAACCAGTGGCTAAGATTTTGAAAGCTGTTCTTTTGGCTACAAAATGTCCTCCGCAGGGATCATTATGACATGCATGCAAAATGTCATATGTCTCATCTTCTCTTACACATTTGCGCATAACTTGATCAAGTCCAGTATAGAATAGAAAATTGTCTATCAATGAGAAATGGAAACTTTTTTGTATGAGCAACTTTCTCTCCTTATAAGAAAAATGCGCTGGTGTCTTATTAGCTGCAATGTAGTTAGCAATATTTGCATACCATAGAACTTTAACAACAATATGAAACAAATGTTCATCTAGAAATGCGTCATCTACCAGAGTAGTATCAGTATCATGATGATTGATTCTTAACAAATAATCAGCTACGGCATTTGTTTTTCTAGGCTTATCCACTATGGTTATGTCAAATTCTTGTAGCAATAGTAACCATCTTGCTAACCTACTAGTTATAGCAGGTTTGTTCATGAGATATTTGATTGCTGCATGATCAGTATGAACATAGATAGGATAACCTATGATATAATGCTGAAATTTATTTAGAGCATAGACTACTACTAACAATTCTTTTTCAGTCACTGTGTAATTCAGTTCTAGGCCATGAAGACTCTTACTGATATAATAAATTGTATTTTGAAGATTTGAGTATTTCCATGCTAAAACTGCACCTATGGCATAATCAGAAGCATCTGTTTATATGTGAAAAGGTAGGTTCCAATCAGGGCCTTGTAAAATTGGGGCTGTGGTCAAAAGTTTCTTAAGTTGCAGGAAAGCTTTATGACACTTAGGTGTCCAACTGAATTCAGCTTCTTTGGTGAGAAATTTGTACAAGGGACTGGCTATTTTACTGAACTCTTTTATAAAATGCTTGTAATATTCAACATGTCCCATAAAAGATCTGATATCTTTTAATTTAGTGGGTATGGGAAATGATTGAATTACCTCAATTTTTGCTGGGTCTACTTGTATACCTACAGTAGATATGAAATGACCGAGTACCACACCCTCTTGCATGAGCATGAAACACTTTTCACTATTTAGTGCCAAATTATGTTCTTGAAATCTTACCAAAACTTTTTCAAGATTTATCATCGCTTCTTCAAAAGTAACTCTAAATGTTGTAAAGTCATCCATATAGATTTCCATACAATCATGTGATATATCAGAAAAAATACTAATTACAGCTCGTTGAAACATTGTAGGAGCGTTACAAAGACCAAATGGTAAAATAGAGTATGCAAAAGTACCCCATGGATAGGTAAATGTAGTTTTGTCTTAGTCTTTAGGAGCAATATTGATTTGATTATAGCCACTATATCCATCTAAAAAGGAGAAGTACTTCTTTCGAGCTAGTGTATCCAAAACTTGATCTATGAAGGGTAAAGGAAAATGATCCTTTTTAGTAGCCTTATTCAACTCCCTATAATCTACACAAGTTCTCCATTTTCCTCCTTTCTTAGGTACTATAACCAATGATGATACCCATTTACTATCAGATATAGGAAGATAAAGCCAACATCAAGCAGTTTCTGTAATTCTATTTGACTATTTCTCTGAGGCTTGGATTTATCCTCCTTTGAGGTTGACGAAGTGGTAGAAAACCTTCATTAATATATATCCTATGGGTACACAGTGTAGGGCTTAATCCTTTCATATCACCATAATCCCAAGAAAAAGTCTTCTCATGCTTTTGAAGCAATTCTTTTAATTGTTCCATCTGTATAGATGTCAATTTGGGGTTAACATGCAGTTTATGGCCTTTACTCAGTTCAACAGGAATAGTGGATTCTACCATAGCAATTTCAGAGATTGGGCTTCCTTCTAATTCACAAGGAAGTAGTGAACAAAGATTTTCAAGATCCTTAAGTAAAGTACAACTTGTATCACACTCCTAATATGTAATCAATTCTAATACAAAGCTTTTAGACACATCTTTTCCTACCACACAAGTGTTGGTAAGGATGCTCTAGATTATTGAATCTTCTTCTTGCAACTTTAGAAAAGATTGCCTATGTAACATCATAAGTTTTACTATGGAATTCATCTCTTCTTCTTCATCTCCTAAATCTGGCCAAAAAGATGTACTCAAATCTGGTAATGGTTGTCCAGGAGGATATAGATCAAATTGCTTGGTTTCTTGGCCATTTGATATGGTCATATTCCCTAATCTGCAATTTATGTTTGCATCAGCCGTGGCCAACCATGGTCTACCTAGAATGACAGGATAGCTAGATAGGTTTACTTTAGGGGACAAAATCATGAAGTCCGCAAGATATTCTAGGGAATCTAAGGTCACAACAATATTTTCTATCATTCCATCTGGAATGATAGTGGAACTATCTGCAAGCTGCCGAATAGTTGGTGTGGGCCTTAATCCTTCTATTTGTAACTTCTTCATGATTTCTTTGGTCATCACATTTATAGCAGCTCCCAAATCTATTAAGGCATTTTTAACAAATTGACCATTTATGCTGACACTTACTACTAGACTCCCTAGGTCAGAATATTTTGGTGAAATCACTCTTCCTAACATGATATCAGCTAAGTGTCCAAAAACATGAACTATGGTAGGATCCTTCTTCTTCCTTCCAGGTTTCTTTAGACAAGCTTCCCTTGTAGCTTTTCCATAAGCAAGAATCTCCTTAATAGCTTGAAACAAAGGTATTTGGACATACATATTCTTCAACTGATTAACAATGTCAAAGGGTTGTTCCTTTCTTTGTTCAGGTTTCTTTTGTATTAGTTGGTCTAGAAAAGGAGGCTCTACTGCTGGTTGAACTGGTATTGGTATGGTAACATTAGTTGAGTCAACAGGTTCATCAACAAAAGGTTCTGATGCTGCAGGAGAGTCTGATAATTCAGTTATAAGAGGTGGCTTTGGTGCTGGTAAGGTCGTTCTAGATCTCAAATGTATATCTGTGACATCTAGGGCATAAGCAGGGTACTGTTGGGTATCAACACTATACATGGGCTATTGTGGTTGGCTATTTGGATTTGGCTGAGGCTGTGTAGGTAGTTGTGTTTGCTTTTAAGGTCCACTATTTGTAGGTGGTGGCATTAAAGCAGGTTGTTGAGCTGGAGGGGGTAATTGTGGAGCACCAGTATTTTGGTTAGGCCATTGTTGAGATCCCTTCCATTGGTTTGGAGATTGCCAATTCCCTTGGGGTGGTTGCCATTGGTTCTGCTGGTTCTGGGGCCATTGGTTATTCTGCTGGTTAGGCCAAGGTTGTTGGGAATTTTGAAACCATTGAGACTATTGTGGGTTATTTTGCCCAACATTATTCCAATTGGGTTAGTTTTGTGGAGGACCTTGGGTATTGCAGTTTTTCCATTGATTACCATATGAATTTGAATTTTGCAAGGGGTCTTGAGGCATACCTTGACGTTGAGCCCATGGTTGGCGTTGAGCAACAAAGAATACTTGCTCATCATCCCCATCTATCTTTACATATTCAGTTGGAAGATGCTAGTTCTCCATGCTTGCAACCAATTTATAGTGGCAACCCTTCTTTTGCTTTCGAAAATGAGGACAGTACTCAACTAGTTGTAACTCAGCCTCTGATTGCTTCTTCTTTGCAGTCATTGTATCCAATTGTATAGTGACATCATTAATGATGTCTTGTTTGAAATCTGACAATAAATTGGATATTTCAAGTTTTGAAATGCCTTGACTAATTCCTTTTGTGACCGTAGAACGGGGTCCTCGACCTTTCTTCATGGTTGATCTTGAGTAGTTCTGACATATCTTTTTGAGGTCATCCCATTGAGCTTGATATACATCTCCATCGGCCATTAGGTCCAATGTTTCCAAACAGTCTTCATTCACTCCTCTTAGAAAGACTAGTTTTTGGGAATCTTCAGACAATGTGTGCTGAGGATTCTTTTGTAGTGTATATAAAAATCGAGAAACATAGTCTTCTAATGTCTCTTCCTCCTTCTATGATATCCTAAAGATATCATCTCCTCTTGTGCTAGATGCTTTGCAATATTCTTTATATTTTTCCAAAAACAAGGCTTGCATTTCATCCCAATTTGCAGCTACATTAGCTCTTAAGCCCATGAACCATCATAAAGCTGATTCTTTCAATGTGGCTAGAAATAATTTAAGCTTATGGGCATCAGTGTTGTAGTCAAAACTATGACAAAGGATGTTGAACTCAAACAAGAAGATATCAGGGTCTTTAGTTGCAAGGCCATAGAACTTTGGAAGACTGGTGGGAGGTATATTCTTGAGATTGGCATTGGTTATGAGACTTGGAAGTGGAAATGGAAAAGTGGGTTGTGCCATGACTAGTGGGACTAGATTATGAGGTTGCTATTGAAAAGGAATGTTAGGCACTAGATGATTAACAACTGGTGGATTCAAGGTAGTGTCATCAAGACGACTGGTCAATATTTCAGTGAAAGGTTGGAGACCAAATATATATAGGGATTCAACTCTTGAGGATGATACTAAGGGAAAAATAGGACTTGCATCTTCAAAGGACAACTCAACTTCTTCTTCAACTTCTTCATTCAAATTAACATATCTTTTTGGAAGAAATCTGCCATATTTATCTCATCATCTTCCTCTTTGATGCATGCAACTAAAATTTTCACACTGGTAAAAAGAACTTAATCTAAAAACTATTACTCAAAAATGCTCCTAGCTTGACACCATCCCTAGCAATGGTGCCAAGAATGAACTGCCTCACAATAAGTGTTCTATAGTCATGTGCTAGGCCTAGCTTAGGAATAATCTATTCAAGCTAAGGACTACTTTTCCCCTACCATGAGGTGCATTCAGATTGTCAAACCAAGGACATATACTTGAAATGGTCAGCACAGTATGTGCACTAGGTACCTTAATGAGTCATTATGCTTCTGCTGCAAGAAAGTAAATATGCAAAGGAAGGAAACTACACTAATACTGTGGAAAGGAAAATACTGAATCTATGAATGTTGAAAACACAATGACAAGATAACAAAGATTCTAGTCTGTTCTCGCAGATGTTGTAGGAATGTTCATGAAGTGTGATGCTATAGGAAGGAATTAACTAGCTATGTCTTGCTTAAAATACTGCTAATGCTAGTAAAATGAATCTATTCTATCCTAATCTAATCCACCTTCCAAGTGGGCCCCCTTGGTTGGCCTCTCTAATCTACCAACATAGGATAGAAGCTAAAGAGAACTAATTCATTTCATTAATTAGTCATTACATGATTCAAAATTGTAAAACACAACTACAACAAATTGTGAATCAATGTTCTCTCTTACTCGATAAAACTTATCAAAAACCAAAACTTCACACATAGGAGTCGATCTCAACATATATAGGGAATCTACTCTTTATTACATAACAGAAAAGTAACTGTCCTAAGTTAAGTCTGTAGGAGAGAATATAGGAGAACAACTAAAAGTGGAAAGGAAGGATAACAGAATTAAGGAGGGAGCAATGAAGTCTCAGCATCTGCTTGTTACAATGTAAATGTAGAGAAGGCAATGGCTCGTAAAAGCTCCTCCTTATTCACTGCCATGTTTCCTGGAGTGGTTATAACTTCCTTTTCATGGTTGTTCCTTGATGCTCATTTCTCCTTGAATGCTATCAGCAACCAACTTTTTGATTCCTCTGCTCATCCTTTAATCCTTATCATCAGGTTAGTTATGATATAAGACATATTTGCAAATAAACATCCATCAAACTAAATTCAAGCATAAGAACGCACATTTGGATATTTATATGAAATACTGCATATTAGATATAATTTAGGCAAAAGATGACATATTTTTTCTACCCCATAAATCATCAAAAGTTTATTAAAAATAGGCTTATAAGTGTTAAAACAAGGATAAACGGAGTATCAAAAAGTATCTTAAACATAACAAAATAAAGGCATTTTTTAGACTCATCAGTCGGCAATCTATTCACAAACTCAAGAACTCTAGCTCAGACACCACTTGATTTAGGGTGCTCCCCTTAATACCATAAACCATAATAGGAAAAAAATAAACAATGGAAAATATGAGAATAAAATATGGACTTCTTATTTGCACTACAAATGCATAATTATAGAATTTGCAAGTACAATATACCAACCCACATGGGCACCTTCATTACAATAAGTGAACTATCACCCGGAGCTGTCGAAGGCAATGTTCAAACCTTTCTTAAATAGGCAATTTTATGCAAACCATGAAGGTTCTAGATGCTCAAACTTAATACCTAGGGCTGATAGATACTAACAATACATATAGAGTTGGCTAAATACATCTTTGACAAATTATTTTAGAAATTCTAGTAGCCCAAATTTTGAAGGCCATAACTCACAAACCATTGCTCTAATTGGCTATTATAACCACTTTTTAGAAACATCGGCTCCTGATCTATAGACTTAGAATGACACAACTAAAGTTTTTGGACCTCATCTGGGCACTTTAAGGCCTCCAATGATGACCTTGAAGATTTTTCTAAAAACTTTTCCACCAAAAATCCGCAATAACTTCTCTAATACTTAAGATAGAGCAATGCAATTTTTATGGTAGCCTTACAACTCTAAAATGAACCTTCATGTAGAAAATGAGAACATTTTGAGCTTGAATGAGAGACTTACTAAAAATAGCAAGTTCCCATAAATAGTAACCACCTTGTGTATTAGTCCTTATTAAAATAGAAAAGATTAAAAATAAAATATTTTTGGGTGATAGAAGATTTCTCTTACACCCAGGATGCTTGTGCATCATATTCATTCTTTCTCAAATACAAATTACTATCAACATTACTTTTTACAAATCCCAAATTTGTCAAGTGTTTATCCAATATTGTGTATAAAGCTCTAGGTTCTTGTTTCAATCCATACAATGCCTTCCTCAATGTGAAAACCATATATTTTTCATTGGTCAAAAGAAAGCCATCACAATGTTCAATCTATACCTCTTCTTCAAGTTCTGCATTCAAAAAATTTGACTTAACATCCACTTCATAAAATTTAAACTTCTTGGTACTTACATATGCCAAAAACATTCTTACTACCTATAATCTAGCAATGCATGCACAAGTTTCCTCAAAATCAATTCCTTCTTGCTAAGAATATTCTTTACAAACTAGTCTTGCTTTATTTTTCATAACTTCACCTTGTTCATTTGTATTATTTCTAAATACCCATTTAGTTCTAATTTCATTCTTATCTTTAGGTCTAGGAACCAATTCCCAAGTCTTGTTCTTTTTAATTTACTCCAATTCTTGTTTTGTAGATTTTATCCAAAATTCATCTTTACAAACTTCATCAATATACCTAGGTTCAACTTGAGGATTTAAAAACAATTCTTCACTAACCTTGTTTCTTGTCATAACTCCTTTGTTCACACTTCCAATGGTTTGTTCAATAGGGTGATTCTTTGCTGCATGTCTATTTGGTATCACTTGCTCAATTTTGGTTTGTGCTCCAGATTTAGATCATTTTTCTTCTCTTCGTAATTTAGTCTACAAGGTAGTGTCAGTTTCATAAAATAATTTTTAGTCAACATCCATTTTGTTATTTTTTTTATTAGTCTTTCTATCAAAATCATAATCAAGTATCCTTTCTCAAATTCTAAACTTTTTATCAACTCTCACATTAGCACTTTCAATAATAGTCTTCAATCTTTGATTAAAATGTCTATATTATTTTATTTTTAATGAATATCCAAGAAACATCACTTCTAGAATCAAAATTTTCAATATCATCATCTTTCTTAATATAACATTTACTTCCAAATATTCTAAAGTATTTCACAGTAGATATAAGTCCAAACCAAAGTTCATAAGGTTTCTTACAAGTGACTTGTCTAATTTTTACCCTATTCATAGTGAATACTATGGTGTTCACTACTTCTATCCAAAATATATGTGATACATTGTTCTCATACATCATTTCTATAGCTACTTTTGTCACTGATATAATCCTTCTTTTAGCCATCCCATTTTATTATGGATTCTTAGGGGCTAAAAGTTATCTCTTTATATCATTATCCTCACAAAAATAATTAAACTCATTTGTCATAAATTATCCTCCTCTATCTAATGCCAACCATTTGATCTTTAAACTAAATTCATTCTCAACTCTACTTTTGAATATATTTAATTCTTAAAAGCTTCATATTTATTTCTATGAAATGCAACCTAAGTCATTCTAGTGAAATCATCAATAAGAAGCATGAAATATGTTTTACCATAAAAATATCCTATTTTTGTAGGACCACTTAGTTTTTTATGCACAATCTCCAACTTTGATGAAGTTGTAAAAATATTTTTTGAAAATGAAGTCTTCTATTTTTTCAACACACATTCTTTGCACATTGTATTAGTAGATTTTGCAATCGTAGGAAAATCTATAACTACAATTGTAGTATTGACCTTCATAATGTTATCAAAGTTTATATGACAACATATCTTATGTCATAACCAATTTTCATCCAATTTAGAAAGAAAATATGTCATTTTGGTAGAGTTCAACTAAAAAACATTACCTCTTTTTATTGTACGAGTATGAATGAATTTAACATTCTTATCCTTGATAATGCAAGTCTTCTCTATAAAGTACAGCTAACATCCCTTGTCAATAAGTTGTCCAACACTCAAAAAATTATGTTTCAATCCATCCACAAAGTAAAAATCCTCAATTTTAGTCTTTCCATCAAGAGTAATAGATCATTTTCTTTTTATGTGACATGTTGCATTATTTGCAACTCTAACTACTCCACCATCATAACTATTAATTTCAACAAAAATTTTCATATCTCTAGTCATATGATGGGAACAACCACTATCTATAATCCAATCATACTTTCCATATTTGTAGGTTGGGAGGGAAAGGAATTACAAATCTAGAACCTAATTTGCAAGCTTTCTAGAGTTGTTAGTTTCAAAGTCATGGACTATGTCAACCTAGTTGGAGGCTGTCCATCCAAGTCCACCTAGTCCTTTAGTTTTAGATTTTGGGGATATTTATGGGTTTTGTTCCTTTTGACATTTTATTTCAAGATCTATAGTTAGAAGTTTAGATCTGTGATTTCTAAAGGCCAAATGATATCTTCTACTACACATCTCTAGATAATTATTTTATCTCTTATTTTCCTTCTTAGCATACATCTACTTCTAGATCTTTATTGGGCTATTTTTGTGTATTATAGATTTATACTTATCATATCTATAATCTACATTACATGAAAGAGAGCTTGCTAGAAAACTTTTTTGACAAGTTCCTATATTTTGCATTAGCATCCCTTATCCTTTTTAGGGTCTTTCTAATCAAATTTAGGGCTTATCGAGAGTTATTTGTTGAATTCCCTCTTTCTCTTGCATTAAATGTCTTAGGGTGAACATGTTTAACATGCCTAGTCTAGTTTGCATTGTTTTTCATTGGTGTTATTTTCCCCTAAACACATTGATTCAAAGTTTGTGAGATTAAGAGTCATCCATGTATAGACACATGGAAGTACAAAGATATCCATTTTTTTTTAAAAAGATGAAAAGAGATGCAATCAACAATAACTAGTAAAGGTGGAATTTGTATAAAAGTTTGGTACATGTAGGAGTTAAAATACTCATTAACAAGAAAGAGATCCTAGTAGATTGGTACTTTCCCTAATCATATAGTGGGCCCATCCTCTAGGTATGTTTCACCATAAATATCCCTTTTCCTAGTAAAATCCAATTTTTTCTAAACTAGTCAATCTAATGCATTTTCCTAGAATTGAAGGAGAATAGAAAATTGTGTCCATGTCAGAAATTCACGGTGAGTTTGCCTTTTCAACCTACATGTTGAATATGATCGGTTAATTGTACATTGTCTTTGATGGTACTCAGCTCCAATATGCGAGATTCTCCTACATTAGATACCCTAGGTTCAAAAAGATGTTCTAGTAATTGGAAGAACATCTTATGGGATTCACCACATAAATCCCAAAGTGGTTCTTCACATACATATCCTCCAAATCTTCAACTTGTACACTCTTTCCCTTGTTCTTCTTTTTCTTCTTCACATCCATATTAGGTATACTATAGGTAATCTCCAACCTTCTCAAAATCTACCAACTCAACTCAACTACCAACACTTAGGTTCATCCTGCCAAGCTCTTCATTCTACAAAGGAATTAGGGAAAACTTCTTGCCACCTTTCTCAATAGTAAACACATTCTTGACACAATCATGCACAACCCTGCAATCAAACTATCAAGGTCTACCAAGCAACATAGTTCATGTCCACAATATCACACAACACTTGATCCTTATATAGCCCAATCTAGAAATAAAAAAGGGATTGCTCCCTCACTTTCAAAGCATATTGACCTTGCAACTAGCCAATCCTATAAGGATAAGGGTGTCTTACTCTCTTCAAACTAAGTTTTTGAACCATCTCCTCAACAACAAGGTTATCATTACTACCACCATCCATAATCAACTTGCACACTTTACCACTAGACTTACAAAAAGTCCTAAAAAAACTAGTCCTCTGACAATAATCCAATGTCCTTTGACCACCCAGTACTCACCGAGAGAACAAAATTTCTCCTTGCTCAAATTGACTATCTTGAAATAAAACTTCATTAGTGATAACAATTTTCCTAGTAAGTGGACACTCAAAATATCTATGCCCTTCTTTCCCACATCTAAAATAACTACCTTTAAACTCGCCTCTACCTATCCTCCTTTTCTGATTAGCAAGTTTTAGTTCACCTTCAACATTTGTTTAGCTTGTGCCAAGCTATCTTCCTTCTCCTTCCCTCTAGCATTACCTTGACTTTTCCTATTCAACTTATCTTCTACCTTCATAGATACTGATAAGCATCCTCAATAGAAGAAATATTTAACATATCAACCTCATCCTAAATATTAAATCTCAAACCATTGATGTACCAAGACACCTTTTCCTTTGACAATTCTCTATGACTAGACCAAATAGTCAACTTGTAGAACTCCTCCATACAATCTTTCATAGACATATCTTTCTATTTGAAATTATGCAACCTTTTAAACAACTCAAGTTCATAATCAGGAATGAACTTAGCCTTCAACTTAGTCAACATCAATCTCCATCAAGAGATATTCATTTCACCTTCCTCTTCTCTATCTCTTTGTAATTCGTTCCACCAAAGATCAACATGTCCTCTCAAATTAATTTGTGCAAACCTCACTCTAAGAAGATCCTCAATATCCTTAAGCTCAAAGTAGTCTTCCAATTCACCAATCCAATCAATTAGCTCTTCAATTTTCAAAGTACCTAAGAAATTTGAAACCTCCATCTTATTCTTTAGCTACAACTAAGATCTAGGTCTAGAAGACTAGCCAACCCTAGTTCTAATAAGTCTCTCCACATGATTAGTTCTGTCCTCACCACCAGATCCAACAACTTTAAAGTCTTCAAAAACTTCTTCATAACCACCTTCAATACACATATGCCTAGGTAGGCTACCTAAAGCACTCAAAATTTCAGCAATCATGTCACTCTTCATCAAGGCAATATCATATTTGAACTCTGCTCTAATTTTCTCTAAGATCCTTTCTTCCACAACATCACTAAGATCATCAATGAACTAGGGTCCAAAATTCTTGTAGCCATCTTCCAAAATTATAGCTAACCCTCAACAACAAATCCACTAATCCAAAAGATCAATCAACCTCAAGATCAAACTTCTCTACAAGTTTGGGTGTAAACTGCCACAACTTTAGTGATCTATGCACACACTTAGGAATAAATTTCACTCTGATACCACCTGATGTAGTGCAAGGTAGGGGAATCCCTAAAGGAGATGTACTAGCCCCTAGCAAAAAACCACACAGTGGAAACAATGCAACAAAAAAAACAAAAAGATAATACCTAATACCAACTCACAACTCTTTATTCATAGATATAACTAATTACATGCAATATACTAGATTGTAAGGCCTTTTGCTTAGGGTCAAATGCAAACAAAAATTACAAAATTAGTTTTGCAAGATCCACTTACAACTCAATTCTAGCTAGTCCAAATCCATAACTGGATAAGAACACCAAGAAAATCCGTGCTTGTAAACTCAAGTCCATCGAGAAAATCCTATGGTTCTCAAGCTATCACCCTACCTCTTCAAAATTCACATCTACACAATCCCCTTCACTCATCTAAATGAATAAATTCTCTAGCTATGCTAAAGACTCCACAAAACCCATTACTTATACCCAACTAAGCCACAAGTTAGCCTAGTTCATTACAAACTAAATTAAATCCCTCACATTAAATATATGTTGAGATAAAAGTCAGCCACAACACAAAGTACATACCCAGACATAGATTAAATGCCAAAAGTTAGCTTATAAACAACTCCTCATGAATAGAACCAAAACCAATATTGGCACTCATCACATACAAGAACACTTAGCATCCACTAGCTACAATAACTTGGTACCCACTAGGAGTTATAGTAACTTAGCATCCACTAAGAGCTAGTAACTTGGCATCCACTAAGAGCTATAGTAACTTGGCCTCCACTAAGAGCTATAGTAACTCAGCCTCCACTGAACAACTTAGTAGCAATAGAAAATTAGAAACCACTGGCACTTGACTCTAATATGTAGGATTGTAAGAAATCCTAGGATGGTCTTGAATAAAGGTAGAATTCATGAATGGGAAGCCTAAGATACTAGATGGAAAAGGGAATCTAGTTAGGTTTGGTAACCAAATAAAAGGTAACTTATTCTACCCAGATCTTAGTGAAAGTTCACATTTCATTGCTCAAGTAGAAGAAAGTTGATTGTGGTTAAAAAGGCTATGTCATGTGAACTTTTATAAACTACTCAAGATTAGAAAGAAAAAAGAGTGAGAGGTATTCATAGTTTAAGGAAACCTGATATGGGCCTATGCAAAAATTGTCAAATTGGTAAGATGAGCAAGACAAGTTTCAAAAGAAAGAGCTATCATTCTAAAAAAGTCTTGGAGTTGGTTCATACAAACTTATGTTGAACTATTGGAATTGAGAGCTACAGTGGAGATAAGTACTTTATTGTTTTTGTTGATGATTATTCTAGAATGATGACTGTAATGTATCTTAAAGTTAAGTTTGAAGCATTTCAAAAGTTTAAGTGGTATCTAGCAAGAGTAGAGAAGGAAACTAGAAAGAAGCTGAAGATTTTGAGATCAAATAGAGGTGGTGAATTCATTTCCAATGAATTAAATAAATTTTGCACTAAAAGAGGAACTAAAAGACAAGTATCAGCCCCTAGTACACCATAATAGAATGGTATAGCTGAAAGAAGTAACATATCAATCATGGATTGTGCAAGAACTTTGATGATAGAAAAGAATGTTGTAATCAAATACTAGAAGGAAGCAATCAGCACTATACTGCATACCTTGAATAGGGTACAACTGAAGAAAGAATCAAATAAAACTCCTTATGAACTATGGTATGGCTACAAACCTAATAAGTTACTTGAAAGTATTTGGTAGCAAATGTTATATCTTCAAGGAATCTAGGAAAGGTAAATCTGATGTTAAAGGTGATGAAGGCATATTCATAGGATATTCCTATAGAAGTAAAGCATATAAATGTTTGAATTTATCCACTCATAATATCATAGAAAGTGCACATGTGAGAATTGATGAGTTTGCAAAAAAATGTGAAGAAGAGAGCAACAAAGAACTCGAGGACTATAGAAAGTTTATCTACTATAAACTTGATACATTGCCAAATCTAAATGAAAGTTAGTAGACTTCACCACCCTAGCCCTCAATATCTCCAAAAGCTACTAAATTGCATCTAGTGCAACACGAGTCATAATATGAAGGACCTGAGTTGTAATCAGAAGCTACTGAGCTACAACCAAAGAAAACCAAGTCTGAAGGACCTAAGTCATAGACAATGAGACCTAAGCTTGATACATGAAAATAAACAAATTGAAAGGTACATATTTGCTTACTAAATTTGAACCTAGATTAGTTAAAGATGCTTTGGATAATGAAAGTTGGATTGAAGAAATGAATGAAGAGATAGAACAAGTAGAAAGGAATAAGACCTAGACTCTTGTTCCTAAACCCAAGGATAAAAATGTAATTGACACAAAGTGGGTTTTTAGAAATAAGCTAAATGAAGATGGATAAGTTTCTAGAAAAAAAGAAAGGTTAGTACGAAGGCTATATTCAAGAAGAAGGTATTGATTATGGTGAAAATTTTACTCCTATTGTAAGACTAGAAGGTGTTAGGACCTTACTTTTTTATGCTACATATAAAGGATTTAAACTTTATCAAATGGTTGTGAAATTTGCATTCTTGAATGGAATTGTTAAAGAGGAAGTATACATAGAATAACCAAAAGGTTTTGTAGATCCAAGACAAAAAGATATGGTTTCTAAACTACACAAAGCATAGTATGGATTCAAGCAAGCTCCCCAAACTTGGTTTTCAAAGAACAAATGATAACAACAACCTATATGTCAAGGAAGGACTAGACAAGAAGATTGTATTGGTAGAAATCTTTGTGGATGGAACATTGTTTACTGAAAATGATGACTTGTGTAAAGAATTTTTAGAAGAGATGAGTAAGGAATTTGAGATGTTCAAGTTTAAAGAGATAAAATTCTTTGTTAGATTGTAGATTCAATAGAAAAGATGGTATCTACATTACTCAATCTAAGTATATCAAGGAGATACTAAAGAAGTTTGGAATGGAAGATTCTAGACCACTTGGAACACCTATTTATACAAGACATAAGCTTTCCAAAAATGATGATTCCAAAGAGGTAGATCATACCACATATAGATCAATGATTGGAAAACTACAATATGTAGTGCATACAAGGCTTGATATTGCATTAGTAGTTGGTATGGTGGAAATATTCTTAGCATGTCATAAAGAAAATCATATGATAGCAATCAAGAGAATCATGAGGTATTTGAAGGGTACTGAAGACTATGGATTATGGTACAAGAAAGGAGGCAATTTGAATTTAAAAGCCTTTATAGATGTTGATTGGGTAGGAAGTGTTGATGACATGAGGAGCACTAGTGGTGGAGCGTTCTTTCTTGGTAAAATCCTAGTGTCTTGGAAAAGTAAGAAGCAAAATTGCATTTCTCAATCTATAGCAAAAGCAAAGTATGTTGCAGAAGTAATTAATTGTTCCAATGTTGTTTGGTTCAAGCAACTATTAGCATCTGTGATAAAAATAGTGCAATTAATATATCAAAGAATCCTATGATGCATACCAAGACCAAGCACATTGTAATAATTTTTTTTTTCGAGAGAATTGGTACAAGATAAAGAGGTAAGATTGGAATTTGTGAATACTAAAGAACAAATTGCAGACAAATTCACTAAGTCGTTACCTAAGGATGCATTTTTGTATCTAAGAGGTAAGTTAGGGGTTATTCCCCCATCTAAAGCTCACTAAATGAAGTTTAGTGATGCATAAAGTAGAGCATATTGAAGATCAGTCAGTCAATGTGGTATTGAAAAGGGTAGATTGCATATGAATTAGTACATGACGTACATTGATATTAATTGAATATTATCTTTGGCATAAGATGTCAAAGAGAGAGAGTTTGATGTCACATTCATAGAGATTTTATTAAGAGGGAGAGTTTACTATCAAAAGAAGATGTTGAAGATAGAGTTTGCTGATAGAAGGAGAAACTGAAGGCAGAGGGAGTTCACAATGATAGAGGGAGTTCTCATGGATGAGAATCATAATGAAACTACAAATATTTTCCTTACTTTATTTTTCTTTGAAATTTCATTGTATTATGAAATGTTGTGTATACATCAATGCCAAAGAGGGAGATTTTTTTAAAAAATTGGTTAATTGTGTATTGTCTTTGATGTTACACATAATGTCATATCTTTACCAGTCACTATATGTCGAGCTCACTCAAGCGATGGAGACAGCTTCCTATGTCTTTTGAGCATTCCAATGTTTTCCAAGTTTAGAAGGTAGTAACAACCAAGTTCACTTGGGTGTCAAAGAGAAGTTTGTAGAAGTTCAGTGTTAATCAAGCTCACTCAAGTACCAAGGGAAAGTTGGATAGAACTAGTGTTAATCGAGCTCACTCAGTTATCAAAGAAACTTTGTGAAGATGCAGTGTTAACCGAGTTCACTTGGTTAACATAGGAAAATAATTTTTAAGTTAGTGTCTACAGATCAGGATCAGCTAACGAAAGATTTTATTATTTTGGCATATTAAGGTCAATGGATTTATTTGTTGGTTCTAGCTAACTAATGAGATAAATATTAATTACTCTAAGTTGTATTCAAGCTGACTTGACAATGTGTATTCTATAAATATAAGGTGATGTAGAAGAATCTAGTGGTGTAAGGGCAATCTTGTACCACCAAAAAATATGCTTAGATATAGTTTTTGTTTAATGTGTTTTCATTTCTAGATACCTATTTGGGTCAAATAAAGCTTCCAACTCTCACAGTTCCACTATTAGTTTTATAGGTTAGAGTTTTTAAGCACCTTGGGATGCATGTAAATGCAAAAAATGTGTTATTTTGTAATTGAGCCAAAATTATGATGATTTAGAGGGTGTAAGTTGGAGGGATGATTATACTTGTAATTTAAAACACTCCGGAAAAAAAATTAGGTTAAAATGATTTATGGTTAGAAAGTTATCATAGTTTTAAATTTCTTGGAGACCTCCAAAGAGCTCTCCAAAGTTAGATTTAGGGCACTAAATGGCCTCGTACAAGACCAAAAAATGGGGGACAAGTGAAGCTATCCATAGGGATATAGAGAACTTTGAGAACTTTTTGAAAATGTAAATAGTTTGTTAATCAGAGTCTTGATTTAAAAGTTATGCCTCCTAGAGGTTGGACTACCATTTTTAGATTCTTCTAATCTTACACTGACTTCTAACATGACTTCTAGAACCTTCTATTTTGGCAGTGGATGCCAACTGGCATATTCTAGGATGTATTCCTAACCCTAAACAATTTGGGGCTTATTTAAGAACACTTTTGACATTGTAAAGGCAGTTCTTAGTGGAGTAAGAGAGAAGGTACTGTGCGGAGGATTTCTTTCTCCAGAATCATACTATTGTAAGCCCATAGGGAATTTTTAATTGATAATAATATTTCCCTTTTCCTATGTGTTCATTCTAGTCTTTGGTTGTATCTCCATCATAAGGTCAAGCTGAGGATAGAATGTGAGCAAGTGTATGGAATAATACAAGATGCTAAGAGGAAGCAAATTAGAAGGATACAAAGAATATCCTTGAGGAGCTACAAAGATACATTCAAACAGAAATGATCAAGTATTCAAGTCAAAATTGATATATGTAATCAATAATTCAATTACATCAAAAATTAGGGCATCTCATTATTACTCTCTAACCATTGTAGTAGTGATCTAAATCTCTTATAGAGTTGACTTAACAATTATTTGTAAATCCTCTAACAAGGTAGCATTTCTAGATTAAAGTGTCCAAAGACCTCTAGAAAGGCCACTCCTGACTGTATATGAGCAATGTTAGTATGCTAATAGAAACCAAATTTAAATAAAGCTTCTACAAACTAAAAAAAATTCATAAACTTCAAGATAGACTAAGATGAGCTCTTAATTGAGAATATGAGCCATTAATGAGCTCTCTCAATGAGAAGCTCTCTTGTTGAGTAGCTTTGTCTAAATAGATAGGATGTATGCTCAAGCTGTATGCTTCAAAAAGGGCTTCAAATGGAGTTGGAATTTGTGTGTGAGTGTATGGTTTTGATGTAAAATGGCTTCTTAAAATGGCATTATGACTTTACTTCATGGATTGTGTTGTTTTGCAAAGGGCAAGGATTCAATTTATAGGCAAGAGGCTTGAGGGATTGAGGGCTAAGATGCAAGGATGGGAAAAAGCTCATGGAGGGCTCAGATTGCATGAGAGGAGAGCACATGGATTGTGTTTCCTTACAGCCAATCAGGGAGTGACACATGTCATAGGGTGAGAGGATGGAGGAAAGGGGAAGGATGAGTCAACAAAGGAGGCTCAAGGGATAAAATCTTCATAAAGACCCTCATAATGGCTTGCAAGAGCAATAAAAGGGCTTGGAAGAGTCATTTATGGCCTAGTGGACTTCATAAAGTTTTATGGTTGGGATATTTTGAGGGAGATGAGAGGAATTCCGACTTGGGCTTGATTAGGAAGGTTTTAAGCTTGTTTAGGATTGTGCAAATGATTAGAGGATGGATTAGGATGGTTTATGATTAGCTTAGGGATAGGCAAGTGGATGGCATTTAATAAGGGTAGGTGAAGGAGGAGATATTTTTTAACTTTGGCTTGGGTTAGTAAGTTTTAACCCATGTTTAAGGAATGTGACAAGGTTAGGAGGGGATTAGGATTAGGTTTAAAGACATCTTCTAGAAGAGTCTAGACTTTGGATGAGGATAAAGACTTTCTAGAATAGTCTAGAACTTCCTAGGATGAGGATGAAGACTTTCTAGAAGAGTCTAGAACTTCTTAGGATGAGGATAAATTAGATTTTTATGAAATAAATAAAGTTTTATTTATTTCAAGGGTTTGGGTTGAGGAGATATTTACTAAAACTTTTTTAATAAACACGAGGATTAATATTTAATCTTAATTAAATATTTTGAGTTGGGATTAGGGGTAGGAAATGATGGGATTAGCCTTTAATAAAAATTAAAGAAGGATTAGAAGATTTTGGAAGAGGTTAGTGGTCTTAAGGAAATTGGCCAAGTTTTGGGCAAAAAATAAATTTTTTATTTATTTTGGATTTTTTGGTCAATTTATTAATTAAATAATTAATAAATAAGGAAATAATGTTTAAATAAGATTTAAACATGTTTGGGAGGGATTCCTTAATTAAATATTTTTAATTAAGATAAAGGGATTTAATGGCATAAAAATAAATAAATAAATAAATAAATTAATTAATTAATAAATGATAATGTCATCAGGGACTTTTTTCAGAAAATAAAAATATTTTATTTTCTAAAAGATTTTTAGGTGTCTACATTTTGCCCCTCTTTGATGTGATGTCGCAAGTGGCATGGCATCAAAGATAAGAAAATAAGATGCCCAAGGCTAGAGAAGAAGAGGACAGAATGGACTGCAAGATGCCCCCTCAAGAAGGCGGCAGGGAGAGAAAACGAGGTTCGACGACTTCTTGAAAAGTACAAGAATCTGAGATGAGCAAGAAGACTTAGATTGGCTTAAGAGAAGAGGTTTAGTTAGCTCAAACTCTCACTATGGGAGAATGATAAAGGGAGAATCAGAGGCACAAGAGGAAGCAAGCTTAAGATCTTAGGGATTGCAGAGGGTGAAGGAGCGGAGTGCTATAAAAGGAATCTAGGATGGGGAGATGGATGAGGGGATTAAAAAGCTGATGCAACATGATTTCAAAGAGTCAGATTGGCGGAAGATGGGTTTTGGAGATCCCTAGGACTAGGATTGTGGATCTCGAAAGATGAGGCTTGGTGGATTGATTTGGATTGGTGGATCCCTAAGACTAGAATTGTGGATCTCTAAAGCTAAAGGTGAGGAGTGATTCAAAGAGATACTGGTGCATAAGCTGGGGTAGGAGAGACGGATGTTGGATATGGATGGGGGATAATGGAGATGAAGGAAAACCATTGAAGCTTTTTGAGCTGGGGGGATACTTCAAAGAGAAGTACCACCATGTAGTTGAGCACTAGATTTGCTATAGGACTATTGGTTAATTTCCAAGGTTACCAAGAACATCAAGGCCTTTTCATCAACTGTCCAGAGGACTGATGGACTGAATCAAAACAAACATGCAAGGATTGCCCCAGCATCACACATGAATCTCAAAAGAATTAAAGTGGAACCGACACTGGGTAACCCACAAGCAGAAAAGAAAAACAAACAAAAGACTTGATCAAGACCTTACGCCCAGATTGCCCCATTCACAGTATACCATGATATGGAAGATCGTGCAACTTTGAGGAAGGAACAAAAAGATTTTTTGGAAAAGATATTTCAAGACCCAAAAGGGAAGATTCCAAATCAAAAGAAAGTGAAAATCCAAAAGAGAAACATTTTCCAAAGAGATGGGTACGACGAGGTACTAACAGACCAAGATCAGACATGAGGAAAGCTATATCCTACAAGGACCTATCGGAGAGCACCTAAGCTGGTGGATCTGGATGAGTGATGCGTCTGGCAAGTTGAACTAAGAAGGATAACACTTTGGTGACAGGAGATCTAGCTAAAGGATGCATTGGGATAGCTAACCAAGGGTTGTGTGATGTGTGCAAGATGCTGATCAAGGAGGAACTAACACAGAAGCTGGATAGATACAATGGTACTAAGCTAAAGAGGATGTACAAGCTAATGGACCAAGATATTTACAAGCAGGCTAATCAAGATATGGTACAAGCTAACAGACCAATGATAGGTATGATACAGATGGATAAAAAGCTCAAGATGAGAGGATAATAGGATGGCTCAATTTCGTGCAAGAGGCAGAAGCTAAGGATGAGGTGATAACGAAAGATATGGATTTGAAAAGATGCATCCAATGATGATGATGGGGACAATGCTAAGGTTGGTGGTAGCTGAATGGATAGATGGTACTAGAGTGAATGGCTAATGAGAGGATGACATTGGATTTGCATGAGGATAGCCTAGAGCGGGATACTAATGACAAGGGAGGATGGACAAGACAAGATCTCCAAGGAATACAATGCCCCCAGTCAGAAGATGACATGTGGAAGGAGGTCTTACGATGGATGTGATAGGATTCAAGATAGGATGGAAAAGTGGAAGGTGCTAGGGAGATGGATGATAGCTGGGATGATTGGCTAAAGCCGCAGAAGATCAGTGGATGGTGTGAGATGGAAGCTGGAGGATGGAGGATAGGTGTATAGATTGGAAGATGGAGTTGGATGTCAAGATGTGACCAAAAGCATGAGGATGATAGGCTAAGCTAGGGATGGTTGGATTACGCATGATGCTTTTTTGCCAAGTTTTCATCATGGTACTTGTCCAAGGCGCTTGAATTGCCAAGTTTTCACTAGTGGACGCTTTATTTTTCTTTATTTTTTTTTTGACTTTTTGACTTAGCCAGAATGATTTTGGCTTTCTTCAGCTATTTTTGGCTTTTTTGGGATTTTTCATTGGCTGTTGGAATGTTTAATTTTGTTGCTAGCTATTGGTACACTGAATGTGTGATTTATGCAATAGATCAGATTAGATGGGGTTGATGGTAGGAGATGGAGGGATGAAAAGGCTGGAAAGGAGCATGAGATAGAGATGCTTGTAGGATCAACATTGGCACATGTTGGGACGGGTGTGAAAAGAGAAAATGGGGAATAGATGGTAGATGGGGGCTTGATGGAGGATTTGTGGAAGCGCACTTGGGGATATAGGCACCCAAGATGGAGTTAGGAGATGGGGGACACGAGTCACTGGATGGGGGATTAGCAATAGTGGATGCCATGATGCATTGGGTTTCAACTTTTTTCTTTGCGATCCACATGGTTTTGGATTTTCTTTTCATAGGCTTTTGCATTGTTTTGCATTCTTTGATTGGATTTTGCCTTTTTGGAGTATGTTTTTTAGAATAGACATATGATTGCCCAGGATGTGGATTTTTAGCTTTATGCATTTTGAAGTTGGCATTCACATTGTTGTGGTAAGCTTTGGGAAGATGGTTATGAGAAGCTTTGCGAGATGGAGAGGATATGTAGGAGCTTATAGTGGGAGGATGATGATGGATGATGTGCCTTGATATGTGTCTTTGCTGATCTTGCATAGGAATGGAGGGAATAGGATTTGAATGATGGCTGATAGGAGGATGGAGGATGGTAGATTTTGGGACATAGGGACCTAAAATGGATTTAGCGGATGAAGGGGGGATATGGTAGGTTGTTTTAGGTTGCAAAGATGGTAGAGGGGGGATGACATAAGATTTCTTGAAGGAGTGATGGGAGGCTGGCATGGGGGGTTTGGAGATAGGCTTGGTTTGGGGGTGTGGTGTACCAACACCTTTAGATGGTGAGCCTTTGGATACATATCCAAGACCATAAAATCCTAGATTTTTTTGTGCAATAATAGGCTTTCTGATTTCTTGCTCTTGTGGTCCTAAACCTTGACCTTGATAATGCCATCGATTGAGCATTTGAACTAGCTGAGGATACTTTTTGCTTGTAGAAAATGGTGGAAGTGCTTTATCAGATGTACTGCAATAGGGAGATACTATTCTTAATTCTTTTGCTGAGAGGAGGCCACTATGGATGAAGGTAAGTGAACCAAGCGGGTATATTATAGATGGTGAAATAGCTTGGATAGGTGGTAAGATGGAAGCATGGAGTGGAGGAGATGGTAGGATAGGATCTTGATTTAGCTAATGGGATGAAAAGATATCCTGCAGTAGAGGAGGTATGGCTTAAGGTTTTGGAGATGGAGGGGATAGTGACTACACTATGGATGGAAGACATGGTGCGATGATATCTTCGTTTATGCTTTGGGGGATGTCAAGATGCTTTTGGGAAGAATCTTGATAGGATTGGTTTGGAGTGGATGATGCAATAGGAGGTGAAGGGATGGACTCTTCAAAGGCAGCGGATGGATAGATGGGAGATTCAGTAGTGGAGATGGTTGAGTAGAAGATGGATGCATAAGGGGCATTATGGGAGATTTGGAAAATGCTTGGAGGTGATGTGGATAGGATTTGGAGGGTTTTGACAGATGGTGGGATTTTGATGCTTGAGGGAAGTGGAAGGATTTTAAGCAATTTGATGGATGGTATGGGGATGATAGCTATGGGAGATGAAGGTGATATTATAGATGAGAAAGCTTCATTACTGACTACTTCACATGATTGGATTAGATGACATGGCTTATCGACTGCTGGAGGCAACTTTTCTTGTATTTCCTCTAGGAGATTCCTTGGAGACTCGTGTGTCAGAGGTGGAGGTGGATTGACAGGAATAGCTAGTGTGATGGGGGTGGAAGATTGGAAGCTTGGTTGATTGGGTGATGGAGGAGAAGCTGGGATATCAGATGGCATGATTAGATAGTTTGGAAGAATGCATGGATTTTGTGGGATGCTTGGGGGAATGTTTCTAAGGCTTTCAATATACCCATCATAGTCAACAAGATTTTCATCATCATTGGAATAGGAGGTGGTGGGAGCAAGGACAATATGATCGAACACATCATGATAGGTTTGGGATTCCATGTTTTGATGATGAGTCAGATGGGGATGGGGTCTTGCATATGGATGAACACAGAAGCTCATGGTTGGATTTGGATTAAGCGCAGATTTTGGATTAGCTGATGAAGGATTTCCTAGGGAGAGTCAAAGCTATATGACAGACCTAAGGAGGATTGGCTAGAGATTTTTGGCTTTCCTGTGGATGGAAGACTTCAAGGGCATGCTGTCAAAAAGTGAGAGTTTTTCTTTCCTATGCGCTGGATTGGTGGAGATTGTGTCAACTTAAGGATAGACTAATGATCCTATGGGCATGACACGAGATTGACCACTTGTGGATCCCAACCTTTAGCTCAAGGTGATGAGGGATAACACGTGACAAAGCTAGATTACCCTAGACAAAGCTCTGTCAAAGGGATAACCTTGGTGAGGCTGGTGGATTGGTCGGATTGATTAGATAGAAAATTCTAGCAGAATGACAACAACTCTCTAAAGGCTTGGGTGTGATTTTGGATTGGGTTGCTAGCTGGCTGGGGGGGATGATTTGGAGAGACTTTGGATTTGGGATTGTTCTAAAGCAAGGAACTAGATAGATTCAATTGCAATGGGGGAGCTTGGATGATTTTCTGATGAGGTAGTGACAACGCTAAGTATGCCTTGAGCGAGGAGATTTCTACTTTTTTGGGATTTTGACCAAAGTTGGCAAACATTCATTCAAAAGCTATGAACCAACATCCTAGGAAGCTTTCTATAGGGATGAAATTTTTTATAGCTAGGGAGTCCTCGATATACGCAAGGTACGTGAGGTCCAAATCTATAGATGAAACCAAAAAGATGTCACACAGCCAAGAGGAGTGGTAACCCACTTCTCCTCTTTCACTTCTCAAGGGTATAAAGCTCCTTAAGGCTTAGCCCAAGTGACAAAATCTTGATTCCAAGAGAGGTGTCTTTCGATTCACCTCTTGATCTTTATAGTCTGCCAGAACATGGAGTTGAGGTCATCCCAAGGGGTGATGAAATCCCCAAGTAGGCCTCCTAAAAAGAGAAACAAGGTTTTGGATCCTAATCTTATGCACCCAAGATGGCCTCAAAAGATGACAAGGGGAGAGAAGACTTGGATGACCTTGGGCTAAAAAACATGCTTGTTCCTTTTCCAACTGACTCTTATGTGTGTTGATCTAGACTTTGCAAGCACTCATGTTTAAGAGACAATGTTCAATTCCAACTTTGAAATGTGCCAACAAAGAAAAATCGATCGAAGAATGAATACAAGAAGAAGAGTTAGGGTCAACAAAAATGTAAACCTGCGTGCCCAGAGGCCCTCCACGTCAAGTATCGATTAATTTCCTTTAAAGCATTCAAGAGTTGGTGTGATTTTGTTTTAAGCCCAAAACAAAGATGTGTGAGATTCAATTTCAAACGCGCGCCCGGAGGCCCTTCACATCAATAGTTGTTCAATTTTAGTGCCCAAACTTGAAGTGTGATCAATTTAGTCAAGAGTTTTGGTCATTTAAATTTTTTGATAAAGTTAAAGCAAATGTTCAAAGACCAAGTGAGTGAGTTAGATTGTGAAACATTTAACACCTTTTTCAAGTAGACCCATCCCCATAAATGGCGCTGAGATTGCAACCAATGGTTGAATTGATAGGTGATTAGAAAAGAGGTGAGTCCAAGGAACTACTCAAATTTATTTTTGCAAATTTGTATTTAACTTAACGAGGTTTCTTAAATGTCCAAAAATCAAACTTTGCCTAAATTGCATATAGAAAAGAGATTTGTTTTGTTCAATTTTAAAAGCTCCAAATGAAGTGTTTGATATTGCAATGGTTAATTGACTTTTTGCATTCAAGATTTGATTTGTTGTTTTAATCATGCATTCATAAAACAAACTAACTTGATTTTAATATATGGCACTCAAGAGTGATTTTAGCAACATGCATTCAAAGACAAGTGATTAAACATTCAAGTTTTTTTTTTTCCTTTGAGCATTCAAGATTGAGATTTTGTGTGTTGTTTTAAGAACTTTGAAGTGCATTGTTTTAACCTTAGATCATTCAAGATTGTTTTTGGACTCAAAAGTGAAAATGACTCTTTGGACTTTTCTTTTCGTTCAAGATTTTGTGTTCTAGTTTGCATGTTTTAAGCCCAAAAATGATATTCCTAGATTGTTTTGATGCATGAAAAACCTAAAAAACATTCAAGATTTTGCAACAAGACATTTGTTTGGAACAAATAACAAATCTTTTAGGACAATTTTTGGCAACCATTTAGGACTCTTAGTTTTCATGAGATTTTTAAAAGAACTTTAAAATATTTGCAAGTGAGGTTCATTTTATCCTTGATTGATGCTTTGAGTTTGATTTAGATTTTAGTGTGCACTTAGTGTTGATTTTGAACCTTTTGAAATGGAAACTTGAAGTTCTTTTTAAATTCTCAAAAATGAAGTGTTCCTAACTTTGCATAAATGCATCTAAAACCTTGATGTTGCAAGGATGCAAATGATTGGATTGGTTTAGTTTCACTTGTTAAATGATTTTTTCTTTTTTGCAAATTTTTAATTTTTTAATGGATTAAGTATGATTTGGGGGTTCATTTTAAGCACTAAAAAGAAGTGTGTATGGTTTTTCTTCCTTAAAAAAAATGGCCAAGATCTCCTCACAAGAAGAAGAAGAAGTAGTAGATGGAATAAGAAGAATATAGATAAGAAGAGGAAGAAGAATTCCAAATGCTTTGTCCACCTATAAGCTTGAAAAATCTGCAAATACTATGAGATAGACTATGAGTTCCTTTGTCTTCTTCATGCTCATGTGGACCTACAAAACCAATTTATACAATCCTACCAATAAAAAAAAGAAGCAAAATTAGCCAAAATTAGCAAATGACATACAAAACTTGACTAAAAAAGATAATGAAGATGACCCATGCGGGGTCCCACCGGGTGTGCCAAAATGTATATGAGCAATGTTAGTATGCTAATAGAGACCAAATTTAAATAAAGCTTCTACAAACTAAAAAAAATTCATAAACTTCAAGATAGACTAAGATGAGCTCTTAATTGAGAATATGAGCCATTAATGGGCTCTCTCAATGAGAAGCTCTCTTGTTGAGTAGCTTTGTCTAAATAGATAGGATGTATGCTCAAGCTGTATGCTTCAAATGGAGTTGGAATTTGGGTGCAAGTGTATGGTTTTGATGTAAAATAGCTTCTTAAAATGGAATTATGACTTTACTTCATGGATTGTGTTGTTTTTCAAAGGGGAAGGATTCAATTTATAGGCAAGAGGCTTGAGGGATTGAGGGCTAAGATGCAAGGATGGGAAAAAGCTCATGGAGGGCTCAGATTGCATGAGAGGAGAGCACATGGATTGTGCTTCCTTACAGCCAATCAGGGAGTGACACATGTCACAGGGTGAGAGGATGGAGGAAAGGGGAAGGATAAGCCAAAAAAAGATGCTCAAGGGATAAAATCTTCATAAAGACCCTCATAATGGCTTGTAAGAGCAATAAAAGGGCTTGGAAGAGTCATTTATGGCCTACTGGGCTTCATAAAGTTTTATGGTTGGGATATTTTGAGGGAGATGAGAGGAATTTCGACTTGGGCTTGATTAGGAAGGTTTTAAGCTTGTTTAGGATTGTGCAAATGATTAGAGGATGGATTAGGATGGTTTAGGATTAGCTTAGGGATAGGCAAGTGGATGGCATTTAATGAGGGTGGGTGAAGGAGGAGATATTTGTTAACTTTGGCTTGGGTTAGTAAGTTTTAACCCATGTTTAGGAAATGTGACAAGGTTAGGAGGGGATTAGGATTAGGTTTAAAGACATCTTCTAGAAGAGTCTAGACTTTGGATGAGGATAAAGACTTTCTAGAATAGTCTAGAACTTCCTAGGATGAGGATGAAGACTTTCTAGAAGACTCTAGAAATTCTTAGGATGAGGATAAATTAGATTTTTATGAAATAAATAAAGTTTTATTTATTTCAAGGGTTTGGGTTGAGGAGATATTTATTAAAACTTTTTTAATAAACATGAGGATTAATATTTAATCTTAATTAAATATTTTGAGTTGGGATTAGGGGTAGGAAATGATGGGATTAGCCTTTAATCAAAATTAAAAAAGGATTAGAAGATTTTGGAAGAGGTTAGTGGTCTTAAGGAAATTGGCCAAGTTTTGGGCAAAAAATAAATTTTTTATTTATTTTGGGTTTTTTGGTCAATTTATTAATTAAATAATTAATAAATAAGGAAATAATGTTTAAATAAGATTTAAACATTTTTGGGAGAGATTCCTTAATTAAATATTTTTAATTAATATAAAGAGATTTAATGGCATAAAAATAAATAAATTAATTAAATAATTAATTAATTAATAAATGATGATGTCATCAGGGAATTTTTTCAGAAAATAAAAATATTTTATTTTCTAAAGGATTTTTAGGTGTCTACACTGACAAGGTGATTAAATCCTCTAATAGGGTCACACCTAACAGTGTGCTTTGTAACCTATAACAAGGTTGGCTCCTAATAGGGCTCACTTCAGAAGAGCGAAAATTAGTAACTAGTTGTAATTGGTAATTTTTCCCAAATTAGGTTTTCACGTTAAATCTTTGTGTCACTTGTATTCATGCTATTTCTTTCATGTGTATATAGCTAAGCTAATTAAGGTTAATAAAAAAAAATATCTTAATTTTTCCATGTTAAGAATTTGTCAAGTTACAGTTGTTATTTTTGTGGTTACTGAGTTACATCATATTATTAGTATTAATCGAGTTTCTATGTGTTTGTTGAGAAAAAATATTTTCAATAGTGTTTATGTTTTGTGCTAACATCTAAGGGATATAGAATTTATTTTAGTGGTAAGAACTTTTGGTGCTTACAAAGAGGGTTTCAAGGACCTAAGCTGAATATTAGGATGTCTTACAGAAGGGAGATCCTTAAGTTGAACAAAGATAACTTCAAGGCATGGAAGGAACTCATGAGACTACACTTGGCAACCATTGAAGATTTAGGCCTAAAGTACATAGACACTAAATATGCAACACCTACTCGATAACTATGGTTTTTGAAGAAATTATAGAGAAAAAAAGTCATAACAATGTGTTTTGTAACCTTTAATAGGGTTGGCTCCTAAGGTCTCAATTTAGAAGATTGAAAATCAGTAACTAGTTTCAATTGGTGGGTCTTCCCAAATTGGGTTTCTATGTTAAATCTTGGTGTCACTTGTGTTCATGCTATTTCTTTCATGTGTATGCATATAAGATAATTAAGATTAATCACACAAAATATCTTAAAATTTTCATGTTAAGCATTTGTTGAGTTACTGTTTTTATTTTAGTGGTTACCAAGTTACAACACATTATATGTATTAATCGAGTTCTTGTGTTTTTACCAAGCAAAAATATTTTCAGTAGTATTTATGTCTTATGATGACATCTAAGGGATCTAGGATTTATTTTAGTGGTAACTAATTCACCCCTCCCTTATTAGTTACTCCTCTTATATTTCCAACACTACATTCTCTACTTTTTTTATTTTTATAAATTTAAAGGGTTGTTTAGTTTGTTTCTACATCTTGTCTAGCATTTTGGTGTAAAAATATTCCCTATGGCCACCTCATGCCCTAAATTTCCCAAAGAGAAGAAACCTACCCCTTTGATGAGCTTTTTATCAGAGTTTGGAGATACCGATCTTGTGGATGAGGGCATTGAAAATGTAGTGGATAGACATACCTTGAAGTTATACCCTTCATAAAGCTAGTATTAGAATGTAAAGACAAATATGATGCATCCGAGAGGTGTATTCAGAGTTTGAATGGTGAAGTTTTGGTATATGTGAACTGTGTTACCATAAGGGAGCCTTGAGAATTCCACCCAAAGAGGTATACCAAGATTAGATTATTAGTTTGTTGTATTCCCAATTCACCATGAACTCTAGAGATTTTAATATATTATCTCTAAAAATTGGTTGTTTAAACCTAAGAAAGGTGGATCTAGTCTTTCGAGGCTCCTTACGCAAGAACACATAATACTAGAAATTAATGATGTGATGATTTTTGTGAATAGGGTGATGGAAAACCCACATGCCTTCTTGTGGAAGAATTTGATGTATTTCCCCATCCAAGATGTCCTTGCAAAAGAAAAATACATTTTTTGGGCTGAAATCATCACAAATAGGTTGCATGAAGACCTTTCTCAAGTCCCTAGAACTTTAGGATTTTATATATCATCTCATCTTTTTGATATTTTGGTTTGTTGAAGACAAAGGGAAGGTTTTACCCATCAAATTTGGGTTGATAATATGACCACTTATGATTTCTATCCCTTATTGTAGAGAAAAAGAAGTTTTGAAGATTTTTGTAGGGTCCAAGATACTTTCCTAGGTAGGTTGGTGTTTGAATTACAAGGAAAAGAAAGAAAAAAAATTACTTGAAGAAGCCATGTTACTAGATAAAATTTATGGTAGCTATTTTATACAGCTCCCAAAATTCACCTATTTGAGGGTTGGAGGGTTTCAAGGGAATTTGTTGAAGTTACCTAGATATTGTTTGGATAAATACACCTTGATTGAGGTATGTTGGCAGGTCATTGAGGTTGATAAGAATTGCAAGGTCAAAAAGGGTTCAAGTTATATTTTCCCTATTGAACTTGGTCATTACCATTTCAAAAGTATTCAAGATTCCCTTAGCCTTAAAGAAGAACTAAAAGCCATGAATTTATAACCATACTCTTCTCGACCCAATTTTTATAGCAAGAGGTTTTCTAGTTCTTAATTTTAATCATGCACTTCAATTGGTCATGTTGGCTCTTGATTTAATAGTTTTGAAAACAACCAAGAAACTAGACCAATGCATCTAAGGCTAGAAAATTTCTATGATGGATACACTTGACTACAATCTTGGGCCAACTATAAGGCATAACTCCTTCTTCACTTCAGGCTCTACCAGACCTAGGTGGGTTAACCATCAGGTTTGAAGATATGGTACCAGTGCAATTTAACATAAATCTAAACCTAACATTAGCAGATTAAAAACCCCTTTTATCTTCTAACACTTATGCAATGACATACGAATGAAATAGCTATAGATCATAACCTATGAGCCCATAAGCTAAGTGAGGGTTAATCCTTTTCAGCCCAGTAGAAAACATGAAAAATTGAATTGATTTTGATTGAAAAAGTTGAATTCAACAAAACCCCTAATATGCAGTAGCATGAACTAGTGATCTTGGAAATGATCAGTGCCTTATCTATTTGGTAATTCCATGAATTAATCACATACATATAGATACCTGATACTTATTCATATATTCAGATATACAATCTATCCATTCACCTTGTAAATAGACATCCATGTTCAATTTGAACCTCATTTTTACATGATATCCTTCTTAATAAAATTGCAACCCTGCTAATTCCTTGAAGCTTTTACATAACCCCTTGAGTTACAAGCAACAATGAAACAACATATAGACTTAAGGAATTGCAACTATGACCTAGGCTCTTTGTTCAAAGATCATAAAATATTGAAGATTACTAAGATGGGAGATGAGAATCATAATGAAACTAATGAAATTCTTGCTCCTTTGTATTAATTTCCTTGAAATAATACATTCAAATGCATGGAATCAAAACATGAAAACACCTAACATATCAAAACTAGCTGTATTATCTTTCATATTGTTGTTCATACAAGAGAAATTGCTGAAAAATATTTGGTATCACAGTAGTGATTTGTTTTTCTTCAAAGATTGTAACCAAACTTACAATGAAGAAAAGAAAAGAAGATATAGGAGAAGAGTTAATTCCTCAGTCTAATCAAAACATGACATTTGTCCACTCAATAGGTTAAAAAAATCTCTCTAATCTCTCCCCTCGACTAGTGAATCAAATCTTCATCATTTGGCCTCCCAAATGCAAAATATCTCAAATATTTGATGAGAAGAATAACTATTTTTGATCCCTGATTTGAACTCACAACAAAAACAAAAATTAGTTAAAATATGAACTCTAGAAGCATGCAAACTTTTATAGAATTTGTTTTAGCATCAACAAACTCTAATATATGTTCCCCAACTAATTTTGATACTCCATAATGATCCTGCCCCTTTTACTGAGAATGCCCTGAAAATTACAAATCTTCTTATAAACTGAACCAATGGATTGTTGTGCAAAATCTGACCTCAAATCTGGAAAATTCATCTTCTCCCGGTTCCAATAGTATATTATAGTGCCTATTTTAGACAAAAAATGCCCCCCTAGTAGTAGTTTGAAAAAAAAGCCCCTGGACTAAGAACATAACATTAAAATGAAAAATTTAAAAATTTATATAGTTAAAACTATATAAAAACCTTTAAATATTCAAATCATTTATTTGAAATTATCAAGCATTGAAATCTTTGAATTTCATTTTATTTTCAATCCTCCTTATCCCTTCATTCCTGTGACATCACATGTCAATGCTGTATTGGCCATCAAAATTTGAAATATCTTTGATTAACATATTAATTCTTGCTCCAAATATCACCTTTAATCATTTAAATAATCTTACTATTAGCTTCCTCGTATCACCATGAACCTTTAGAATTTTCTTTACGTGCATACATTGGGTGATATATTAATTATTTTATTAATATTTCCCAATCCTTTATGTGCATACGCTGGGTGATATATTA
This sequence comes from Cupressus sempervirens, assembly GCA_028749045.1. Lineage (NCBI taxonomy): Eukaryota > Viridiplantae > Streptophyta > Pinopsida > Cupressales > Cupressaceae > Cupressus > Cupressus sempervirens. Next base: position 815,059,215 of record CM053790.1, read on the forward strand.
ATTATTTTATTAATATTTTTCAATCCTTCTCTAGTATCACCAGAGGTCTTTTAAATCTTGCTTCCCAACCATATGCTCAAAGCTCCTCATTAGGATCTCATGGCCTAAGACTTATATTAATATTTATTAACATATCAAACCTCTCTCCCATAAGGTTGGGACCCTAGTTAGGACCCCTTCATACCTTCATTTATGCTCATATGCTTTGTTTTTTTCCTATAGGAACGTGCGGCTTTGAAAATGGCTTGACGTGCTTATGTTATGCATAAGAGCATAAAGCCTTTTCAATCCACCTTGTGCTCTCACACCATGCTACCATGTGTCCTCCATGAGCACATATTTCATTCATTCAAAATTTATCTAATTTGCATGCTGACCATGGGCAAACCCTGCACATAGGGCTATGGCTTAGAAAAGTTGGGTGTCTTTAGACACTCTACATATTGTGTGGAATTACATTTACAAAACAAAATTTTCCTCCACATGAGCTATGTGGGACTAAGGTCTTGCACCTTTTCTCTAAGGACAACACTTAAATTTTCCCTTTAACCTCACAGGTCTGTGTGGGCACTCTATTTTCAAAGCCTCTCTCTGTCGCAAGCTATTCCTTCATACGTGCACATGATCTTCCTAATTGGATGTGTGGGTCTTTGTTCTTCAATCACTATGGATGATCTGCTTAATGTTGGTTGGCTTCTCTCTTATAAAATGTGTGGAGGTTTGCATATTTCATCTTTGCATGGGTTTCTTGATTTTGGCCTTGTCTTCATAATGCATGTTCTACTCTTGAGTGGCTGCTGGATGTTTTCCCTTTACTCCAGCATGGACTGGTGGTCTCTTTGCCCATGCCACTTTTCTTGCCTATAGATTCAATTTGATCTATGATTTCTTACTTTAAAATAGCACTTCTAATTTCGCTTTCTTATATTGCTGGATGTTTTCCCCTTTGTGGACATCTTTTACAAACTACCCCTACTATGCGTGTAGCTTTCTTTTGTTATACATTTTCTGTTGACTGGGATTTCTTTAATCAACTTCCTCCCTATGTTTCCCTTGCTACAGATATCCTTCATGCCATGGCTTTGGGTTTCCTTATGGCATGGCCTCTTCCTACCCCTATCTTCTCAAATGCTGCCCCCATTCTTTCTTATGCATGGCACTTATTCTTCTTGACTGCTTGTTTGAGAAAGTTGTGGACTTTGCACTTAGATGGCATCTTCATCTATTTCTTTACATTGTCATGCCTCTTTGCATCTTAGAACTCCTTGCCTTTAATGGCTCCATATTCATAGTAGATCCATTTTATATTGTTTGCTACTTTGTGTGATTTGTAGGTATTTTCTATAATCTTAAATGCCATTCTCTTTAGAGATAGTTGGCCCACAATCATCTAATCTTTTCCATCTAAATATGCTATCATTCCTGGACTTTTTCAATTCATAATATTAGATGCATTTATTTTAGTTGTCACCATTATTCTACATTAGAGATTAACTTTAATATCCCACATGTATTTACCTATCCACACTAAATTTGAACGTTGTCATATTGCTACCTACTTCAAGATTTTTTTCTCCATGTTTCAATCTCGACAACTTTTGCACAACAGTCCTCAACCTCTCTCCTTCAATCCCTTTTCTAGCTTCAAGAACTTCAAGATTAGTGTAGAGGCCAACCAACTAGAAATGATTATCTATGCTAAAAAATTTATACTACAAGTCCAATTTCTTTAGGACAGAGACTCTTAGAAGTATAGCAAGCAACTCAACCTCATCCATAAAGGTCAATCCCAGCAATGAGGTCAACTTTGGAGGAAAGACTATTGTTTGAAACACATATGCTCTTGACCATTTTCGAAATAGCCACCACCAAACTCTTCTAATGCAATTTCTTTCTCTAGAACATTTTTTAATTCTAGTAAATCACATTCACCGACCTTCAATGAATTTAAAGATGGACAATTTGTTACTATTAGCTCAAGGTCACTGATATTGATCTCTTCCAGTCCAATCACATAGAAGTTCAAAACTTCCAAAGAGGAATCATTAAGGGCAAGTTCATGTAGACAATCCCCACTTTCCTTGTTAATGTTACTTCTTTATAAATCAATATCACTTTAAAACTCATGGCACCTTCAAGATCTAGGGACATTTCATTAATTTGAATGGAATCATTTGGGCCCTAAATGGGTCCAGCTAATTTTTTTTTGTTTTTGAACAACTGAATCCTCAAATTTATCTACTAAGATGTTCAAACTGACTGAAATCAAAAGAGGGCATTGAATTATCCTTAAAAGGTCATTTTTACCCTTTACTGCCAACTGTTGACTTTGTGCTAGGAGGTCCGTTGACTAGCCTTAAAAACTGATCCAAACCTTTGACAAGGCTTTAAAATCAAACACACTAATTCTTTGTTCCACACACTTTTACCCTATTGAATCTCATCTCATGATGAATTCAGGGTCAAAAGATACTGACTATCAAAGTTGATTTCTTAGAACTGCCTACACTTAAACATGTTAGAAAACAATCAATCATGTTCAGATTTGGCCATGAAAACTGGGTAAATGGACACTTGGGAGAATGAAAATTGGGGTGTTGGTTCTCTGTCATGAGGAGAGTATAAATTTGTGATTGGGAATCATGATGAATAATTGGGTGCAAATGACGAGTGGTCAAATTGGGCTACTTAGAATTTGTAAACTGGAAACATTGATAGAAAACATTTTTTGTGAATGGAATTGACCTAGAAAAGTGTGCAAATGGATTCATCGTGACTTGAAAATTGGAAAACTTAGAGTATTTTAAGAGGACAACACAATGGTACAATCCATTCAATCTCACCTCTCACTAATCTCAAGATATAACATCACAAATAGGGGTTCTAACAAATCTACAAATGCTGACACCAGTAAAAAGATAGAAATTGCATTTGGAATTGCATTTAAAACTGATCAAACGGATTCGTCAAGACTTGAAAATTAAAACATAACAAGTCTTTGATCTCTAAAATGCAATGCAAAAGGAATTTTACCATTTTTATCAATTGGTCAAAAGTTATAACTTGTCAAATAGGGCTTCCCAGAATTCAGAACTAATTGTAAATGCATGAAAATAGTAAACTACCAACTTTGAGGGATTCAAAACCTAGTCAAGTGAACTTGAAATGACTCAAAATTTGAAACATAGGCTCTCAAGTATGGAAACTAGATAGCTCCAAAGTGGTGAATCATGAAATATTACTGGGTGCAAGATATTCATGTACAAACATGCCCTCTTGTCACTATTTGACACTTAGGTGAAAATGGAAATTTGATAATTGCTCAAAACAAGGCTACCCGAAATGACTCAAAATCTCAATTTAACTTCATGGAACACATGGACATAGTGAATGGAAGGTGTTAGAAAAATTAAACACCTTTTATGATTCAAATAGGAAGTCGGGTACATAAGCATCAAAAAGCATTTAAAGGGCTTGAAGTGATTCAAAATTTGAAATAGATGCTCAAAATGGGAACACAATTTTGAGTGCCAATAGGTCATAAACCCCATGTGGAGGATTATTGAGTGCATTATGAGGATGATCTAGAAATAAGGAAGAGGTTGGGTTGCTAGTTCATAATCAAATAGGTTCTTGAGTTCAAGCTCCCATTGAAAGTTTCAAGAATTGAAGAAGCAAAAAATGAAGAGGTCTTAGACTTTGTGTTTATAGAAAATGTTGAGGTTCTCCCTATTCCTAGATTGGATTTGGATAAGCCAAAAGGGGAAGATCTCCATGCTAGTACTCTCCCTATAATTGACATAACTAAAGCTTGGTTGAAGATAAAAATGCAACCAAAGCTAAAAGAAACAAAGCATTCCCCACAAATGACCTCAACTAGTTCTAGTTTAGTGATACGATCCTCTAGTACTGACAAGGTTTCACCCTAATCTCCTATAGGTGAACATTTATTGGAACAAGAAATTGAACCCCATGCAAAGGACCTAGTTCAAGTTCAGACTCAGGAACTTGGGAGGGTTGCCCACTCTCATAATGAGAAAGAGAAGAAGAGTAAGAAAGTTGTAGTAATTCTAGACAAAGATCCCAATGAAGGAGTACCAATTACATAATCCACTACCAAGATTCATGTGAATGTGATAGACCAAATGGATCACACAAAAAAAGGCATATGATGGAGTCAACACCACTTATATAAGTGCTCTAGTCATTGGGACCCATGTAGGACCTCAAAGCTCTCAATCCCAAGGTAATGTTTCCACTCCAATCAGTTTGATCTTTGAGTCATGTTGGATAATAGATTGTCATTTTCTTGAAAATTGTCTTAGCCTGACTCTTTTCCCAAAACCAAAGGAACAAATTGATACCAGTAGAATGGGTCTAGGTAGGTGCTCTATCAGAGACCCCTAAATTTTAAGGGTAAAACTCCCCTCTAAAATTATTTTCAATCTATTCTAGTCCTAAAACTAACTTAAAGGCATACTCTTAACCAATTCACAATTTAATCCTTAAACAAACTAATAGGCTTTTCTTGGTAGTAAGATGACAATGAAAGAATCAAAGTGATAATCAGTCACGAGAATTGCTTACCCCAATAAGCTATCAAGATTCAGATGATTCCTAGCCCTTTCATCAATCAAACCTCTCTTTATAACTTTGAGTCTCACTTAGTAGTCCCAACTATCACAGGAAGATTGCACAAAAAAATATCAATCCTATTTACTTCATTAAAAGTTACATTTATAAGCCCCCCTTTAGGGTTCTTGGCCAATTATATATTCAATTATTGCATTGTCAATGCACTTGAATCACATGATAGATCATAGTCATCAATTACAATTCCAAATTTCAAAGATAGAGGGATGAAGACTATCAAATTTCCATTTGTAGGTACTAATAATAATTTTATAACATCCCAAGCATATTGTTTTAACATCTTGATGTTCCTATAGACACCTAACATCTACCTGAATACCTTTGGTGCCATTTCTACATAATACCTTTGGTGCCATTTCTATGTTTTTATATTCCAATGGCTACCTAATCTTTAAATTCTAAGCATTGATCTGACTCATATTAAATCAATGGTTGAGATTAAAATATCTTTTTTTAACTGACCCACACATTTCCTTTTCTCTTATGAAGAATGGACAGTGAAGATTTAATCTTTAGATGTAATGACCGCCATTAATATTCTCATATTTGCATTAAAGAAATTGAAAATGTTGCCTATCCATGGCTTTTAACTTTTGAGAATCTAGACATACTGAGAAAATGGGAGTTGTACAATTTGCACACCCTTTTAAAGCCTTTTATTTCCTTTCAATCTAGGTCCACCCTCCAGTTAGATGCTTCATGGATGACAAATGACACTCCTTGATATGTATGAATTATCTGACTAGGGCATCACCAGCTATAGGGAATGCTCAAATTGGATGATGAATTTTAGTTTCCATCCACAATAATTTATTCTCCATCATTGATTTTCCCCCAATCAATGATTATGATCATATGGTCTTCTTTTATACTACTTCATAAATCAATGGCTCATATGGCCCCATAGGAAATAAAGATTGAACATCTTGACTTTATAGGAGAACAAGGACCATAGGATTAGATCTCATTTTAAATTTCTTTCTAATGCATATGGGTCCCTTTGCTAATGTGGTGCTTCATTACTGGTTCCAACTCCATCTGACTACATGTTGACTAGATGCATTGCTCATTGTTGATATTAGAAAATGAACGATGATGATATCCTCTGATCATTTTAATTTTTGGCCCAAAATGGATTTGAGTGTGGACAAGTTTCATTATTCTAGAGAATTTCTCCAAAACATTTTGTCCTTCAACATTTAGGCCTGAAACATGAACAGGGTCATTTGATCATTTTTAATAGAACAATGTGTGACACTTGTTAAGGATGTTGACATTGTAATAGATATTACCTCAAGTATGCCACATGTCATCTTTCTAGAGAATATGTAAATACAAGACTACTATTGCCCAAAATTGGCTCAAAATTCATTTGGTGTCTTTGATCTAAGTTGATTGAATAGTGGTTGGCTTGATGATCTAGGCCCACAACTTACTAGGTGAAAGGAGATCTATTGCTCCCACTACATCATGAATATTATAGAGTTTTCATTTGGCTAAAGTGATAAAGTTAGGGCTATTGGATTCAATCACTTATTAACCACTTCACTTGGCTCGTTGTGGGTTTGCTGCCATGTGGATCTTTATGACTGGAGGTTTGATTCTTTAATGCTTAGTCACATGAATCCTTACTTATATGATATTTGAATTTTCTTCCTCTCTATGTGGCTGATCATGATTCAATCTAGACTATTCCTCTAATCACATTAATGACCCAAAATGCATCACAACTTTTGTCTATGCTTTCCATGATCTCTTCCTTCAATTGGTTGCTCCTTCATTGCTCTAGCTCAGGATCTTCATTGAATCTTTTGCTCTGATGTAAAAATAATTTGTTCTTCACCTCAACTAGGTTTTAAGCATGGATAGATGTATCGATAAAGATCATTTAGCTTTCTTCTCATCTTAGTAAAAGCTTGACACTTTCCCACCTATCCTAGAATCACCTAGCTGACTAATAGTGCTTGACTTTCTACATTTCTTGCTTGGGTAGGCTCATAGAGGTAGATGAGATGAAAAGCCATCCTAATGTTAGTTGAGACCTGACTTGACATATTTTTCATTGGATTTCCATTTACTTAGGAGCTCAAAATTGGGAAGACCTAAAGTGCACCAACAAGTCAATAAGAAGAGAAGCATAGTGCTAGTCACCCTTTCAGTGCAAGATTTAGTAGGAAACTACTTTGGGAGGACCCCAAAAATTAAGAAACCAAACTTTAAAGCTATTGTAGATGTGGGTGATCAAATAGATCATTGGATAGAAGATATTTTGAGACCAACTAGTGACAAAGGTTGGGAAAAAATTTAGTCACAAGACTTCATGGTAGAAAGAACCAATCTTAGAATAGTGACCAGAGTTGTGGACATGAATATATTCAATGCTAGTAATAAGAAGATTGGGCATAGAATTTGGAAGGATTGGAAAGACAAGAAGGAAATGAAGAAAACCATGCAGTTGATGTTAGAATAAATTCATGTCCTCCAAAACCCTAATGCACTAGTTATCCTAGGTAGTGCTTCAGTGATAGATATCACTTCTCCTACCAATCAAAAATGCATTGACTAGGTTAAGAGGGATGGGTTATTCACCAAGGTTTTCAATGATTGAGTGGATATTGTGTTGACTAATGAGATAAGACACATCTTTGAATTCACTGAGACTAATGTGTGGACAACTAAGATGGTAATAGATCTAGAAACTAAACTAAATGCATGGGAGAATGAGAAAGTAAAGTGTGATAAACACATCATTCAAGTCATAGAATTTTAGACTTATGGTACTGCCAAATTTTTGATAGATGTAACCAATGCTAATATAGATGCTTATTTCCTATTCATCAAGAGAGCCAATCTAGAATGGAGGAACATGACCATTGAGAAAGACATCAAAGAAGTTTTGTAGCTGCTAAGAGAGATGGAATGTCTCAAACATATCTTGGGCAATTACATCAAATGCATTGATGTTAGGATCATAAAATTGAAGATAAACCTAACAAGGGAACCCAAGAGGTATTGGCATCCTTTTAGGACAAGATTAAGATAATGAAGGAAATTTGGGAGTTGACAGTACAATATTGTTCCACCATCGCAAATGTAGACTCTATAATGATTTTGTATAGGGATCATTTGGAAGCAAATGAGAAGAAGATGGACTATGTCCACAGGATTGAGTGCATCTGGAAGCTAAGGGTGGAACTGATAGCAGTTCCCATGCTACAAAAAGAGTTAGTTGAAATTGTTGACACATGTAAAAAGTAGAAGAACACTGGTGGTAGACTTCCTAAAAGTAAAGAGAAGTAGACCAATTCCACTATGGAAATTGGAAGTTTGTTAGATAGGATCTAGGGGGATAATTGTATTCCCATATTTTTTTAAAAATTATTTTCCAACAATTCCATTTTGAAATTTAGTTTCCAACTCCTCATGGAAGTTAGTTTTTAAAAACTAAATCTTGAATCCCTGTGCATCTATACAAGTCTATTTTTGAGACTCTAAGGGCCCGTTTGGTAATGAGAATACAAGTGGAATAGGCATATGTAAATTCTTAAAATTTTGAATTCTTTGTTTGGATGCACCAAATTGGAATTGGATTACAAAATAAAATAGGAATACGTACTCCAATTTTGGCCCAAAGATGAAGTTTTGCAATTCTACCAAATAGGTGTTATTGGAATACGTATTCATATTCCACTTTTATTTATTTTAGAAAACATAAATTTTGTGGTCCATGAATTCCCCATCAAATATTGGCTAAACCAAATAGAGAATAGGAATATGTAGCCCCATTTTCTATTCTAGAATAGGTATTCTAGAATAGTTATTCCTATTCCTGTAATCAAATGAGCCCTAATGCAATTGACACTCGATTACTAATACTTTCTTATTTATCTATCTAATTTTTAGATTTGTAAAATATATATGTTAAATACAATAATATTTGAAATTGTGTGGTTTTGATATATAATTATGGCTAGTAAATTGTATGATTTTTCTAAAACATACTCTTATTATTGTATGGAAGTGAGTGCATGTGTAGTTGGCTTTCCCTTGCATTGTGTATTGATCTTGACTCCAAATAAAGGCATAGTCTTCATTTTGGTTGATCTTCTTTAAAATGATTTCATGATAATATGTAGTAATGTGGCTAATAACTATTGTTAAATTTGAGTTACTTTTCAATTTGCACATTATTTTCATCATTGTGAACTTAATGGTTTGCCTTAGGACTTTGGTCAAATTTGATTGTTGAAATAATTATCTTATAATAAGATCCATATTTCTATGTCTTTTAATTAAGGTAGTTGTACCTATGAATGCAAAGAGTTTGTTATTCAAAGAACTAATTTTTTAGTATTTATGTTTTCCTCTTAATTTGAGAATAGAGTTAAGAATCAATTAACATTTTAAAGAGGGAAAAAAATGTATGCTAACATACTCAAATATTTATAGATTTTGTATGTCTTTTCATAAGTTCTAGTTGCTTCTAGATGACATTTATGGAATGGTTCATTTGTGTTGTCCACCCTTGCACATTTTGCATAGAGGTCTGCAATTAATGAAGAATGGCTAGCTTGAGGAATTTTATTCAAATGGACTATCTATCTACTTTCCTTTATTCTATTGTTGATTTTTTTAAATTGTTTGGAGAGTGCAAGAAAAGGTGGTTCATGTGCATTTGTACTTCTACATTTTGTGTTCATGCCTACTAGGGCAGTTGCATTGGCCACAATGTTTTCAATTAAAATATTTTGCAGATTATATAAATGTTTCTTGATGCTTGAGGCTTTAGATATAGGAAAAGGACATTGTAGAAGGATTAAGGTGAGTTGCAAACATTTAGTTAACATTTTTCCCTAATACTTTTAAATATGCTAATAAAGATAGCACTAAGAGAAAACATACACAATATTGTAATCAACCCCCTTTGAAGAAAAAAAAAGTACACAACCATTCTTATATACTTATTACTACTTTTATTTGGTTCATTTGTTCTTGATATTCCTTCATTGTTAAATAATGGGATTGTATTTTCTTAAGGTAGATTGCAATACCTCATTATCAGATTTTGCTTGATAAGTTAATGACTACTATTGTTCTATATTTACCTCATTTAGATTATTCAAAACTCTACACACTATAATATTGAATTTTGACATATCAATCCTACATTATATATTTTTCAAAAAATATCAAATCTACTTTATTAATGTAGCTTCTACCTTTCGTAGGTGGTATAGTTTTTCTATGTTTTCTCACTCTTGTAAAATTTCATTATCTTATTTCATCTTATTAGTAGGAACTTAGAAACTTTGACAATTTGTATCTCTTTTTGAAAATACGAGTATAGCATAACCTTGCACCTGTCAAAGATGAAGGGATAATTAAATTTAAAACTATGAACTTGGCTAAATATTAATGAGATGTGAAAAATCTATGAATCACTTGTATGGAAGTGAAAACTAACTTGTCTTCATAGGAAAGCCAGTTTATAGATAAACACAATTTGTAATGATATATCCACTATCTATCATAGAGTCTGCTATGTAGTTGACAAATCTCCCCACCTAACAACCATGCATAACCTTTGTTCCACATCATGGATCCATCATACTTCTCTCTTCCCAAAGTACTATCAGTTTGAAGCCATCTGTTAGTTATTGCCAAGGTTCATCTACTAACCTTGCCAATCTTGAGTTTTGCAATATATTTCATTAATACTGTGAAAGCCAGTTTTATTAAAAATTATATTATATTATGTATTCATTAAACATGTTTATTTATTTTATGGTGTCTTTAGTTTACTTTCAAAATTTTTTAAGATAAAATTATATATATAGTATTATACTTTTAATTTGACATTTATGAGAGTAAATTAATATTTTATATATCAATTATATAGAATATTTTAACAAAATAGAAGAGATATGATGCATGAACTATTTATTTTCTAATTCTTCTTTACACAACAATGTTAGTTATAATTTTTACATTTGTATTTGTAGGTACACAAATGTTTTAATTGGTTTACTAGAAAGATAACAATGTAATAATTTTTATTTTCATTTGTGAAAGGCCAGGGACCTATATATTTATAGATATAATTAGAAAGAACAATTACAACATAAAGAAACTATGAATAATTGAAGAGTGTATCATAGGACTTGTTATACCCCCTACATCATTCTTACTAAGCATATGAAGCCATTTACAATAATATACATAAGAATGAGTCACACTAAATCTGCCAAAATTAGAAACCCAAATGTAATCATCAAAGAAAAATGAACATAGACAATCCCTTAAGAAAACATATCGAAAGACAGGGAAAGACCTAGAAAATATATTGATTGATCAACAATAGCTACTCTATTGATAAAAAAAACCCAAGATTTGCTCCATGTAAGAAAGGATAGCCATAATACAATGAATCGTGACCAAGGTAACCTTCAAGAACCAATCTGTGTGTTTGAAAATCTAAAATGAACAAAAAAGTCCTGAGAAGGCCCAACTTCAATCAATTGTTCTCCCAATAAACACTCCCCTACCAAATTCAATCTTCTCTCTCGCATATCACAATAGCCACCTTAGAATTGTCATTCGATCCAACCTTGGGTGCAATAAAGAAGAGTCTACTCAATTGAATTTAAATTTCTATTCAATCCTTTTTTAATCACCAAGTCTAGTCAATACCCATTTCTGAGAAGTCTTTGTGAGTGCAATTGTGTCAAAATTTCTCACTATCTTCATTTCAGACATATTTTCTACTTGTAAGATCTCTGTAACATCAACATGTATTTGCATACTTCATGACAAAGAAAAATATCAATTTTTAATTCTAAGGTTTGTACTAGACACTAATTGTTAGAATCTGAAAAGATTAATAACCCAAAAAACTAGTGCAAAGAGTAAATATCTAAACTATGAATGCAAATGATACAAAATCAAAATAGCATCATAGAGTTAGTCTCCAAGAAAGTAATGCAAATGCTGGAAGCAAAATAGCATTAAGAGGATGCAAAAATAAGAGATACAAATACAAGCCAGGTAGCATGCTTATATAGGCTAGAAAGAGGGAGGAGGTGGCAACACCAAACAAGGAGGAGCAACGATCTATCAGACTAAAGATAGCAAAGTATCTTCCCAAGATAGCTAATGGATGCTCACATGTAGGAAGGTGACACCTCACAACCATTCACCTAATAAGACATGCTTTATTAACCTAAGTGAGATTATTAAAAGTGTAGGAAAAACCTAGCAAAATAGGAAAAAATAAAAAACTACACTAACCACCCCCCATAAGCAAAGCTTAGGTGGATGCTAACATAGCAAAGCTATGAAAGCAGGAAAATGGGTCCTGGCAACAAGGCCCGATCAGGTATCCAATACAAGAAAAAGAACTAGATGAAGGAAACTAAGCCTCCAATCTAAGAAATGTCCCAAAGAGAGGAACAAAAAAAGAGCATGAAGCATCTCCGAAGCATGAAGTTGCAAACACTATCAGAAGAAACTGTTGGAACCCCCATTGAAATAGTGCATGACCAGGTACAGAAGACAAAGTCTAAAGAGCTAATAAATCGAAGAGGTGACCTCCAAAGGTAGGAATGAATGAGTTTCTATATAGTAGATGAACCATCTCACCGAAATGCATAGGTGCCTAGCCACTGCATCCGCCTAGTACATAGGAACAAAAACTGAATACGTATATCACTCAATAGAACCAAAGAAGCAATAGAGCCAATAGGTGAACACCCCATAATGCTAAACAGGGAGAGGGGTGACAGGAACACTGAAATGCAATGCCAAAAACATCTACAAGAAGAAGAATTAGGAATACCAATAGTGCAATAGAAGTACAAGCACAAGATAAAGGGCGGTGTCATTGACACACTACATGGGCTAATGTCATGGAAGAAAAATTCACTTGACAAAGGTGGATGATCACAAAATGGAAAAACATCATGACCGCCCATGGCACTTTATAACTAAGTGTGAGTACAAACAAACACAAGGTGTACAAGATCCCAGATATGCAAAAGTAGGCACCTTATCTCAGTGCATTTACAAAAAAAGGAATACAACAGAATAGAAGCATACAATGCTCAGAAGTCAGAAAGAAGAGTGAGCCAAAAGAACAGAAGAAGAGATTCCATGACCTGTAGAATCCAAGTAATCCGCTAGAGTGTGATAGTACAAAACTCAAAGGAGAAAGAACTTAGAGAAAAATCTCGATAAAAGACCTCTGCAACTGAATAACTCACAGAACCAGCTTTCCAACGATATCTGGCGAGCCCAGAAAAGAGTCCGAATGAGTGAGATATGGCTCCCAGAAGGCAAAATAGAACATATGGCTTTGACTGCCACAATAGGCAACTAGACTACAGAAAAAATCAAAAACACCTATACCATCATCTCTATCTTGGAACCAACTTTCCAATGCATTTTTTAGATCAAAAAAATATGTCTGTATGCTCAAGTTACAACAAAAAAACCAATAGGGCCTGCTCATGAAGAGCATATGCTAAAAGTGAAACTTGGGCACAATAATCAAAGAAACAAATAGAACCACTGTAATCTACTCAAAAAATTATGCACTTCCAAAAAAAGAATCGCCTCAATACTGTTAGCTTAAAGAATAAATTTGACAACTGAGTGTCAATACAATTAACCAAGATCAAGAATAGGTGCCGAGTGCAATAGATGCCAAGTAATCTTCAAGTGCCGAGTAAAGTGTAGGTGCTGAGTAAAGTGTAAATGCCGAGTAAAGTGTAGGTGCCGAGTAAAGTGTAAATGCCGAGTGAAGATCAGGTGCCGAGTAAAGTTTAGATGCCGAGTAACACAGTTTTGTGTAAGTGCCGAGTAACTCAGTAGAATAGCATGTGTCGAGCAACAGAAATATTTCAGGAGCCGACTAATCCAGGATATCAGCATAAGAGTTTGGAATCGCACAAACTATGATGAAAACAGTCTTTACAGCCGACATAAGGAAATCTCGAAGGATTTAATGATCAGATCGAATCTTTTATATTTCCTATGTAATTTTCATGCATCCAATAAGAAAAATGATAAAGGCATGCAACCAATCAGCAAAAGATAAGTATTAAGCGAAAATGAAGATTGAATATGGATCGTAGATCGAAACCTAACCCTAAATCCTCGAATGTCTTTATAAGGAAGATGATATCTCATAGAGAATATATGATAGAGAAGGAGATGATGAAGATGATGATAATGATGATATAGAGGAGAAAATATAGAGTGGTTGATATACTATTTTCAGAAGTGAAAGATATCAGATCACAAAGGATCAAGATCAGACGAAACAAAACAGAGCCAGCATTTAGCAATCAAGGATTGTAAACTGTCAGGTTCATTTTACCTAATACTTTCTAGCCATTGTATTAGCATGGAAATCTTATGGTGATAGGTTAGCTTAACAGCTATTTAATTGATCCTAGAGATAGGTGATTAAATCCTTTAACAGGGTGACACTTCATGTTAAGTGTTTGTAAATCCTGTAACCAGGTCACTATTGACACAATGTAAAGCCTTTAACAGGGCAAACCATCAGAAGTGGTTAAACAATATTGCTGCAGTAATTTTTTTAGGTATCATCCCCACCCCAGTTTTACCTTCTTATTCTTGGAGGGTTTTTGGGTTATCAATTTCAGGTGTTATGTGTTATTGATGCATGTGTTAGTTTCATGTTTACTTAATGTATTTACATGCATGCAATTTATTTCCACATAAAAGTTTTATAGGAAAAATTTTACTACTTCTGATTCACCCCCCCCTCTCATAAGTACTCTTTCCACATTTGAATATTCCAACAATTGGTATCAGAGCGTTACCAGGTTCTCATAAGGAAAAGTTTAACAGCTTGGAGGAAAAGATCTAGAGATGGAAGCTTTCAAACTTGGAAAGATCATTGAAAATCAGGTGATAGATGTGCAACTTGCTCTGCATAGCTTGGAGGAATTTAGAATCAATTTGAGAAACTCATTAAAAAAAAGGAAAGATCTGGCCATAGCTGAGAATGATAAACACTAAAAGGAAATTGATACCACCAACATATTTTCCAACAGAGATACCAAAGAGTTTGATGCAACAATAGCAGAACTGATGGAGAAAAACAAAATTCAAGCAGAAGAGATTAGATCTCTCAAGATGGAACATGAATCACAGACCATAATGATATGTGAAATTATAGAAAAAAAGAAAAGAGCAGTTGATGATAAGGTCATGATGGAAAATGACAAAAGGAATCTTGCAAACAGACTTGAAGAAAAATGTACTGAACTGACAAGGATCTCAAACATGCAGATGGATACACTTGCTCAAATGATGAACCTTCATCATGAAATCAATGTGAAGGACATTGAGATCTCTACTATGAAGATGCAGAATGAAAAAATGTAGAATGAATTGAACAGAGAAAAAGAGGTAGCAGAAAATCTCAACAAGTCAAGTGAAGCCATCAAGTATTTTGAACAGTTGCTGAAAACTCCAAGATCTGCCCATGATACATCTGGACTTGGTTACAATAGCACTGAAGTTGGAGAATCATCAAAAAGTGCTAAACAAAGAAGTGACAAAGGTAAGAATACTAAACCCACTTGTCATTACTATAATAAGAAGGGACATACTGCTAATGTGTGCAGGAGCAGAAGATTCAATCAACCAAACACACCCAAGAGTAAGAGTTTCTGTCACAAGTGCAACATGCAAGGACATATGACACAAGATTGCAGATCCAATTTCACAAGGACTCAGAGATTTGATGGACATTATTATAATTGCAATAAGTATGGACATAGGGCATTTGAATGCAGATCAAAACCTATGTGGACATCAAATCAACCAGCAAAAATAGAAGGAAAAGAAAGTCATCATCATTGGGATTACAATACCAGGTACAGTTGTCATTATTGTCAAGAATATGGACATACACCACAGAACTACATAAGAAAACATTTCATAGGGAACTACAAAAGATGGTTGAACCAAACCACATGTTTCAGTTGTCTGAAAACTGGTCATATCAGCAAAAACTGTCCTACAAGATCAAAGGAACCCAAGTCTGAAGAAAATAAAGGCAAAGAAAAGATTGATATTGAAAAGATAAGGGGGCAAATGAACAAGACTTGGAAAAAGAGAGATGAGTGCAATACATCAAGTGAAGGGATCACTTCACCCAATGGGTCAAGTCATCACACTTCATCAAACTAAGCATGAGAAGTGTATGGGACTGATATACAAAGTTATATCAGACATCAGTCCCAAGACAAAGAAGCAATTCAAAGTATAAATCTACATGAAACAAGATGTCAAGACAAAAACTAAATGTTGATGCCGAGCTATCTTTGGATATCGAGTCAAAACTCAAAACAGATGCCGAGCTCCCAACAACGACCGAGCTGATAACCGATGCTGAGTTGAAAAAATCCAATGGAAGCCAAGTAGAAAGGAAATTTTGTAGACACCGAGTTAGGTTGAAATTTCTTCAGAAGCTGAGTTGGCAGTTGAGCATTTAATGCGATGAAATCAGGGTATATTATCATGATTTCAATAAGTTTTTCGCATCGCGATCAAGAAGCAAAGCCGAAAAAGGAGCGGAGAAGATCAAGAAAAGTTCAAAAGCAATTCGTGAAAGATTCCAACAACGATCTCATCGATTCAAGGTATTTTCTCTTAAGTGCCGAGCTACGTAGGTCCACAAACTTGTTTGAATTATAAAACCCTAGTTTGGAAAACAATGGCATCCAGGTCAGGAACCACCAAGGGTTTAGAAAGCCATGAAGTTCAGTTGGTCAGAAATGAAGTAAAACAACCTGAATTTAAGCCCATACCTGAAGTAGCATACAAGAATGATCCTACAGGTGCATTATCAGTTATTCTGGATAAAGTTGTTATGGTAGAAGATGTTCGCAGATGCTACAATTGTAAAATTGGTGCCATAGGAGACGTAGAAATTCATAATGCATATGATAAATTATGTGAAAACAAAGTACTAAAAAATGAATTTTCCATTGTAGAAAGAAAAGGATTAACCAAAACCCTAGCATTTTCGACTGTCTTCAAAACAGAATGGGTACAGATAGTTTTGAGCCGAATACATAACAGAGATTTTTGGTTAGAGTCAGGGCCAGTAAAATTCACCAAGAAAATTGTTCATAGGGTTACTGGTATTCCAACCCTAGATCAGCCAAAGACCCTGTGAAGTGACAAAAGGGAAGTAATTGAGAGAAATACAGGTGCAAAATGGAACAATAGAGGGATGACTATCGACACAGTCACTGATCCTCTACTAGACTTTGCTGTAAGATTTATTTCACACAAATTCTATCAATCAAGCACATTAAATAGTGTACCTTGTATAGCAGTTAATGTTGCATACAAGATAATAAAAAGGGATCACACTTATGATCTGGCAGAGCTCATGTTTCAATAGATTAATGAAAATCTGGGAGCTATAAGGAAGAGAAAAGGAGCTCAATGTAAATTTGGATCAGTTTTGATATGTATGTTTTTCTATCTGATGAAAGAATTTCCTTCTATAGGGAAAGTTAAATGGAATCTAGACAAAACAATTGTTGAACAAATTAATGGATACATTGAACAGATGAGTGAAAATTTTGATGCCCAAATGACTGGTTATTTTGAGGACTTCAAAAAGTCCATGAAACAAAGAATGAGAATTCCAGTTTCAATGACTGAGAAATATGAAAAAGATATTTGCTTTCTTATAGATATAGATTATACTTATGTGCAAGCAGTTATACCTAGAATAAGATGGCTTAGGCCACTAGGATATGAAATTGATGTTGATCAAGCCTCTGCAGCAATAACAACCTTACTTACAGAAGAAGTAGACAAAAATGCAAAAATCTTTGGAACTTATGATGTTGTCAAATCAAAGATAATAACAGAGTTGAAGACTGCTTCAACAGTAAAGAAGAAAGAGAAAATGGTAAGACAAATCAAAAGAAAGTTTGGTGTAGAAAAAGAAGGGACAGTAGAAGAAGAAGGAGATGACATTGAAAACAAAGAAGAAGTCATTGAAGAAGAAGAAGAAAAACTTCAAGATCAGACTCAAGGGTCAGAAGGAGACAAAGAGGAAAGTGCAGAGGTTGAAGTAGCCAAGGAAGCACCAGTCAAGAAAAAGACCACAACTCCATCTGCTCCTAAATCCAAGGGAAGGAAAGTAGCTGCCCCAACACCAAAAAGACCAACCACAAGGGCCACAACTCAAAAAGAAAAAGAAGAGGCTAAAGGGAAGAAGAAAGACTCAAAGAAGACTGCTGCTGAGTCAAAGAAGAGGAAGTTCATTCCCCAGCCTGAAATAGATGAGGAGGAAACAAAGTTAGAAGACAACAGTCAATCTCAAGAGGTAAGACAAATACCCCAGATTGATGTTGATAAATTATGTACAGAAATTAGAAATAATGATTTGAAAGGATTAAAGAATCTAAATTTTTCTAAGCTCACCAAAAGAGAGCAAAATAAATTAGAGGAGTCTGTGTATGCTATGATGGCTGAATATAAGCACACACCTCTAGAATTAGATGACTCTATGCCGAGAGAACTATATACAATCACAGAGGATAAATAGCATTTTTGTTTACAAATGGAAAAAGAAATAAGGGAGTCAACATTGGCAAGATTGTTGCTTGATTTGACTAGAGATCAAATAATAAATGCCATAAAAAGGCATAATAAAAGATTCACTCCCAAGTATAGAGCATTTAGTATTCTACAGAATAAAATTGAAGAGGTAGTTACCAAATCCACAAGATTGTGGAAAATAGTTTACAAGAAAATTGAAGATGTATATAATGAAGAATATAAGGCAGAAGCAATTGCCAAGATAAAAGAAAAGGGAGCATCATAAATAAAAGAGAAGAAACTAGTGGAGAAGGAGAGTAAAGGAAAAAAGGAAGGAGAGGCACTCAATGAGGAGAAAGAGGAAGAGAAAGATACAGCTGAGCCACAAGATCAAAGTATGCAAGACATACAGGTATCTCCTCCTAGTCCTCATGCCACCATCACACCTGTAGATTTCATAAAAATAAAGGATGTTATAGAAATTTTAGTTCAAAACATCAATCCATTAACTGTAGAGGATTTGGAAATCCTTGACCAATCATCTTTAGTAGCAAAATTAAGTTCAAATCCTATATTGGTCAGTGTTGATGAATTACAGAATCTACAAGTCAAAGCAAAAGCAAGGGTAAAAGCACAAATGCCATGTATTCTATTCCTTCCACCACCACCTCCACCAAGTATAAGTACTGATACACTCCAAGTGCCAAGTACAACAGAAGGGGAAACAAAAGAAAAATCTGAACAACCACCAAGTTCAACCCCATCTAGCATTCAAAAAAGGGATACTCAAGCTGAAGAAAAAGAGACACAAAAAAAGGAGGAGACTACAATACAAACACTGGTTGCATTACCCAAATCTGGTACTCCAACACAAACTCTTTAGTAGACGAGCACAGATGGATTACAACTGAAAATCCGAACACCAGGCTCGAGTTCATCAAAAGCAGTCAGGAGACTTCACTATGGAGTTCCTGAGCTTGATGAAGAAATTAAAATCCCATATTATGAATCTAGCACTCTTACAGAAGAAAAGATTAATGAAATTCAGAGTGCACTAGACAAAAGAAGGAGACAAGAAGCACTAAGAAAGGAATACAAGCATAAGCATACATTGAATGAAATTAAGGACATATTCACAGAAGCTTTTTGCTTACAATCTCCAGATGAGTCAAGACCAATCATGGAACAACTTTCTGATATAGTTGACTAGGTGACTAATGAAGACCAGGAAACAAATGTAAAATTACTTGAATGGTCAAAAAAGAAGTTCCAAGGAACAGTAAATAGTAAAATATCCAGTGATATAGCACTAGCACAAGAAGAATTGGCAAAGAAAGTTACAACAGTTAAAATTGTACTAGGAAACATCTTTTCCCTGTACAACAAGTTGTGTGATTTTTCAACATTCACACAAGACACTAGCCAAAAAATACTGAGTTTGGAAAGCAATCTAAAAACTTCTAGTATGCAACTCCCTATAGATCCAGCTCAGAGTGAGAAGCATTTTGTCCAATCGCTTCACACACAAAGAGAGCTAGCCATTTTGGCAGTAGAGGAGGCGACTACAAATGCCAAATTGATACAAATGCAATCATCAATTACTCCTCATTTCGGATTACTTCATAAGGAGCAAATAAATGCAAAGACAGTCCTCAGGAAAGACCCCAATCTTTCTTCATTTGATGGACTTGTACACCTAGCAGCAGAGATTGCCATCCAGCATAAGACATTAGATGTCGCATTAGCAAATTGGGATGCAGCTCTGAAGATACTCCTTGAAGTAAATAGCACATTTTTGGCCAAATATGGCATTTCATTGTAAAGAACCTTGACATAAGTGTCAAAAAAGGGGGAGAATAAGTAATTAAAGAAAGAAGTTGAGTACAGGAATGAAATGATAAGTATAATAAAAGGGGGAGATAGCAGAGATAGCCAATTTTGAAATTTTGACAGGGAGATAGCAGAGATAAGCAAATTTTGGAATTTTGGGGGTGAAAGCAAATTTTGGGAAGCAAAGTTTGAATGAAGGATTAATTACTGAGTCACATGGGTTAAGTGTTTTTGCCACTCATGTCAAAGGGGGAGATTGTTAGCTTAAAGAATAAATTTGACAACTGAGTGTCAATACACTTAACTAAGATCAAGAATAGGTGCCGAGTGCAATAGATGCTGAGTAATCTTCAAGTGCCGAGTAAAGTGTAGGTGCCGAGTAAAGTGTAAATGCTGAGTAAAGTGTAGGTGCCGAGTAAAGTGTAAATGCCGAGTGAAGATTAGGTGCCGAGTAAAGTTTAGATGCAGAGTAATACAGTTTTGTGTAAGTGCCAAGTAACTTAGTAGAATAGCATGTGCAGAGCAACAAAAATATTTCAGGAGCTGACTAATCAAGGATATCAGCATAAGAGTTTGCAATCGCACAAACTATGATGAAAATAGTCTTTACATCCGACATAAGGAAATCTCGAAGGATTTAATGATCAGATCGAATCTTTTATATTTCCTATGTAATTTTCATGCAGCCAATAAGAAAAATGATAAAGGCATGCAACCAATCAGCAAAAGATAAGTATTAAGCAGAAATGAAGATTGAATATGGATCGTAGATCTAGACCTAACCCTAAATCCTCGAATGTCTTTATAAGGAAGACGATATCTCATAGAGAATATATGATAGAGAAGGAGATGATGAAGATGATGATATAGAGGAGAAGATATAGAGTGGTTGATATATTATTTTCAGAAGCGAAAGATATCAAATCACAAAGGATCAAGATCAGACGAAACAGAACAGAGCCAACATTCAGCAATCAAAGATTGTAAACTATCAGTTTCATTTTACCTAATACTTTCTAGCCATTGTATTAGCATGGAAATCCTATGGTGATAGGTTAGCTTAACAGCTATTTCATTGATCCTCGAGATAGGTGATTAAATCCTTTAATAGGGTGACACTTCATGTTAAGTGTTTGTAAATCCTCTAACCAGGTCACTATTGACACAGTGTAAAGCCTTTAACAGGGCAAACCATCAGAAGTGGTTAAACAATATTGTTGTAGTAATTTTTGTGGGTATCATCCCCACCCTAGTTTTACCTTCTTATTCCTGGAGGGTTTCTGGGTTATCAATTTCAAGTGTTATGTGTTATTGATGCATGTGTTAGTTTCATGTTTACTTAATGTATTTACATGCATGCAATTTATTTCCACATAAAAGTTTTATAGGACAAATTTTAGTACTTCTGATTCACCCCCCTACCCCCCCCTCTCATAAGTACTCTTTCCACATTTGAATATTCCAACAGATACGAGGTCGTATGAGAAAGTTATGATCCTCCAAAGTTTCCAAAATGAGAACTGTGCACTGTTACAGCCAAGAATTTGCTTCCTAACATCAATGGCATCAATGAAAATCCAAATGCTATAGGATGGTGATGTTGAGGCCTAAAAAAACCTATATCATTTTTGAGAGATCACATTCTATTTGGATTTGGCATAGCAATCTCGTTCAATGCCAAAACTCACAATGTGCCTTAGTTCATAGGTGCACCACAACATAACATTGAAATCACTGATCTTGGCATCGAATTGTCAGCACCATTAGCTCCAAATGGGTGGGTGAACCCTAGTGAGACCCTTGTTTTGACTGTGAAGACCATCCATCATTCACGGGCATCTTGTACCAAGGAGACTCCAAGGTGCTCTAAGTGCATTTCGAGGTCAATCTTTCGAGGGTCGTAACTCAAAGCTCATACAGGCTATCAATGAAATGTCAAATGCTATAGGATGATGATGCTAAAGCTTAAATTAACCTATCTCATTTTTGAGAGCTCACATTCCAATTAGATTCAAAACAACAATCTCACTCAATGCCAAAACTCACAATGTGCCTTAGTTCATAGATGCACCACAGCTTAACTTTGAAACCGATGATCTTGGCATCGAATCATTAGTGCTATTATCTCTAAATGGGTGGGTGAATCTTGGTGATACCCTTTTTCTAGTGTTGGAGACCATCCATCATCTGTGGCCACCTTATAATGAGGAGACTCCAAGGTGCTCTAAGTGTGTTTTGAGGTCAATCTTCTGATGGTCGTATCTCAAAGCTCATGCGGGCTATTGATAACCCCTTACCAAGTTTTGTGAACTCATCTAATTAATAATTTAAATTTATAGAAAAAATTGCTCAAAATTGTAAAAGTTACAAAATTGCAATTTTGCGACTTTTGTAACTTTTTCTTGCAAAGTGAAAATGAGTGCAAAGAGTCAGTCAAAGGTTTGAGCATGACCATACAAGGTTGGAAACACCTATATAAGGTGTGAAATGATAGCATGCATTAATGAAGCCAGTTTTGTTAAGTGGATTAGAATGGGTAATCTAATCAATGTGAGAAATGTACAAATGTTATTCATATGGATATGGTATTGGGGAACCAAGGTAAAAAGGTTTGATCCAATCAAGTCTCTTAAGTTGGGATATTTTGAGGTTATATTGAAATTGAAAAGTTGTAGTATGAGGATAGTAACAAAGTGAAGAGCTAGTTATCAAAGATTATGAGTTTAGGAATGAGTTTGTGGTTGGGAATAGAATCCATGGTTGATGAGTGGAGTCCTTAAGTCTGTTGAGATTAGATTTGAAGCCAAGAGTTAGTTTCAAGGTTGAAGATGGAGTTTAAAATTAGATTTGGGGTTATGTGAACCTTGTGTAGGAGGTTAACAAGTGTGTTTATTTCATGATAGCACTTCAAATCAAAAATTGCAACCAAATTTGATAATAAAGGTTGTTAAAATGTTATTCAAAAATTATTTCATTTGAATCAAGTATAACAAACATGATAATAATTAATGATATTCCATGAACATGAACAATACACATGATCCATGGTAAATTGAACAATACTAGATATTAAATTAATATGTATATCATTGTGCACATAAATGACAAAAATATATATCAAAATACATGTATCCATAGATAAATTATACAAATATATATCAAAGTTCATGCATCCATAGACAAATTACACAAATATATATCAAAATACATAGATCCATATAAAAAATGTGGCTGATCATGCCATCGTAATGTGTATAATATCAATGTTTCTGTAAACAATGTGGCATATGCCATCTCAAAATGTCTCATGACACATCGTATGATAACTATACTATCCTAGGCCATTGGTGGATGATCAAAATGCAACCTCTTCGCTACACTAGGTGGATCGAATGCCTCCTACATAAACAAAAAGAAAAACCCAAAGTTGGATGACTAAATTTATATGATTCTTTGTATCTAACATTGAATTACTTAAATGCATAATGATATTTTTTTAATGATCTTTTATACTATTAAAATTTCATAATAAATACCTCTCTCATTGACCTCTTGTGTTGGTCAAGAGTCCTCTCATATGCCCTCGGTAATGCTTGTACCTCACTGATTGTGGCCTGTGTATGTTCAAATATGTTTGTCAGATGAATCTACAACTTAAACTATAACATTATAATTTATAGAATGCTAAATTTATAACATATTTAATCAAGAATTCAAACTACAACTTACTAGTGTAGGCTCCTCCTCAGAATATAGTGGTTGCAGCATCAAAGATACAAAACTCTCTCATCCAACCTCATGTGCACTAGGAGTTTCCTAAGATATACAAAATAGTAGCTGTTAATATTACGAAAATTATTTTTGAATTTATTTATGAAGATAAGGAAAATAAAAAATAAATGATACTTATACATACAATGGGGTGCTCAGTGTGCATAGAAATACCTAAGCATCTACGATGCAAAATCTACATGGGTTCATTGCCAGTAACCATGCCCTATACAATAAATAATATAATTAAATTTCATTACCAAAAAAATTGTACAAAAATGCATCAATATTTAATCAAATAGAAAGAACCTAATTACCTTTCCTTTGTCAATCGATCTTGGCTCATCCCCCGAACTTTGTCCCCCAGGGACAAGTGGTACCTACAAGATAAAAGAAAAATTAGAAACCATATATGCTACAATATCAAATAGAAAAAACAATGAGAACACAACATAATGTATTGTAAATGTCTCAAAGCCAAATGAAATAGTTGAGAATGTGGCATCATCAACTTGTCTTAGCTCCTCCTCAGTCATCAACTAACTGTGAATGAAGATCACATACATGTATAAGTCAATATGGCTTAAAAATTAAAATTACTCTATTATAAAAATTAACTTTAAATCACATATGTCATAACAAAAATAATAATATACATACTGACACAAAAGGAATCTGTGCCTCTACATGTCCCTCCTCTCTCACATCAGAGTTTGTAGCCTCTATACATGTGTTTGGTGTATCCTTGTCTAATACAAATTGATACTCAAGAAGATCACCTATAGGACCTTGACAAATATTCTTACATATAATGCAAGTATGAGGCACATAAATATGTGATGAGCTAGCCGATGATGAACTCACGCTAGCATCATCAACACGAGGAGGCAAGAATGACCTAGCCTAAGATATCAATAGGCTACTTGGTCTATGGATGGCTCTCATGGTCTGAGAGCTAGCCTCGATGATAATATTAGGATGTTTCACTCAAGGAGGAGGGAAGACATCAGTAGGGGGGACAAGAATACCAGCTTTCTTTTGCTTGGAAGAGGGTTTATCCTGAGGAGCTCCTAGTCTTATACCCATGTTGGGCTTCATGCTCCAATAGTTCACCTTGAGTTTTAACACAATTTTTGCATACAATTTTCTAAGAAAATAAAATGTTACCTCTAAATTTCTATGTGGAGGGATGTCAAAAACCATCAACCAATGATCCCAAAAGTTTGCACGTATGGTGCCATTTGTGCACCATTTAATCAATAGTTTGGACTGTTTGTGGTCAACTGGTAAACTAGTTTTTGGGTTCACAAAAAGGGCAACCAAATCATCTTTACTTATATAGAGGGCCACAACCTCATCATAGTCCAACCCATCATCAAACATGTCATGCATTTCATCATGCCAATGAAAAGAAACATTTTGTTCCTTGGTAAGTGTTTCAATGTTGTCCACTATGGTGTTTAATGTGGATAACATAGGAGCCAATGCAGGTACAATATTATATGTTGTTCGCAAAGCACTCAATTTGGTGAGATTTTTAAATATCAAATCCTTGATTCAATGAAGGTTTTGAGGGGGTAAAGAATCATTTGGTGGATGATTTTATAGGGGCACTAGATCATTTGGTGGGGAGTTACTAGGAATAGTATTCCTTGCCTTAGTATCATCATTTTGGTCAGCCATACCTATTAATTCACAAAACATAATTTATATTTTAAAAAACCTAAAATTTAACAATTTCTATCAAAAAAATCCAAATTCTAACAAATTCAACTAAAACTAACAAATTTATAATAAAATTTGATAAATTTATACTAAAATTGATTAAAAACATTTTTTAAAAATACCTATTATCATGTATATGATTACAAAATGGATATTTAAGCTTGAAAATTGCTATATCACTATCAAAACAACACCCCTCGAGTTGTGTTTTTTAAAAATAATAGTATAGTTATCGAGTATTTGATTTGATATTGGATACTTGATATTATCAAATATCTAATTTTATATCAGATATCCAATAATATCAGGTATTCGATATCAAATCAGATACCCGATAAAGGTTGGGGTCCTACTTTCTAAGTTTGGTACTAGGATGGGTGAAAAAAAGGTTAGAGCAGATTTTGAAATGCTTCTAAACATTTTCAAACTCTATTTTTTTCACATCGCCACTTTTTGCACACCATGATCCTGCACATACCCTAAGTAGACATTTGTTTTTTTAGGTCTTATTATTTGTGGAATTAGTGTTAGTGTAGTTTTTTATTTTTCTTATTTTGCTAGGTTTTTCCTACACTTTTAATAATCTCGGTTAGGTTAATAAAGCATGTCTTATTAGGTGAATGGTTGTGAGGTGTCACCTTCCTACATGTGAGCATCCATTAGCTATCTTGGGAAGATACTTTGCTATCTTTAGTCTGATAGATGGTTGCTCCTCATTGGTTGGTGTTGCCACCTCCTCCCTCTTCCTAGCCTATATAAGCATGCTACCTGGCTTGTATTTGTATCTCTTATTTTTGCATCCTCTTAATGCTATTTTTCTTCCAGCATTTGCATTACTCTCTTGGAGACTAACTCTATGATGCTATTTTGATTTTGTATCATTTGCATTCATAGTTTAGATATTTACTCTTTGCACTAGTTTTCTGGGTTATTAATCTTTTCAGATTCTAACATGGTATAAGAGCTTTTCTATGTGCAAGAGTAGATTTTAGTTTCCTTATTTGAGAGATTCGGGGGGGGTGGGGTGGCAAATAAACTTTATTGTAGTTTTTTGAAAAATGAAGTATGCTCTTCTCTTGCATCTTTGGATGATCCTGAGAATTAGAAAAGTTTTGACAAAAACAGTTTTTCTCTGGGGTTTCAATCTCAAATCTAACAACCAACTTGCATATTTGGAGTTTTCAATCAGTTTTGCAGGTTCCAACATGCCATTGATGGACTTAGGAAGAAAGAACTGTGCACTGTTTTAGACATCTTTTCTACTTGTAAAATCCCTATAACATAAACATGTATTTGTATACTTCATGACAAAGAAAAATATCAATTTTTAATTCTAAGGGTTTGTACTAGACACTAATTGTTAGAATTTGAAAAGATTAATAGCCTAGAAAGCTAGTGCAAAGAGTAAATATCTAAACTATGAATGCAAATGATACAAAATCAAAATAGCATCATAGAGTTAGTCTCCAAGAGAGTAATGCAAATGCTGGAAGCAAAATAGCATTAAGAGGATGCAAAAATAAGAGATACAAATACAAGCCAGGTAGCATGCTTATATAGGCTAGGAAGAGGGAGGAGGTTGCAACACCAACCAATGAGGAGCAACCACCTATCGGACTAAAGATAGCAAAGTATCTTCCCAAGATAGCTAATGGATGCTCACATGTAGGAAGGTGACACCTCACAACCATTCACCTAATAAGACATGCTTTATTAACCTAATAGAGATTATTAAAAGTGTAGGAAAAACCTACCAAAATAAGAAAAATAAAAAACTACACTAACACTAATTCCACAAATAATAAGACCTAAAAAAATAAATGTCTACTCAGGGTATGTGCAGGATCATGGTGTGCAAAAAGTGGCGATGTGAAAAAATAGAGTTTGAAAATGTTTAGAAGCATTTCAAAATCTGCTCTAACCTCTTTTTCACCCATCCTAGTACCAAACTTAGAAAGTAGGCCCCCAACCTTTATCGGGTATCCGATTTGATATCGAATACCTGATATTATTGGATATCTGATATAAAATTGGATATTTGATAATATCGAGTATCCAATATCAAATCAAATACTCGATAACTGTACTATTATTTTTAAAAAACACAACTCGAGGGGTGTTGTTTTAACAGTGATATAGCAATTTTCAAGCTTAAATATCCATTTTGTAATCAGATACATGATAATAGGTATTTTTAAAAAATGTTTTAAACCAATTTTAGTATAAATTTATCAAATTTTATTATAAATTTGTTAGTTTTAGTTGAATTTGTTAGAATTTAGATTTTTTTGATAGAAATTGTTAAATTTTAGGTTCTTTTAAATATAAATTATGTTTTGTGAATTAATAGGTATGGCTGACCAAAATGATGATACTAAGGAAAGGAATACTATTCCTCGTAACTCCCCACCAAACAATCTAGTGCCCCTATAAAATCATCCACCAAATGATCCTTTATCCCCTCAAAACCTTCATTGAATCAAGGATTTGATATTTAAAAATCTCACCAAATTGAGTGCTTTGCGAACAACATATAATATTGTACTCGCATTGGCTCCTATGTTATCCACATTAAACACCATAGTAGAAAACATTGAAACACTTACCGAGGAACAAAATGTTTCTTTTCATTGGCATGATGAAATGCATGACATGTTTGATGATGGGTTGGACTATGATGAGGTTGTGGCCCTCTGTATAAGTAAAGATGATTTGGTTGCCTTTTTTGTGAACCCAAAAACTAGTTTACCAGTTGACTGCAAATAGTCCAAACTATCGATTAAATGGTGCACAAATGGCACCATACGTGAAAACTTTTGGGATCATTGGTTGATGGTTTTTGACATCCCTCCACATAGCAATTTAGAGGTACCATTTTATTTCCTTAGAAAATTGTATGCAAAAATTGTGTTGAAACTCAAGGTGAACTATTGGAGCATGAAGCCCTATTGGCATAAAGTTATTTTCCATTAGTGACAACACTCACAGTTCAAACCGAGTAATACAGTTCAGACCAAGTGATGGCAACCCAGTTCAAACCGAGCACTGGAGACGTAGTTCAAATCGAGCATCAAAGACACAGTTCTAACCGAGTAAAGAAGGACTTAGTGTTAACTAAGTGAAGATGGACTTAGTTTTAACCAAGTGAAGATGCACTTAGTGTTAACTGAGTGAAGATGCACTTAGTGATGACTGAGTAAAGAAGGACTCAGTGATAACCAAGCTTAGGAGGTTAACGAAGAAATTAGTTTCTACCGAGTGACACTATATCTACCGAGTCACCAATGGTTACCGAGTTCTAGGCAACGTTGTATGACTAGTATGAACCGAGCCCCTACCTCTACCGAATGCATGACGATGCTAAGTAATGTAGTGGATGCCACGTATCAGAAGGTCATCAAGTCTGTTTGAAGAACCTGAGTTTATTTTACTATTTTGCTAACTCAGTTATATTTTGTTTACTTGTATTTGGCCGACCTTGCATGAATAATTATTGGAATGGTATATATATGTAATGTATTATATCATTCAACAGATAGATTGATACAAGGAAGATATAGAATATTGCACAAAAAAGGGACATAAGATATGATGTGCGAATTCATCAGCAGTAAAGAATACTCAGCAAGGTCTACAAGAAGCAGAAATGATTTCATCAATCATAGAAGGTGATCTATAATAAAGAATCCAGTCAAGTTGTAAGTTGATCTGTTGGTTCATCCTAATAGGTGAATCATTCTTGTAAATCCTTTAACAAGGTAGACTTAACCATCTTTATTCAAATCTCCTAACAGAGTGCATACTTGTAAAGTATGTTTGTAAATCCTCTAACAAGGTGGATCTGGCAATCCTCTATGCTCCTAATAGGGCAGATCACTAGAAGTGATCATTGTAAGCTTTAACAGGCCAACTTCATACTGCAGTAACAAAGCTTTGTGGGCATCATCCCCACCCCAGTTTTACTTTCTATTTTGGAAGGTTTTCGGGTCACCAAATCTCTGTGCATATATGGTTTAAATGTTTAATAGTTCTTTTATGCAGCATGCTAGATGAGTGAATGTTGTATATGGTTATTCTGAATTGACTTAAAAGTTTTATT
The DNA here is from genome assembly GCA_028749045.1 of Cupressus sempervirens. NCBI lineage: Eukaryota > Viridiplantae > Streptophyta > Pinopsida > Cupressales > Cupressaceae > Cupressus > Cupressus sempervirens. The sequence continues at coordinate 815,088,895 of CM053790.1, forward strand.
GTTACTGATTCACCCCTCCCCTCTCAGTAACCTATTATATCTTGAATATTTCCAACAAGCCCAACATGGGTATAAGACTAGGAGCTCCTCAGGATAAACCCTCTTCCAAGCAGAAGAAAGTTGGTATTCTTGTCCCCCCTACTGATGTCTTCCCTCCTCTTTGAGTGCAACATCCTAATATTATCATAGAGGCTAGCTCTTAGACCATGAGAGCCATCCATAGACCAAGTAGCCTATTGATATCTTAGGCTAGGTCATTCTTGTCTCCTCGTGTTGATGATGCTAGTGTGAGTTCATCATCGGCTAGCTCATCACATATTTATGTGCCTCATACTTGCATTACATGTAAGAATATTTGTCTAGGTCCTATAGGTGATCTTCTTGAGTATCAATTTGTATTAGACAAGGTTACACCAAAAACATGTATAGAGGCTACAAACTCTGATGTGAGAGAGGAGGGACATGTAGAGGCACGGATTCCTTTTGTGTCAGTATGTATATTATTATTTTTGTTATGACATATGTGATTTAAAGTTAATTTTTATAATAGAGTAATTTTAATTTTTAAGCCATATTGACTTATACATGTATGTGATCTTCATTCACAATTAGTTGATGACTGAGGAGGAGCTAAGACAAGTTGATGATGCCACATTCTCAACTATTTCATTTGGCTTTGAGACATTTACAATACATTATGTTGTGTTCTCATTGTTTTTTCTATTTGATATTGTAGCATATATGGTTTCTAATTTTTCTTTTATCTTGTAGGTACCACTTGTCCCTGGGGGACAAAATTCGGGGGATGAGCCAAGATCGATTGACAAAGGAAAGGTAATTAGGTGCTTTCTATTTGATTAAATATTGATGAATTTTTGTACAATGTTTTTGGTAATGAAATTTAATTATATTCTTTATTGTATAGGGCATGGTTACTGGCAATGAACCCATGTAGATTTTGCATCGTAGATGCTTAGGCATTTCTATTTGCACTGAGCACCCCATTGTATGTATAAGTATCATTTATTTTTTATTTTCCTTATCTTCATAAATAAATTCAAAAATAATTTTCGTAATATTAACAGCTACTATTTTGTATATCTTAGGAAACTCCTAGTGAACGAGGTTGGATGAGAGAGTTTTGTATCTTTGATGCTGCAACCACTATATTCTGAGGAGGAGCCTACACTAGTAAGTTGTAGTTTGAATTCTTGATTAAATATGTTATAAATTTACCATGCTATGAATTATAATGTTATAGTTTAAGTTGTAGATTCATCTGACAAATATATTCGAACATACACGGGCCACAATCAGTGAGGTACAAGAATTACCAAGGGCATACGAGAGGACTCCTGACCAACACAAGAGGTCAATGAGAGAGGTATTTATTATGAAATTTTAATAGTATAAAAGATCATTAAAAAAATATCATTATGCATTTAATTAATTCAATGTTAGATACAAAGAATCATATAAATTTAGTCATCCAACTTTGGATTTTTCTTTTTTGTTTATGTAGGAGGCATTCGATCCACCTAGTGTAGGGAAGAGGTTGCATTTTGATCATCCACCAATAGCCTAGGATAGTATAGTTATCATAGGATGCATCATGAGACATTTTGAGATGGCATATGCCACATTGTTTACAGAAACATTGATATTATACACATTACGATGGCATGATCAGCCACATTTTGTATATGGATCTATGCATTTTGATATATATTTGTGTAATTTGTCTATGGAAGCATGAACTTTGATATATATTTGTATAATTTATCTATGGATACATGTATTTTGATATATATTTTTGTCATTTATGTGCACAATGATATACATATTAATTTAATATCTAGTATTGTTCAATTTACCATGGATCATGTTTATTGTTCATGTTTATGGAATATCATTAATTTTTATCATGTTTGTTATACTTGATTCAAATGCAATAATTTTTTAATAACATTTTAACAACCTTTATTATCAAATTTGGATGCAATTTTTGATTTGAAGTGCTATCATGACATAAACACACTTGTTAACCTCCTACACAAGGTTCACATAACCCCAAATCTAATTTTAAACTCCATCTTCAACCTTGAAACTAACTCTTGGCTTCAAATCTAATCTCAATAGACTTAAGGACTCCACTCATCAACCATGGATTCTATTCCCAACCAAAAACTCATTCCTAAACTCATAATCTTTGATAGCAAGCTCTTCACTTTGTTACTATCCTCATACTACAACTTTTCAATTTCAACATAGCCTCAAAATATCCCAACTTAAGAGACTTGATTGGATCAAACCTTTTTAACTTGGTTCCCCAATACCATATCCATATGAATAACATCTGTACATTTCTCACATTGATTAGATTACCCATACTAAGCCACTTAACAAAATTGGCTTCATTAATGCATGATATCATTTCACACCTTATATAGGTGTTTCCAACCTTGTATGGTCATGCTCAAACCTTTGACTAACTCTTTGCACTCATTTTCACTTTGCCAGAAAAAGTTACAAAAGTTGCAAAATTGCAATTTTGTAACTTTTACATTTTTGAGCAATTTTTTCTATAAATTTAAATTATTAATTAGATGAGTTCACAAAACTTGGTAAGGGGTTATCAATAGCTTGCACGAGCTTTGAGATATGACCATTAGAAGATTGACTTCAAAACACACTTAGAGTACCTTGGAGTCTCCTCGGTATAGGGTGGCCACAGATGATGGATGGTCTCCAAAACTAGAACAAGGTAATCACCAAGGTTCACCCACCCATTTAGAGCTAATAGCACTAATGATTTGATGCCAAGATCATCGGTTTCAAAGTTAAGTTGTGGTGCACCTATGAACTGAGGCACATTGTGAGTTTTGGCATTGAGTGAGATTGTTGTTCTGAATCTAATTGGAATGTGAGCTCTCAAAAATGAGATAGGTTAAGTTAGGTTTTAGCATCATCATCATATAGCATTTGACATTTCATCGATAGCATGTATGAGCTTTGAGTTACGACCCTCGGAAGATTGACCTCGAAATGCACTTAGAGCACCTTGGAGTCTCCTCGGTACAGGGTGCCCGCGGATGATGGATGGTCTTCACAGTCAAAACAAGGGTGTCACTAGGGTTCACCCACCCATCTGGAGCTAATGGTGCTGACAATTTGATGCCAAGATTAGTGGTTTCAATGTTATGTTGTGGTGCACCTATGAACTAAGGCACATTGTGAGTTTTGGCATTGAGCGAGATTGCTATGCCAAATCCAAATAGAATGTGATCTCTCAAAAATGATATAGGTTGTTTTAGGCCTCAACATCACCATCCTATAGCATTTGGAATTTCATTGATAGCCCTCATGAGCTCTAAGTTACGACCCTCAAAAGATCAACCTCGAAATGGATTTAGAGCACCTTGGAGACTCTTCGGTACAGGGTGGCTACAGATGATAGATGGTCTCCATGGGTGGAACAGGGGTGTCACTAGGGTTCACATGCCCATCTAGTGCTAATCGCACTAAAAATTCAATGTTGAGATCAGCGATTTCAAAATTATGTTGTGGTGCACCTATGAACTAATGCACACTATGAGTTTTGGCATTGAGTGAGATTGTTGTGTCAAATCCAAATGGAATGTGATCCCTCAAAAATGAGATATATTATTTTAGGCCTTGGCATCATTCTCCTGTAGTATTTATAATTTCATCAATAGTTCTCATGAGCTCTAAGTTACGACCCTTGGAAGATCAACCTCAAAATGCACTTAAAGCACCTTGGAGATTCCTAAATATAGGGTGTTCATAGATGATAGATGGTCTCTATAGCTCAAACAAGGGTGTCACTAGGGTTCACCCACCCATCGAGAGCTAATGGTGCTAACGATTTGATGCCAAGATCAACGGTTTTAGAGTTACATTGTGGTGCACCTATGAACTGAGGCATACTATGAGTTTTGGCATTGAGCGAGATCATTGTGCCAAATCCAAACAAAATGTGATCTCTCGAAAATGAGATAGGTTATTTTAGGCCTTGACATCACTATCTTGTAGCATTCAATGTTTCATTGACAACCCTCACAAGCTCTGAGTTATGACCATGAAAGATCGACCTCAAAACATACTTATAGCACCTTGGAGACTCCTCTGTATAGGGTGGCCATGGATAATGGATGGTCTCTATGGCTAGAAAAAGGGTGTAACTAGGGTTCATCCACCCATCCAAAGCTAATGGCATTGATGATTCAATGCCAAGATCAGCGATTTCAAAATTTGTGGTGCAACTATGAACTGAGGCACACTGCAAGTTATGGCATCGAGTGAGATTGCTATGCGGATTCCAAACATAATGTGATCACTTGAAAATGAGATAGGTTATTTATGCCTTAACATCATCATATTGTAGCAGTCAATTTTTCATTGATACCCCTCACAAGCTCCAAGTTACAACCCTTGAAAGATTCACCTTGAAACACACTTAGAGTACCTTGGAGACTCCTTGGTACGGGGTGAATGCGGACAATGAATAGTCTCTACAAAAAAAAAAGGTGTCACAAAGGTTCACCCACCCATCTAGAGCTAATGGAACTAATTATTCAATGTGGAGATTAGTAGTTTCAAAATTACACTATGGTACACCTATGAACTAAGGCACATTGCGAGTTTTAGCATCGAGCGAGATCATTGTGTCAAATCCAAATGGAATGTGATCTCTCAAAAATGAGATAGATTATTTAGGCCTTGACATCACCATCCTGTAACATTTGACATTTCATTGATAGCCCTCACGAGCTCTAAGTTACAACCCTTAGAAGTTTAACCTCAAAATGCACTTAGAGCACCTTAGAGACTCCTCGGTATAGGGTGGCCGCAGATGATGGATGGTCTCTATGGTCAAAAAAAGGGTGTTATTAGGGTTCACATACCCATCTAGAGCTAATGGTGTTGAAAATTTGATGTCAAGATTAGCAGTTTCAAAGTTACGTTGTGGTGCACCTATGAACTGAGGCACACTGCAAGTTTTGGCATCAAGTGAGATCGTTGTGCCAAATCCAAACAGAATGTGATCTCTCAAAAATGGGATAGGTTATTTTAGGCCTTGGAATTACCATCCTATAGAATTCAACATTTCATCAATAGCCCTCATCAACTCTGAGTTACGACCCTCGAAAGATCGACCTCGAAACACACTTAGAGCACCTTGGAGACTCTTCGATACGAGGTGGCCGTGGATGATGAATGGTATCCATGGCTAGAAAAAGAGTTTTTTTAGTGTTCACCCACCCATATTGAGTTAATGGCATTGAGAATTCAATTTCAAGATCATCAGTTTCAAAATTACACTATGGTGCACCAATGAACTAAGGCACACTACAAGTTTTAGCATTGAGCGAGATTGTTGTGCCAAATCCAAACTGAATATGATCTCTCAAAAATGAGATAGGTTAGTTTAGGCCTCAACATCACTGTCCTATAGCATTCAAAATTTCATCGATAGCCCTCACGAACTCTAAGTTATGACCCTCAAAAGATCGACCTCAAAATGCACATAGAGCAGCTTGGAGACTCCTCGATATAGGGTGGCCATTAACGATGGATGGTCTTTACAACTAGAAAAAGGATTCCACTAGGGTTTACCCACCCATCCAAAGCTAATGGTACTAAAAATTCAATACCAAGATTAGTAGTTTCAAAATTACGCTGTGGTGCACCTATGAACTGAGGCACACTGTGAGTTTTGGCATCGAGCAAGATCGCTGTGCTAAATCCAAATGGGATGTGATCTCTAAAAAATGAGATAGATTATGTTAGGCTTCAACATCATCATCCTATACCATTTGACATTTCATTGATAGCCCTCATAAGCTCTAAGTTACGACCCTCTGAAGATTGACCTCAAAATGCACTTAGAGTACCTTGGAGACTCCTCAATATGGGGTGGTCATAGACGATGGATGGTCTCCTTAGATAGAACAAGGGTATTATTAGGGCTTACCTACCCATTCAAAGCTAATTCCACTGATAACTCAATGCCAAGATTAGTAGTTTCAAAGTTACATTGTGGTGCACCTATGAACTGAGGTACACTATGAGTTTTGGCATCGAGCAAGATTGTTGTGCCAAATCCAAACAGAATGTGATTTCTCAAGTTTTTGGCATTTGGTACAATGCAAGTTTGGTATTAATATGTATTAAAATCATCATTTTTTAGGCCCCACCACATAAATTGCATTAAGTAAAATCATCTTTATTTCTTACATTAAACCAACAAGTTTACATTTACAATATATCAAGTGTTTCATCATTGTTACATCAATACACAACTAGAAAAATCATTGTGTCGAAAAAGTAGCGTCAAAAATCATAGTATCAATAAAAGTATTGTCAAAAATTGTAGTTTCAAAAAAAGAATAGATTTTTCCTCATTCTACTCCTTATTTAGCTTTTTATCTTCATACATGGCTACTCTTCATGATATACCTACATTCCAATATCATAAAAAATATTGGTAACTTATTGTATTAAACAAGATAATCATTAGTTCACTAAATCATTATGAAGAAAATAACATAAGAAGTAAATACACCTAGTCGACTGTTCTAGTAGGGTCCTCTCGCTATTTTAGGGCCTCTAATAGGGCTTCATGATCAACATTAGTAATAGTAAAAAAATATTTTACTTTTGGTCTTCCTTGATGCTTCAACAACTTTACATTTGTTTCTATAAGATGTGAATATATGAAAATTATTTTGTGCTTTTGATATTCTTTGAATGCAGGAATTCCATTCCTTCTAAGCATGTATGTTCGTAGCCATGTTCCAGTGACAACCATTGAACCAGTAGGATATGTGAATCCATCATCATCTGTGATAAGTTGTGCAATTATTTGTTTACCTCTTACACAACGTGCTAACAATTAATTGGATTTCTCATCATTCCCCTATGGTGTAACCAATGCAAAGACATGTCATGGCAAAAGAAGATCTGATAGATGGTTATGCTCAAGTGAATTTTCATTTCATCATTTCTAATAGAGGGTATAATAGAGAATGGAGTAAGATAATGTGGAGCCCATGTGTCTACCCACTTGCTCAACTCATAGTGATCCCAATCACATCGAAAAAAACTAGGACAAAAGCAAGCTAGCTATCATGTCCAAACGGTCCATGTATTAGAATTAGAGCTCTGAAATGAATGCATTTTTGATGAGTGTCTCACTGTGGCACAATCTGATCTATCACCTATGGACCCTTCCTTAACCAACCAAAAGAACCTACATACCACTAAATCAAGAATCCCCCCCTATGATAATGCTAAACTACACCAATCAACAATGCTACAAACATCAAGAAAATGTGCTCTTGAAATCTTCAATTGCTCCTTAACTAGACCTCTCTTCACACATGCCCTTGCTCCATCATGTTCCCCTTTCCCATGGCCAAACTCAAAAAAACTCCAAATATGAGGCACCCCCCTCTCTACGTGCATCCTACACAACCAATAAAATATGAAAGCATTCTTGAATTGACCTGTACAATTATTTGACCAAATGATATGTCTATCTATAGAAATTGCATTCTCCTATAAGAAATCAAAACAATTCTCAAAACAATGTTGCACAAACTCGTGAGAGTGGGATCTATTATCTGAATGTGGATGAAAATAGAAATCTGAATGGAGTTGTAATACTAAGATTGTGTCTTATTTTGACATTGTAATGTGTAGTTCTCAGCAAAGTGAACAATTATTATAATAGTGCCAATGGAAAAAGTCTCCTTACACATTCTAAATTGTTGATCCAACCACTGAGACTTGTGACTATGTCTTACATACTTGTAGAAAATATTTGTCTTGAAATCTAAAATAAAACTAGCTACACTAATTTCTTTTGCAACCAACTCACATCTAGAGCCCTCACCCCCACTCTTCACTGTGTATTTCACCATTTCATATGGCTTTTTTTTTTACTATTATCTTTCCAAGATCTTGTTTGGACCCTACAGGAAACATGTGTCAAACTTGGATAAGCCACCACATTCTGAACACTTCTAATTTAAGCAAGCATTTCTATAAAAGAAACAACCATAAACTCTATGGCATAAAAATTGATCTAGCAAGTCTCTTGATGATTTTGGAAGCCCACTAGCACCACAATTCTTCAACATTTCTTTACTATGTAAAGTAGAATGAATGGAGCATAATAGTTCATGGTGCATAGAAAACTTGACATGATATTTGCAATAACATGTATTTTGAATTTTCAGTGGCACACAATAAAATTTCTTCAAAGATTCAAAAGCCCTTTGTGATATATGAAGACTTGGATGAATCTCTTTAAATTGTTTGAACATAGTTTGACTTACCTCCAAATAATGTTTAGGATGTGGTGTGTAGTCTCTGATGCCAATTCTTAACTTTAACATGTCTTTAGCATTGGGTGATACTCTTGAGCTAGAGTGCCAAAATTGTGTAATTTCTTCCTTAACATCATTGGATAGCTTCTTATTAGAACGTGGAAGTCTCCCACCAAAAGCCCATGTTTCATTTTGAAGAGGATCATCAATTCTCTCTCGTCTACTAAATGCTCTTCTCAAACTAGTACAATTTAAGTTCAAGTCAATACAAGTTTGTCTCATATATCTACCTTTTCTCAAATGATGACTTACCAAAGAGGTAATAAACCTTCGAGCACCTCTCTTATCCTTCTCCCTATTATTTTTTTCAATGCTATTACGAGCATTGAAAAGATTCTTCACAATAATGACATTTCTTTCCAATTTTTTATTGATACGAATCTTCAATTTGGAAAGCATAGGTCTCATCTTTTGCATCTTTAATAAGTGCATAAAAAGCTAACATTGTTCCACCACTATCTGGTTGCCAAAAAACATCTTATATAGTCTTGAAGCCCATAACCAAATGGTTCTTTTTTATTTTTTCCCTTCTCAATTGGTAATAATTATTTCATCAATTTCAATTATCCATTTTGGTGTTCTAGAATCTTCATGTCAATTATAATTAGGAGATATGTAAAGTTCCTATGCATTGTCATGTTTGGCATGGTCAATCATGCAATTTACATTATGACCTGGTAGCATTTCATCTTCCAAATTTTCATTCTCTAAATTTTCAATCCCGACATTATTGTTATCAATTGGTACATTTTCATTCCCCAACTGCACATATTCATTATTTGACTCTATGATTTCACCTTCAACCAATTCATTGTCAACTTGACTTACATTTAACATACCTTGTCCCTTTCCCTATATGTCACAATGTTGTCATTGGATACCTTCCTTTTGCATTTAGCCTTTTGATGACTATTGCTCCCCATTCAGATGGCAATATCAGACACCTAATGATATATTATCAAACCTTTTCCGATCGTTTGGGCCACAAAATGTGAGTTTTCCCAAAATGCATGAAAATGGCCCAAAAAGAGCGATGTTGTTGGGTCTTTAGTGAAAGGGAATATTTTGGGAAAATCATGCAAGTTTAATTGGGTATCTGATTTAAGATTGGATACTTGATAATAAATTAGATATCCAATTTCAGATTAGATATCCGATATCGATGCCAAAATTTTGGAGGGAATTAAGGGGAAATTATGATACGTAATATTATTTAGGAGAATGTATGATGAATAATATTATTTAGGATTATTGTTATGTATTATATATTATTATGACCTATTATTATTATTAATATATGTGATTATTATATTATATTATTATTAAATATATAATATATGTTATTATTATTATTATCTATAAATATAACAATAATATATATTATAATTATATTATAACATTATTATATTAATAATATATATAATAATAATAATATTATTATAATAATATATATATTATCATTATATTAAATATAATAATTATATTATTATAATATATATATATTATTATTATAAGATATAAATATAATATATATTAATATTATATTATTATTATTATTTTTACTATATTATTATTAAATATAATAACGTAATATATTATATGTTATTAATATATGTTGTTGTTATTATTATTATTATTATTAAATATAACAACATATACTATTATTCTTATTATTGCTATTATGACCTATGATCCAATTGGTTGGTTCTAAAATGTGTTGAGAGGGGTCATAGGCTAACCTATGGCCCCTATCGATGCATTTTATGATACTATATGTCTCTAGGGGCCCTAGGACCCCTATAGATGCATCTAGTTGGTTCTAATGTGTTGAGAGGGGTCATTGGTTAACCTATGACCCATCGCGATGCATTCCATCACAATATATGTCCCCAAGGGCCCTAGGACCCCTACGGATGCCTTTGGTTGGTTCTAATGCATCGAGAGGGGTCATAGGTTGACGCATTTCACAACAATGTATGTCCCTAGGGACATAAGTGGTTATTTTTAATGCATCAAGTCTTGGTGCATTTTAGGACAACATATGTCCCTCGGCCCTAGCACCCCTAGGGACTCATGCGGCTAGTTCTAATGCATCGAGAGGGGTCATCAATTAACCTATGACCCCTCTCAATGCATTTCATGACAATGTATGTCCCTAGGGGCCCTAGGACCCCTATGGATGCATGTTTTTGGTTCTAATGCATCGAGAGTGGTCATAGGTTAACCTATGACACCTCTTGACATATTTCACAACAATGTATGTCCTTAGGAGCCCTAGGATGCCTATAGACACATGTGGTTGGTTCTAATCCATCAAGAGGGGTCATAAGTTAACCTATGACCCCTCTCAATGCATTTTATGACAATGTATGCCCCTAGGGGCCCTAAGATCCCTACGGAAACATGTGGTTAGTTTTAATGCGTCGAGTTAAACTATGACCCCTCTCGATGCATTTCACAACAATGTATGTCACTAGGGGCCCTAGGACCCCTAGGGAAGCATGTGGTCGGTTCTAATGCATCGAGAGGGGTCATAGGTTAATCTATGATCCCTCTCGATACATTTCAGGACAAGGTATGTCTCTAGGGGCCCTAAGACCCCTAGGGATGCATGTGGTTGGTTCTAATGCGTCAAGAGGGGTCATAGGTTAACCTATGATCCCTCTCAATGCATTTCATGACAACCTATGTCCCTAGGGGTCTTAGGCACCTAGGGACGCATTTAGATGATTCCAATGTGTCGAGAGGGGTCATAGGTTAACCAATGACCCTTCTCGATGTATTTCATGACAACCTATGTCCCTAGGGGCCCTAAGACCCCTAGGGATGCATGCGGTTGGTTGCAATGAATTGAGAGGGGTCATAGGTTAATCTATGACCCCTCTCGACATATTTCATGAAAACGTAGTCCTTAGGGGCCCTAGGACCCCTAGGGATGCATTTGGTTGGTTCTAATGCATTGAGAAAGGTCATAGGTTAAAGTGGTCACTAGGGGCCCTAGGGGCATATGTTGTCATAAAATACATCAAAGGGGTCATATGTTAACCTATGACCCCTTTCAATGCATTTCATGACAATATTATATTTAATAATAATTTAATATTGTATATTTTAATATAATAATAATATATTATTAGATTATATAATAATAATAATCATATATGTTACTAGATTATAGATTTAATAATAATAACCATATATATTATTATATGTAATTATAGTCATATAATATTACTATTTTATATTTAGTTATAACAATAATTATTATAATATTTATAACTATGTTATATTTAATAATAATTATACATATTGCTATATATAATTATTATTATAATCATATATAATAATAATAGTTAATAATAATAATCATAAACATATCTAATAATAATATTAATGTCCACACTTCCCCCAAATAAATTTCCCTCTAAAACCCTCTAAAGTTTCCCTCTCAAATTTCTCTCCAAAATTGGAATAGGAAAATTTCTTTTCTCTCAAATTTCCTTCCCTCCAAAATTCCAATTGGAAAATCTTTCCTCTCAAATTTCCCTCCAAAGTTGCAACTGGAAAACTTGTAGTGATCGGATACCCAATTTCATGTTGGGTATCCAATTACAGATCGGATACCTGATTTTATTTCGAGTATCCGATTGGCTTTGTATTTACTAAGCCTATTTGGTCAACCCAAAAAATGTGTGTTAGAAGGGTTTCACTAACACTCAGACCTTGGGTAGCCATCTGACAATTTTATTTTCATCAAAATTGAATGAAACAAAAAGGGTTTTTTTATAACACTCTCAAGATTCTATCGATATAATTGTTGTCAAATTATGAGTTTGATAAACATTTATTAGTTAATTTTCAATGAAGATGTTTGTAAAGTGCTAATTGACATACTGATTGAAAAAAAACTATAACTTTCAATCAGTATAACATTTTTTAAATCCAAAAGTTGTGTCACATTCTATGTGTCACCTAATATAAGAAATAATAATAATAATTTGATAAAGTTTTCAATTACTTAAGGTGGTCAGACACAAGAGTTTTTTTTTTTCTAATTTTTTTTTAGTAAAAACTTCATATTTAATTATTTATTTGGACAAAAAAACTCAAAAATATGCATCACATTTAGGCATGAGTCTACTTTTGATATCTATAATTATATTAAAAAATATTATCATTTGATTTTGATTAAGGTGGTTAGACATACACCTACTTTTTATTTTCGCCCTAAAATTTTCATAGTACTGCATTAAAATCTAAACTTTTGACCAATCAAATATTTTTTTTCTCCATATAAGGCCTAGTAGTTTAGAAACTACATTCAATTTCCTATAGATTATTTTCTTATAAATTTTTGAGATAAAGTCCAGAACCAACTTAAAGTTATGTGTCAAGTTTACATAACATTGATTTGTTGTTTTTTCACTGCCACTTAAGGCCATAGTTTGGTTGACCGCGATCCTGCACATACCTCTCAGATAGTGTAAATTACAATCATAAATGTACATACTTTTCATGGTGATGAGTTGTCTTCCATAGACTGAACTAACTTTGCATGTTTCTAGGAAAATTATGTGTTAGTGCATCAAATTTGTTGGTCACATCTCATTGGTGATCCCCTCATCTTTTGTGATCTCTTCCCCTCTCCTTGCCCTCCCAATTCACTCTCAACCCTATGGCCAATTTATTTTTTATTGGAAAGTTGGGCATCCCTATTGTTCAATAAGTGATCACTCCTTGGTTGTGGGTGTAGCTTTGATGTCCTAACATTTTCTCGTTGTCCTAAGGGCTATGAAGTTTGCACCACATTGAATACGAATAAAACAAAAAATTGGGAAAAAACATTCAAACATTTGAAAAAGTCCTAAAAGAGGCTCAACAAGGCTTTGAATCTAAAAACTATTTCTTAAATCAACACTCATGAAATAGAGGAGGAATGATTTTCCAAATATCAATTGGATGATGAGTTTAATATCCAAAATTGTTGCTCAATGCACTAAACTATTAAAGTATCCATGATACTCTTAATATAAATCATGAATCATATTGTACCTATATTCCATGTCAAATACTCAGTTATCACAAATTAGATATTTTGGCAATTTCCACCAGTAATCAGCCGTCCACTCAATTGAATTTAAATTTTTGTTATAATCCATTTTTAATCATCCACTCCAGTCAATACCCATTTCTAACAAGTCTTTGTGAGTGCAAGTGCATCGAAATTCCTGGTTGTCTTTATTTCAGACGTCTTTCCATGACTCACCTGTAACATCAGCTTGTATTTCCACGATCTACAGTAGTGCCTATAACATCAATGTCTATTTCCATACTTGATGACAAAGAAATATATCAATTTTCATGTCTCGGGGTCTGTACTCTAACACAACTTCCACAAATTATGAGACCGAAAGAAAGAAATTTCTATTCAGAAATGTACAATCTTTGACAGTCCTTCCAAATTATTGGTCGCCTCTTATTGTTGACTGTTATTGTTGGTGGCTATCCTCTCTACAAATTGTAACATTGGTTAAATTTTGAAAAAGAAAATAATGATATTTAAAAAAAATTTCACATTTGATCTTCACGATTTGTATATTTTATTGTAAAAAAGAATGATGTTTGATTTCTTTTTTGTGGTTGGTACATTTAGCACCCCTTTATAATCACTTCCCCTCTCCTTTGCCTCCCAAGTCAGCCTAGGTAATCCTCATTTACATTTACTCTTCTTGTTATTACGTGGAAGGCATTCCGCTATATGAAGTGGGCATTCCTAGATCATCTAGGCCGCTCTTCTCACATTAAATTTTGAATTTTTTTCTCATACACATTTTATTATTATTTTATTATAAAATGTGATTGTTGGACGTATAGATTGGGGAGATTTGTTTCTTTTACTTATTACTTTGACTTTACTTCCAAGCTCCTCCTCATACGTAAGAGTTTAATTCTATTAATTATTTATTTCTTAATAGTTCTTAGAATAAGAAATTAATTTCTTTAAGTACTCCACATTCTCTTGTCTTATTAGTGTTTTTTTCAAAAGTTTAGTAATGGTTAATATCTTGAATGAGATTATTAAATAATTTCTAAAACAAAATTTTTAATATTTAGATAGGATTATATCTAAGAGTAAATTTAGATTATCTTTAATGATTTTGTTATTATTTTAATTACAATTTTTCTATTTATTTTGGTTAAGATTAAATTTGGCTTAAAAAAAATAGTCTAAGTTCGGATTTGTTTAGGTAAGATTATTCTAATATTTATTTAATTTCTTATATATTTTTAAAAATATCTCATTATTTATGAAGAATGAGTAATTTAGTTTTACATAACTAACTTTTTGATTTATATAATTTTATGATTTGTTTTTCAAATTATTTATCAACAAAGTCATGTAATGTTTCAAGTCTAGATTAAGAGAGAGATCTACAGGGAGATCTAGTAATAGAAAGAGGGAGATATAGAAGGGGGAAGAGTGAGAGAGAAAGAGGCAAGAAAACAATGATACAAAGGAAGACGAAGATGAAAACAAAGATGGAGACAAAGATGGAGATGGAGGAGAGGGATAAGTAGAGAAGAAAAGGGATAGATAAAGAGAGACAGGTAGATAGAAACGGTAGAGACAAATATATATGTATTGGAGACATAAGGAAATAGAGAGAGAGAGAGAGAGAGAGAGAGAGAGAGAGAGAGAGAGAGAGAGAGAGAGAGAGAGAGAGAGAGAGAGAGATGTAAGGATTAAAAGGTATAGGATGGGATGATGGAGAGAGATGGATGGATAGAGAGTGAGAGGTGTGTCTAGAGATGGAGAGGTGAGAGGGAGACAGAGAGAAGAGAGCGGGAGATGTGTGTAGAGATGGAGTGGTAAGAAGAAGATAGAGATAGAGATGAATATATAGGGAGAGATAGAAAGAGATATAGATGACGCTATATATTGATAGATAGAAAAAGAGATATATAGAAGAATTATAATTTGTACCTGTTAATGGGTACACAGAGAAGAAAACCTTTTAGTCTAATTGTGAGGGATGTTAGTGCCATTATAGCTGGTCCACTTAAAAACCTTATGATTATCACAAATGTTGCAACTGAGTTTCCACATGCTATGATTTTGGGTTGTAGAGCCATACCCAATCAACAAAGATTACACAAACAAAGGATTCACATCCAAATAATGTGTGGTTAAGCATAATTGCATGAGTATGTTTACCTAGATTGGACATGGCCATGCCAAGACCCACATCAAAAAAAATCATTCTTAGTAGTCTGAAGATGGATATGGTGCACATCACCGTGGATTTTCTTAATTCATGACACTCATTTCTATGTCCAATTTTTAACAAAACCATTGTGCGCATATCCCATTGGACATGGATCAATGGGTAATCCAAAATGGAAATTGTCTGACACTACAATTGATCTTGGAGAAGCCTATATGTACAACCAATAACATGTATAAGAATTTGAAAATGCTTAGGACTAATCACTCTAAATTTATTATAAGTGAAATATCTTAAAACTTCCTACAATTTTTGGGTTGGTATTTCAAACTTTAAAAATATTGAATGTCCACCTCAAAGAGAAAATTGAAGTTTCCCCCTTAAAGAAAAAAGTGAACTATATGTTACATACTTTATTAAAATAATTTTGAAAACTTCTATTTATTTTGTTAAAATCTTTTTAGAAAATTAGAGTTTCCTTTAACAATAATTTAACATTAAAAAAATGTGAACAAGCTTTTGATATTTAATTATTTAAGAAAAGATTGTGCAATCTATTGATATTTAATTAAATTTTAAATAGATATTTAATGGTTTTTAATGATATTTAATTATATTGAATGGATCTCAGTTGGAACTTGTTTCAATGAGAAATGATGTAAGGTCTATTTGTGCATACACCAATGGTGATGCAAATATTTTAAAACATCCAAAGTGGTTTGAAGATTAGAAGTGCTAAAGTGTGATTTGAATGAATGGATAAGGAAAAAAATTTGGTAGGCATTTATACACACAATCTTCTTTTTCACAAATTGAGTGTCAAATCTATGTGGTCAAAGTTCCTCATTTTCAAAGATTTATTTTTTTATCAATCATCATTTTTCATTCTTCTTGTTAAATTTATCTTTAAATGTCTTAATGAGTGCGAATATAAATTAGTATGCTTTCCCTTGCATAATATTGTTAGAGTAAATAAATTATTAATTATTAATTATTTATTCTATTTACTTAAGATTACTTAGGTAAATGCATTTCATTTATTAGTTATAGTCTAGGAGTTTGTTATAAGTTGTTGACAATACAAGAGTTTGTTCTCTCCTAAGTCATACTTATCCTCTCACCTTGTTTTAGGACCTCATGTGGATGTATGCTTAGTTATCACACTTATCTCCTAACATCTTCTAGCTCGCTCTAGAAGATTCCTTTAGCTCTTTATATTCGAGCTCCCTCATTATATTTTCAACATCATCACTTCTTGCATATTGTAAATACATAATTTTTTGTGTTTGCATATCTTGTTCTCTCTCATGTCCATTTAGGGTTTTTTGCTTGCTCCATGCTCTTCCTTCCTTGGCTTCCCTTTGACAAGTTATTTGCATGCAGGTGATCCTGGGCATCTTTAGAGTTGGATTTCATCAACTCCAACATGTTATCAGAGCCTTCCTGCTGCTACTTCGTTGAAGGATTTTTGAAGCCATGATTTGAAGTCACAAACCCTAGTTTGTTTATGCATTTTTTCTTCAAATCAGGGGAACAACAAATTTTCAAAGCACATTGGGCCAAATCAGACGTTGCCATTGGATCTGGAAGGTCATTTGTAGTCAGGATTCATATAAAACTTTCTATTTTTGGTGACAAGGCATTCGAAAAAATTTTAGGCTCCTTGGTTGCTACTGTACGGACTATACTAAATTTTGGAGCAAAAAAATTTAAAAAACAAAAAAATCATTGTGTTGCCCAATGACCACCGCCACAGAACTGCGGCCCTACCAGTGCGCAACCTGTCATGATCATGCCACCGCCGCACCACCGTCACCAACGGGCCACCTACTGACCACCGCAATTGGGCGACGCCCCCAGCTCCCACCACCTTTGCCGTTCAATGTCGCTTCATCATCAGTCTGCTACTCTAGTGCCGCTCCCGCATAGTTAGCAATAATGTTCATGTCAGCTTTGGCACTATTAGTTTTTGAGAACAGGTCAGCGCCACTTGGCATAGCATGAGGGTGACACGTGCCTAGGTGCCATGTGGCACCTTTCCATGTGGACTCGCCACATCACCCTTGCCACATCAAATTTTTCTACGTGGCTTCTTTTTGTGGTGACGACTGTCTAGCTATCAATTTTAATCTTGCAGATTGATGACATTAGCATGATGTCACCTGCATCATCCTCTTGCACCTCTCCAAGGTCTTTTGACCTACTTGCAATTTTTTGGCCATAACTTGAGCATACAGAGGTATTTTTTCGATCCGAAAGAAGCACCAAAAAGTTGGTTTTGAGACAAAGACATTGGTGTAGGTATTTTTGGGTTTTGATGCAATTTTTTTGGCTTTTTTTTAGTTTAAGTCAGAAGTTATATTTTTGACTCTAACATGCATATCTTTTATGTCTCATGTCAGTTTTTTGAAAACGTTATTTTTTTGGAAAGTTCATTTTGTCACCTTTTCAGAAATGTGGTCTTTTTCCTTAGATTTTGGCCCATGCTCTTTTTATCATATTTTTGGTATTTTTTTCCTATATGGTGGATATCTTCAATGTTTTAGGTCTGAGGATCATTTTCTTACATGGTTTCTTTTGTTTGGGTTGTACTATGTTTTGTATTAGCTTGTTTTTGGTTTTGATCATTGTACCTATCATTTTGAAGCACTTTTATGTATCGCATTGAGATAAAGTGTCACTCTTGCATTCGAGGGGTCATGAATGTTGTTTTGAGATAGTTGTACTTGCACTATTTTCATAAAGCACCATGGGGGGATAGTAGTTTCCATATTTGTGTCATCTTCCTTTGTCAAGTGAGTGTCCCTTCCATGACATTAGCCCCATGCAAAGTCAATTTGACTGTGTCTTTATGGGTGTTTGTACCTCTTTCCCTCTCTTGTCGTTCTTGGTTCATTTATAGAAGACTTTAGCTCACCTTTTCAATTGCCTATCATCTCACCCTGTCTACATTAAGGGCAAGTTATTCTATTGTTCTAATGCTTCTGTGGTTCGATGGTTCAATAGTGTGAACTATGTATTTAGTGGTTGATCCTATATACAAGGTGATTGCAATGGCTAGCTACCTATGAATTTCAGTGAGATGGATCATCTACCATATAGAAACACTCGATTCATACCTTCATCTTCCTTGATGGTACTTCAGATCAACAGTTTTCTATCTAATGGCAGATTTTGCAGCTTCTTCATGCTTCAGTGATGCTCTTCATGATCACTCCTTATTCCTATTTTAGGGGACATTTCCCTAGTTGGAGGCTTCTTTAGTTCTTTACTAGGTTACCTCCTTTTGGGGGAGGGTCTTTCCCACATGGTTTTCTCTCTTTCCCTATTTTTAGAGGTTGCATCCTTTGCATTTGTACATGGGTACCTAACATGGCCTTATTGCCAGGACCCATTTCTGCATTTCTTAGTTTTGTGAGCTTAAGGAATTTCCCTAAGTTGCACTTAAGGGGGGGGGGGGGGGGGGGGGGGTGTTAGAGTAAATAATTAATTAATTATTAATTATTTATTCTATTTACTTAAGCTTACTTAGGTAAATACATTTCATTTATTAGTTGTAGTCTAGGAGTTTGTTATAAGTTGTTGACAATATGACAGTTTGTTCTCTCCTAAGTCATACTTATCCTCTCACCTTGTTCGAGTACTTTCTACCTCATGTGGATTTATGCTTAGTTGTCACACTTATCTACTAGCATCTTCTAGCTCACTCTAGAAGATTCCTTGAGCTCTTTATATTTGATCTCCCTCATTATATTTTCAACATCATCACTTCTTGCATATTGTAAATACATAATTTCTTGTGTTTTCATATATTGTTCTCCGTCATGTCCATTTAGAGTTTTTCCCTTGCTCCATGCTCTTCCTTCCTTGGCTTCCCTTTGATAGGTTATTTGCATGCAGGTGATCCTGGGCATCTTTAGAGTTGGATTTCATCAACTCCAACAAATATTTCATGTAAGAATTGAGTTGCACTTTTTGTTGAATTATTAATTAACTTGATAAATTTATTATTTACAGATAGAAATAGAGAGGAGACAGATATATAGAGTGGGAAAAGATGAGAGAGAGAGAGAGAGAGAGAGAGAGAGAGAGAGAGAGAGAGAGAGAGAGAGAGAGAGAGAGCATGCACACACACACACACAAGAGGGAGGGGGAGATATATAGAGGTAAGAGGGAAGAGGGAGTGGGTTGAGAGAGGGAGAGAGGAATGGGCCATTTATGTAAGTGATGTATATATGCACATAAAGGAAGGGAGAGGGAGAGATAGAAATAAAAAGAGAGGAGGGAAGTTGAAATACAAAAAGTAGGAGAGATAGAAACAAAAAGAGAGGAGGGAGTTGAAATGCAAAAAGTGGGAGAGAGAGAGAGAGATCTCAAACATGAACCTATTTCTAATGGAGTTAGGATCTTAATTATCTTCTATTTGTAGAGGTTTGATTTAAGACACATTTGGATCCTTATAAGTGGATTATAGTTGATTTCAAGCTATCACACACTATAGAAATATATACATAAATAGATCAAATTTAGTTTTATCATCAAAATATCTTCGACATACCTATTCTACACCAAGGTGTGATTGCTAGTTATTATTACTCCCATGTTTCTTGTCTATTTCTATAGTGAATGTATTGAGAAGGAATGAAAAGCCCCTTTCAAATTCAAGGCAGCCCTAAATTGCTCCTCTGATCCCTTTCGCTACATCTTTTCCAATCTAACATATTGGGAGGAGGAAGTTGATTGTTGTCTCTAGGATGGCATTACCTACACTAACATCACCTATTGTGTACTCTCAGTTCATATTTTTTAAGATGGAAATGGAAGTTTCACATCTAAGAGCTTGTGCACCCTCATTTCTATTGAAATCTCCTACTTATCAATTGATGAGCTTAAGGGGCTTTCTAATGAATGGTTCATAAGGCACAACACTTGGTGAAGGTTTTGCAAATGGGGTTGCAAGCTTTGGGTTTAACTGTGGAGGAAACTCCGTAGTTAAGCGCGCTCAGGCTGGAGTAGTACTGGGATGGGTGACCTCCCGGAAAGTCCCGGTGCTTCACCCCTGTGAGCATCACCTAGATCCAATGAGTGCTAAGTGTTCCATTTATTGTCATGAGAGATGGATTCATGTTGAATCACTACTCATGAAACATAGGTCATCGAGTTTGACTCAAAATCACACAGTTAAATCCTGATATTCACATCACAATCATAGACCTCTCTTATAGTGGATTAACATGTACTATTCTTGACTGCCTAGGTAAACTCTTTTCTCCAATATAACTAGAATTACTTGGTAATAGTTTTAGTGGGAACATTCCATTGTCTTCTGGAAACATGTCTTCTCTCACAAAACTAGATCTATCTAGTAATTTTTTGACTGGGAACATTCCACTATTCTTTGGAAACATGTCTTCGCTCACAAAACTACACTTATCTTATAATAGTTTGAGTGGGAACATTCTACTAGCCATTGAAAATATGTCTTCCATAATGGAGTTGTATCTTTATATGAATCAACTCATAGGAGTCATTGCCTCTTCTCTCTCTAATATCTCTTCTTGAAGTTTCTTAAAACTTTTGGAGAATCAATAGAGTTGTTGTATTCTTGAGTCCTTAGGCGATCTATCTTCATTATTTTCCTTGGATCTTCACCTGGTGCTTCACCCCTCTAAGCATCACCTAGATGCAATGAGTGGTAAGTGTTTTGTTTATTCTCATGAGAGATGGATTCAGGTTGAATCACTACTCATGAAACATGGGTCAATGAGTTTGACTCAAAAATCACATAGTTAAATCCTAATAGCAATATCACAATTTGACTTGCCATGTAAGTTATCTCCTATTTATCAGTTGATGAGCTTAAGGGGCTTTCTAAAGAATGGTTCATAAGGCACAACACTTGGTGAAGGTTTTTCAAATGGGGTTGCAAGCTTTCGGTTTAACCATGGAGGAAACTCCGTAGTTAAGTGCACTCAAGCTGGAGTAGTACTGGGATGGGTGACCTCCTGGGAAGTCCTAGTGCTTCACCCCTGTGAGCATCACCTAGATCCAATGAGTGCTAATTGTTCCATTTATTCTCATGAGAGATGGATCTAGGTTGAATCACTACTCATGAAACATCGGTCAATGAGTTTGACTCAAAAATCACACAGTTAAATCTTGATAGCAATATCACAATTTGACTTGCTATGGAAGTTATCTCCTACTTCAACTTTATTTGTTGATGATAATTCTATATTAGAATTGGCCAAGAATCCTAAATTTCATGATCAAACCAAGCATATCAATACTAGATATAACTTGATTTGATATCATGTTGAGGCAAAAACTATATAGTTGAAAAATTGTTCCACTAAAGAACAAATTGCTGATATTTTTACTAAAGCACTAGGACATGTTAAATTTTAACAATTTTGAATGCTACTTGGCATGAAAAATATCCCTTTAGATTAAGGGGAGAATTCTAACTAATCCTTCAGGATATCTTTAGTTTAATTTATTTAAGAAGCAGTTTTCTGGCAGTTTGATTATGTAATGATTAATATAGTTTTTCTCAACTGCCTGAACAATTTTAAAATTGTATATATTCACTTGTTATTATAATAAATTAAAAGTGTGTGTGTGCATTTTCATTTCACATTCTTTGGGCCTATTACAGGATGGTGAAATTATGTCTTGGATTTCTACTTAGTCCTCACTTGAAACTTTGAAGATCGCTAATGACAATCTTGTTGGAGAAATCTCAACTTGGCTATTTGATATAAGGCTTCAATACATCAATTTCACAACAAGTCATCTCCAATTTCACCTTTTGTTAAATACTTCAACTTGGAATGACATGTAGGTCTTGGATGTGTTGAACAATGCCTTGAACAGACATATGTCATTAACTTGGCCATCTAGTATGGACACTTTGTAGTATGCATATGAAAATGAAGTGTTTTTTTTTTTAATATATGTTTCAATGTCAAGGTTGGTCCAAAAAAATAGAAACCAGTATTGTGGGAATGAGTATTAATGTTATGAGCTATTTCAACCACATGAAATCACTAATATATTCTAAAATGCTACTATACATTTTGAACATAAATATACTATTTTAAAAAACTTACATAAATGTATTCAAACAACTAAAGTAAATATTATAGAAAGAAGACTAAATGTAATCATAAATTTTTGTAAAACTTCTTTGTATTAATTATGAACTCATATATAGTTGTGTGTACATATTTTTTTAGTTAACCAGTCCATTCCTTAAATCTATTAGTACTAGTGGATGCATCTACCTTTGATTATTGGTTTCATCTAGCCCATGCTTCATTATGAAGAATTTTTTTTATTAGTGCTTATTTAAAATAATAGGAAAATTGTTAATGAAGTGTTTGCAAGAAAAAAGATTATGTGGGAAAATCAAAGTGTACATCAAATGAAATGGTGACATTCTCTATTTATTGAGAAGACATTATGATTATGAAAAAGAAATAAAATAGAATAAAAATGATTGATTGTACACAAATTCATAAAAGCAATTGTTGAAGCCATGACAAGCAACTCACCTAAATCCTTGGTCATCCATAAATAGTTGTATGATATGCAAAATATTTTCATTGAAAACATTGTGACCAATGCAATTGACCTAGTATCATGAATGCAAATGTAGAAGCATAGATCAACATGAACCACCTATCCTTGCAATCTCCCTACAATTTATTTTAAAAAAACAATAGAATAAGGAAGATAGATAGATAGCCCAATTGTCCTAAAGCCACTTGTTATTGGTTAGATGTAGGCAACTATACAAAATGTGGAAGGATTCCATAAATGCCATATGAAAGCAACTAGAAATTATAAAAAAAGATACAAAAGTCACAACTCTTTGAGTTGCAAAGTAATAAGAACCCATTTCAAGATCCCCTCAAGATAATGTCAACATCAATGTTGAAGCAATTGCTTATAACATTCCATGGAGTTCAATAAAGTATTATAGAAAAATGAGAATTTGGTTTAGCTCAGTACTGAGTTTGCAATTTGATTTTACCAACCCTTTCTACTATCAATTTTCCCTTTGTAAACAAGCTATTAGCAAGGGAAATTCAGCATAACATTTGTAAGTAGAATTTCTCTCTACTAGCTTTGTGGTTTTACCCATATTAAAGAGAATTTTGTAGTTGGAATCTTAGGAGAGTTTCAAAGATCCTTTTTAAAAAGAAAGTACAAAGATGCCTCAATTTAAACTTGAGAAATTTGATAGTGAATCAAAATGGGATCAATCTCATCTTAATCGATTAGAGAAGTGCTTGTGCTTCAAAAATTTGGGTGCACTAATATTATTGAATATTGTTGGTGTAAATAAGTATTTACAAGTTAAACTTTACTTAAGTTTACTTAAAGGTTAATGCATTTTCATATTAGTTGTCATGTAGACACCTAGGAGTTTGCATATTCATACGAGTTTTCATGTATACAACACAATAGTTTGACTCAAATTAAGCACATGCTGTCTACTACATCTCTTTATGAGATACATCTTTACATTCTTATCTTCTCATTGTTGCACATATATTCATGCACAATGGAGGATAATCCACTCTTGGTGGACATGCATTTAGTTGTTATGCTTTTCTCCTTGCTGACTCCTAGTCATATCAATTGCCTTTATATACAAGGCACTTCTATGATGTATTTATCCAATTATCTGATTAATCCATTCTCCTTTGATCATAGCCTATCTTACTTGTGCTATCTCTTGAGCTTCTAGATCTTGGCATTTCATTCTTTCCTTAGGAAAATTCTTTTATGGTATCATAGCTATACCAAATTCTTACATGGTATCAAAGCCATAGGAGTTTCATTACATAGTCATTGGAGAGATTTCTTTTGCAGGTCAAAATTGGAGCTTGCTAGTGCAAATCAGATGTTGGCATGTAACACCCCGCTTGGGAACCCAAGAGAAATAAATCTAATATGTGACAAAGTTTACTGAACTATTTTTTTTTTAAAGTTTAAACAACATCAAGATAACATTAATGCGGAAGCAACATGAACATATACATCAAATACACATATGTAAATATAGATACAATTTCAATTCCTCAAGAGTTCCTTTATGTTGAGTCACATTTAATAATTTTAAATTAATTAGTTTAAGTTTCAAGTACAATGTCTCAAGATCATAAAGGAATAACAGATACATAATCGCATAAGCAATTGCATAAGTATAAACAATACAATGAAAGTACATCCACTAAATAACATCCACTGCACATGTCGCAGGGTATGTGAAAATAGATACAACAAATCAGAATACATGATTACATATATATACATCATCTAAAAAGAAGTCTCTAAGATAAGAAATAAGAATGATAAAGGTACATCTTCTGCAACGAACATCCAATAGTTGGCAATGTAAGGGGGAACCCAAATGGTAAGAAGGCACTACCTCTCGACCGCGTGGTTACCTAGTCAGGCTTCCACTCCCACCGTGCAGGGAAGATAATGAACGATCTGCATACGGCTATCAAACATAAAAAATTCCTAGGCAAGGTACCCCTAATAGCCAAAACTACCTCAAGGGTAACACATGCTACTCAAGAAGATAAACTAATCCAAAAAGAAAGAACACTCAATCCAATACCGACACCACATAATCAAACATCATACATGAACCAAGTATAAACCAAATACCAAGGTCATACGACAAAGTCAACAAAAGATAATCACCTTAAATCAAAAGCCACATGTCAAAAGTACATCATCCATGAATCACCAATCTTCATCAATGAAAGTAAATAACCATAATAAACACATCCAACAATAGATACACCATCAGAGGTACACATAATCTATAGAGGAGACTCAAACTACATACTAGGGAGTGTCATCACATGGCTGCTTGAGTTACCTTGGACTGATCTCTTAAGAGACCCTGGACCCTCAAGTGTTGAGTTACCCCGGACCCTCAACATCACACATATGGAAACTAGAAAGCCCTCTCAAGA
Organism: Cupressus sempervirens; assembly: GCA_028749045.1. Taxonomy (NCBI): domain Eukaryota; kingdom Viridiplantae; phylum Streptophyta; class Pinopsida; order Cupressales; family Cupressaceae; genus Cupressus; species Cupressus sempervirens. The sequence goes on from CM053790.1 coordinate 815,114,536, forward strand.
AGACAAGGCACTCATCTCATTCCCATCCTTAGTCTATACAAGCACTAAAGGCATGGGTAGATCAAAAATCTCTAACTTATCTTTTTAGTGTGTTTCCCCCCATAAATTTTAATTACTAGATTATCACTTATTACATAACTTGCATTAGGTTACCCTGGTACTGACCACTTTGGGTCTCGAACCCCTATTGCAAGCCACTCCCAAGTCACGTACCTAGACAACCTCTCCTAAGCACATAAAAATATAGTTGTGTCCCATACCACAACACCCATAAAGATCAAACTTGGTTCCTTAACAGGCAACCTGATAACAAGATGGTTCTCCCATCCAAGTACACATAATTTCTCCACAAGATAAACCTCATAAATATAATCTCCAATATGAATCACAAAACACATCACAACATCTAGTCCCATAAATAGTATACAAGAAATTTCACAAAACCTCTGGTGTACATCCTAGACTGGTCAACACCTACTCGACTCCAAAATCCAAATGCATAGATATTACAAACAAACAATACAGTACATAGTTGGGTTTGATTTGAAAAGACATAATAGAGTCAAAAATAACGTTTTCAATTTGCATTTCAATGAACGTTTAAGTGTATAATATTCTCAGTTTATTAAAGTTGTTATTATCGATAATTTAAATCAGTTCAATACTTGATTCAAATAACTTTCTTATATTAATTAACCTTAGTTAAAAAGATTTTAACTAATTTAATTAATACAAATATATTTTAATAAAAAACATTCTAATATTATTTAATTAATTATTAACTAAATAATATTAATGACAATATTTATTAATTAATTATAAAAATAAATAAATTTTAATAATGTTTATTAATCAAATTCATTAATTAAAATTTTGTTGAATTTAATATAATTATAAAAATAAATTTATTAATAATTATATTAAATATCAAATAAAATCGATTAATAAAAATTATTATTAAAATCTTTAAATTTTTTTTTTAAAAATATATATTTTAAAACATTTCTGAGTGATTAAAGGCCCGTCGGCCTGTTACCTGCGGCAGCAGGGTACCCTGCTGCACGTAGCAGCAGTACAACTGCTGCCTGCAGTAGCAGAGGTACCGGCTGCCGCGGCTCATTAAAGTCAGCAGCAGGTACGGGGGGGTATAACCCAACCCCATTTATTATTATTATTTTTTTAAATTTTAAGTTTTATCAAAATAAAACTTTTAAGATTTATTTGCAATAATATGTAATTTAGTTTTATTTTATTTTAAATAAACCATTTTAAAATATATTTTAAATTTTATATATATATATATATTCAGTTTTACTTCCTTTAAAAAAAATTCTATAATAATATTTCAATTAATTTATTATTTATTTTTATTTTTATTTATATATATATATATATATATTTTTAAATATAAAGAAATACAGTTTGATAGAGAAAATAATTCTCACCATTTGAATTTCAATCTAAAATCTTCTTTTTATTTCAAGCCCTATTCGGATTAAAATTCTAATTTCTTCAATCTACTAAACTAGAGTTTTCTTATTACTTTTCTAATCCCTACGTACACAAAAGAAATAGACACACACCCAGTAAATGTACAACATTAAATGTTCAAAGTTTTATCATAGAGAATTTATGATTCTACTATCCACAAGCACGAAGAAGACAAGAACGAAAGTTGCATAACTCAATTACTGATCAAAACACAAGACCCTACCTATATCGATGCTAAACTCTGACAGCTAGATGAAAATTCCTACGCAAAATCTTCAAGCCATGATAAATTCCCTTCTTTTCCAAACCCTTCAAGTTGCTCTCCAAAACCCTGTGTCTGCCTTGAAACCTGTGTGTGCCCTGAAACCCGTGTGTGCCCTGAAAACTTGTGTCTGAAAAACTCTCTCCCCAAATAATGACCCCAAAACCCTCTAATATAGAATCTAATTACCTTTTAGGGTTTCTGTCACCACCACTTCTAAATTAGAATAATTTTATTTAATTAATTCATTCATGCACAATTAATTTTCTTTTTTAATTAAGATATTCTTTTACTAATCCTTTCTGCACTTTAAGTGAATTGTTAAATTACTTTATTTAACTTTCCACTTTACTTTACTTTAAATTAATTTATTAACTTTTAAAATCTCATGCGCACTATAATAAAATATCTTAATTAAGTTCACGTATTTTATCTTTTAATTAATTTCTTATATTTTAAACTCATGCACGCAACATGCGAACTTAAATCTTTTTTCATAAATTAATATCTTTTCACTTCTTAATTTATTTTTGAACGTTTAATTTGATAAATATTTATTAACTTAAATAACAATAATATTTAGCATTTATTTAAAAATGAACTCTAAATATATTATTATTAAATTAAATAAATATTATCACGTTCTAAATTTATTCTTAAAACTTTTATCTTCAAATCCAATTCTTTATATTTAATTAATTTCTCAATTAATTAAATATTAAAATGTCATAATAATTTCCATTAAATTAATTTATTAATTTAATCTTTTAATTAGACTTAATTAATAGAAAATTTATCAAAGACTCACAAAACACCATACACACAAAATACTCACGGGTTTTAAAAAGGGTAGATAGTTTGTTACGAGTCCTCCTTGCAGGACAGGTATTTTAGGCTATGGCTAGGATTGGACCTGTTCATTATCTTTCCATTCTCACCATTTGAGTATATTTAATTGGGCACACTCATCCTGGCAATTTAGGGAAGTCGATGCCCAGTACCTACATCCTACATAAAAGACGAGCATGTACATGTATATAATATCTCTAAACTAAACAGATAATGGTGGGGAGTGGTTCATTGTATAGATCCCGACTAGCAAGTGACTACGACTCCCTCCCTTAACCACATCAAACACTTCAGACAGAAAGATAAAATAAACACGCGCACCATACACATGCAAGTATGGGTAAGTATCATAAAAATCACAAATTTAATATCAAATGCGTACATATAATAATGCATCTCTATCAATACAACATAATCATCATTAAAGACATCATGTTAACATTTTTATGAAAGAAACCACATTTACTAACTAGGATCATCAAAATATCATTAACAACACATGAATGAAATCAACTAAGCAATAATAACTGATACATTTGTAATCAAAGTCATGAAATAATATCATAATATTACAAACCTAGAATCTCTAAAACTAATCAAAGCATAAAATCAGCCTAAAAGAATTTGACAATGATAACAGAAATGTGATCTAGGGGTAGGCACTACATGGCATCACATTTAGAAGGTCAAAAAACCCCCAAATCGACTTTTGTTTCATCAAAATTGGACATCTGAGGTGAAATATAGAGTTATTTGATTCTTAGAGGTATGAAAATGGTGATTCAAGAAAAATAATTACAAGGGTGAGTTTCAAACAATGATATCTCCCTCATATGAACTCATTTTTTTGAGCAATTTTTTTGTTTTGGGGTAGAATTTTTTTTGCAATCTCTATTCTTGAATTTTTCTAAAAATTGCAAATCTTGATTTTTGCAACTTCAAAGGCTTAGTTCGGGCTCATCTGGACACATATTTAGGTGCTATTTTTTTGAAAGTACATGATTTTTTTGTCTACTTTCTAGATCTAGTATCAGTTTGGAGCAACTTTGAGTAGACATAGTACTTTCAAATTTTGATCTCATTTTGGCCTATTGGTAGTTGTAATTAATTAGATCATTGAGAGGTATTGTGTCTTATCTTGTTGAGTTTGATATAGCTTCATATTTGTTGTTGTAACCATTAAAATCAAAAGTCTACTTTAGTTCATTTTGACAAGTGGAAATTATACATGCACTAAGTTGAAAGTACCAAAATAATCCATTTTGGGGGGTTCTTTGATTGAGTGATTTGAGGGGTGTGTCTTGAGTGTTTGCACTTGTCTTTCTCTTGTCTTCTTTTTGTTTTGCATCATGAGTTCTCATATATTTCCACTATTAACTTGACATAATTATGCTACATGAAAAATTAGAGCATGGAGTAAAATGATGGAAAAAGGTTTAATTGATTATACTGATGGAACCATGGTTGCACCATCTGATCCTAATAAACTAAATGAATGAAATCATAACAATATTGCTATTGGTACTTTGAGGAAGTACGTACATGAAGATCTTATCTTCCATATTGATAATTGTAAAATAGTAAAGGAAGCATGGGATAAGTTTTCTAGCTTGTATGCAAAAGTAGACAAAGCTAGGGGTTTTGAACTTGATGAAAATATCATGTCATTAGATCCAAAGGAGTTTGACACAATTCAAGACTATATCACCAAATCACATGAGCTAAGGTCAATGGTTAAGGATTGTGGAATTACCATATAGGTTGAAAAATTGATCTATAATTTGATGAGAAAACTTCCTCTAGAGTATGCATCATTTGTTTCAAGCTTCAACACTCATAAGTTAACCTTAGGTTCTTCCTACACCATGCCTTCATTTGTTCTTTCACATAAATGTTGATGGTAGAACAATCAAATTTGATGAGCATGGGTATTCTCAAGTGTTCAAAGTCCAAAGCATTGGTGGCTAGTAAAGGGAATCAAGGAAAAGGGTCTAACAAGAAGTAGAAATCATGGAAAAAAAATTCACAAAAAGAGAAAGAACACTCAACCTCTTCACCACAAGAAAACTCCAACAATAAAGGAAAATCATCCAAGATGGAGTTATTTACTTGTGCATATTGCAAGAAGAATGGTCATGAAGAACATCATTGTTATAAGAAGGAGATAGATGAACTCAAGAATTTTCTTAAGAAGAATCAAATTAGTCTACCTTCGAGAATGACTACTTCACCCTCTTCTTCACATTCATATTTTGATAAAGGAAAGGCTCACATGGGCAAAGGTCAAGCCTTAGTAGCTACTTCAAGTAGGAGATAGTTTTTAGATTTAGGGGCTTCTCATCATATGCCATCTTCACATTCTATGTTGTCATCATTTGGTTTTTGTCATACTCCACCTATTTTGATGGGAAACAATACTTACATGAATGTGATTGGGAAAGGAACTATTGATAAGGGGGAGGGATACTTCAAAAATGTGTTATGTGTACCTCACCTATATCATAATCTTCTTTCCATCTATCAGCTCACTCACAAAGATAGAAGAAGGATTGTGGAATTCACACTTGATTCAATTTTTAATAAAGACTTGGAGACTAGAGAGATCATTGCTATAGGGGTGGTTGATCATGCATCTAGGCTATACTACTCAAAATTTTCTCATGATGATGGCAATGATTTCTCAATAGATTGTTCAACATATTTTGATCACACTTCTAGTGTTGATTCAGACTCTGAGGAGGATTTTGGCTACTTGAACTTAGGTATTCTCACATGTGATCAAGTTCTTGACCTTCCATTTCTTCTCTTCCTATTGATATTTCATCTAATATTGTTCCTAATGATAGTTGTATTCACATAGCCATGGATTCAAGTGATTCAATGTAGTAGGATATTCAGTTTCTTCCGGATCCAGTTCTATAGGATGACTACTTGACAAACATTTCTAATATGTTTGTGAAGTCCCACATTGTTGATTTGGGAGACACTATTGATGATATTCATCTTCTCTTTGGTGAAGATTATCATTCTTCAGTTGTTGCAAGGGAGCATGTTGACCCTCATCTTCATTCTCTACTTGATCAATCTTACAAGGTTGACATGATGGTAGATCCTTTGATACAACAATTGGAGGAGGTCACTTTCTTTTTAGAGGACATATTTGAGTCTTTGATACATGTTCTACATTCATTCTTAGTTGAACCTAATTTTTCTTTTTTAGTAGAGTGGCATAGTACACATGAATTGGGGGAGGCACCTTTTAGTATTGACATGGGGACACTTGAGCAAGTTTTAGAGATTTCATATATTTTGAGGTTTCTTCCTACAAATGGGGTAGGCTTCATTGATACACCTTTGGTTATGTTCCTTCTTAAGGGGAGGAATGTTGTTTTACACTCATGGAGTAGCTTCTACATCAAGCCTAGAGCATCTTCTATTGGTGTACATTCTGCATTGAGGGGAGGTTACTTGTTCTATCTTCCTTTTCTTCTCTCTTATGGGTGTGATCTTTTCCTCACATGAGGTCTTCTTCTCTCTCATTTTCTTTTATTGTACTTATATATCTTTTTTTGAGGAGGCTTTTTCCCATGTGGTTTTCCCTCTTTCGTTTCTTAATGAGAGATTGCATTACATATGTTTTGCACTTACATTTTGTACATGGGTACCTAAAATGGCCTAGTAGCCGGGACCCATCTTGCATTATTATCTAGAATTTGTGAGCTTAAGTATATTTTCCTAAGTTTCACTTAAGGAAGGGTGTTGGTGTAAATAAGTATTTACTATTTACACTTTACTTAAGTTTACTTAGGTTAATGTATCTTCATATTAGTTGTCATGTAGACACCTTGGATTTTGCATATTCATATGAGTTGTCATGTAGACAACACAATAGTTTGCACTCAAATTGAGAAAATGTTGTCTACTACATCTCTTTATGAGATACACCTTTGTATTCTTATCCTCTCATTGTTGCATGTACATTCATACACAATGGAGGATAATCCAACTATTGGTGGACATGTGCTTAGTTCTTATGCTTATCTCTTTGTTGACTCCTAGTCATATCAATTGCCTTTATATACAAGGCACTTCTATGATGTATTTATGCAATTATCTAATCAATCCATTCTCCTTTGATCATAGCTTATCTCTCTTGTGCTATCTCTCGAGCTTCTAGATCTTAGGATTTCATTCCTTCCTTAGGCACATTATTTTATGGTATCATAGCTATACCAAATTCTTATAAATACAATTTAATTGAGGGGTATTGGAAATATCTCACAAAATGCCATATTGTAGAAAGTGATGCATTCATGTGTAGCTCTTCCTTTAAGCTCAATCCTATTCTCAAGTTGTGATATTAATATCTATTGGTTTTGGCAATGGTTTCTGCAAATGATTAGATTATCACCTCTAAAATGAATATTCAAATTGATGAGATTTTATAATTTTTTGTTGTCACTTAAATTGTTAAGTAGGTAATATGTCTATTTGAAACAAGGCATTGTGCTTTGGTAATTGAATGATATACAATTCATGTATCTTTAATATATTTCTTCCAATTTTCTTGAGGATGATTTGGCAAATCAACAATACGACATGAACATACTTTTTCCTCAAGCTTCCCTATTTTTATTTGTGGAAAAAACAAGCCCTCACCACTCCATTTTCATCGCCTGTACTAACCATTTTGATTTTATGCTATATTTTAGGTTTTCTTTTTTACTTCTCCATCTGGAAATGAATACTAATAAACAATCTTTTCTTAGGATTCTATAGTATTTTTTTAGTCTCTACATAGATACTACGAACTTAAAGAAATAAAAAATCATGTTTCCCTGTTATTTGATTCGAGTTTTTTTTCTAAAAATAATGCTTGAAAATTGAAAATTTCTTAAGATTTTTAGGTAGTTTTAGAACAAAACTCAAAATCATTAAACTATGTTTTTAAGAGCCTAATAAATTGGCTAAAGGAGGTAGAGTTTCCCCCACTTTAGTACAATAGTAGGGGCATTTTAAGGAGAAGGGGAATCTATTCTTGGTGGAAGGAGGGACTATTTTATCTGATCCTAGTAGTGTGGGGACATATAGTTGATAATTTCTTGTATTATTGACCCTACAATTCTATGGGTATAAAATGTGGGGCCTTGTTGTTTGTCGAGATCAAGACCCAGCCAGCTTCTATTGATGATCCATATCCAGAATTTGTTTATCCAGTAGTCAATCCAAGTAAGTTGCTTTGATAGGATCCCACATGAGAAGTTAGGAAAACTCCTCATCTTGTTTGTCGGGTTCCCCAGGAAAAGCTGGCATAGATAGGTCTATAAAAAAACCCAGTGCATTTAGCAAAGTGCACAAATATACTTAGCAGGGAAGTATGTAGATAGTTACCAAATGTTTGAAAAAATGTAGGATTGAGATGTGCATGAATTGTTCAAAATAATGCTCTCAAAGAAAACAACAAGGCAATCAAATTGTTTGATGGAGTACTGAACTCACAAAATGAATGCATAGATAGTCAAGATATTGAGGAAAATCAATGCATAGGTTAAATCACAAACATGTCTATAAATCTGAAATGTGAAATGTAGACTAAAAAATGCGTATTGGAAAGACTTTGAAATTATCTATAAAAACTGAGTAACATTTCTGATTCTATACCAGCAAGGGCATTAACCATTTTTATGACTATTTCATCTGTAAGAATCTAGAATGTGCAAGCATAAATATGGTACAAGAACTATTATGGGAAAAAAATGCAAAATTGACAAGCACAAATTGTTTATCAAAATGCTTCACAAAGAAACCTATTCAATGCAGGTCATTTGATTGTTGGAATAGGAATAGAAAATTAGAATACATTTTCTATTTTCATTTTGTAAGGTAGTTGGAATAGGGAATAGGAATACATTTCCCATTTTGCCTCTAAAATTAGCTTATATCCATTTCGAAAAATAGTTGTTATTTGAATAGCCATTTCTATTCCCAATATGAATTCTTATTCTCCATTTTTATGCTTGCAACCAAATGTGTCCATTGTAGAATATATGTTTTGCCAAGCTGGAAGGAAACCAAATTCAAATATGTGTTTCACAATCTAGCATGCTCTCCAACTCAGTTATTTATAATCTAGAAAAGATCATACATTATTCCTATCTTTTTTATTAGTCCTTCCACAAGCTAACATTTTCATGAGACTTAATTTATTAATTTTTATAAGAAAAATGTTCTAACATTCTAATATTTGAATTTTTAAATTATATATTTATATATTAATTTATGTATTTTATTGGTTACCGTTAACTTTTCTAGAATTTTAATTATTATTTTAATTCAAAAAATATTTTTTCTTAAAAATTTTAGCACTCAATTTCATTATTGAAACTTCTCATCAAGATTGTATCTAGGAGCATTCTAGGCTTTCTTGCAATCCTGCATGTTGGAGTCAAGTGACTATGGTTTCCAATTTTCTATTGCTGCCGAGTTATTGTAGCTCTACTGGATTTCGAGTTACTGTAGCTTTAATGGATGTCAAGTTAATGTAGCTCTAATGGATGTCAAGTTACTGTAGCTCCTAGTGGATGTCAAGTTACTGTAGTAATCTTGTGTTCATCGAGTGTTCCTTCATGTGCCAAGTGAACCTTTTTGTGCCAAGTGTTCATGTATGTGTTTGTAGATGCTTAAAATTGTCCCAAAAACTATATTAATTGATTTAATATTTCCCTTGATATTATGATTGATTATTTGTTAGTTATTTATATTTGTCATATTCTTCTACTTATTTAATTAAGTAAGTTCATTTCCCTAATGTATAAAAATATAATTTGAATACTTCCCCTCTAATCTATTAAATTCATTTAATGCATAGTGCTCCATAAATCCCCTTTTAAATAAATTCCAATTTATTTAATTCCATCCACTTTATTAAATTCTGTAATCCTATGATTAAATTAAATCCTATTTGATTTAGTCTTAAACATATCCTAAAACCTAGTCTATACCCATCACTTTCATCCTTCTAAGTCTACTCATTACTTAATCTCACTTATTTATCCTAAACACCTTGCTAAACCCCTTTTAGCTCCTAAATATGTGCTCACACATGTGTGAGAAACCCTTCACACCTTTCAAACCTCTCACACCTTTCACACCTCTTACACCTCTGTCCTCCACTCCTCCTTTAAATTTTCTCACACATGTGTGAGAAAACTTTGAATGTTGACCTTTGCATGGCTTGTCTCCTTAGCCCATGTGTCTCCCTTGGGGCACCTATGTAGATGCCACATGGATGCCACCTCCCCAAGGCCTCTCTCAAACCTATAAATAGAGCCCTTGTCTCAAGCATTTGATCATCTCCCCCATTTGCATTGTTATCATGCTAATGTTATTCTAGAGCTTTTTAGAGATTTGTACGCTTAGAACTAACCCTTGATAGTTGTTTGCATTACTTAGATTTATAGCTTTCATTTAGCCTTCATGGTAGTATGTTGTTATAGGTTTCTTTCTTGTATTTTATTTCCATCTCACATCTTAGAATCCTTTGAGGTTTGGCTCATTAATAATTATTTCTTCAAGGTATTCTCCATACATTTAGTCTTAGATTCATCTCATTTTGCATATCATTTATTACTCAAGGGAGTCAATAGTTTTGTTTTGGGAGAGTGCATCTATGTTCCTCACACTTGAGCACACCAACAAGGCCTCTTATGGTTGCCCTTGTTGAGTTGCTTTGAGGTTATGTGAGGACTTTTATGTGTGGTTGCACAATTAGTTAAACTCAAGTAGACTTAGTGGTTTTATCAATCTTATTTGAATCTTAAATGCATATGCTACTAACATTTTCTTGTTTATGTGTGCTCCTAATAGGTTAGGTTTTCCCATATATAGTGTCAAGTGCCAGTATTGGTTTTGGTTTTGTTTGTGCTAAGTTGTTTGTAAGTTGACTTTTGGCATTTAATTTATGTATGGATATTTAATTTGTGTTATGGCTGACTTGTGGCTTGACCTATATTTAATGTAAGGAATTTAATTTAGTTTGTAATGAGTTGGGTCAAATTGTGGCTTAGTTGGGTATAAACAAGGGGCTTTGTGGAGTCTTCAAAGAGAGTTATCATTCTAGCTTTAAGAAGGGGATGAAGTGTAGATGCAAAATTTGAAGAGCTAGGCTATGGCTTAGGAACCAGAGGATTGCTTGGTGGATCTAAGGGTACAAGTGTGGATTCTTCTTGGTGTTCTTATCTAGTTGTGTATCTAGACTAGTTGGGACTAGGTTTGTAAGTTGGATCTTATTTGACCTTGTAGAACTGATTTTGTAATTGTTTATTTTATTTGGCCCTAACCTAGAAGGTCTTGCAGCCAGGCATATTGCATGTAATTAATTATGTCAATGAATAAAGAATTGTGATTTGGTATTTGATCTTGCATTATTGTTGTTTTGTTATTGAGTTTTTGTTGTGTGGTTATTTTTTGGGGGTTTGGACATCTCCTTTAGAGATTCTCCTTCCTTGCACTACATCATATGGTATTAGAGAAAAGGTTTTTCTAAGTGTGTAGATAGATCACCAAAGTTATGGCAGTTTACACCAAGACTTGTAGAGAAGGTTGACCTTGTGGTTGATTAATCTTCTAGATTGGCGGATCTATTGCTAAGGGTTTACTAAAATTTTGGAAGATGCCTCCAAGAAGATTGGATCCTAGGTAAATTGATGATCTTAGTGATGTTGTGGAAGAAAGGATCTCAAAGAAGATAAGGGTAGATTCAGATCTGAGATTACATTGATGAAGAGTGACATGATTATTGAAATTGTGAGTGTTTTAGGTGATGTAGCTAGGCATGGAAGTTATGAGGAAGTTGTTGAAGACTTTGAAGCTACTAGATCTAGTTGTGAGGATAGAACTAATCATGTGGAGAGACCTATTGGAACTAGGGCTAGTTGTTTTGCTAGACCTAGATCTCAATTGAAGCTAAAGCATAAGATGGAGGTTTCTAATTTCTTAGGTACTTTGAATCCTAAGGACTTGATTGATTGCATTGGTGAATTGTAAGACTAATTTGAGCTTGAGGATATTGAGGATCTACTTAGAGTGAGGTTGGCACAAACTAAGTTGAAAGGACATGCTACTGTTTGGTGGAAAGAATTGTAAAGAGATAGAGAAGAGGAAGGTGAAATGAAGATCTCTAGATGGAGATTGATGGTGACTAGGTTGAAGGCTAAGTTCATTCCTACTGATTATGAACTTGAGTTGTTGAAGAGATTGCAAAATGTGGAAAAAAAAAATGTCCATGAAGGATTATATAGAGGAGTTCTACAAGTGGACTATTCAGTCTAGTCATAGAGAATTGTTAAAGAAAAAGGTAGCTATTGTGGTTCCACAATGCATGCCCTATTCCATACTAGGAATGGGGATGCCCTACTCTTTTTTTATATCCCTAGACTCACAATTTGGGATCTAGAAAATTCAAAGAGTCAGAAAAAACCAAAAAAAATTGAAAAATCGAAAAAGTCATAAAAAATATAAAATTTGAAAAAATATTTTTAAAAAAATGCCTCATGTGTGCACCTCCATCACTACATGCACACCAAAAAGCACTGCACGTGCACTTCATAAGCACCACACATGTGCCATATGCATTGCGCATGCCATATGCATCGTGTGCGCCATAAGCACTACATGTAGCACTAAGCATCATGTGTGCCATAAGCACTACGCATGCTACAAAGTGCCACACACCATGCCAGACACCCATCTACATGCACTGTGCATCCCGCGTGCACTTCCAAAAACCCTGCTCCTTTGCACACTCATCCACTTCACACTGCATGCGCACCTCCATTTCATGTGTGCTTGCTCCATGCCGCATGCCATCAATTCACATGTGCATTGTGCCTCCCATTCACCTCTCATACATCACACAACCTCGCATCGTGGACACCTACCAAACACATGAACTTTTGATAAAAGAAATAGCGCGTCAGTTGCACCTATCAGGTGCACCAAGTGTGCTAATTTTTATTTTTTATTTGTTGTTCTTTCTAAGGTTAAAATTAAGGTTTTGTTTGGTGTTTTTGAGTAACTAGTTTTTAGGGTTTTTATTTTGGTGTCATTAGTGTGTGTCTTAATTAAGTATTTTTCAACTCTACGAACTAATATTTGCTTCTTTGTGTAAGTAAAAAAGGCATCCTCAACTTGTTGGGGTCATAACTTTTGACCTAGAGCTCAAAATTCAAAATTGTTTACATCGTCAAAAATAAGAACTGAAGATCTAGTTTTAGTCCCTAAAATAGTGAGCCTTCAGTTGCCCAATTTTAGGGATCGATGAAAGTTTCAATTTGATATTTTGAGCAAAAGACCTCCAAAAAAGCCATTAAAAAATGCCTAGAAAATCTTGTGAAAAATGTTGGAATGTTCAAAATGGGAAGCATACTTTTGAGAGTGGGGGTGAATCAAAAGTACCATACTTTTAACCTTTTCTAATCCTTTAAATTAAATAATTGAAAAAAGTATGCATGCATATAAACATTAAGCAAACACATGCAAGTAAACACATAACACTAGATTTGGTAACCAAAAAACCCTCTAGGAATAAGAAGTAAAACTGGGGTGGGGATGATACCCACAAAAATTACTACAAAAATAAATGTTTGACCACTTATAATGGTCTACCCTGTGAAAGGCCTACCCTATTAAAGGCTTTACACTATGTCAATAGTGACCTGGTTAGAGGATTTACAAACACTTTACATGAAGTGTTACCCTATTAAAGGATTTAGTCACCTCTTCAAAGGATCTACAAAATAGTTGTTAAACTAACCTATCGACATAGGATATTCACTATCTAATACAATGCAAGAAAGTATTAGAAACCTTTGACCTGATTGCTTACAATCTTAAATTTCTTATTTCAGGAACTTGATCTCCTCCTTCTGGTCTTGATCCTCTGAGATTTGATATCTAATCATTTCTCTTATCCCTTGTATTGTTCTCATCAACTGGATATGTAATTGCTTCTCTGTTCCTTTAAGTCTTTCTCACTTTCACACTAAATTTCACAATAGTTTACCCATACACTATTTTCTTCCACATAATGATGTTTTCAACCACCTTTTAAAGATTGTGAAGACTTCGGGTCAGATATGGATCTACGATCCATATTGAATCTTAACTTAACAAAAAATATGAAAAAGTTTCAAACATTTGATCAATTTGGACAATCTGAATCACTTGGTTTCTTGTTGGGAAGGATAGGGTAGCTGGAGAGAAGAAAAAGGTCAAAGATATAGAGGTTGGACATGTGAAGCGAAATAGGTTCCTCATCTTATGCAGTTATTAATGACAATATTCAACGCAGGTGCCTTGGGATTTTAGATTGAAGAAGTAGAAGGAGTTCAAGTTTATGAAAGTGATTTTCTATAAAGAGGGTATAAATCATCAAAAAGGGGCAAATAATGTACACAAAAGTGATCTAAAACCCCATTTGAGAAAAACCCAAAAATCATTTTCAAAATTAAGAACTTTGATTTCTTGGCAAATTGAGCTTCCAAGGTGCACAAGTTTGCAAGTGTGTTACACAGGTCCGCAGCTCCACGATTTAGAGGTGTGCCAACAATTAACTTTTAGTTCTAAAAATAGTGCTTTCCATACATCAAAAACACATTCTAATGGTAGTTTAACTTTGACACACACTTGGTGAAGAATTAGCTTCTATTTTTGACACTCCCAAACACTTCCACTTTGGCTCGAAGCTTTCTCATGCTTTCTCTCTCATAATTTTTTTTTTTTTGACATGTAAATGGATCATGCATCCAATTAATGAATAAAATATGGATGGAGTCCCTCTAAGCACCAAATTAACTCTTAGATTGTATATATTTAGTTTGTTTTAATGTTTTAAAAGCATTTTATTGCATGAAGATATCTCTGAGTCTCAACACAAATTGATGAGACGATTTCTTATAAATACCCCATTGTAATATGCAACACGAGCTGCCATTATTATGCAATAAAATTATGCTTTTGGTGATTGCATTTGGAGTGTAGTAATTCTTGCCTAAATGTGTCATTGTTTTGTGAATTTTGTTCATGGAATTGTGATTGAGCCAAAGGTTTATTACATCGTTTCTAGTTGTGAAATCTTTTAGTTCTAGTGTTTGCTATAGATTTATGAATTTTGCTGATGTATTGAGCCTGAGAAGAGATCATCGAATTGTGTCTACATAAATTTTCATCTTGCATAAGCTCACTTTCCATTGCCTTGTGATTTGATGAAAGGTGAAATATCATACAATTGTTAAATTTTCTCACCAACGATTGCATCAGTAGATTCTAGGAAGCACTACTCCTATTTTCATTGGTTTCCTACCGATTTATTCAAAAGCTTAACTTGCAGGTGTTGTTTTCTATAGCTTATGTCTGTTAGGATTTCAATTTCATGTTATTTGCTTTCAATTTCGTTATTTTCTTTGCTAACCCCTTGTTAGAATAGGAACTCATTTTAGTTGCAATGTTAGATTGCATTCATTGAAAAATAGAAAATACAAAAACATTGTTCTTTTGTGTGTTATTTTGAGACAGTGAACAAATTTTGTTTCATTCTGAGATCAAAATAGAACCAACAAAGGCCTCCTCATGAACAATCACATTTATCTTCAACTAAGTGGATTTTGGTACATCGTAAGACAAATACTGAACCTTGGAGTTGATCCCAAAAGGATTAGCTTTTGAAGAGAGGAATTGCACAATGGATTCCTACTGTTGACCTCATGCATAATGACCACCCCTCAGTAGCTTGATAAATTTATGGTTTGAGATTCTATATTCAGGATGAGGTTGGTATGTTGAATATTTCTTCAGTTAAGGATGCCTATTAGTACGCCATGAAGGGAAAAAATATGTTGAAAAAGAAAAGTCAAGGTAATGGTAGAGGGTAGGAGAAGCAGGATAGCTTAGCACAAGCTAAACTAAGTATTGAAAGTGAACGAAAACCTATTGATCATAAAAGGAGGAAAGGTAGAGATGAGTGCAGAGGTAATTATTTTAGTTGTGGTAAAGAAGGACATGGATATTTTGAATGTCCAAATGGTAGGACAAATGCTGTTGTGAATGAGGTTGTAATTCAAGACAAACATCCTAAGCAAGGAGAAAGTTTGTTGGCTTAGTAAGTACTAGTTCATGAGAGGACATTGAATATTTGTTAGAGGACTAGTTTTTTAAGGAATTTTTGTAAGTCTGGTGGTAAAGTTTGCAAGCTGATTGTGGATGGTGATAGTACTAATAGCCTTGTTGCTGAGGAGATGGTTTAGAAACTTGGTTATATAGTATAAGGCATCCTTATCCTTATAAGATTGGATAGTTACAAGGTGAGAATGCTTTGAAAGTGAGGAAGAAATGCCTTGTTGATTTCCAGATTGGGTAGTATAAGGATCAAGTGTTGTGTGATATTGTAGATGAACAATTCTCATGTGTTGCTTGGTAGACCTTGGCAATATGATTGCAAGGTTGTGCATGATTGTGTCAAGAATGTGTTTACTATTGAGAAAGGTGGTAGAAAGTTTTCCCTTATTTCTTTTATATAATGAAGAGCTTGGTAGGAGGAACCTAAGTATTGGAAGTTAAGTTGAGTTGGAAAATTCTATGAAGGTTGGAGATTAGTGTGAAAAGAAAACCTGTAACACACATAAGATGGATGTGAAGAAGCAGACGAAGAACAAGGGAAAGAGAGTACAACTTGAAGATTTGGAGGATATGTATGTGAATAACTAGTTTGGGATTTATGTGTTGAATCCTAAAAGATTTTCTTCTAGTTACTAGAACATCTTTTTGAACTTGGGGTGTTTGATGTAGGAGCATCCTAGGGTTTCTTGTAATCCTACACATTGGAGTTGAGTGCCTGTGGTTTCCAGTTTTTTGTTATTGTCAAGCTAGTCAATGGATGCCAAGTTACTGTAGCTCTATTAGATGCCAAGTTACTATAGCTCTAATGGAGGTCAAGTTGTTATAGCTCTAGTGGATGCTGAGTTACTATATCTCCTAGTGGATGTTGAGTTACTATAGCAATCTTGTGTTGACTAAGTGTTCCTTCATGTGTTGAGTGAAACTATTGGTGTCGAGTGTTCATGTATGTGTCGAGTGCCAATATTGGTCTCAGTTCTATTCATGTTGAGTTGTTTGTGAGCCAACTTTTGGCATTTAATATATGTATGGGTATTTAATTTATGTTGTGGCCAACTTGTGGCTTGTCCTATATTTAATGTAAGGGATTTAATTTAGTTTATAATGTACTAGGCCAACTTATGGCTTTGTTGGGTATAAGTAAGGGGATTTGTGGATTCTTTAGAGAGAGTTATCATTCTATCTTTAAAAAGTGGATGAAGTGTAGATGTGGATTTTGAAGACCTAGGCTGTGGCTTAGGAACTAGAAGATTGCTTGGTGGACCTGAGTGTGCAAGTGTCAATTCTTCTTGGTGTTCTTGTACAATTGTGTATCTGGACTAGCTGGGATTGGGTTTGTAAGTTTGATCTTGTTGGATCTTGCAAAGCTGATTTTTTAATTATTGTTTGTATTTGGCCCTAACTTGGAATGCCTTACAGTTGAGCATATTGCATGTAATCAGTTATGTCTATGAATAAAGAGTTGTGATTTGGTATTAGATCCTGCATTATTGGTTTTTTGTTATTCAGCTTCCACTATGTGGTTATTTGCTAGGGGTTTGGACATTTCCTTTGGGGATTCTCCTACCTTGCACTACATCAAGATTTCTATCCTTCATGGCATCAACATAGAAGCCACAACACAATCTATTCAAGAACTTGTCTCTTGTATTGGATTTTCTCCTCCTCTTTGAAGAAACAACAATCCAAGAAGGCAAAAGAAGAGAAAATTATATGAGTAAATGGTAGAATGTGTTAAGAATATATAGAAGTAAAATCTCAAACCAATAGCTCATCCAAACACCTATTCTAACTAAATGTGAACATATCATGATAAGAATTTTGGGGTTCTTGTTGAAAGAATAGAAGTATTACCAACTATCCTTGTAGATTTTATGCATAGATGCTTTCTATGCAAGACATAATAGATTTCTGACCTCAAATCAAGGAATTAAATCTTAGTTGGGATTCCTACATCTGAAATTAAAAGGTGGACAACTTTATTCCTATATGTGGGCATGTCTTTCATGTGTTTGGTGTAAGAGAAAAAATAAATTTGAATAAACTAATCAAAGTTTCTCCTGGCAATAAACATATGAGCTTCATAATATGTGTTAGTTTTAATAGAATATTTTGTCTTCTATTAATTAAATAATAATTATTGAAAAAATGTCATCCCAGATAGCAGTCACATAGAAAATGTGAAAGAGGTATTTTTGTAGGCTATGCTAGGGTTTGTATGACTTCTTTCTAAAACTTTTGTTTTTGTCACCCATCATTCTGCATTTACTTTGGGGTATTGTTTTAGGTTATAATGGCTTTGGCCTTATTTGGCCCAATAGTTGATGTTGGTGCTAGAGTTGTTGTTGGTGCTAATGACTCCTCCCATAAATTATTCATGTAAGTTTGTTCCCAAGGCATTCCATGAGGTAATTCCTCTGATGATATTGGTCTCAATACAAAAGATTTTGATTTTGCATGTGCACAACTTGAGCAACAGACCTTGATATGTTATTTTTTTTGTTGCAATCTATTTGAAAGCATGCTTAGAGAGTGGATTTGCAAGGTTTGGACATATCAAGGTGTCTATCTTGAATGTGTTCAAACCCATAACAAGGGTTTTTTTGTTTCTCTTTTCTAACCCTAGCCAGGTCAAATATGTGTTTTCCCATGATCCTTGGTCTATTACATCTTCCCTCTTGGTGTTCTAGAAATGGTTCTAAAATTTTGTTGTCTCAAATGACTGTAAGCTCAAAATTTTGGTTTGGGTTGAGTTCCCTAGGCTCCCCATATTGTGTTGGTCATTCTTGCAACACATTGCACAAATTGTTGGCAAGGTGATATGCCTTGATCCAAACAACTTTTTCAATGCTCGCCCCCAACATAGGGTTTGTGTTGAGGTTGACCTCTCTTGGGACCTCAAGAAAATTGTGGATATCTACATTGGTAATACTAATTTCACCTAAAAGGTTCTTTACTTGAACCTTCCAAATACTTTCTATCATTGTCACTCCACTAAGAACAAGATTAGGGATTGTCCATTGCTCAAGCGTAACAAGAAGCCAATTGAGGAAGCTAAGCCTACTGAAGCTGCAAAAAAGGATGAATGAACCACCATCATTGAGAAAGGTAAAACTAATGCTACTACCAAAGCTTCTTCCTCTCAAAGTAATGATCAAGCCTCCTTAGGGTGGCACCTTCAAACCCTAGTTCTTAAGGGATGATAGATTCTATTGGTACTGACCCTCAATCCAACTAGGTCTATGTGCTACAAGTGAAGCCATGATTTCCACACAATCTCTTCATCACTCCCATAGTCCAAACAACCAAAGGGAGAATTCTAATAATAGAGAGAAATAGGGGATCATCTCCCTTGGAGACACCTCTTTCAACTCTTCCATCGCATTCTTGCATAACATTTTTTCCTGTTTCAGGGATGATGATGACATGCAAGAAAATTTATGATGATTATTTTGTCCTAGAATGTGCAGGGACAAACTAATCTCCCTCAACAATATTATGTTCATGATACCAGGCATAGGCTTGGCCTATTGGGTTTCCTTTATTTGCATGAAGTTAAAATTATTGAATTTCTTCTCAACTCATCCTTTCGTGTTATTTGGCTTGATCCATGTTTTCTTCCCAGCATGAGGCTAGCCAAGGTGGTATAGTAACTCTTCTCACGTTATTTACTTTCTACAATTATTTTGCATGGTTTAGATCCTATGTAGAGAATAGTGTGGATTTTTTTGTCTTTTCCAAATCATTCCTTTGGTATTGTTAATGTCTATGCTTCTAATGATATAGTAGAGTGCTCACACCTATGACACTGCATGATAGATCATCTGCCACCTATCACCCATGTTTCACGTGGGGACTTTAACATGGTTGAGTTGGCTAGTGACAAAGAAGGTCTTTTACCTTTTCAATGGTTAACTAGAAAAAGAGAAGTCTAGTTTCACATGCATAGTAAATTGAGTATTTTTAATCCTAATGCTAAGTGCCACTGTCTTAGTGAGATTTGGCATACTTGGTTCAACTTTCAAGCTAGTATTGAGAGGTTTTTTAAAAGGCTTGAGTGTGCTATGCTTACAACTCAATCTTGCTTTTCATTCTCTGAAGATCAAGAATTGCATGTCACTCTTCTAGTGGATGTGACATTGTCAGATCATTTTCCCATTTTCTTTGCCATCACTTGACAAATAACTCATCCCTGTACATGTAAAATGCATTTTTTGTTAATAATTCATTATTGGCACATGTTTCTAACTCTTCTCATACTTTACATATATGGAATCTTATACCTTAACTTCACACTAATGTTGGGTGGATTGAGTTAATCTTGAAATTGTTTATCCCTAGTTTTGTAATTTGACATTATGAAAGTTTGTATTTTCTATTGATGGTAGTCTATTATTGTGGATTTCTAGAAGTCTTATGTTTTTTGCTAATTCTGATCCAAGTTGTTAGTTATGACTATTTCCATTTCATCTACTTAAGCATTTAAAAATTTATCTCAAGTTTCATATATTTCCATCATTGTAATTTCAGATCGAATGTCATTAATAGATTTTTTTCACCTTATATTACATCTTTTAAGAGATCTGAAATTACAATTATATTTTTCAAAAGTAATGGCTATTTTCCAATCCCTCACTTTTTGTTTCAGCTACTCTTTCTCAACATGTAGTTGATGTGGTTGTCATCTTCTATTTATTGGATTTCAACTTGACATCATGACCTTGACAGAGTGTCGAGTTGGAAAATAATTATTTTTAAGCTAAAAGACAAACATAATGTCCCATAACAACTATACTATTGGCTAATTTCAACAAATTATCTCCTTACCAAAATTTTTGCTTTGAAACATTTTCAAAAACTCCCCATGTAGGATGGTATTGAATGATCACCTTCTATCGAGCACCCAATCATTTGGTACAAATTTTGTTGAGGTCAAACTAAGAGCCTCATCATACTCCATATGTCCTCCTTGCTTTCAACCAAGCTCTCATATGAATTGCAAGTTTTATTTGAGCATATAAAACATATAAATATATCAAAGAGAACAATTCAAAATGAAAAAAAGATACATAATACACAATTTACCATGGTTCAACAAAACTTGCATATGTCCACTCTTGAAGTAGATAAATCTCTTATTAACCTTTAACCAATTATACAACATACATGGCATATAAATAGCCATTTATAGAAGCATATATGGTCAAAATTATAAGGCTTCAATTTACTTTTCTCTTGAGATGGTCTTGCTATATACATTATTGTACATTTTTCTATTACTCTACATTTGGTAATGACTAGAGGGTTTCTTGTTGGTTTTTTCCCTTCATGAGTCATTAAACTAGGTTATATTTAAATAAATATATCTAAAGTGGCATGCCACTTTTCACCTTAAAAAAATAAAAAATAAAAATATCATGACCATTAGACTTCACATACCCAACAATTACATCCATTTTCTACAAATTCCAACCCATTTTTTCATTATACTACACTTCTAAAAATTTCCATAGTGCTTTCAGATTTTTAACACTAGCTCAATTTATGTTCTAAATCTTCAGTGTTTTATGATTTTTAACATTTCATTTACACATTGAAATATTCCACCATTAGTCTACTTAATTGTCAATATTATTTATTAGAATTATAAAATCTAATGGAACTATTAAGTCCTCCACTTGATTCTCATGTCAAATGCACATTGAATTAAGCATGGTATTCTAAATGTCTCCCAATAACTTTAGGTATTTTTCAAATAGAATTGAATGTGAAACCTTTGTTAACTATATTTGACCCTAAAGAAATTAATTTGACCATTTTCATGGAACAAAGTGTGTCAGGCCATTGATATATGATAAAGACACCACAAGTTTAGCTATGTCAAAGATTGATTGACATTAAAATTAAATTCAAGTTTAGCCATTATAGGGGTATTCTAAAAAATATAGTAAATGAAGTGATGCATATCAAAAACCTTCCAAAGTGGGAACTTTCAGGTTGACCTTTAACTTGGCACCTAAGGAAAATCCAAACTTGAGAGAAGAAAATGTAGTGCAATGTCATTCTTGCTAGAGTATTAAAGTTTTTTCTTATTAATTAAATCATATTGATTTAATTATTAAGTCACTTATTATCTCTAGTTTACTTAAGCTAAACTTTGGGCATATAATAATTAATTCTTTTATTAATTATTATCATTCAACCTAGGTTTTACCTATTAGGGTTTTGATCTCCTTTTAGAAGGATTGATCTCTTTGTCAATTATTCATTCACTTTTGATAATAACAATTTATCTCTTTTCTCATCAAGAATGTCTCATCTATGGATCTCAAAATTTCATCCTCCATAGCTTCATTTCTCTCTTTCTACGATAGGTGTTTGCTTGCAGGTGATTCTTGGGAGCTGCAGGGTTGAGCTTTCATCAACTTCAATAGTTCTAAGGTTTATTGGTATCCTAAAGGTGGGATCTTTCTCATATCTTCCTATAAGTACATAATCATGAATCTCCTTACCCAATTTTAAATCTGATAATACAATACATGCGTTCAAAATATTGGTGATTAGATTTTCATGTATATCCCATGCACTCAATTATTTGTGTTTGGAATGCCAAAAACACAGTATGATTACTTTTGAAAAATAACATGTTCCTTTAAAATTAATCATTTACAAGCTGATGTCACAATGTTCAAAAGCATAATGTTTGGATTCATTCCTCATTGCATAGTTGATACCTAGAATAAATGTTCTTCAAAATCCTTCATAGCCCTGTGAAATAGATGATTCATTTTTGCAAGTGGAATAAGCTGAAAGAGTCAAAATTGGTGTTCTTTGGTGTGTAATGGTATATCAAAAAGTTTAATCAAATAAACTTTTAGGGTCTGTTTGGTTCATGTAATTGTACAAATTGAGATTTCTACAAATCTCTATTTAGCCAAATCATGGTTTTGCAATTCTTTGTTCCTATTTTTGGGATTTTACTTGTACCATTTGTTTCACTAGGAAGATGAGTGGAAAGATATATTTTTTATGTTAAGCTTGGAGTTGAAGGAAGACTCCAAAATATAGTCAATCTAATTTTTTTACACCTCAAAAGCATAACCAGGTTTTGATTTTCATTTCCTAGTTGCTAGTGGAAAGTCTAATAACTTGGTTTTGAGACAAAATTAGAAGTCTAGTATTCTAATTCTATTTTGGCAATTCTGAAACAAACACAAAAATTTTAAAATCTGGATTATTTAAAAGCCAATTGCCATCATCTTCCACAAACCAAAAGGACCCTTAGTGTATTCTTTATGTACATTAGTGTAATAGATGAGGTCAATTGTAGGTCTCTTGATATAATATAATATTTGTGTAACAAAGAAGTGATAGCTTTTAATCAAGTATACATCCATTGACAAAAAAATTAAATTACTTTTTTAATTGTAAGAGAAAAGATAAGGGGGAAGGAGAGGAAGAGGCATGGGTAGACAAGAGGGGGTATGGATGGAAGTTGGGGTTCAAGGGGTGGGAGATAAAGACAAAGCTAGAGGGGAAGATGGAGACAAATAGACACAAAGATAAGAGGTCGGTGGGTGGGGAGGATAAAGTGATAGAGTGGAGATGGAAAGAGAAATATGAGGAGAGAAAGATGTATGATAAATTATATAAGGGTAATAATAGACAAGGATTAGTCAATATGAGATATATAACATGGCATGGGTGTAAATATTAGAACATAATTATATGAAATTATAATTTTTGTGAATGTCCAACTTAATATTGAACATTGTGTTCTACAAAGTGTAATTGTAAAAAGAAACAATAATAGAAATTTCTAATTTTTTTGAATATAGAACACAAGATTGAGCATTACCATCAAGTTGTAGGCATGGTTGGAGTGTATTTTTTTGTAAAAAGAACAATAATTTTGAGAATGTAGAACACAACATTGAGCATTGCCTTCAAGTTGTAGACATGACTAAAGTGTATTTTTGTAAAAAGAAACAATAATAACAAGTTGCAATTTTTGTGAATGTAGAGGATAAGATTAAGCATTGCCTTCAAGTTGTAGACATGGTTGAAGTATACTTGTGTAAAAAGAAACAATAATTTAGTCTTCTTTGAAGATAAAATCAAATGGTTTGTTTTATAACAACAAGAAGATAAGAAATATTATTTTAAGTTGGGATTTTCCACATGTGTGAATATATTTTTAGTGACAAATGTTGATTGATTAAGCTTTGTGTGATGAATGAATAATAAGAGGATGGTAATCTTTCTTTCAACACACGAAACTCCAAAATATTACAAGTGTAGAAAGAAACAAATCTATAGAAGTTGGGAAAACAAGTCCACAATTGATTTTTCTCATTCCCCAATTATTCCTAATTTTATCAACAAATGTTCAAAACTAATAGATAATACCATTGATAATTTTTTGTGACCTGAAATGTTAATGCTCAAAATTTAGTTTTACACAATCAAAACATGAAGTGTAAAATAGATAAGAAAGTAAGAACTAATATAATTTCTAAAATATGGTTTTCATGTGAATTAATGAGCTTGGCATCTATTGTAGATATCCAATGTGTGGACCACAATTAAGGTTTATTTTTATCCTTAGATGACCAAACATAGATCCAAGTAGCTTGATGTGAGACAAGAGATGGCTAAAACATATTTCTAGGTCCAACAAAGAGCTACATAGTAGATTATAACAATAAAATAATTGGACATAGAGTTCAAAGTTCCAATAGTTAGTCCAACATAGTCCATGATTGTCATCAAGAAAATAACTTGGTTATGGAGATGGTAGGAGCATCATATATCACCATTTATTCCTAATTTGGTTGTGATAATGTTGGAAATGATTATTATCATTAATTATCATTGTGGATGTATATGTGTCTAGTCCATATGGGATTATATACATATTGCTTAATTGATGGGGGTATCATTTTTAGCTTTTAAATTTTGTGCGATCTCACATAGCATTTTCATCTTGTCTTTTTTGACTTAATGGTATTTCTATTATGAGAGGGTTAACCAAACAAGTCTATTATGTTGTAAAATTTGTGATTGAGAGAATGACATTGTTTGGAAAGAAATGAAAATCCTTGGATTCTATGCATTTTTATGGTAAAAACATCACAGATGGTCATACTTACATTTAATGGAAACAATAGTCTAAAAAATATGTTCCACATCTGTTGATCATATCATATAATAGGTATCCATTCTCGTAGATAATATTCTCTAATTTTATAAAATTTAGTTGACTAATCAAATGTATCTATGCCAACTAAAGTGTTTGAAATCAAAATGATTCTTCTTTGGATGATCTAATGCCTCATGTGGAATGTACATATTCAAAAAGGCAATGAGCAAATTATCTTGTCCCAAAATTTCTTCAATGGTAGGAGACGTCAAAGTAGTCTATCGATTTGTCCATGGTGTAAACACTTTCTCACATCTTCAAAACTAATCATGACACTTAGAGAAAACACCTATTAGTAATGCCTATTAAGAATTGATAGTTGTTTGTAACAAATAAATATAGAATTCATGCAATATTAGAGTTTTGATTTCAAAATATTACTTGAAATTATATATATCTAACCATTTGTGCTATAAAAATAAATTATAATTATAAATATAAGTATAATATTTAAAAAATAAAAATATATTGTATAAAATTTACGACTTGATAATATTATAATTATACTAGAGGAAGGGCACTAGTAGCTGGTATAGCTAACTTTGTGCATCTTAAGCTTATAAATGACACATTAGGTGTTGATGGTTTTTTGGATAACTTACATGGTTTTAGCTATTGTTCTACCTTCTAAGTAGTTACCACAAGGATGATGTGATTTATTATGATTTGAAGTGTAAAAGTGGTCATTTTGAGTTGATGTCTCATATATATTTTGTGGATTGTGAAATTTACACAAGTAATCCAAAATACACATATTTGTGAGCAATCAAACACTATTGGGACAGATGAAATTACACAATTGATGTAATTATTAACCCTTTTTTCTAGGTAAGTATACCAATATGCAACTATCTGTCCATTAAATGATTTTTCACTTAACTTTTAAGTAAAAAGATTCAACAAATCTATCAATTATCTTACATAAAATATTATTTAAATTTATAGAAATTTCAATATAAACCTCAATATTCTGAATCTAATTTTTTATTTTATTTTATGAATGCTCCCTTCCTTATATTAAAAAAAATAAAATAAAGTTACATATTCACAAAAAAGGGGTTGGGAGAAACAGGATCACCCCACAAGTTCATACAACCACAAGCTAAAAATCTACTATTCATCAAAAAAGACTTTTAGAAATCAATAGAAAGCAAAAAAATCCTCATGCTACCAGTGCAACACAAGCCGAGGGAGGAGGATGCTTATCATTGGAGCCCCACCCAAGGGTGGGGTGAGTAGATGGCTTAGGGGAAGCCCATCCATCATTAGTAGCAGTAGCATTAACCGCATCTTTCTCTCCCTCAGGCCTAGGAGGAGAAATGGCTAAATCTAGCCAGGGAAACACCTACTTGGGGTTTGGGTTAGTAGAAGGCCAACTAGTAGCAAGAGCAGTAGGAGGAGTCATTGGGGACCGCCCTAAACCAGACCTCAAGGGAGGCAAGGTAGAGCAGTGTTGACCACTAGAACCTCTAGAAGAGCGGCGCCAACCCAAAGCACCACCATTGGGAGAGTAGTGTGGTTGAGAGTGAGGCATGTATGAGCAACAAGAAAAATTGCTACATCCTCGACGACAACTATGAGGAGGAGTACGGTCACCAGAGGCCGAATTCGGAGGAACACAAGTAACCATACAGGGGGCATTTTCGCAATGAGTCAAAAGCTCTTATAAGTGAGCCACCTCTAAAGCCACTTTATCTATTTGTACTTGATTTTGCAACATAACATTGTTATAAATACATGCTTTAGCATACATAACCACATTAATGTCAAGTGTGTTGTTAGCATAAATGACTACATTGCTATCTTTCCAAATGGTAAATAAAATCTCCAATCTGAAAGTATGCCAAATCTCGGTGTATTTGAAGGGTATTAGATTATTATCACCCAGAAGAACCATATGCCAAGAAAATGGTTCTAGGAAAAAGGGGCAAAAGAGATCATGGATTCACCACTAGTAACACTGAGCCTATCTACATAACCAAAAAATTTGCAAAAAAGACTTTGGTTGACCACAGAAAGGGCAACAGGGGTCAGGAACTCCCAGGTGCCATGGTCGAGGGCCCAAAGGCAAGCCTTGGAAAAGAATGCACCAGGAAAATGAACAATTTTGGGTTCAGTAATGGCATGCCACATAGTGGAGAATTGATGACTCCAGGTCCGATGCAAAGATTGTAAATGCCAATGTTTGTTGAGAACATCAACCATGGGTAGGTGAGGAACTAGCCATCGATAGCCCAACCTAGGTTTATAGTTGGTTACTGAGGTGTCTGGATACCACTTCCAATCCTTCCACCAAGGGTTAGAAGATTGAATGCCCACTTTATGTAACAAATGTGAAGGGACCAAAAAAACTAGAAGATCAAAAGTCTACCAATCTGGATGAGTGAGCCAGAATTGCACTCTCATGTCCTCCCATGACCATAAGCTCATAATAACTCTATAAAAAAAATCTTTAGGAGTCTTTATTCCATGTTTAAAAAAATGTAGAGCACTAGCCCCATGCACCTTAGCAAGGGGAACACCTTGGAGAGCAAACAAAGGTGACCACTAGAGATTATGTTGGTTCATGGAGAGCCCATCTCTGAACCCATTGCTAACCCAAAAAAGTTAGGGCTTAACTACTTCCTAGGCTCTCCAAATACTCTTCACAAAAAAGGTACCTTGAATCTAGATAGGTTCAGAGGTAATGAGAAGGGTTTGAAACCCAATCCCCTTCTAGGCTGGCCGATGAACCGAAAAGCCTAAGGAAATGCAATGTCTTAACAAAATCTTCTAGGTTTCAATGCCAAAAAGAGCTTGAATCACCCATTTGGCACATAAAGTAGTACCTTGGTTCTAGGTTGATAGCAAGTGTAGGCCACCAAACTCCTTGGGAAGATAGTAGAAATCCCAGGAAACTCTATGAAAACCTTGGTAAGAAGTGTCAGATGCCTAGAGGAAGTCATGTAAAAGGTGCTCAAGTTTGAGGTAAGAGGCCTTAGAAGGAACCCAACAAGAAGAATAATAAACATGGGTGGTGGCCAACATTTTGGAGCAAATCTGGAATTTTCCTGCTAGGGGGAGAGGTTTGGTGATCCAATACTCCAGCTTCTTCTCTATTTTGGCAAGAACCGCATTCTAGAGCTCAATAGCTGAGGCTTGGAAGGCAAAGGGGATAACTAGAAAATGAAATAATTCCCCATGTTGAACCCATTTCTATTGATATTGCTCAAGCCAAGTAGGACAAGGAAGGTACGACTGCCTATAACAAAGGTTTTTGTGCTACTAGATGGCAGACCCTAAAGCAAGATAGAATGTGCCAAGACATTGCAAAGTGGAGGCAATATTCTCTTCATGCTCTATGAGAGTGAGGAAGGAGTCATGTACAAAATGACGATTCACAAGCTAATCAAGGGAATTTGAGAGGGAGATACCCCAAACCCTTCTTTGGGAGATGACATTTGCAAGTAAATACCCAAAACCTTCTACTGCCAACACATATAAAGAGGGCGCCAATAGACATCCTTGGAAAATTGACTGATAATGCCCAAACCCTTGAGCCTGAAATCCATTAATGGAGAAGCAAGCAAAGGCATTTTCAAAAAGCATTTGGATTAACTATCGAAAATTAGGGCCGAACCCAAGAGCCTAAAGCATTGCAAGAATGAAAGGCCACTCAATCCTATCATAAGCTTTGGCAAAATCAATTTTGAGAAAGATGGCATGTTGCTTTGAATGTCGAGCCCATTCCATCCCTTGCCACACAATAATTATATTATCCAAGATATAACAAGACTTGATAAAACCTGTTTGCTCAAGGCAAATAATTTGAGGAAGAAGATGATGAATTTTAAGAGGGAGAGCCTTGGCAATGATCTTATAGGAGACATTCAACAATGTAATAGGCCTCCAATTGCAAATATCTTTAGCATCACCCACCTTAGGCATGAACTTGATATTCTCCTTATTAATAATATTTCCTAGAGAATGGGAATTGTATGCCTCAATATAAACCTTATGCAAGTCTAGACCAATCTCATCCCAAAAAGCTTTGTAAAATTCACAATTGAAGTTGTCACAACCAAGGGGCTTATCATCTTCCATGGAAAAAATAGCTTCCTTGTGGTCTTCTAGAGTGAGCTTCTACTCATAGAATACATATTGTTTTGGAGCGAATCTTTTAGGCATGATAGTTGAACAAGCCCGCAAAGCTTGGTCGCAAGCCACCGAGGGATCTTGCACTATGAAAATTTTTTCATAATGGCAAATGAAAGATTGAAGAATGTTAGGAAGCTCACAAAGGGTGTTTTGACCCTCCTGAATGTGTTTGATCTTGACCATTGAGTGGTGTACCCTCAACACATTGAATGATTCCTTGGAAGCTTGATCACCAACCCCTAGCCAATGAAGGTGGGCTTTGAGTTGAGCTTCCCAGGTAGTATAATTGTTTGCCACTTGCTTCTAATGGAAAAGGTTGGTAAGAAAAACCTAGAGATCCATATCAAACAGATTCATGGCAAGAGCTTTAGTGGTCATATGGAGATCTTTGATAGTGGCCTCATAGGATCTCTTACGATACATGGTCAATTGCCTCCCATAAATGCAAAGAAATTGAGCATAGTATGGGTGATGGCATGATTCCACCACTAAATCCACCTAGAGGAAGAGTGGGGCCTAGGTTCAAGGTTCCAAGTTTGTAAAATATGAGTGATGGTGGACAGATGGGACAACACTAAAGTATTAAGGTAAAAATAGGTCTTACAATTATGAGGAGGGGCATAATGCCAACTAATGGAGAAGTGGATGGGAAAATGATCCGAAAGAGTCACATCAAGGAGTAGAGTGATAGTAGCAGATTTGTGTGAGAAAAAGAAAAAAAGGACTAAGCAAAAATCATAACACAGTCTAACATTTTAAGGACCCTGTCAGCTACCTCTTGAAAGTTGAACCATGTGTACCAAAAACCATCAGTTCGATAGTGATGAACATTGGGATAAAAAAGAACCAACTTGTTCTACATGTAGAACTAGGCTTCTTGCTCACCAGTTGACCATCGAAAAGGAAAAAGGCCCTCTTTATCAATAACTAGCTGAACCATATTAAAATTCTTGCAAAATATCTAAGTGGCAAGTGACAAAGAATCAACTAGCCACCTCCACAAGTGTGAGCACTCAACCACATCATTAGGGGCATAGATATTGGAAATGTGAAAAGAATGATTTTGAAAAGACAAAAAAATCCAAGATACTCTCTACATGGGGTCAGAACCATGGTAAATAACAAAAAGGAAAATTTGAGGGGAGAGGAGAGTGACAACACCACCTTGACTAGCTTCATGCTGAGAAGCAAAGCTAACACCATCCAGCCATATCACATGACAAGATGAGTTGAGAAGGAACCTAGAGACTTTGACTTCTTACAAACATAGAACATTAATATTGCCAAGCCTACGCTTGGTATCACAAATAAAGTACTTTCTAGGGAGGTCTTTTAGCCCCCACATATTCCATGAGAGAAAATTCATCATAAACTAGCTTGCATATTCTCCTTGTCCTCAAGTGAGGAAAAACTGTTATGCAAGAAAGTAGAGGATTCAAATGAGGGGTCACCCAAAGTGATGGCCCTTCATTTATATTTAGTAATAGTGACTACATTTTGGCCTTCAAGGCTATGAGAGTGATGGAGAGATGGAGAGGAAATTATAGAAGCTTCTTGAGGCGCATGAACCCAAGGATTCATACCTCCAACCTAGTTGTCCCCTGTGATACAAAGTTTGAAATGGATAGTGGTAGAACCATAGAAGTCTCTAGTGCTAAGGGCACAAGAGGAGCCACACTAGAGCTAGGACACTTGGGTTCTTGAGAGATAGGATTTGGCATAGTAGCGCCCTTGCCTTTCTTAACAACCATTGTCCACTCATCCTTTTTAATGGCCAAAGTTGACTTGGGTTCTTGCATCAAAGAGAAATTGTGCTCAAGAAGAGAATGATCCTTTATCTTGTGACTAATATATTGATAGTGAAAAAAATTATTTGGGAGATTCAGGTAAATTACCTTTTGAGTAAAGGTGGTAGCACCAATCTGAATTTCCACAGACTCCTTAAGGTCCCTAGAATGGTCGACCTCAAGATAGACCCTCTGCTACGAACATGCATTAAAAAATTTGTCTAATTCCATGCAAATGACTTTGCCCATAGTTTGGGAAATTTCAATGAGAAAAGACTAGCAAGGGATGGGTAGCACAAGGAACTCTGCCCAAACTAGAACCCTAAGTTTGCAATCAGCTAAGATGCAAAAGTCTTGAGACCAACTCTAGAAAACAAGTATAGATGAGTGAATTGCCCATGGCCCATAGCTGAAAATACTCATAGCTTGCGAGGGGTTACCAAAATGAAACAAAAAAAAAAAAAAAAAAAAGAACCCTTGGTGATGTTTTGAGTCCCTTCAAGGTAAATCCCCTGGGGGGACTAGGCCTTGGATACCCATTTACACAGTGTGTTTTCAAATGGAGTGTGACCCAAAAAATACCCAATAAGGGTTTGAGTTTCTAGCCAATAGCATGCATATTCAAAAGTAGAATTATTCTAAACCAAGTTGGGAGAGGAATTACCTCATGAAATACCTTGGGCACAAATTTGTGCAGGCATTTCCTTGGTGAGGCCATTTTTGCATGTAGTAGCAATTCCAACACCAACAATAACTATTGGGCTAGAGAGGACCAAGGCCATTATATTCTAAAATAAATTCCCACACTAAATGTGGAATGATAGACAATAATACAGAAAGGGATCAGACACAAATTGTACAAACCTTCCAAAAATAGAAAATCTTGAACTATGCTTTTTGGTTCATGACATAATGACATTACATCACTAAAGGATATATTCAAAAACAAAAATTTGAAGCACACATTGTACTGTATGTTCTCATTTCTATCTACAATCTTAAACATGATGCAAATAAAATGTGATCTATGTCTGACCATTGCAATGATACCTTGAAAAATATGTTGTAAGACAAAGGCCTCTTGTTGCATTGTCGATAAGTGGATGCCAAAATACAAAGGAATTTTGCTGCATTGCTAGTAAATGGACATTGTCATTTCTTAAATGAAATTTTCCTCATGCTAATCTTAAGAAAAAACCTTTTTGACACCAATTGTTTTCATCAATGTCTCTTTCATATGGTTAATCTATTAAAGCATTAAAATTTTAAATTTTAACTCTAAGTTTGTTGTTGTTGATTGTTAATTTATTTATTATATTCTATTTCAAAATTTCCTTCTAGATAATTTGAATGAAAAAAATGAAACATCAAATAAACCTTTAGTTGAAAATGAGCTGATAAACATTTAATAATACAAGATTAAGATTTTTCATTGTGGTCACAACGTTTGATAGTTTTTCATTGAAGGATTAAAAGCACATTCCCATCTTTGTACAAGTCATTAGATTTGTCTGAACTCAAATTGGATGCAACAATATTTTCACTTGAACATACACCTATATTTTGAATCCTACTAAGCTCATGTGTGCCAAATGGATTTTTTTTTTCATAATAATATATAGAATAATAAATTATCAAATCTAAGGATTGCTAATATCCTACGGTTTTAGATTGGGTTTCTTTCTTTGACTTATCTGGACATCTCTATTGTTGTTTCTAGGTAGCCATGAATGTTTTGGAAGAATTTGATTAACAAGCTTCAGGGAAAGGTAAATCATTGGTCTCATAGATGGATCTCTATCATTTCTTAGGTTACCCTTCTTCAACCTATTATTCAAGCTCTTCCTACTTATAGAATCATGGTTCAGGTTGCTCCTATTTACTTTCTCAAGGAGTTTGATGCTCTATCTCGACAATTCCTTTGGAGTGGTAATTTGTGTAGCTCTAAATGGAGTTTGATTAGTTGGGAGACTATTTGCAAGCCTAAGAAGGAGGGCGGTCTTGGTTTTTGATCAACAATCTTGAGTATTCAAATGTTGGCTACTAAGCTTTATTAGCGATGGTGCTCTAGACAACATCAAATCTAGGTCCATATTATTACTCATAAATATTTTAGAGGTGTTGATCCTTGTTCTATTTCTACTCTTCCTCTTAAAGGTAGTGGCTCTATGGTTTGACATACTCTCAAGACTGCTGCTCTAAGAGGGGTCTTTTCTAGATATGTAAGGGAGGCTCTAAGGCTTTTTTGTTCTCTGAAGCTTGGGATGGATTCCCCTCCATCTTATCCATGTACACTAATCTTCAGACTCTTTGTGATTCTTTTCTTGTTGCAAGATGGGATAAAGTGGGTCATTATAAGACTCCTTATTAATTAGGACCTATTGTCAATTCTAGATGGAAGAACTCTTTAGATTGGCCTCCTAGAGGCACAGAGGTGGATTGTCAAGTCCTTTATTAGATTTTTGCCTCTAGGGCATGTTTCTCTTTGCTAGGACCAAATTTTTTGGCTTGGGGAGGTACCTTTCCTATACACAATTGTTAGGGGATGCTAATGTCCCTTGGTGGGAACAAGTTTGGAATAAATTTTCTTGGTCCAAGGACAATTTTTTCACATAGCTAGTGGCTCACAACCATTATCTTATGTGGGATAAACTTTGTAAACACAAATTTTCAGGCCACTCATTTTGTGTGTTGTGTGGTAATGGGGAGGATTTTGTATCCTATCTCTTCTTCCATTGCTCCTTTTTTACTTAGTTATGGCACCTTTGGTGGAGTTCTTGGTGTTTCTCTTGTTGGCATGCTTCCTCTTTGCCTGAGTTATGGGCCCGCTTGGGGAGTGCTCCCTCTAAGGCTTCTCCTCTCCATGTAGCTTGGATTACTACCCCATCATTAATTCTTTGGAATATATGGCTTAAGAGGAATCAATGAATATTCCAAGATGTCCAACTCGATGTTATGCATCTTTGGTGGAAGATCTCACATTCTCTTCTGGAAACTATTCAAGCAAAGTGTGAGCTAGATAGGGGTATGGATCTGGTTGATCTTGCTATATGTAATTGCCTCAATTTTCATCCTTAAGATGTGGTTGTAGCTTAATGGTATTAAAGAGTTCCCAAACAACCTCAAAGACAAGAGAAGGGATGGGTGAATTAAGACGTGCATTGGACTCCTGCTCCTCATGAAGTTGTTAAAATTAACAATGATGGTTCTTCCTGAGGGAATTTAGGACTTGTTGGTATTGGGGGAGTGGCTCATTATAGTTCTAGTGAACTTAAATTCTTTTTCTTAGTGCATAAGGGTTACCATACTAACAATCGCATAGAGGCTCAGGCCATTTTATATGCTATGGAACATTTTTGTTTGAGCGGATGACACAAGATAATCTACGAGTCTAACTCCCAAGTGGTGGAAAACTTTCTTACTTCACAGAAGCTTGAGGATGTTAGTTGGCAACTAGCTACTATTGTTAATTATACTCTTCTCTTTTGTACCTCTCTTGATTTCATTAGTTTACTTACCTTCCTCATGAATAGAACAAAGCTATTGATTGTTTGGCCAAATGGGCTTTTGTTCATGCACTAGGCTGAAATATTATGGATAGGAGGAAACAACCCCTTGATCTATTACTAGAATTTGTTGAACTTGTTGATCAAGAAAAATTTCCTTGTTGAGCTCTTCTTGTTGTAATCCTTTCCATCTTAATAAATTTTTACCCCTCTTTTTCCAAATCTATAGGCCTGTCTATAATTGAATCCCTCTAACAAAAATTTATACTTAGTTCAAAAGAAAGGAATTAATATATTAATGGTTGATCATTGGAAACTAAACCATCTTAGTTCTTACAGACTTTCACCATGGTTTATATTATGTACAAAAATTGATAAATTAAAGGCATCCTTTGTGTGTAATGAAATTTATGAGCTTAAAGGTAAAAACCTACATTAGGTGGTTTATAAGAGCTTAAGGAAATAAATTGACAAATCTATGGTTTAATTAGATAGGGAGAATGATTGAATTTGGTAAGTGTTTAGATTAAAGGATTATTACCATTTTTATAAAAAAATCATGAATGTTATATTTTTTTAGAAGATTGAATGCTTATCAAAAGTTGTATTGAACTAGAAATTGTGTCACCAACAAACTTTTAATGATAAGATATATAAAATGGGTTTTATCATTTATTATTATTAGTTCATTTTAGGTTTCACCATCTTGATGCTTTAATTCAAGCAAAATAATTCTATATTTCAATATTTAGTTTGAAAATATTTTTTATAAGTTACTATCAGTTAAACTATTGTACCTCATCTGATGCAGTAGCTAGTTCCAGTTTTAAATAATGAAAATCATTGCAATTCATTTGGTACAACAGTTAGTTTTACTTTTAATGAATGAAATCTATTGCAACTTAGCTATAATTTAAATGAAAAACTTAAGCAGGTATATCAAAATTAAAAGATTTTATAGCATAATTTTCCAAGTGTTTGCGAAAATTTCAAGATTCAAAGGTTTACTTAAAAAAAATAAGATATCCATAAAATTAAGGTAGATTCTATAATGCTTTGAATTTTTATCCAAAAATACCCCCAAGAATTTCAAGAACCGCACCAATACTTCTCTTCTAGTAGCCTTTGAGCTAGAGAGGATTTTCCTTGCCTGAGGTCAAATTCGAAATGATTTTGGCGATAGTATAGCACATCTAATTCTTGAAGTTTTACATATAATTTTGAATTAATATACAATTTATAAGTAGAAAATCTTCATTGATCTGGAATAATTTAATATTTATAATTAGAAAATGGTTAAGCCTATCACTATAATAAATAGTGAATTGTTTATAAGTATTGTCTAACTTCAAAAATATTGGTTGAGCTCATCTTATACTTCAACTTTGAATTGGATTTTTTTCCCCCCTTTTCTCTCTTATTTGTCACCCCTTCTATGTTCTAGGAAAATTGAATGTCACGAAGTGATCTTTGACATTTGTTTAAAGGACACTGTCAAATCAGAAACACTCTCGATTTGTGTCCTCAAACATTATGTAGGATACTAGTTTGAATCATGAATAGTATGGAGGGAATTTGCAAATAGAAGATGTTACACCATATCACCCCCACCTTATTTTTTCCCCTATTGAACTAATTGTCCATATTCTCAAATTGGTAAAAAAATTGGTAATTTTAGAGAACAATCCATTAATTTATCTTCTTTAATGGCTTTCTTGCTCAGACTAGATAGTTATTGACTAATTATTTCTTCTAATTTAACTATGGTTCTCTAAATTTATGTGGTTCTTATTGTTGGATATACTCTACTCTAGCTCAAGTAATGTCATTGGCTAGAATTTTGTTTAGCTCCTATTTCTACATCTATTAATGAGGAAAGGCAAAGAAAAAATGTGTGGTATAAGATTGGAGTTGGATTTTCATAAGGATCAACAAGTTTTGCAATAATGGTGATATTTATTATATTGAAAAAGAAATGGGAGCATATGTACTTCAAGGGAGTTGGCTTGGTCTTAAAATTATTTTTCCCTTAGATTTGCAATTTGACAATATCAATGTTCATATTTGATGTTGATGCTAATTAATATAAATATATGTATTTTTAACAAAATATTCAATTAACTATTCTAAATGATATGTTTTAGTATATATTTTTATTTTGTTGTTTTGCAAATCTTAGAACTAATGTGCAGATTATTCATACACATGATTTTTTTTTAATTGAGTAAACTAGCTTATTACTTATTACTATCGTTATAAATATATTTTTTTACTAATTATTTATATTAATATTTTATAGTTATTGAATGATAATATTATAAAAGAATAAATAAATATAATATAATTTTTTAAAAATTTGAATTGCTTTATATTTTCATCTAATAATAAACATGTATATAGTATTTTCCCATTGATGGGTCTATGAGCACTAATCCTTGGCCTTTGCAAAGAGAGAAAGTAAGGTGTCAAGCTCCCGATGAAGGTTACATTAAGGTAAATTTTGATTAGACTTCTAAGGGAAACCTAGGTCCCTCGGACATTGGGGTGGTGGCAAGAAGTTTAGATGGAAGCATTCTAGCAATGTCAAGAAAAATAATCCCATATGACAGCAACATTAGGTAGAATGCCTGGTTATAGTGGAGGCAATCCTTCTTGGTCTGAAGATTGATGTTCACAAAATTCACCAAGAAGGTGACTTACAATTAGTTGCTAGAGGCAATATGATGCAGGGAGTTTGGAGAGTCATAATTTTTGACTTGAATTTGGGTTTCCTTAGATTTTTTTGGGTTTTTTTTCAAAATCTATAGTTGAGGTGGATTCCAACTTAGGTAGCTCTATTTGGGCCATTTTGATTTATTTTTTGAGAGCTAGAAATTCCATCTTGACCTCTAACCTTCAGTTTTATAATAT
This sequence comes from Cupressus sempervirens, assembly GCA_028749045.1. NCBI lineage: Eukaryota > Viridiplantae > Streptophyta > Pinopsida > Cupressales > Cupressaceae > Cupressus > Cupressus sempervirens. Next base: position 815,151,850 of record CM053790.1, read on the forward strand.
CTTAGGTGTTTTTTTGTTTTTTTTGCTTTGTAATAACTTCAAAATTTCTTTCAAAATTTTGGAGATTATTTGGCAATTTTCCTTTATGATTTAAAGGGTAGATATAGGAAACTTCAAATTTTCTTTCAAAGGTTTTTTAGAAGTTACCAAAAATGGAATATTCTTCCAGTTGTTGAAATTTGCCAAATTTGGAAATTTCATGTTTTCTCCCTTTGGAGTTAGTTGTTAGTTAATGGAGTTAGAGATCCACACAGAAGTAGTTTTCGATAATGAACAATTTAGTGTTTGAATCTATATTGGGTTTTGTCATGAGTTTAATAAGTTCTCTATGAATTGAGATTGGTGTGCTACATCTTTTGGTATTAGAGCCACAAGATGGTTGGGAGAGGAAGAGGAAGAGGCGGCGTTGCCCAATTTCAAAGAATTATATTGGACTTGCAAATGAAGATTGAGGAGCTCACTAAAAGAGTTGATAATCAAAGAAGACAAAATGATAATGTATTGGAGGAAGAAATAGATGGAGGAAGCAGTAATCGAATGGAGGGAAATGTAGAAAATGAAGCTAAGGAGTTAGAAAAAATGAGCAACAAAGACAAATTCCTAAGGGCTTTAGAAGGAAAGAATGATGGGATAAAATTTGAAGTCTCAAACTATGATGGTAGCCTTAAAGCAGAAGAATTGATAGATTGGTTAAATGAGATGAGTAAAGTTTTTGATTGGAAGCCTATGGCAGAGGGAAAGAAGATGAAGTTTGCATACAAAAAATTAAAAGGTCATGCCATGATCTAGTGGGATCATCTTCAAAAGGAGAAAGTGAAGAAAAATAAGGACAAGATCAAGGCATGGAGTACGATGGAAAAGAAATTGAGGGAAAAACTCTTGCCTATAGATTATCCTCAAACTCTCTTTTGTAGGTTCCAAAATCTAAAGAAAAACTTATCTTTTGTGCAAGAATACAAAAATAAATTCTATAAGCTATCCATGCATATAGAACATCAAGAAGATGATGACCAGATGGTGGATAGGTATATAAATTTTATAAAATTCACCATCCAGGATGAGTTGAGCATGCACCATGTCAATAGTATGGAAGAAGCCTATCAGTTGGCTCTAAAGGCTGAAAAGCAACAAAATAGACAATATAACTAGAGGAATAGAGAAGGATGAAGAGGTACATCAAGCCAATTTCGAGGTTATGGTCAAGGAGACTCATCCTTGGAATTCAATAAAGTAATAGATACCTGATAAGAAACTCAAAACCTAGAAAGAGGACAAGGCTATGGTAGTGAAAGAGGATGGGAAAATTAAACAAGGCCTTTTTTTTGCTTTAGACTTCGAGAGGAAGGACATAGGGCTTTCAAATGCTCAAACTATAACATGCCAAAAAGAATGCAAGGAGGACAAACCAGAGTGAGCTTGATGCAGATAGAAGAAGAGGAGAAAGAAGTCTCACAAAATGTAGGAGAAAATCTAATGATGAGGAGATCAATGATCATCCCAAAGAAGGATGAAACTCCTGCAAATAACTTTAAGAATTCATGGCTATGAACTAACATCTTCAGAACTAGGTGCACTTTAGGTGGAAAGGTATGTCAAGTTATTATTGATGGGGGTAGTTCTGAAAATATGGTGTCTAGAGAAATGGTAGAGAAACTAAGTTTATAATGTGAAAAGCACCCTCATCCCTATCATATTGCATGGTTTAAGAAAGGAAATGAATTTTCTATTGATAAAAAGATGTTTAGTAAGGTTTACCATAGGAAATTTCTATAAGGATGAGATATGGTGTGGTGTTATCCCTATGGATGCTTGTCATATATTATTGGGGAGACCATGGTAGTATCATAGGAAGGTCACACATGATGGCAAGAAGAATACATAAACATTCTGGAAGGATGGCTCAAAAGTGGTTCTATTACCACTTAAGGATGAAAGGAAGAGTGAGGTCATGTTGTCTACAAAAGAAGTTGCCAAGGAAATGAAGGTGATAGGTTGTTGTTGTGCCCTAGTAGTGAAAAGGAAGAAGACCAGGGGAACCCAATACCATCTAATGCAATAAAGGTATTAGAGGAATTTTTTGATGTTGTGTCTGATGAATAACTAGATAGTCTACCACCAAAGAGGGATATCCAACACCACATTGATCTTATCCCTAGAGCCATCCTACCTAATCAAGTAGCCTATCAAATGAAACCAACCCAACATGTAGAGCTAAATATACAAGTCATAGAACTCCTACAAAAGGGTTTGGTAAGAGAAAACATGAGCCATATCTAGTACCAGCATTATTGACTCCAAAAAAAGATGGTACATGGAGGATGTGCACTAACAAAAGAGAAATTAATAAGATTATCATTAAGTACCAATTTCCTATTCCTCATATTGAGGACATGATGGATGAATTGGTAGGTGCCAAGTACTTTAGCAAGATTGATCTTCAAAGTGGTTATCACTAGATTCATATTCAAGAAGGGGATGAATGGAAGACAACTTTCAAAACAAAGGATGATTTGTACAAATGGATGATTATGTCATTCAAAATTTCTAATGCACCAAGCACATTCACATGATTAATGAATACTATATTGTGACCTTATATTGGTATGTTTGTGGTTGTTTATTTTGATGACATCTTGACTTTAGCAAGAACAAAGAAGAACACTTACAACACCTAAAAGTTATCTTGGTTGTACTAAGAGTAGAGGGACTCTATGAAAACTTAAAGAAGTGAAAATTTACGTAGACTAGCTTAACCTATTTAGGATTTGTTATTTCTAGAGATGGTATTCAAATGGACCCAAAGAAGATCAAAGCAATTCTTGAGTGACCTACTCCTACAAACATAACAACAGTAAGGAGTTTCCATGGGTTATCTACTTTCTATCAAAAGTATATCAGGAATTTTAATAACATTGTAACACTTATAAAAAATTGCATAAAGGAAAGGGATTTTTCCTAGATAATAGATGTAGAAGAAATTTTCAAGTTTTTGAAGGAGAAGATAACTATAGCTCCTATACTGGCACTTCTGAATTTTGACAAAGTTTTTGAAGTAGAGTGTGATGCCTCCCATATTGGAATAGGTGTTGTTCTTAGTCAAGCAGGTAAACTTGTAGCCTTTTCTAGTGAAAAAACTTAATGATACAAGGACAAATTACTCCACCCATAATCTAGAATTCTATGTCATTATTCAAGCATTACACCATTTGAGACACTACTTAGTGCCACAAGAGTTTGTGCTATTTACTGATCACCTTGCTTTGAAATACATCAACACCCAAAAGAAGTTGAATACACGGCATGCCAAGTGGGTCTCTTTCTTATAAGGATAAACCTTTGTTTTGAAGCATAAGTCTAGGAAACAAAATTAGGTTGCTGATGCTTTGAGTAGGTGTACTTCTCTATTAAGCACAATGGAAATCAAAGTCATTGGATTTGATACTATTAAAACCTTATATGCTATTGATAATTTTTTTTTTTGGGAAATTGTTGAATAGTTGAATGATTTAAGCATTGGTAGGATGTCTCATGTCAAAGGTGATTATTTTCTATAGGATGGTTACCTATTCAAGGGAAGACAACTATACATACCAGCTAGCTCTATGCAAGAAAATATTATTTGGGAATTTCATAGTGGAGGGATGGCTGGACACTTTAGAAAGGATAAAACAATAGACTTGATGGTAGATAAGTTTTATTTGCCGAAGATCAAAAGAGATATTAATAAGTATGTGGCGAGGTGCAGAATCTATCAACTGGCTAAGGGACATTCACAGAATATAGTTTTATACATGTTGTTGCCAGTTCCCATTGAACCATGGACTGAATTGAGTATGGATTTTGTATTGGATCTTCCACACACTCAGCAAGGTAATGACTCCGTTTTTGTCATTGTTGATTGATTTTCCAAAATGGCTCACTTTATTACCTGTAAAAGGACTAATGATGCCACTAGGATTGCCAAATTTTTCTTCTTTGAAGTTGTTTACTTACATGGTCTACCCAAAACCATTACCACTAACCATGATACCAAGTTCTTGACTCATTTTTGGAGGACTTTATGGAAGAAATTGGGGACCAAATTATAGTTTAGCAGTGCATACCACCCTCAAACCAATTGACAAATGGAGGTAGTCAATTAGAGTCTAGGAAATCTTTTATGATGCATTATTGGTGAGAAGCCCAAATAGTGGGACTTGGTACCACCCCAAGAATTTTTCTCTTATAATAGTTCTTTTAATAGGTCAATAAGGAAATCTCCTTTCCAAATTGTTTATGGTAGAAATTCGTTAGGTTTTCTATATCTCATGCCTCTACCATTGGGTGACAGGGTTAGTGATGATGGAGTGGCCTTTGCCTAACACCTTCAACAACTCCAAAAAAATGCCTGACACAAGTTACAACTCAGCAATGATAGCTACAACGTTCTTGTAGATGCTACTAGAAGACACCAAACGTTTACTAAAGGTGACTTGGTCATGGTTTACTTGCACCATGAGCAATTTCCTACTGGCACAAATCACAAACTAAAATACAAAAAGATTGGACCTTGTAAAATCCTTAAGAAAATTAATGATAATATTTATGAACTTAGCTTGCCTAACAATCTAGACATCTCTCTTGTGTTTAATGTTGCTGATTTGCATAAATTTCATAGAAATATTCTAGAGGTAGCTAATGGACATGAAGTTGAGTGACAAAATCACCTTCTAAATAAGAAACAAGATACCATTGCCCAAATTCTTGACACACAATCTACTTCCAAAAGGCATGATCAATACAACTGCTATTTAGTACAGTGGGATGGCTTACCAAAAACTAAAAACACATGGCTATCTGAGTGAGTAGTGTTGCAGTTAGATCCTTCCAAGTTGTACCACTTCACTAATAGTCACTTGTAGGAGAAAAATTTCTTTCAAGAAGGGGAGAATGATGTAGGGAGTTTGAAGAACTATAAATTTTGACTCAGATCTAGGTTTTCTTAGATTTTTCTGGGTTTTTAAAAAATCTATAGTTGAGATGGATTCCAATTGAGCTGGCTCTATTGGTTCCATTTTGATTTATTTTTTGAGAGCTAGAAATTCCATCTTGACCTTTGAATTTTAGTTTTAAAATATATTAGGTATCTTTTTTTTTTTTCTTCACCCAAATGACACTAACAATTAGGCAAAATGCCTAGTTATAATGGAGACAATCCTTCTTGATCTGAAGATTGGTGTTTGCAAAATTCACCAAGAAGGTGACTTGCAATTAGTTGTTCGAGGCAATATCAAAGGAGAAATAGAAACTCAGTACTTAAACACACATATTTCATATATTTGTTTGTTGTTAAGAGAGTTTGAGGAATTTATAGTGAATCATGTCTTCTAGGAGGCCAATGAGATTGCAGATACACTCTCAAAGTATGGGGCTAACAATCAAGTTGAATCCCTCTTTAAAGATTATCAGGACATTTCCATTGAAGATCTTAATTTCCTTAATCCCAACATGTAATATATCAACCTTTTATGGGGTTGGCAATCTCCCTAGATGATGTTTTTGTTAATGGAAAGTCACATCCCTCTCCTCTTTATAAGTATTTGATAGCATTGATTTGCATCTGGCTCCAAAGAAAAATTCCAATGAGTATCTATTGATGAAATAACATGACACGAGTTTAAATTTGCTACCATTCCATTAAAGATTAATATGTACAACATCGACCATCTCCTATTGATTGCTTTAGGTGCTCACACATATGTTGCTAGGAGATGCATTGAAGTGGCTTGGGTTCAGTCTTTCCAGCTCGTGAGAACCAAACCCCTTCACATAAATTAGGTTTTCATACTCATTCTTTAGCCATTTAGAGGTAGGGTGACTACAATGCCAAAAAAATATTCATGCTCCTGAGAGACTACTAAAGAGTGGCATGGTCTAGTGCAATAATCGAGAATTATGGATGTTTCAAAGGGCTTATTGAAGGTAGGAAAGGCCTTTTCTCTCCCCTAGAGTGATTTTGATTCTTTTTATGTGTAGAGTCTAAGTTTTCAATGATGGAGGCTAATGATTTTCTAAGAATGATGGGATAAATTTCCTCTTTCAAGGGTGGCATCTTTGTCACCCAACTAAGGCACATATTCAAAATTGATGGGGAGAATTTTTTGGAAGCAATAAAGATAATCTTTTCTTACTAGGAAATTGAGATGAGGCCCATATTTAATTTGGACATTCCATCTCTCTTTCTAAAAATTGAATAGATGGTGGTAGATTCTAAGAGAAAGGTGTTGTTTATTGCTAAGGAATACATCAAATCAATTATCCTTAGGTCCATATGTACCAATTCAACTTTCACTAACTTCAAAACAATTTAATCAATCTTATAAAACAACTCTATCCATATATCATATCATGGGCACTTTAACTTTTTATGCAATTTTTAACTCTTTATTTCCTTTATGTGCCAATTTCTAGTAAATAAACTACTATAAAAATATGTCATGCATAACAATAATATCCACTAATAAAAATAATGCTTTGACACAAGGATTTAATGTGGAAACTAAATTTGGGAAAAACCACCATGTAACATGCTACCAATTTTTCACTCTTCTGAAGCGAGATCAATTAAGAATCAACCCTATTAAAGGTTATACAACACACTATTAAATGTGAACTTTTTAAAGGATTTCATCACCATGTTACATGTCACCTTGTTTGAGGACTTGGATCATTCCATTAGAATGTCATCTTGGTTAAAGGATTTACAAAATGACTATCAGGTCAACCTTGATTAAAGGATTTTGCCTAATACAATGGTTAGAATGTAATAGTATGTTTAATCTCTAAAGTACAACTCACTTTGTAAATTCAAATCTCCATTGCCTCATCTACTGGTTCATTGGATGGCCTCCACTCACATCTCCATCACTGATATGCATGGCATCTCCTGAAGCAATCACTCTTCACCAAACTCTTCACACTTCACCTTTGTTGTTATGTTCTTCACAACTTCTCTTTAAGATCACCAAAAAAAAATGAACTAACCTTGGCAAACATTTCTTATGCCTCCTTAAATAGGTAATTTTTATCTTTTTCTATTGAAACATTAATGTTGATCTTAGGGTTAGATTAGATTCATTGAATCCTTCCATCATTTTGTTCTCCTTCTCCTTCCTTTAAACTTCTAATCAAATCCTTTCCTTTGATCACTTAAAAAACTCTCCTCATGCATGAAATACACCAATTCATCAATCTTTATCTTCCATGCACTTTGACTCATTCAAAATTCCAACAGTGTCAGCCTTAAATTCAAATTTTTCTCAAATTGTATATTTTATTGTGACTCAACAATTACTATGCTCTTTTGCTTAGTCATCACTATGTAGATCCACATACACTATACTATCTCATTCAACATCAACATGCTCATTAGCCATTACTATGTTCAGTTGATACTAATAGTTCTTCATAAATTTGCTTGGCAATAACTATCACTCGGTTTGAACTATTTTGTTTGACTTCTTCTTAAGTTCTTTAATCTTCTACTTTAGCTACTTCATTAATCGACCAATGCCGATACTCAGTCAAGCTTATCATTTTGACTTGTTCCAAATCTAAGCTTGATCCAACTCTCTTCTTCACTTCATGAATTGATTCAACAACATATTATTTTTTCAAGGACTAACTTATCAAGTTCCCATTGTATTTCCATGATACTCAACTTCTCATCACTCATCAACACCACTAGCTCACCTTTCTATCTCTTCTTTTCAAATCCTCTTCATCAATCAAATGATATGACACTCTACACTATTAGTAAATGTCTCTCTAGAAGGTTTGACATTCTATCATACAAATAGGTTTGACATTAATGACAACATAAGAATTGCCCCAATTTTAGTTTCCAACAATCTCCCTCTTTGGCATTGATGAAAACACCTCACTAGTTATCATGCAATCCAAAATATTTAGTATTTTTGTCTTCTCTCTCTATTTTTGTGTTCTCTCTTTGTTAGTTTCATTTTGATTATCATCCAATGCAATCTCAAAATGCTCCCTCTATTAGGTCAGTACATACTCTTTCTCTATAGAAACACCTCAACTTATGCTAACATTTGTCTCTCTCTTGAAAACAATCACTCTCTCCCTAGTAACTTTATCATTCTTCCCCTCTTTAACTTATAAGAATGGTAATGACCATACATCTGACACTTTATTTGTATTTAATAATTTGTATTGTACAGTAACTTGAAAATCTTCTCCCTCTTTGACAATAATGACAAAGATGTCAACCATTTACATACATCATCATGTCACTGTTCTGACTAATATAGAAATTTCACTTCAACATTAACTCTTTTTAGCTTCAATTACTCATAGTTCATTCTCTTGATTTTCAAACCTTTAGGCAAATCCTAAAGTGTGACCTCCTCCATCAATCTGTAAGATATTCTGCTCAAAAAAATTAGTGCAATGCAATATCTCTTTTTAGTTTTCTTTGAGTAGGGGTATGACCCCTAACTTACCTCTTAGATAGTCAAAAGCATCCTTAGGTAGCGCATTTGTGAATATGTCAACTAATTATTCTTTTGTGTTCACATATTCCAATTTCAATTTCTCTCCTTCGTCTTTTACCAACTCTTTCAAGTAATGATTCGTGATCTCAATATGCTTAGTCTTTGTATGCACCAAAATATTATTTAATATATTTATAGGACTTGTGTTATCACATTATATCACAATAGGCTCAGTGATCTCTTCCTTCATTCCTTTCAAAAATTTCTTTATCCATACAATATTTAGCCTCTATTGTAGATTTTGAAATATGATTATCCTTCTTACTTTTCTATGAAATCAATCTTCTTCCTAAAAAGAAAGCTTCTCCTTCACTTGTACTCTTTTTGTCATCAAAATTTCCTTTCAAGTATCTTAGCATCCTCTTTACTACCATCATATGATCTTCTCTAGGATTAGCAGATAATCTAGCAAAAATACCAATTGCTAATATAATGTTAGGTCTTCTATGTATAACATACTTTTGTTTTCCAATCATTGACCTATATAATGTTTGATTCAGCTTAGTAGAATCATCATTCTTTGACAATTTATGTCCAATCATCATTGGTGTTCCATGTGGTCTTGAGTCTTCCATACCAAAAGTCTTCAAAATTTCCTTGATGTATTTGGATTGAGTAATAAAAATACCTTTATTCATATGATATACTTGCAATCCAGCAAATAATTTAATCTCTCCAAACATAGACATTTCAAAATTATTTTTTATTTGATCATTATATAACTTGCTCAATGAATATTTTCCTCCAAAAATGATGTCATCAACTAAAATTTCAGCTAGCAATATCTTGTTTTCAGATTCATTTTTTAGATGCAAATTTCTATTGTCATTAGTCCTTGCAAAACCAAATTTCACCAAATAATTGTGTAACCTTTCATACTATGATCTAGGGGCTTGATTCAAACTATATAAAGCTTTGTGTAACTTACATACCATATTCCTTTTGCTTGGATCAACAAATCCTTTAGGTTGTTCAATGTAGACTTTTTCCTCCATAATTTCATTTAGAAATATAGATTTAAAATCCATTTGGTACACTTTGAATCCTTTGTAAGAAGGATATGTAAGAAAAGTTCTCACTCCTTCCAATCTTACAACTAGGGTCATATTTTCACCATAGTGAACTCCTTCTTATGCATACCCCTTACAAACTAGTCTTGCCTTATTTCTTGTGGTTTCACCTTTTTCATTCAACTTGTTTCTAAAAACCCACTTAGTTCTAATCACATTCCTATTTTTTGGTCTTGGTACCAATGTCCATATCTTGTTCTTCTCAATTTTTTCAATTTCTTCATTCATTGCCTTGATCCAATCTTTATTCTCCAAAAAATATTTGACAGATTTAGGCTCAAGCTTCTTCTTGTCATCTCTCTTGAATCTTTATCTCCAATGATTTGATCTAGTGCATGATGTTTTCTCGCATAATTTCCAATACAGGTTCAATATCTTCTTTCTTTTTGTTGTTGTTGTTCACTAGATACTACATGCTCAACTTCTTCCATTATCATTGGCAAAAACTCTACTTCCTCTATCTGATGGTTGGTAGTCTATATATGTGTCTCAACTCCTATAGCATGATACTTGGTATAACTCTAGTGTAGAACCTCAACAATGCTTGGCTGGTGATGCTCAAAAACCACCTTCTCTAGTTCATGTAAGGTGCTAGGTTCACCTTAATAGATATAGATAAACTTTCTATAGTCTTTAGATTCTTTCTTTCATTCTTCTTCATTCTTTTCTACAATTTCATCAACTCTAACATTTGCACTTTCCACAATCTTGTTAGTGTTAGAATTCAAACACCTATATTCTTTTCTCTTAGTGGAATAGCATAGAAATATACCTTCATCACTTTTTGCATCAAGTTTACCTTTTCTTGTATCTTTCAATATGTAACACTTGCTTCCAAAAATTTTAAAATAATTTACATTTGGTGCATATCCATACTAGAGTTCAAAAGGTGTTTTATTTTTACCTTTCTTCACTTGCACTTTGTTAAGGGTATAGGTTGTAGTACTTACAACTTCTCTCTAGTATTTATGTGAAACATCCTTCTCCATGATCAATGTTCTTGCACAATCCACAATTGATATATTCCTTCTTTCAACTATACCTTAATGTGGTGGAGTCCTTAGTGCACTCATTTGTTTCTCAATACCTTTTTCATTGTAGAATATGTTGAATTCATCTAAGATGAATCCACCACCTCTATTTGATCTCAATTATTTCAGACTCTTTCATATTACTTTCTCAACTCTAGCTAGATACCACTTAAACATTTGAAATGCATTAGTTTTTTCTTTGAGAAACATCACAATCATCATTCTAGAAAAGTCATCAAAAAATAGAATGAAATATTTTTCACCATAATAGCTTTGTACTCCAATAGGGCTACATAAGTTAGTATGAACCAAATCCAAAAATATCATCAGAAGAATAGGTCTTTCTCTTGAAACTAGTTTTTTTAATTTTACCAATCTGACATTGTTTCCACATCACTTTATCAGGCATGGTTAATCTTGGTAACCCTCCAACTCTTTTCATCTTACTAATGCTTACCAAATTATAAAAATTCACATGACATAGCCTTGTATGCCATAATGAGACATCTTCACATTGTAAAATAGACAAGTATCTTCAGGTAGGTCTAGATAGAATAAGTTATCTCTTGTTTTCTCTCCACTTTCAACTAGTTCACTAGTAGCATCGTAGATCATTTCCTTCTTGTTCTAGAAATCAACTCTATAGCCTAAGCTTATCAACTATGTCACATTCAACAAGTTATATTTCAAACCATCAACCAAATATGCATTATCACATTTGATCTTATCATTCAATTTTATTGATCCTTTACCTTTAACATAACATGGTGCATCATTACAAAACTTAACACTAATTCCATTATAATGTTCTAGCTTCTCAAACTTACATGTATCACCAGTCAGATGAAGTGAGAAATCACTATCAGCTATTCATCTATCATTCTTAAACATGTGAAATCAATTTAGTTTTCTCATCTTCATTAGAATCATCTTTCATTGCAACATAAACAAATTCTTTATCATGATTGTTTGAATTACTATCAAGATCATCCTCTTCAGCAATGTAATAGGATTTTTTACCTTTATCCTTGTAGTCTTTTTATCTCTTTTGTCTCTATTATCTCTCCTTACTTTAGACTTAAAATATTTTCTTTCCTCTTTCTCATTTCTATTAGGACATCTAACAAAAACATGACCAACTTTGTTACATGTGAAAGAAATAATAATTATTTTATCTTTGTTTTTTTATTTTCCTTTAGGAAGTATTCTAGCCAACAATGCTTCAATCACATCAAGGTCATCATCAGATCCATTGTCACTTTCTACATATTTTCTCTTCTTTTTTTTCTTAGATCCATCAAGGGTTAGTTGTACATTGAATGTAGATTCATTACTAGCAGGGGAATAATTTTCAAAATTTGATAATTTGAATGCAGTAAGTCTACCAATTAGACTATCCAAGGTCAAATCATTACCATATGTACATCTCAATTCTTGAATTGTAGATACTCTAATTTCATAGATAGGATGTAAAGTCTTCAATACCTTACTTATCATGGTCTCATCAATTATGTCTCATTCATCTCTTTTGATAGAATTCACTTCTTCTTTGATTCATCCATAGTACGATGCAATAGTCTCACCTTCTTTCATCCTCATGTCATCAAATTTTCCTCTCAAGATTTTTGCATTTTCCTTCAACATATTTTTATCTCTTCCATGGATTTTCGCTAACTTATCCCACATTTTCTTTGTAGTAGTGCATTCCTTCACATCATCAAATTCTATATAACTTAGGGTTACTTCAACTTCAATCATCATTTGATTGTGGGAATGATTCTCTTTCATTTGTTCAACTATCATAGGTCTAGGCACCTCAATGTATTTATTGTTTAAGTAGCATGATGTAGTATCTCCAATACTAGATAAATACAATCTCATCAATCTTTTCTATGCTAGGAAGTTCTCCTTGTTTAGCTTAGGTATCTCTCTCATGTACATCTTGAGCTTTGGCTTGAGTCCCTTCAAACTTTCCTTACAAGAAACTAAGCTCTTATACCAATTGCTATAATGATTTAGAATAATTGAGAGGGGAGGGTCAATCAGTTATCCTCAGGTCTAGATGTACCAATTACACTTTCATTAATTTCAAAAAAATTAATCAATCTCATAAAATAACTATGTCCATAGAGAATATCATCAACAATTTAACTTTTCATGCAATTTCTTAACTCTTTGTTTCTATATGTGTCGACTTCTAGTAAATAAACTACTGTAAAATACAGAATGCATAAAAATAAAATCCACTCATGAAAATAACACTTTGAGACCAAAATTTAACATAGATATGCAATATGGAAAAAGCCACCAAGTAACATGCTACCATTTTTTCACTCTTCTAGAGTGAACTCAATTTAGAGTTAGCCTTGATAAAGGCTATAAAACATACTATTAAATGTGATCCTATTAAAGGATTTCATCACCCTGTTAGGAGTGGCCTTGTTAGTGTTGGCCTGAAATTCTGTATAATAGGTTTTGTCTTGCCTAGATAAAATTTCAGGTTTTGATCCTTTAAGTGGTGATTAGGTTTTCAACTATGTTTGTGTTTTTATTGGGCTGGTCCTTTCTTCCATTTTAAAATTTTCCTTGGCGCGAAATTTTAAAAAAAAAGGGGAGGGAAGAAAGATTAAAAAAATGTTTTTATTCACCCATGTTACCACACAGTCAGATTTCTTTTAAATCTACGGTTGTCGCTAGCTCGCCATGAGGAGATGCAAGAGAATTAAGCATAGCGAGTTGGCAACATTATGACACATGTACGTGGTCATCAAGAATAATAAATCTGGCATCCAAATTACTCCGACAAGTCGCTAAGTCGCTATTAGAATATACAAGCAAGTTGCCGGTAGCGACATAGCGAGGACAAAATCAATGCTAAAGGTGGTTGTTTTTATGACTAGAAATGATTTGGAAATGCTTGGAAAAATTCTTTGTAGGCTGTGCTACTTTTCCTGGCACCTATTTTCTGGTGGGTCGTTGCATTGCTAGTCGAATATTGTTATGTTTTGCTAGTAGCAACATAACAATTGACCCAACAGTCAAAAAACATGACAGAACCTGAGATAAAGTATGATTAAAATGTACATGTGCATGCTAGCACATTCTGCTAGCTCAGCAATAGATGTACCATGGACCCACTTCCCAGGAAGGTAATATGAGGTTTTTCAACTGTAAGATTGGGCCAAGATCAAGGGTTTTCGTTAGTTCGCTATGAAGAAATGCTCAGAAGTTAAGCATAGTGAGTTAGTGACGTGATGGCCCACCATTGATTCTTTGAAAAGTCATTTCAAATGTATGCCACATGATTAATATAAGATCAAAGGCTATCGCTAGCTCGCCATGGGAAGATGCTTGAGGTATAAGCATAGCGAGTTAGCGACATGATGACACATGTACGTGGTCATCCATGGGCCCAGTCTAAAGTGCCAACATTGAAGGAAAGGTGCAGGTGGAGCTATCCTATTGATTTGATTGCAAATATGTTAAGTAAGGAAATGAGCCAGCTTAGTTGTCATTACCAGATCACAAGTTTTTCCAAGAATTAACGACGCATTTTTTTTAAAAAGGAGAAGGGTGGTGACATTTTGTCCTGTGCATTTATGATGAACGAAGATTTCTCTTGTGAGAAAAAGGCAGAGTATAATATGTAAGATTTTCTTTTATTATTCACTACAGTCTACTCCAACAAAGATTTTATTTTCTCTGAGCATAGGCACCTGTTGATCATTTTGTGATTAAGCATTGGTGAAGACGCGAAGACAATTTCATATCTGTTTGAAAGCAGTTGCAGAAGTTCAAAAGAGGATAACTTTGGCAAAATCAAGTAATTATTCGATCATAACTTTTGTAATATTCCAATTATTACAATCAAGATGCCTCCTAAGAAATCATTCTCTAGGCAAGTTAATTATATGAATAGGAATGTCCATGATGATTTCTTAGAATTACTCCTAGGATCCACTATAGAGTCTACACAAGTTAAAAGATTAATTTTATTGAATCCTAGGCTTAAAATTGTTGATGGCTTGTATGACAAGGGGAACTAGGTAAGGGATGCAGTAACCAATCAAACTGGCCTTGTTTTGTTTAAAAAATGGTTTTAAGAGAGGAATCTGTTTGCCCCTCATGCTAATATATGGAATTTTGACTTGGAAAAGTTAGTAGTTCCTAGTGTTTTCATGGACTACGACTTGCTAGAAGATATCGCCAAAAACTATGACCAAGCCATTAGGGTTGTCAGAAGAAGTGATGGTGTGCCTCTAGTATCAATTAACCCTGAAGAAATTAGAGAGGTTTTTCATTAAGAACCATTATCATATTTCCACATGCCAATCAATTTGCTGGAATTGGAAAATGAATACAAAGCGAAAAAAGGATATAATTAGGGGAGGTGCATTGAGGGCACACATTGGTACCATAGGAACTTTACTAGTAATAATTGCGGCCTCTAAAGAACCTTTTAAGAAGAGCCTTTTCACTTCCCAGGCTGTAGAGATATACAGGACCCTGTGTCATGTTCTTGGTGAAGATGAGCAGGATTTCATGCCCATTGACCTCATGTATATGATGATTCAAATTGCCTCTTTTGGTGTAGATGTCATTTTTTATTTTGCCTCCTTTCTAGCTGAAGAAATTCACATTGGTTTGGTTGGAATTGTGAGAGGTAAGGTGGAGAAAGCTTTTGGCCACTATTCCTTATTAATGCACATGTTCTTGTTCAAGGGGTAACATATTTTGGTAATGAGATGAAAATAAACAGAGAAGAAAATGGGGAAACATTGCCAGTCCAGTTGTGGAGTGCAGATATGACTTGGGATGCAAATAAAGCCAGTTTTGTTAGATTTGATAGATATTTTGCCTCTAAATTGAGATGTCTATTTTTGAGTGATAATCCCAGGATCCCTAAAGTATTAATGAATCTCATAAGACCTATGGATAGCCCCCATAATTTGAAAGTTTCACACAATTGGGGAGATATTATTCCATACCCTATTTCCACCATTTTTAGAATTTATGGTTTTAAAGGGAGTCCTCATGTCTTGCCTTACCAAGTGCCCCTAAAGATAGAGATGACAGAAGTCTTATAGCAACTAGGAGGAGTAGAGGAAATGTTCTTGTCAAAGAGGCAACTAGGGTCAATTTTCCCTACTTGCACAGTGGCCCATCAGTTTGTGATTACTAAAGGAGGATGGCTCTTTTTGTACAAAATTTTGGATCAGTATATGATGGCTGTCTCCCACCCCCATTTTTGTGATTCTGAGGGATTTTTCAATAAGACTCTGAGGCATAGGATCAAGCTAGGACCAGTAAAGCATGATTCATATTTCCCAGAAGACATTATAAGAAATGAATTTTCTTTACAAGAATAGGAAACTAAAAAAGAAAAATGGAGAGTTTACTCCTGGGTCCTAGAATTTATTCATTGTTTTGATCAGAATTATAGTCCTTTAGACAATGCTAATACAGAGGCTGACAGAATAAATAAGCTCATAAATAACTTCCTCGCAATAATGGAAACCATGAATGAGAAGAAACAATTTTTTATTAATTCTTCTCCTAATAAGGCCAGAGAAGTCACGAAGAGATTAGCCTTCACTTCTAATATAGGGGTTGGTCAGATAATTGTACAGAAAAAACTTGGTTACACTATAATTTAGAATAAAAAGGCTCCTATAGATAAGGGAAAATAAATAATGGGATCCACCAGTATAGTTTTAGAGGAGAGACCTGATGAGCCTAGCCCAAAGAGGCAGAGGGTAATAAGAGAAGGGAGACCTCAAGCTGAGGAATATTCACCCACCCAATCTCCTTTGAGAATTGGAGAAGAGCAGCTCACAGGTGAGCAAGTTGAAGAGATTGGATCACAAGGAGGTGTTTTTATTACCCAAGTAGAATTGGATGAAGGTAATCCTCCAGAGCCTCCTCTCCCAAGTTTGGATCTGACAAGAGCTGATTATAGAGGCAGGGAATTGGACCCTATATTAGAACAAGCAAGTCATCAATTTTTGACTGATGACAATTTTGTAAAATCAAGAGCTTTTTTGCAATTTGCATGGGGAACAAACATGAATAACTTTGAGGAGAAATGCAAAAGGATGAAGACAGAGCATCTAGAAATGGATGAAGCTTCTATACAAAACCAGATAAAAGAAGAAATGATGAGGGAATTCCAGAACATTACTCCTAAAGAAGGAAGGAAAATGGTAAAGACCTCTAATATATTATTGTTTCCAAATTGGGATATTGCAGATGCTTTAGTTTTCAATTCTATTTCAAGAAAATTGGAATTGCAAGACCCAAATAAAAAGGATTTCCAAGGGACTACATTCATTGAGGATCAAGCTGCTTTGGTTCGTTGGTCATTGAAAAAAGGATCTAGAGCCACATCATCGCAACCAGATGAGTCTGGGTTGATGGGAAACATACTTGTAAGAAGGGTTACTAACACCTCTCATGTACAGGCAGTCTATTGGAATGTGGAGTCTTCCTAGTTTCTTTTGGCCACTGCTAAGAAAGAGGAACATGTTATGTTCGAGTTACAAAGCAAGTATGAGACAGTGGTGGAGGCATATAACAAAGAGATAAAGAGGAGGATTGAGCTTGAAAATAAGCTATTGGAACAATCCACTAGGCCTAGAATAACCTATCCTTGTCCCCCAGTAGAACCTTCCAGATCAACCCCTATTATTGAAATACCTGACACCCCTGAAAGGCCCCAATTCTATACTGCAGAGGACTTTGAAGAAGAAAAAAAAAATTACATGAGTTGCAGATAGAATTAAGAAATAAATATGAAGAAAAATTAAAGTAGGGTGTGATGTATTTGAGGGATAAAATAAAATGGTCAACCTTCTTTGATCAGTTGACAAGAATTGCAACCCTCATGGATGAGTTAAACAAAGATAAGGACAAACTAACTCATCTTGCACAAAAATGGAGGGAGAGGAATAATGATATTACAATCATATGTATATCTGCAGTCCAAATGCCTTATCATCGAGTTGAGAAAATTTTTGATTTATTAAATAAATTAGAAAATTTTGATGATAAAAGAGATTCTTTACAGAAAAGATTAACACTCTATTTTTCCCGATATATTGCTGAAAAATTCACTTTATTTCCTTGTGCTTTAGAATCTGTTGATACAATAAAGGAAAAGGAAAAGTGGAAAAGGGAGTTGGATGAGTTATTTAATGAAAGAATAATAAACATCATGAGTGAAACTAGCCACTGGTTCTGGGCAAAGACAAATGAAGAGCTAGTAAAAATACAGTTATTTTATACTGCTATGAGAAAAGAATTTGATGATTTAGAAGAAAGTGCAAATTCTTTAATAATGATACAAAGAGAAGCTCTAATTTTTGATTGGCCAGATGATGATTCTTATAATAAATGGAAAAATTAGTTTCTAGAACAAATGTCAGAAGATGATGAGAAGGAAAATGTGAAAGTAAAAGTTACTCTTGTAGTTAGTAATGAGGAGATGGAAAATCCCCAGGTTGAAATAAATTTGCAGGTAACTGAAGATGATACATCACTTTCAAACCTCATGGCTATTTACTTTGAGGATGAAGAATAATTGAAGAATCAGATTTTATCTTCTTCTTTCAACAACTGAGAAGCATAACAGAAAGGGACCCACCAATGATTGTTCGATGTAATAGCTTTTCTGTTATTTGTTTTTGTCTTTTGTAACAGACATTTGTCAGTATCTTTTAGAAGACACATGTCACTTTCTTTAGCCCGAAGCTTGTTGCATCTCACATTATTTAAGTGAGATTCCAAGGCTAAAGAATGGTCTGAATTCTATTTTCTAAGTACTATGCTTAGTCTGTTTTTGGTCCAAATTTTGAAAGCAAGTTTATAATGTATTTTTAAGTCAATTCTCTGGATATACATGAATATAAAATGAGCTATGTTTCTCTCTGAACGCCATTCTGAGTCTATTGTAAAGGATATACCATTTTCAAAGAAAGTGAATACAAATTGTGAACTGTCCCCATATTAGTTCTTTCTAAATTTTGTCTCCTTTTAAGTACTTGGCTACCTTGATGTTGTATGAGTAAAATCTTATGCAATTGAATGCAATCTAGTTAGGTTGTATATCCATTTATCATTGTTGTTAATTCAATGGATTAAATAAAAGCTTTGATGAATGTGATGAGATTTCTTTAGTATTGAAAAGGATTTTGAATGATAAATTTTGATAAGAATTGCTGATAGAATTTGTTGTAAGGCAACAAATTAGATCTAAGAATTTGCTATAGACTCTGAACCCCAATGGATTAGGCACTGATCAAGTTATTTCAGCTAAAGGAGAAATATATTATAAATGGTTATTCAAATGCATCATCAAATCAAATTTTACTTTTATTTCCTATAGATCTTCAAAGTTGGCCAGCACTTGTCTGCATGGAATGTTTTAGCTACAGTTAGCCACTATTGTTAAGGACATCTGCAGATCTATAGAAGAATTCTTGGTCATATCTGTTTCATGGGATGTGTTTATCTAGTTAGTAGGAATTATGTATATGTTTTAAGGATTGTGAGATGAGAATCATAATAAAACTAAGAATAAACCTCATACACGTTTTCCAGTTTTGAATCATCCTTGGGTATACTCACCCTAGTTTTACAGAGCCAAAAGAGTAGAAAACCATCTGTCGTTTTGTTGAAGTTGGGTCTAAGTACTTTTCATATGCAATTGTTAATAAGAATTGGCTAGTCTTTAGGTTGTGTATGTACTGTTATCTTGGTATTAAGCCTTTTGTTTCTTAGTAGTTTTTGTGCATTTTAAAACACCAACAGTTAGAAGGCTTTGAATCATTCAATTAGAATGTCACCTTGGTTAAAGGATTTACAAAATGACTATTAGGTCAACTTTGATTAAAGTATTTTGACTAATACAATGGTTAGAATGTAATAGTAGGTTTGATCTATAAAGTACAACTCACTTTACAAATCCAAATCTCCATTTGTTCATCTGTTAGTTCATTGACTGGCCTCCACTCACATATCCATCAATGATATGCTTGGCATCTCTTTAAGTAATCACTCTTCACCAGACTCTTCACTCTTCACCTTTTTTTTTCTATTCTTCACAACTTCTCCTTAGGTTCACCAATCAATAGTGAGCCAACCTTACAAAACATCTCTTATGCCTCCTTAAATAGGTAATTTTGATCTTTTGTTGCTTAAAAATTACCATTTATCTTATTGTTAGGCTAGATTCATTAAATCCTTCCATCATTTTGTTGATTTTATCTTTCTCCTTCTAGAAACTTCTGATCAAATCCTTTCCTTTGATTTCTTAACAAACTCTCCTCATGCATTAAATACACCAGCTCATCAGTCCTTATCTTCTATGTGTTTTGACTAATTCAATATTCCAACTGTGTTGTATTCAAATTTAAATCTTTCTCAAACTATATCTTTTTTTGTCACTTGGAAATTATTGTTTTCTTCTACTTAGTCATCACTATGTAGGTCAACATACACTCTACTATCTCACTCAACATCAATTGGCTCACTCAACCATTATTATGCTCAGTCATTACTAACACTTCTTCATACATTTGCTCAACAATAACTATCACTCGGATCGAACTATTTTGTTCAGCTTCTTCTTAAGTTCCTTAATCTTCTACTTCATCTCCTTAATCAAGTTCAAATAAAAGACCCTTGATAGTTGTTTGAGTATTTCTTATTGCTATTGATTTTATTGTTATCATGTTCATTATTGTGAAGCCTTTGATAGGTTGGCTATCTTGTAAAATCATTAGCAATGACTATGTCCATAAAATCCATGTATGCATCATATTTATTGGAGTACTATTTTTTGGATTTGAAATAGATGCAATAAATACATGTTGCACACAATATTTGGTACATTTATCTTTCATCTTATTATTCTAGGGAATGGCTAGTTTCCTAGAATACTCATAGAGGGGATAAAAGAATTCATCTCTATTTTAATGCTATTATTATACTTTTTTCTCAATGACTTACAAACCAATATTATTGGTAAATTGCATGGTGGTATACTTATCAACACATTTTTTGTTGCATGAAGGCTAGTGCAACTTATTGTGCTGAATATTAGCAAAGATAGAAATGTTTATAAATATTTATCTATATCATTATGAGATATTTACTCAACTTAAATTTCAATGAAATGCATTTAGCAATTATTGAGAAGAATTATTCTTCATGATATGCTCTCTCAAGTGACACAACTAGGTATTTAACTTTTTACACATGTTTTAGATTGAAAATGAATGTGACTTATTTGATCTTTTGATATTCTTTTGAATATGAACCAAACCATGTTAATCTTATAAGAATGTTGTACAACAGCATACATGAGACTCTTAAAATGTATGCACCTATTGATGAGAGTTTTGTAAATTTGGTTATGAGTGAGGGTGATTCAAGTTGCATTTCTTTGTGTTGTAGTAAATCTATATTGTATAATATGATACATTATTGAGTTTTATATTTAATGGTAAACATAAAAGAAAAAAAAAAAATTCATATATTAATTTAAAACTTAGTTCTTAATTAATCTAAATTTTATTAGTTAATGACAAGAAATGAATTTAATTTTTTTTTTTAAAAACAAGATTGTGAAAACAATCTTTCACTATTTTAGAAAAAAGAATAGTTGTTATCCTTAAAAGGAAACTTTAAGTTTTTGAGGACTAAATCAAATTGTTTTCTTTGTCAAGAATTTTTTCTCTTATCTTCAAGAGGTTATATCTTTCTTCTCTATAAAGGTAGATCATAATATTTTCAATAATTTTATTGCAGCAACAACATTGAAGTTGGAGATGTAATAGAGTTTCTTCTGAGAAATAAGATTACCAATACATGTCCCATGGATGTTTCCTTGACATCTGTGTATTGTCAATTGTGTTGTTATATTTCATTATTTCTCTTATCGTTTCTTTGCATTTAATTTGTGTTGTAAGTTTATTGGTTCTAGTTAATGCTTCCACTTTCATAACAAGTGGTATCAGAGCAATTCCTTTTTGTAGTAGTTGTGCTAGAATATGGTGTTGAGCTTTTTGCAACATAAAATGGCAAAGCTTTAAAGTGTAAGATTTGAGGTGGAGAAATTTAATGGAAAAAATAAATTTGAGCTATGGAAGCTCAAGACATGTGGTTTTTTATTGCAACATGGATTGCATAAGGCATTAGCTAGAAAGTCAAAGAAACTGATAAATATGATAGATGATGATTGAGAAGATTTGAGTATGAGATCCCTAAGCAAAATTCAATTGTGTTTGGAAGATGAGGTTCTCTTTAATATTATTGAAGAAGATA
Source organism: Cupressus sempervirens (assembly GCA_028749045.1). Classification (NCBI taxonomy): domain Eukaryota; kingdom Viridiplantae; phylum Streptophyta; class Pinopsida; order Cupressales; family Cupressaceae; genus Cupressus; species Cupressus sempervirens. The sequence goes on from CM053790.1 coordinate 815,173,831, forward strand.
CAACTATAGGTTTATGTGGTCAAATGGAGAGTCTTTATATGACAAAACCCTTAGCAAACTGAATCTACTTGAAGAGGCAACTATATAATCTACGAATGAAGGACAGTATAAAAATTGTTGATCATCTAAATATTTTCAATACTCTAATTTTTAAATTGTATAATATGGATTAAAAATCAAAGATGAAGATAAAGAAATTATATTGTTATGTTCTTTGCCTGAATCATGGACTCACTTAGTTACTTCTATTAGTTTTAGTACAACCAACTCCCTTGAATTTAATTCTATCATGGGAGATTTTTTGTTTGAAGAGGTGCGGAAGAAGTCTATTGTAGAAAACTCCACATTAGAAGAAATGGTGGCTAGAGTTTATTCCACAAAAAAAGGGTACGGTTTGAGAGATAAATCTAGATCCAAGTCAAGAGGCAAAAAGAGTAAGGGAAAATGTTGGTATTACAATAAAGCGAGATATCTCAAGAAAGAATGTTGGAAAAGAAAAGAAGTGAATGATGAATCCAAAAAGGAAACAAGTCCAACTAAGGTAAATTTAGGTATAGTTTGTGAAGTGTTATCTATTTGTAATATCTTACAAAATCAAGATAGATTTAGATTTTGGTACTTTTGATCAAATTTGTCCACATAGGAGTTTGTTTTCATTTTTCCTACCTATTGACGGAGGTATTTTTTAATGAGAAATAATGCTTCTTGTAAGACTGTTGAGGTTGAGAGTATCAGAATCAAGATGTGTGATGGTATTATAAACACAGTTATAGGGGTAAGACATGTGTCAAAACTAAAAAATAATTTAATTTCCTTGGTTGTTTTGGATTTTGGTAGTTATAATTTCTCTTGTCAAGGTGGAGTTCTTAAAGTGTCCAAGGTAATTCCAGTGGTGATAAAAGCTACAAAAGTCAAAAATCTTTATAGGTTGGAAGGAAGTATAGATGTAAGTAATGTGATAGTGGTATCTAAGGAAAGTGATGAATCTACTCTTTTATGGCATCAATGATTGGTTCATATAAGTGAGAAAGGGATAAAGGTACTGGTAATTTGTAAGGTGATTCCAAACTTAAAGTCTTTGAATTTTAACTTTTGCAAGCATTGTGTCTTTGGAAAGAAATGTAGATAGAAGTTTAAATTTGCAAGTCATACAAGAAAAGGTATTCTAGACTCTATCCATTTAGATGTTTGACACCCATCCCCTCTAGAGTTCTTTTGGATAATCATCATAATAATCATCAAGAAAAGTATGGGTCTCTTTTATTAAAAGTAAAGTTGATGTGTTTAGTGAATTTGAATGAGTTAGAGTTTTTGTTGAAAAGGGTGTAGGAACGTTAATCAAGTATTGGAGAATGGATAATGGAGGTGAGTTCACATCTTTAGAGTTTGAGAATTATTTTAAGGAAGCTTGGATCATAAGGAATAAAACCATAGTTTACACTCCTCAAAAAAATTGTGTTTTTGAACACATGAATATGATTCTTCTAGAGAGAACAAGAAGTATGCTCAGTAATGCCAAATTGCAGCAAGAGTTGTGAGTAGAAGGAGTTAATACGACATGCTATTTGGTAAATTGGGCACTATCATGTTTAATAGACTACAAGATTCCTAAAGAGGTATTGATAGGTCATTCATGCAATTTTTCATATCTAAAATATTTGGTTTTGATGCTTATGCTCTTGTTTCTAAAAATCAACATTCTAAGTTAGACCCCAAATTCAAGAAATACTCCTTTGTTGGATATGGTGATAGAGTTAAGGGATAAAGATTGCAAGATCCTACTACCCATGTAATCATCATTAGAAAAGATGTAGTATTTGATGAATCCCCTTTAAAATATTAGATTTTGTAGAAAACAATTTGGAACAAGAACAAGTACCACAATATCAACAAGTTTAGTTGGAAACTTATCCTTCTACAAAAGTAAACGAGCAAGAAGATCTCTCAGAAGAAGAAGGTGAAAATTTAGAAAATATACAGGAAACTATGGAATTACCACAACCATCTCACAAGAGATCTACACGAGTCAAGAATCCTCCTAAAAGGTATGATGATTATGTTTCATCAGTTGCTTTAATTTCTAATGATGCAAAACCAAGTTTTTATCAGGAGGAAATGAGTAATGCTAAATGGAAAATAGAAATGAAAGTATAAATGGACTCCTTAGAGAAGAATAAAACATAAAACTTGGTAGAACATCCAAAGGGTAGAAAGGTTGTTGGTTGGAAGTGGGTCTACAAAATGAAGAAGGGTGTTGATGATAAAATTGGAAGGTACTAGGCAAGGCTGGTAGAAAAAGGATATTCTCAAAAAGAAGGTATTGATTTTCATGATGTTTTCTCACCAATTATTAACCTTGTTTCTATTCAGATTGTATTAGCATTAGTTGAATTACTTAATTTTGAGTTAGAGAAACTAGACGTTAAAATGGCATTTCTTCATGGTGATTTGGATGAGGATATATATATATATATATATATATATATATATATATATATATATATATATATATATATATATATATATATATATATATATATATATATATATATATATATATATATATATATATATATATATATATATATATATATATATATATATATATATGGAAAAATTAGAAGGGTTTGTTCAAGATTATAATAGAAATTTTGTTTGCAAACTCAAGAAATCATTGCATGGCCTAAAATAGTCACCTAGGAAATAGTACAAGAATTTTGATTCCTTCATGGTGAGCCAAAAATTTTTAAGAAGTAAGTATGACCATTTTGTTTACTTTTAAAAGTTAAGAAAATGGCTTATTCATTATCTTTGTAACAAGGAGGTGTTATAATGATTTAGAATAATTCAGGTGTGGGATAGGTGAATCAATTTTCTTACATCCATATGTACCAATTAAACTTTTAGAAACTTCAACTGAATTAGATCTAATCATTAAGTAGCTTAGCCTCTATAAAAACTTATCAATAACATAAAACTTGCAATCAACTATCCCATTAATACCAAACTTGTAGAATGTAACACATTAACAATAAAACATCTCAAATAACATCCACACAAGTAAGACATCAAGATTTAATGTGGAAACCCAATTTAGAAAAAGCCACCAGTAATATGCTAGCAATATTTTCACTCTTCTAAAGTAAGCTTTGTTAGGAGCCAATCCTATTAAAGGTTACAATACACATTGTTAGGTGTGACCCTAATAAAGGATTTAATCACCTTATTAGGAGTGATCTTGTTAGAGGACATAAGAGCATTCCATTAGAATGTCACCTTTACTAAAGGATTTACATACAACTATTAGGTCAACCTTAATTAAAGGATTTCAAAATGATACAATGGTCAGAAAGTAACATCGGGTTCATTTGATTAAATATAACTCACTTTGTAAATATAGATCACAATGTAGCTCATATGCTTATCTACTAACTAGCCTTTGTTATCATTTATTTTTCTAATCTACTTGGCAACCCTTCAAGAAAACACACTTCACTTCTTCATAACTCTTCTTATCCTCCTGCTCAGATTTTCCAATCAATAGAATCAACACTGATCAAACCTTGTTAAGGTCTCCTTAACCTCTTCCAACCTTTTTAGATTACCCCTTATACCTCCTTAAATAGTTAGCTTGATATTTATACACTTAAACATCATTGTAGTTCTTAGGGTTAGATTATATTCATCGAATTCTTCCATCTTTTTGTTTCCCCCTTCCTCTTCTAGAAACTTCTCCAAAATTCTCTTTGAATCCATGTATAGAAACACTAAAGAATAGTTTCCCTTACATTAAATTTTCTAGCTCATTAATTATTATCTTCAACACACTTTTCATATTCCATGAATTCAACTATGTCAACTAGGAATTAATATTCCTACATAAACTATAAAATGTTGTCTCTCGTCCAATATTGTTTTCCTTGGCCTCGATCATCACTAGACCACTCAGTCATCACTATCTTCACTCAATCCATTTACTAGTTCTTAGTCCAACTTTTTCATTACTTGGTCTTTTATTAATGCTCGGTTGACACTAAAATTTCTCTACTTCTACTATGTGCTCGGTTGACACTAGCATTGTGACCCCTCAAATCTAATTACATCCTTAAGTAATCCTATTTAGTCATCTTCTAGGACATTATTGATTAAGTATTTAATATTTAATTAATTAATTTTCATCCCCTAGTTAATTAATGAATTTAATTAACTATAGCCTAATTGATAAAATCAAATGACAACCCAAAGTCTAAATTATCAATTAAATCCCTATTCTTCTATTAGATTAAACAATTGTATTATACATATTTAATTTAATCCCACATCCCCTTTATTAAAATAAATCATTTAATAAATCAATTCCCAACCCCTAACCATTCCTAAACCCTATCATTATCCAATCCAACCCATTCACCCATGCTAACCTCATTTAGCTAGCTCTATAGCGTATCTCGTTAATAATAACCCACATGCATCCTAATCCCCTCCTAAGATAAACCTAATCCCATTCCTAAACATGTGCACAACTTGAAACAAGGGTTAAGACTTCCTAATCCAAACCAAAGTCAAACTCTCATCCCATCCTTCTTACATTCCTATCCAAAGGATTTTAAGGCTCTTACATTTCTTAAAGGCTCTTTAAGGCCTCTTGTATCCCTCCTCTACACTCCTTCCCCCTCATAAATCCTTTTGACCCCCCCCATTTTGACCCTTTTCCCTCATCCAATCCCCTTGTGACACTTGTCTCAAGGATATGGATTTGAAGAAGCACAATCCATGTGCTCCCCTTTCCTTCAATCCTAGCCCTCCCTCGTCATTTTTCCATCCTTGCATCATAGTTGTCCATCTCACCACCCCTTGGCCTATAAATTGAACCTATCCCCTCTCACAAATCATCCACCTTTGAAACTAAAGTCATAATGCCCCCTTGAAGAACACATCACTAAATTACATCATTACCATGCAAAAATCCCCAATCACCCTACACACCATGTTTACCCTTTTGAAAGCTCCTATTCCTCTTGAAGCTTGAGCACATCTGAGCACACATCTATCGATTATCATGAAAAAACATAAGCATCAATGTCACACTTGGGGAGCTTACCATACTTGGTTTGTATTCCTCTTCTATGTCTCCTTTTTCCTCTCATAAAGTTTGTCATATTTCTTTAGTCTATGAATATTAGATTAGTTTCAATGTTCTTTATATACTAGGATTTCATTGCATACAAGCATAACTTTACTTCAACTATAAGTTCCTTAATCTTCTACTTTGGAGCTTGGTTAAGCCTAAGTACTTTTCTTCATTGATCATCTCTTCTAGGATTTAACTCAACTAACTTCTTTATTTAATGTTATGGTTGAACAATACATTATCTTTCCAAAGCCCAATTGATCAAGTGCCCATTGTAATTCCACATAACTCAACCTTTCAACTAGGTTGTCTTGTTATCTCTTCTTCTCAAATCCTATTCATATGACACTCTACTCATATAGCAACTATCTCACCAATAAGGTTTGAGATCAATTACAACATAACAATTGTTCCAATTGTAGTCCCAAAAATCTTCATCTTTGGTATTGATGGCAACACCTCTAGTTACCATGCAATCCAAAAAATTTACTTGCTTCATGAAGCTCCCTTTGTATTTAGTATCATATCTTCATTAATATCATTAGTTCCATTCTAGTTCTCATCTCAGTGTCCAACAATCACTACAACATTTGGGGTCAAATTACGATGTAATTTATGATGATCGTGTAATTTGAGGTGATTTTCATGTTTTTTTTTGCAATTGTCCCTAATGTCATTGTAATTGTGATGCCTGCATAAGTGTGTGTGTATATGTATGTATGTATGTATGTATGTATGTATGTATATCTATAGCATAAACCATTCCCCTTTTATTTTTTAATTGAGAGTTACACCTAAAAGAGGTGGAGAGCTCTGAACATTATCGTGCCCTTGTGATCTTCATGCCCTTGCTCTATGATTTTGTTCAAGGGCAGGAAGAGTACCTATGTAAATATTCTTTTCTTTTCCTTCTAAAGATGTATTTCTTTATATTTTCTTCTAAACATGTATATCTTTATATATATATATATATATATATATATATATATATATATATATAGAGAGAGAGAGAGAGAGAGAGAGAGAGAGAGAGAGAGAGAGAGAGAGAGAGAGAGAGAGAGAGAGAGAGAGAGAGAGAGAGAGAGTTTTTAAGGTTCTTATTACATATTATCTCATGACAGAAAATTGATGTAGCTACATACATATTCTAGAATCTAAATAATAAAACAATAAAACCCACTCAACTCATGCTAAGTGTCTTACCTCAAGATCCTACAAAAAAAATGGGTAGAGTTTACAAGAAATTTTACAAAAACATATCACAACAAATTTTTTAGAAAGAAACAAGCCATAACCTAGTTAAATTGATCTAGTTTTTGATTATCTAGGTTGATTACAAATTATTGTAGAACTATCATCAGATTAGGTACAATAAAACAAACAATCAATCAACTATTCCCAACTAGTAGGATCAAATACTATTTTTCAACGTGATAAAATTGCATATGCAGATGCATCACTTGCATGTTAGGCATGAAGTGCATTTCCCAACTTATAACAAATGGTTGGATATAAAGGCTCCATATGTTGGTCCAACAATGGAAGCCAAGGATGTAACCATGCATGTATTATCACAATCTCCCCGTGAGGATCCCAAGTATCTATTGCTCCTATTAATTTGGGCATCGATATATGATTTACAATGTAATGAAGTACTAAAGCCTGTAGTAACTTCTCTCATGTCTCTAGAAAATGTAGCATAGATTTAGGATCCCTTGGCTCTTAGGAATTTGTGGTAGCTATTCTCACTATTGGAAGAATAGCTTTAGTGAAGAATTGGGTGTAAGGAGTTGAAGAAGCAAGTTCTACTTATGTGTACTAAATGTCAAAATCAAGAGGCTCATTCCCTTGCAGAAGCCTCTTACACAATGACATCACCTCTAAACCATTCAAATGATATTGAATTGGTTCCTAACCTTCAAACACTCTTATAAGAAATGAAAAAGAAAATGCAGATGCAAAACATGATAAATTGTACAACTTGTAGTCTTTATATATATATATATATATATATATATAGAGAGAGAGAGAGAGAGAGAGAGAGAGAGAGAGAGAGAGAGAGAGGTTCTTATTACACATTAGCACAATAGAAAAATTGATCCAGCTGCATACATATTCTAGAATCCAAATAATAAAACAATAAAAATCAATCAATCTATGCTAAGTGACTTAGTTCAAGATCCTGCACAAAAAAATGCAGACTAAGAAAATAGTGTAAATGATTATGTAGTTGTATGTTGTCTTTGATCTTACACAAATGTCAAGTCTTTTACCAAGAAATCAGTGTTAACCAAGCTCACTCAGGCATTCAAGGAGGCTTCATGTGTATGTCAAGTATTTTAGAAAAAGACATCACAAAACTACTATTAACCAAGTTCACTTGGTTACCAAAGGAAGTTGGCATAGAACTAGTGTTAACTGAGTTCACTTAGTTACCAAAGGAAGTTGGCATAGAACTAGTGTTAAAAAAGCTCACTCAATTACCAAAGGAAGTTTGAAGGAAAGTCTTTTCTGAGTTAATGTTGACCAACTTGGGTTGACTAACCAAGGATTTTCTTATATCAACATATTGGATTTGATCATTTTGTTAGTCTGTTCTAGGCAACTCAAGGGATGAATATTATTTGTTTGAAAGTGTATTTGAGCCAACTTGACAATGTAAATCATATAAATATAAGATCAATTTTAGGATTGAAGTGTGGAACATGTGGAAGAGAAGATGAATAAAACAAGTGAATTTAAAGGATAACAAAGAATCCAAAGTTGACTGAGATGCAAAGAACATTCTAATCAAGGAGGATCAAGTATTCAAGCCAGAACAAAGATCTAAAATCAAAAAAGATAGTTGCATCAACAATCAAGTCAAGTCATTGTTACTCTCTAATAACTGTAGTAGTGAATCAAATCTCTTAATAAAGTTATCCTAATAACTATTTGCCAAATCCTCTAACAAGGTGGCATTTCTAGATTGAAGTGTCTAAAGACCTCTAACAAGGCCTATCCTAGTAGGATGAACTAAATTCTTTAATAGGGTCACACCTAATAGTGTGTTTTGTAACCTTTAATAGGGTTGGCTCTTAACTAGGCTCACTTCAAAAGAGTGAAAAATAGTAACTAGTTGCAATTGGTGGCTTTCCCAAATTGGGTTTCCACATTAAATCTTGGTGTCCCTTGTGTTCATCTTATTTTCTTTATGATTATGCAACTAAGTTAATTAAGGTTAAACATAATAAACATCTTAGGAAGTGATATTTTAGTATTTACAAGGTAACAATAATTCTTAGTGCAAATTGAGTGTTCCTATGTTAATCGAGTTACAATAGTATTTTAGTTTCAACAGAGTTTTAGTTTTGTATTGTATTGACATCTTAAGGGATCTTGGATTTATTTTTTGTGTTAACCGATTCACCCCTCCCCTCTCAATTTCTCCTCTTATATTTCCAATAATTGGTATTAGAGCTTTTGATGCTTGTAGAGAAGGTTTCAAGTACCTAAGATAATTTTTAGATCAAGATGTCTTATAGAAGGGAGATTCCTAAGCTGAACAGAGATAACTTCCAAGCATGTCAAGAACTCATGAAGCTCCACTTGGTAACCATTGGTGACACAGGTCTAAAGTATCTAGAGAAAAAGTATGTGGCACCTACTATAACTTTGACTATAGATTAGATTGTGGAAAAGAAGAAACATAACATAATGATGACTAACATTGCTTCTACTATGAATTATATTGAATTTGATGAAGTCAAAGATTGTACCACTACTCATGAAATGTGGAACAAGCTAAAAGATATCTACGGAGGTGATGATAATGTGAGGAGAGCCAAGGTAGAAAGTCTTAGAGGTTAGTTTGATCAAATGAAGATGAGAATATTGCACACTAAAATGAAAGAATCAATGCTAGTGTGAGTGCAATTGGAGCCTTAGATGGGAAAATTGATGATGTGACAATGGTCAAAAAGTTATTTAGAACTCTTCTTCCCATTTATGCAATTAGAGTATCAACTATTCAAGAAATGAGATGTGATTCTAAAAAGGATATAACTTTGGATGCACTAGTAGGAAGGTTGACAACCTTTGAGTTACATAACTTTGATAATTATGTTCCTAACTCTAGTAACATTGTGTCTTCATTTCAAGCCAAGCTATCACTCAAGAAGAAAGCTACAAAGTCTAAAAGCAAGAAGTCTGATAGTGAAGATGAAGATGGTTTTGATGATGATCTTGAAGTAATTAAAGCATTGCTTGCAAGAAGATTTCCTAAAGGCAAAGGAAATTAAAAAGGATAAAATACTTTGACCTAATTTTCTTGTGAAGAAGTTGGTCACATTGCTGCTAGGTGTCCAAACAAAGAAGGAAAAGAAGAAAAGAAGCATGACAAAGAAAAGGGGAAAAAAATAGTTTAAAAGATACAAGGACTAAAAGGATAAAGGTAAGAAATCTTGTTACATGGCTAAAGATTATGATAGTAGTAATGAAGATGAAATGGTTTACATTGTTGTTAAGGATGAATCAGATGATGAGGATGATAAGATGGCCCTCATTTGACATGTTGGTAAGAATGATACTTGGATTATAAATAGTGGTTATTCTCACCACATTTTTGGCGTTTTAAAAAAAAACTACTAAGAAACAAAAGGCTCAATACCAAAATGACATCACTCATACAATCTAAGGATTAGCCAATTCTTATTAACAATTATATGTGTAAACCATTTGGACCCAACTTCAATAAAACCAAAGGTGGTTTTCTACTCTTTAGGCTCTGTAAAAAAAGGGTGGGTATACCCAGTGATGATTCAAGACTAGGAAAAATTGTATGAGGATTATTTTAGTTTCATTCTAATTCTCATCTCAAATCCTCAAATACATGCATAACTCATGACAATTTTCTAAACACATCCCATATAATAGATCTAGCCGAAATTCTTCTAAAGGGCTGCAAGTGTTCTTAGCACTAGTGGCTAACTAAAGCTAAAACATTCCATGCAAACAAGTACTGGCCACCTTTGAAAATCTACAAGAAATAAAAGTAAAATTGATTATAATTCTACATTTGAAAACCATTTATGACATATTTCTCTTCAAGCTAAATCAATTTGACTAGTGCCTAATCCATTGGGGTTTAGAGTCTACAGCAAATCCTTAGACCTAATTTTTTGCTTTACAACAAATATTATCAACAATTCTTATCATAATTCATCATTCAAAAAATCCTTTCTACTACTATAGCAACCTTATCAAATTCATCAAATCTTTTACTTAATCCATTGAACTAATAGCAGTAATGAAAAGATATACAACCTAATTAGATTGCATTCAATTGCACAAGCTTTTACTTATACAATATCAAGATAACCAAGTAATCAAAAGGAGACAAAGTTCAGAAAGAACTGATATGGGGACAACTCATAATTTGTATTCATTTTTCTTGAAAATTGCATACATTTGCAGTAAACTCAGAATGACCATACGAAGAAACACATTGATCATTCTACATCCATGTATTCTCAAGAACTAACAGAGAAAATACATCACAAACTTGCTCAAATATTGGACCAAGAACAAACTAAGTATATCACCTAGAAATAATAGAAATTAGACCATTTCTCTAGCCCTAGAATATCACTTATATAATGTGAGATGCAACAAGCTTCAGGCTAAGATAAAATGACAGGTGTCCTTTACAAGAAATATTTACATACACCTATCACAAAATGACAAAATGTGAGTAATAGAAAGACCTTTACATCAAACATTCCTTTTGTGGGCCCTTTCTATTACATCCTTTGGAATTGGCAGAGCATAATAATTTGATTCTTTTATCAATTTGATTCCTTGGAATAAGTGACCATGAGGCTTGAAAGTGACGTGTCTTCTTCAATTATTTGCAAGTTTACTTTAACTTGGGGATTTTCTTTGTCTTCATCATCAACAGTTACACTTGAATCATCTTCTACCTTTTCATCTTCTAACATCTGCTCTATAGACATGAATTTATCTTTCCATTCATTATAAGTAGTGTCATCTGGCCAATCAAAATTCAAGACTTCTCTTTGCACAGCTATCAGGGAATTTGCAATTGCCTCCATATCAACCAATTCTTTTTTGATGGAGTTATAGAATATTTTCACTTTAACCAACTCCTCATTTGTCATAGCCCATAACAAATGTCTAGTTTCATTTATAATTTTATTTATCCTTTCACAAAAAATTTCATCTAACTCTCTTTTCCATTCCTCCTTTTCCTTCACTTTATCAACAGTCTTTAGTACACAAGGGAATAAATCAAACTTTTTTGCAAGATACTTGGAAAAACAAATAGTTAGTCTTTTGTGAAAAGAATTTTTCTTATCATCAAGTCCTTGCAATTTATTCAGCAAATCAAAGATTTTTTCTATTTGATGATAGGGCAGTTGGATGATAGATATACACATAGTAGTGATATCTTCGTTTCTTTCTATCCACTTCTGCACAAGGGGTCTGAATACAGCTTCATCTCTCTTCAATTTATCCTTGATGGATGTAGTCCTTGCCAATAAATCAAAACATTATGACCACTTAATTCTATCTACTAAATACATTATACCCTGCCTTATTTTCTCCTCAAACTAATTATTTAGTTCTACATGCAATGCATACAACTTATTCTTTTCTTCTTAAAAATCTTCTATAGTGTAGAACTATGGCCTTTCAGGGGTATCTGGTACCTCAATAATTGGAGTGAACTTGAAAGGTTCAATAGGTGGCCTAGGAGGGTATACAATCCTGGGTCTACTAGATTCTTCTACTTTTCTTTTTCCAAGGGCCTTCTCCATTTGAGATGCTTTGTTTTCTAATGACTGTATTTGCATACCCCTTTCCTCATATGCTTTCAAAAATTCTTCAAACCTAGCATTAAGTTGGGCAAATCTATCTTCTTCTTGGCTAGATACAACACTACCAAATTTTAAAATCCCTGAGGCCATTCCTATTATCTGCTTACTACCTACCTCACCAGCCCTGAAAACTATCAATGCACCAGTATGTTTTACAGTGGAAATTTCCTACATTTTGGTCTTGTCTCTTTTTTTCAATTGACCAAATAACAAGGGCTTTGTGGTCATCACTAAAATTGACTCCTCTATGAGCCTGTAATGCCTCTTCTTCAGTTTTAAACTAGATGTCCTTTTGCTTCCTAAATGAATCAAAAACCATGGCATTCAATATATCCCATTCTGGAAAATAAAGAACTCTAAATTGTCTAATTACTTGCCTACTGGCCTTAGGGATAAATTGAGCAAAATCTTTCAAAAATTTAGACTTTACCTCCTCCTTAATAACAAAATCTGATTTATCAGGTTGTTCTGCATTTATTTTTTTGCAAGCTTTCTCAAAATTTCCTATATTTAGCCTCCACAAAAATTGTGCAAATGCTCTAGAGTTCACAAAATTTTCATCATTAATAAACCTCTCAGAGGCTTGGGCAACTATAGGGTCAATTTCCTTACCTTGGTAATCAGCAATAGTGAAATCCAAGGAAGGTGTTGGTGGTTCTTGAGGCTCTCCAATCTCCAAATCTATAGAGGTAACAATCACATCTCCCTCTCCACCAATTTCTCTAAGTTGTTCCCTCAGAGATGTTTCATCATCAATTCTAATTGGAGACTGGCTTGGGGAATATTGGTCCACTTTGGAAGAAGACCCATGCTCTAACTTTTGTCTTTTTGGAGCACTAGCTGTAGGTGAGCTTTTTGGCCTTAATCTTTGCTGAGGGGGAGCCTGTTGCACATTCTGGATCATTACATATCCTACCCTTTTTTGCAAAGTGTATTGACCAGGAGACACCACATTTCTACTATTTATTCTCTTCTACACCTCTATAGCCTTGTCTAGATAAGCCTTGATGTATGCATCCTTCTTCTCATTCATGGCTTGTATTATCACATCAAAATTATTCATTAGTGCCTGCATCTTGGATCCCCAATATTTATTTTCTTTCAATGGATCATAATGGAGGTCAAAAGCATTAGTAAATTCTAGGGTTTTGCTATATACTATCCATTTCTCCTTTCTCAATTCCTATTCTTGCAGAGTGAAAACATTTCTAATCACATCCTCCAGATAGTATACTTGTTGCACCATGCGGGAGGCTTTTATTCTCTCTCTTAAGAGATCATAGAATCCTTTAGGGTTAGTAAACCTGGCATGAGATTCTGCCATGTTATATCTATCTAAGAAAAAATTCAAATGCTTCCACCCTTTCCTTACAAAAACAAAATCATGTGCCATAGTAACAATTGGAAAAAATGTGCCCTTCTTAGGCAACTCCCTCTCATCTATAGTGCCTATTTTCCATAACAATTCAGCTATTCCTATCTTCAATGGCACATGAAATGGTAGCACATGAGGCATTTCCAGGAAGCCATATACTCTTATCACTATTGAAACATTATAGGGAATGATATACCCCCAATTATGACTAACTAGTAGCCCTTTTGCATGGTCCTTGGGTTTGACCAATTCTAACAATATTTTTGGAATTCTAGGGTTGTCTCCTCTCAAAAGAAATCTAAGCTTAGATGAAAAATATTTGTCAAACCTCACATAACTAGCACCTATGGCTTCTGAGGTCATATCCACACTCCACAACTGCATAGGATTCTTCTCTCCATTTCTAGTTGTCTTCAGTTCCATACCCTTGGAGAAAAAGGTGAATCCCTTGTACAAGCATATATGCATGAGTAATGAATACCAATAGAAAGGTTTATCCACTTTTCCCCTTGCTATCCCTACCAATCCATTGTGATTTTGTTTTGTAAGAAAAGTAGCAAAATCTAGAATAGTACTCATTCCAAATTGAAGAGTTTGAGCCATTATGAGAACAATTGACCTTGGGATTTGCTCAGCTTCATCCATCCCAAAAAGTTTACAAAGAGAAGTATGCAATGCCTGAGCCCTGGGGTTAAAATGTCTTTTCAATAATGGCTCGAGTGTGCTAGCAGTAATCATAGACAAAGTTCCAACTTTGGCAGCATGCTCCTGCAATGGCCCTATCCTCAAGTACATTCTTCGTGCATCATATCCCACTTGTAAATCATCCATATCAATGATTTCATGTACAACATGGCTAGGGTTAAGGTTGAAAAATTCAGTAAAAAACTCAGGGAAAACCCTAAAAAGATTGACTCTAGAATGGTTCTTTCACCCATCCCATAATAGGATCATATTTCTTTGCCAGGTCAGTCAATACAGCACTATCAAAGAAGACTGAAGGGATTGTTAATTTTCCAATGTCAAATTCCTAGAATTTTCTCATGGGGGTATCTAAATTCCATTCTGAGAACCATTTTTTAAATAATTGCAAACCCTCGATAGATACTTGGGCATCTCTTACCCAATTTTCCCTATCATAAAAACCCTCAACCACAACTACCCTAGGGTTCTTAGGAATGAGTTTTGTCCCCTTGGTTATTTCATTTACTGATAAAGGAAACCATTCTAGGAAATCATCATGCACAACCCTTTTCAAATAACCAGTTTGCCCAAAAAATTCCTTTCATGGAGGCATTTTAAAATTTCACACTCTCACAACAACAAATTCTTGATTTTTATAGGTTACAGATTACTTACCTGCTAAATTTTCCCTTCTTTCTCTATAATTTTTTCTGCAAATTCACTGAAACCCTTGAGAAATTATGTGCCCTAGCTCTGGAAATCTCTTTCACTCTGAGAAAAAAGACTGTGTGCTTCAATAATGGCAATTTTTCATATTATACCAGTGCATTGAGATCGCATGAAGGAAACTTTGAGTCATATTAATTCCTATAACCATTAGTTTTGTGTTATATTTCAAATTTGAATTTGACCCATTGATCTCACAAAGATCAGATGACTTTATTTCAAAAATAAAATGCCTTTAAAAAATTCAAGCCCCCTACCATGCGTCAAGAGGGTGTATGCCCGCATTATTTAGAATTCCTGTAGCTTCTTATTGCGGGTGTGCATTATCTGTCGATCTTTCCCAGATCGATGGTGGGCCAAAATCCTTTTCTCTGTCGACCCACTTAGCTGACTTAACCAATCAAATATCATCCTTTTACAATGTGCTCTGATAGATTTGACTGTAGCATTTAAACCTTTAGCATCCATGACATCACTGCGTTCAACTTGGCATACCTATCACGTTCCACCAATGAGTGCACTTTACTTCATCTGACCTTTCCAGCAATGGAATGACTTAGATTACCCTTTAAGTCTTGGTCCCACTATACCTGCTTTCCTACATTACTTAAACTTCCTGCACCTTAGAATTGCGAGGAAGTGTCATTCATTGATCAAGACAAGATCAACGATTAGATCAATTCACATTTGAATAAGGTCTAGCTAGTTATACAGAACAATAGTAAACCTTCATATGAGTTTGCACCTTCTGACAACATTCCACACCTACATCATAAGTATTTCTAGCTAAGTACAAGTGGTAGATCACATGGCATGACTCAACGTTCTTTCATATCTTGACCCCAACTTTCCACACATCGAAGAACTGCTTGCTCACATTACTTATCTTTCTTGCAACTTCAAAATGCGGGCATGCGCAAGCCTTTGATCCTTTGCAAGATCAATGATTATAGAATCAGGCATTTTAAATACCACATTGGCTATAGTGATGAATAAAAAATCTCCATCCATTTTGACTCATCTGACATTTTCCATGGAAGACATCACGTCATCATCTTTGAGAATGGCAGGCCCATCTTGTTAGACTGTGACATACGTCACAAAGATGCTTCCCTGCATTATTTATTTCATGAGCATCTTATTATTGTGGGCATGCGCAAGCCTTTGATCCTTGCAAGATCAATGATCAAGAACTTTGAGCTACAAAATAATACATTTATTAAAGAATGGACCAATGATATTGCAGGGATTTCAAAACATGCACGGGGAACACTGAAAGTTCTATAAAAGGTCTAACTAGCTCTGACAACCATGAACTTTTTTGGTGCACTGAAGATGAAATGTTAGTAGGGGCTAAGTGTTGGAAATGTGCTTCCCCATAATATTTAAAGACCTTGCAGCTCTGAATTGTAGGAATGTGATGGCTGTTGATCTGATCAAGATCAACGGTCACACAAAGTTTTTTGTTACATAAGACTTTTTCAAAATAAAATAATGCAGTTTAGGAAAACTTTATAGGGTTTATCAAAAGATTAAAAGGTCACTCTTTCGTAAATAAACCTTTAGGATAAAAATTGTCCCTCCAAAATTTATTTGAAATAATACTTTTCTAAAGTTTTCAAATGCTAGTGCCAAACAAGGCAAGGCACAAGGTTATTTGGTGAATTTTTTGCCTAGGGTTATTGACCAAATTTCAAATTACTTGAGTGCACATTTAGGGTTTTTCACTAATGAATACAACAAAAAAAAGGTGGTGAAAAACTAGGCCAACACACATGACTAGTGATAAATCTAAATTTGAGCACTTGGAACACTATGGTGGTGAGAGTGTTTGATTTGGAAATGATGAACCTTGTTATGTGAAAGGAAAAGGTTGTATTACACTAACAAATGAACTTAGATGTGACAATGCTTATTTGGTTGAAGGACTGAAACATAATTTTCTTAGTGTGGCACAAATGAATAACATTAGATTCAAGGTAGAATTCATGAATAGGAAAGCCAAGTTGCTAGATGGAAAAGGAAATCTAGTTGGGACTAGCAATCAAACAAGAGGTAATATATTCTACCTAGATCTAACTAAAAATTCATGTTTTATAGCTCAAGTAGAAGAAAGTTGGTTATGACATAAAAGGTTGTATCATGTAAATTTTGATAACCTAGTCAACATAAGCAAGAATAAAAGGGTTAGAGGCATTCTCAGCCTAAAGAAACATGATATGGGCATGTGAAAAAATTGTCAAATTGAAAATATGGGAAAGACAAGTTTTAAAAGAAAGAATTATTATTCTAAATAAGTCTTGGAGTTGGTTCATATAGACCTTTGTGGATCTATTGGCATACAAAGCTATTGTGGAGATAAGTATGTTATTTTGTTTGTTGATGATTATTCTAGGATGATGAAAGCTATGTATTTAATTGATAAATTTGAAGCTTTTCAAAAGTTCAAGTGGTATCTATTAGAGTTGAGAAAGAAAAAGGAAAGAAACTAAAATATTTAAGGTTAGATAGAGGAAGTGAATTCATCTCAAATTAATTCAATGAATTTTACAATGAAAGATGAATCAAAAGATAGGTATTTGTACCTGGTACACCTTAGTAGAATGTCATAGTAGAAAGCATAAATAGATCAATTATGGATTGTGAAAGGACACTGATCATAGTGAAGAATGTTGCTATTAAATGTTGGAAGGAAGAAATCAACACAACAATTCATACCTTAAACTGAGTTCAGCTGAAGAAGGACTCAGATCAAACTCCTTATGAATTATGGTATGGCTATAAACCTAATGTTTGTTATTTCAAATTATTTGGAAGCAAATGTTATATCTTGAAGGAGTCAAGAAAAGGAAAATTTGATGTGAAAAGTGATGAAGGCATATTCTTGGGATACTCCAATAAGAGCAAAGCATACAAATGTTTGAATCTATCTACTCACAAAGTTAAGGAAAGTGCACATGTAAAGATTGATGAATTTGCAGAAGAGTGTGAATAAAAAAGGAAAAAGGAACTTCAAGACTATAGAAAATTTGTTTACTATGAACCTGATACTTTACCTAAAGTTCAAACAAATCAATAGTCATCATCACCTGAGTCCCTAAAATCCCCAATTCAACACTAGTTGTAGCTAGTGCAACCCAAGTCACAGTTTGAAGGACTCGAGTCTCAGTTAGAATAAAATGAGTTTTAAGAAGTGCAAACCAAGTCATCTAATGGATTGGAGTCATAGATAGTGGAACCTAAGCATGATTCAGAAGATCTAGGTAAACTTAGTAAATTTAGAAAGAAGGAGCCTAGACTTATTGGATATGTCAGAAGGCATCATGCACCCAAGAAAAATCATTAGAGATTAGTCAAAAGGCACAATGAAAAGGAACAAATTAAAAGGTGCATGTTTCCTTACTAATTTTGAACCTAGAACTTTTAAAGATGCATTATAAAATGAAAGTTGGATTGAAGAAATGAATGAAGAGATTGATCATATTGAAAGGAAAAAAACTTGGACTCTTGTTCTTAGACCCAAGGACAAAAATGTAATTGGCACAAAATGGGTATTTGGAAATAAGTTGAATGAGTTTGGAGAAGTTTCAAGAAATAAAGAAAGGTTACTATGCAAAGGTTATACTCAAGAAGAAGGTATTGGTTAAGGAGAGACAAATGCTCTTGTTGCTAGACTAGAAGGTGTTACAACACTACTTACATATGCAGTACAAAAAGGATTCAAAGTATATCAGATGGATGCTAAATCAACATTCTTAAATGGAATCTTAGAAGAGGAAGTCTACATTGAGTAACCAGAAGGTTCATTGATCCTAGCAAAAGGGATATGGTTTGTATATTACATAAAGCCTTGTAGTGTCTCAAATAAGCCTCTAGAGCCTAGTATAAAAGATTACATAATTATCTCATAAAGATTGATTTTCAAAGGACTAATGATAATAGTAGCCTATACATCAAAGAAGGACTAGATTAGAAGATAGTATTGGTAGAAATATTTGTGGATGATACATTATTTACTGGAAATGATGACTTGTGTAAATTTTTTTTTGTGGAAACAAGTAAAGAATTTGAAATGTCAATGTTTGGAGAGATTAAATGCTTTGTTGGCTTGCAAATTTGGAATGGAGGATTCTAGACTAGTTGGAACACCTATGTCTACTAGACATAAGCTTTCAAAAAATCATGATTCCAAGGAGATAAACCAAACTACATACATATCAATGATTGGAAAACTTCAATATATGGTGCACACAAGAGCTAATATTGCATTAGTAGTTGGTATGGTGGCTAGATTCTCCATTAATCCTAAAGAAAATTATATTATGCCAATAAAAAGAATCATGAGATATTTGAAAGGTACTAAACATTATGGTTTATGGTATAAGAAAGGATGCAACTTTGAATTGAAAGCATTCATTGATGCTGATTAGGAACAAAGTGTTAATGACATGAATTACACTAGTGGTGGAGCATTCTTTCTTGGAAAGAGGTTAGTATCTTGGACAAGAAATAATCGTAATTGCATCTCTCAGTCTACAATAGAAGAAGAATATGTTGCAATAGCAGTCAATTATTCCAACATTGTTTCGTTCAAACAACTATTGTCAGGTATGAAGCAAGAGATCAAGAACTCATTTGTTATCTTTTGTAATAACACCAGTACAATCAATATATCCAAGAATCTAGTGATGCATACCAAGACCAAGCACATTGCAATAAAATATCATTTCTTGAGAGAATTGGTGCAAGACAAGGAGGTAAGATTGGAATATGTGAATACAGAAGAACATATTGTAGACATATTCACCAAGCCATTACCAAAGAATGAAATTTTGTATCTAGGAGGTAACCTAGGGGTCATTCCCATATTTGAAGCTCACTAATTATATTTCAGTGATGCATTAACTGAGCACTTTGAAGATCTAACAAATTGATGCAGTATTGACAGAGCATATTGCATATGAATTAGTACATCAAGTACATAGAAAATATATTGATTTTTTTTTGGCATAAGATGTTAAAGAGAGAGTTTTTCATATTAGAGAAATCTTTATATCAGTAAAGTGGGAGAGTTTGTCATATCAAAAATCAGAAATTTTGAGTTTGATGTCAAAGAGGAGAGTTTGTTGTTAGAAGGAGAAGTTGCAATCATCGCAATTAGAGAATTTAGAGAGATTGATGTCAAAGGGAGTTCACATTTATAGAGGGAGTTCTCATGGATGAGAATTAGAATGAAATTAAGGATATTATCCTTACTTCTACTTTTTCTCTAAAAAATTCTTTGTATCATGACATGTTGTGTTGCCATCAATGCCAAAGAGGGAGATTATTGAAAACAATTATGCAATTGTATGTTGTCTTTGATGTTGCACATATATCAAGTCTTTTATTGAGAAATTAGTGTCATCTAAACTCACTTGGGCATTGAAGGAAGATTCTAGTGCATGTTGAGTGTTCCAAGGAAGACAACATAGAACAGTTTTAACTGAGTTCACTTGATGATGAGGCATATTAATGTCTTAATTTTGATATAGTTTTCATAGTTTTCACTTACTCTTTGTGATTTGTCAAAAACATTTGTCTAAATATCTTGTGAACTTATGCCAGAGACAGCTAGAACTTACAAAACCTATGGGTAGTGTGTATGACATACTTTGCTTAATATTATACATAGAATGCAATATTTCATATAAATATCTTAAGCTATGTTCTAATATTTGAATAACAGTAGGAATTTTATCTTGCATATATGTTTTGGATGTTTCTAACTTTTAGGGAAATGAAGAGCAATGCAAAGGGTAGTGATTACTGCATTAAAGGAAGAGGATGATGGAGATCAACCATCGCAAGGAAAGCACAATTCAGTTCCTATGGATAAGGTATGCTGCAGAGGAGTTACTATTCTAGAAAATCTAGGAGACACAACTTGATATATTTCCTGCAAGTTTTTATTCTATTGCTTAGTAATAAATGTACTATGCCATGGTTGATCTTCCACCTTCTTTTCTGGTGATGTTTGTTCAAGACTTTTATGTCAAGTTTTTAATAAGTATCCAATCCTCTATATAATGGATTTGGATCATCTTAGTAAGCTAATGAGAAAATAGACAATGCTGGTTTAAGATTTAGAAGTTACTCTTTTTCTATTCTTCATGAATTACTCTGTTGATGTAATCAAAGAAGGATTTTAATGAAAGAGTGATTTTGGAATATTTGTTGTGTTCATAGTTATTTGAAACAAACCAAGGGGGCCCACTTGGGAGGTGGAATAGATTTAGGTAGAGTAGATTCATTCTTTGCAATTTCCTATTTTCAGGATAGATTTACTATATTAGTCCTGCAATATTGTTACTATGAAAGTTCCTACAACACTTGCAAAAAATGATCATGGTGGATGTTTTGAGTTGTTAACTAGTTTAGGTTCATTTTCCAAAGATTTCTATAGTTATCTATTGTTAGCCCAAGTGTGTTTACTATTTTATAGCAGTAGTATAAATTATTTTCATGCATTTTACTTTCCTATAGCATAGGTGTTAAGACTCTTAAAGAAACCTAGTGCACATATTGTGCTGACCCATTTCAAGTCCTACATCCCTAAGTTGACATTTCAAGCATATTTCATGATGGAATAGGTAGTCTTCAAAATAGATATAGTATCCTTGAGAGAGACAATGGTGTCATTATCTTCATCTATTATTAAACTGTACACTTGGTTACCAAAGGAAGTTGGCGCAAAACCAATGTTAACCAAGTTCACTCAGTTACCAAAGGAAGTTGGCATAGAACCAATGTTAACCGACTCACTTGGTTACCAAAGGAAGTATGAAGAAAAGTATTTTTTGAGTTAGTGTTGCTTGAGTTGGGTCAGATAATGAAGGATTTTTCTATATCAACATATTGGATCTAATGGTTTTGTTGGTAAGTTCTAGCTGACTCAAGGGATAAATATTATTTTTTTGAAAGTGTATTCAAGCTGAATTGACAAGGTAAATCATATAAATATAAGATCAAGTTGAGGATTAAAGTGTGGAACATGTGGAAGAGAAGAGGATGATTAAAGAAATAAAATTTGAAGGATAATAGAGTGTCAAAAGTTGATCAAGTTGCAAAGAAAATTTTGATCAAGGAGGATCAAATATTCAAACCAAAACAAAGATCTAAAATCATAAAAAATAGTTACATCAAAAATTAGGTCAAATCATTGTTACTCTCTAATAATTGTAGTAGTGAATCAAATCTCTTAATAGAGTTAGCCTAATGATTATTTGCCAAATCCTCTAACAAGGAGGCATTTCTAGATTGAAGTGTCTAAAGACCTCTAACAAGGCTACTCATAATAAGGTGAACTAAATTATTTAATAGGGTTACACCTAACAATGTGTTTTGTAACCTTTAACATGGTTGGCTCCTAATAGGGCTCACTTTAAAAACATGAAAAATAGTAACTAGTTGCAATTGGTGGTTTTTCCAAATTGTATTTCCACGTTAAATCTTGGTGTCTCTTGTGTTAATGTTATTTTCTTTATAATTCTACAACTAAATCTTGGTGTCTCTTGTGTAACTAGTTGCAATTGGTGGTTTTCCCAAATTGTATTTCCACATTAAATCTTGGTGTCTATTGTGTAACTAAGTTAATCAAGGTAAGCACACTAAATATCTTAAGAAGTGATTATTTTAGTGTTTATTGAGTGACAATAATTCTTAGTGTAAATTGAGTGTTCCTATCTTAATCAAGTTACAACAGTATTTTAGTTTCAAAAGAGTTTTGGTTTTGTATTGTATTGACATCTTAAGGGATATTGGATTTATTTTTGTGATAACTAATTAACCCATCCCCTCTTAGTTACTCCTCTTATTTTTCCAACAAAAAAATAGGCAGAGTTATTCCCAAATGAACAATAAAATGAACAATTAGTTATTCCCATCTAGTAGGATCAAATATAGTTCTTCAAGGTGATAAAATTGCATATGTAGATGCATCATTTTCATGCTAGGCATGAAGTGCATTCCCCAAATTACAACATATTAACAAACATTTTATGGTTGACATTTAGGACCTTTCAAATGATGATCAAATAGGGCCCTGAGGTGAAAATGTCTTCGACATTAATTTGAGCACCCAAGATCATGATTAAGGAATTCAAAGTCATGAGGATGAACTAGGTGAGATCACCTCCCTAACATGGCTATAAAAGAGAATGTGATGAGGACAAATAATAATAGCCCAATCCAATAGGAGTTAGCAAGGTAGATCTAGTATTTACCTTTGGATTCAGTTTTCTTCATGAAATCTTATTTACTACAACACTTTCCTAGATTATATCCAGTGCTTCCATAATATCCTCTATGTTGTCTAGTTGTTGTTTCTACTATGCAATCTCTTTCTAAAACCGTCCCTTCTCCTTCTAGTATGTTGCCATAGATTCTCTCTTGTGCCTCAAATTTTGGTCAAACTTCTAAATATCTACCTCTTCCATATCTAAAATCAACTTCACACTATGTTTGTAACTCTGGCATAGATGTTTGATCCTTGATATCTTTCATTTCAGCATTCAAGATTTTAAGATTGGTCAACACTCTCACTTGCAGACCTCTCATGTCAAGCACTTTTTGTACTATTTCAACACCATATTCTTGCTTCTGAGCTTATAGTTCTTCAGGTGAATTTTCTTGTAAAACATTAATTTGGTTGAACACTTATAAACTCCACTAGTTTTTTCTTTCAAAACCATATACAGTGCATACATAAACATTAAGTACAACATGTCCAATATTTTTGTAGATATACACATTAATTAAACCATTTTTTTTCTTTCAAAACCATATGTATAGATATAAACATTAAGTACAACATGTCCAATATTTTTATAGATATACACATTAATTACACCAAATGTTTCTTTCAAAACTATATGTGCAAATATAAACATTAAGTACATGTCCAATATTTTTGCAGATATGCACATTAATTACCCCAATTTTATTTTTTCAAAACCATATGTGTACATATAAATGTTAGGTACAACCAACTCAATAAGGGTACAGGAATAAGTTATTCTTGTGAAGAAGGATCATGTTAGATAATACAAGGGAATTTGATCAAAATAGCAAGACAATCACTAGATTGATGTCTAACTTTCAAAGAGAAGGCGATGAAAAATGTTATTGTCCTTGCAAGAGTTGTAACGACTTAAAGAGAAGAAGAATAAAAATCAAAACAACTAATTGACATTGTGGGGAGAATGTTCACACTGAAGGGAGGTTTGATTATCATCCATTGGTAAGTTGTTTATTATAATGCTTTTACAATTAATATACATATGAACCATTGAATGGAAATTTAATTATCATCATTTTTATATAGGTTGATCTCCCTAGGGTATTATGTAATATGAACCAACACATCTCAGAGGAACATGGAGGTGTGAATATGGAGGAACATGGAGGTGTGAGTATTGAAGGAGAAGATCACGTTCCCATGGAAGATGATGATCATGCACCAAAAAATACATGTGAAGATGATGGTATGAATGTATTGATCCATGACACATTTGGTAGTGGTGGTGGTGGTGCTAATGATGATGATGATGATTATGATGAGGATGACATTGAGGTCGTGCATGATTTAGCTCTACTTGAGAAGGCAAAAATGACCCTTTATGAAGGATCCCAATTAACTCTTCTCTCTATTGTATTTTTGTTGGTGAATTTGAAGGTTATGAATGATTTATCCAACATAACATTGGCATGTATGCTAACTTTTGTGATATACATCATTATAGTTTTAAAAAGACAAAATATGTACCATTAAGATTATTTATACTAATGACTTAATTTTTTGTTGTAGATTGATAGGTGTCTATTTTTTACCACCATCAAATGTTCTCCCTTGCTCGTACCAAAAAATTATGTGCCACTATGAAATATATTGGAATGTAGTATCAATCAATAGATGTTTGTCCTAAAGATCATGTAATTTATCATAAAGAACATGAAAATACAACAAAATGCCCCCATACAGGTAGATATCAAGATGATCAAGTGACAAAAAAGGTTCCTTTCAAGGTTCTTCATTACATCCCCATTATTCCACATCTTAAATAGTTATTTAGGTGCAATAGCTTGGCAGAAATTATGGGTTAACATGTACACAATAGAAGTCAAGATGACATTATTCGAATGCCTACAGATGGTTCAAAATTTATGGGCATAGAGGAAAAGTGGCCACATTTTAAAGAAGAACCTCAAAATCTTAGGCTTTCTATGGCAACTAGCAGTGTCAATCTATCTAGAGAGATGAGATCTTTTTACTTGGTATGGCCTATTTTTGTTATCAACAATAACCTTCCTCCATGGATGTCAATAAGGAGAGAGCACATTATGTTGGCAATGATTGTTTTAGGAATTTTATATTTTATTGTTACCTACATTTAATTATATAACGTTGTTCATTCAACTAGGTAAGAACTGAGTGAAAGATATGAATGGATATATTTCACCTCTTATTGATGACCTAGTGTTATGGAATGGTTTCACTATTTATGATATCTCTAGACCAATTGGGCTAAAAAAATTCCAATTCCATGCAATGCTTGTGTAGACAATTCATGATGCCCCAGAGTTGACACATTTCTATGGTATGCTATGTTGAAATCTAGTTGTATGTGATAATACTAATTCCAAAAATGAACATATTTAATCCATTTATGTCGTCATCTTGTAGGACTTCAAACATAGGGAAAATTTGCATGTCTAATGTGTGGTCCCAAGATGAAATCTCTTCATTCCAAAATTTTAAGAAAGAAGGTGTTTGATGAGAATGGACACTTCCTCCATAGAAATCATAAGTATAGAAGTGTTGAAAAACATCTTTTCAATGGGAAAGAAGAGACTACATCAAAGCCACGAGGAATGACACCTTACCTATGGTAGTTGGAATATAATAGAATTTGAGGCATTATCACTCTAGCTAATGGTTTATGTTTGGAAATTATACATTTTGATTTTTTTTGTTGGCTAATTATGTAATTTGATTATCATGAAGGTCCTCAAGGCATCACTAACCACCTTCCAAATGGACTAAAATGTTATCCCATAGAATTTAGTAGGTTGCCCTACTATGAGCAACTACAAATTTTACATTTGTTTGATACTATGAATATTGGAAAGAATGTAATAGAGACACTATGGAAAACATTGGATGGAAGGCATGACAAAGAAAAACTTACCAAAATTTTTAGTGACATTCATGATTCCAATCATGCAATAAAAAATATCATTGAATTAAATAGAAATGGAGACTAGATTAATGCAAGTGCCCTTCCTTGGTTATTAAAAATGCATCAAAGTACTGCCATAATAGAAGTCATACAAAAAAATTGATTTCCTATAGGATTTTCTCCTAATATAAGCAATCTCATATAAAAGAAAAGTGAATTTAGGCTAGGGCTGAAAATGTATGATTAGCATACTTTCATCAAGGTAAGTCATGATCTTTCGTATTTACAATATATTTGTCGAACTACATTCAATTTTCATTAATTTATATTAGAAAAGAATGAAATGTTATTCTTTATGAGTCTCTAACTCTTTTCACCATTGCATTGATAAAGTTTGTGCCAGTAGACAAGTGACACTTCTAAACTAAGTGTTTGCTTAACACTTAAAATACTCCTGCTTCTAACCTCTCCTAATGAATTTTTTTTAATATCACAGGAATCAAAGGATCATCATGAATTAAATTTCTCTCGACTTCGCAAGATCATCTACTATTAACTTTGATAATATCAATCTCAACTATTCTTTAACATTTTTTACCATACTTAAATTTTTGTATTAAAATTGTAGTATGTTGGGTACTGAATTTATGCTTGAGTTTTGATGAAGATTTATTATGATAGTTACATTAAAATGATTGAACTATTTTTCAAATATTGTCAATTACAAATTTTCTCTTAAAAAAGCTATATCACTAAGCATGCAGATTTTCAATATTTAAATTTCTTTATTTCTACATGCCCAAAGTGTAATACACAACATATCTGATTTATACACCACTATATTAAACAATATACAATAAGTACAATAGTTTAGTATACATGTAAGTAATGTAGTTCAAAGTTGTATACAAAATATGCTTCATGTCAACACTCTTGTCTAACTAGATATATATGTCCATGGCCAATTCCTCCAAACAACACAAAAATTTGTGCACTTGATCATAGTTTCAAAGTTGTCTACAAAATAAGGCTCATTTCAGCAACCTCTGTTTGGCCAGCAATATGTCTAGGTGGCCATTTCCTCACAAAGGTATGAAAAGGCAGACACTTGATCAGGTATACTATTGTACAATGTTAGATATGCTATATTTATAGGTAAATGTTGTATACATTACACATTATTGAGGTAATTCTTAAATGTAACTTTGATACTAGGAGCACAACCAAGAGCATAATAATCATTCACATGCATGTCACTAGGGAAGTTACAATAACTACATCACATGGAGCTCTAGGACTCTTGCCTCCATCAAAATTACATTGGTATCTTGCATAGACTAGATTGCTAAGAATGTTGCTTTTGCATGTACTAGTATGTTAATGTAACTAAGTGCAACTCCAATTGAAAACTCTAGAATATTGTTCATAGGGAAACCCATCTAGTTAATTGAGGATGGTGACTGATTCGGTAACACAAGGGAGACATTTTTACTATTAATCTCAATAACATCCATAGAGTTGAGTGTATTTTCCATATCCAACTAAAAACATTCAATAAAATGTTAGAGTTCTAGAACTGTGTGTCCATTATGATGCAAAAAATTGAATTTCTAATTCTAGATCCGAGCAACTAAAAAAATCTATCAAACTTTAAAAAGTTCTAATTCAATAACATGATATTGTAGAAATATTTCATAATAAAAGAGAGTAAAAACATTGACAAAGGAGATGATCATTGTGGTAGGAAGCCAAATCAAAAGTTTAGACACTAATATCTGACTGAGACATTCAATAAAATATTAAAGTTTAACCAGTTGCAAGGTATCTGAAACTACAAAGGAAAAAAATGGCTTTTAACACTTGTTGCAAGCAAAGGTTCAGAAAGTGATAGTAATTTTTTTTAATAAATTAGTTTATTTTTATCCTCCTCAACAAAATATATGCTACAACAAGCATATCTCATTTAGAAGTTTAAGTAGTTTTGATATAATAGTGAATGATGGCCACTTTTTATAATAGAGAAACACAAGCTTGAACCATTCATGGATGTGTTCATCAATAACCATTTCAATGAGTGGCTCATGAAGAATAATATGAAAGAACAGGTTGCCCCTACATTCCATAGGCAATACCTACTATAAGGAGGTATTTGTAATGGTTGTTCATGGTTTCCACTTTAACTGCAACCTAGTAATTGTATGAATACTCTAATGTCTTCAATTATTTTTTAAATGAAGTCTTCTTAATACTTAATGGTTTTCATAAGTTATACCATTATATCAAGTGGCAGAGGCCTTCTTCATGAAGAAGGCATGTGTATCCCCCTATGGAGAATTGCTTTCCTATAGATTAGAAATCATGGTGTACCATTGGAAGTCTTGACTATTTGAACCTTTAGCCTTAGCCTCTCAAAATTGGATAAGGAGGCACCTATAATGGTTGCTAATGGTATGAATGTATGATGTCTTCAAAGTTGTTCTAAATGAAGTAGTCTTAATTCTTGTGAACTCTTTAGCAACTTAAATAGTTGAATTAAAGAGTGTTCATAATGATTGAGGATATTAGGAGTAAGACAAAGTTTTGAAGCTTTGGACAATAATTACTATGGTGATTCTAGACATAATTCTGAAAAATGTTAGTTCATGCTCAAATTACAGCAAGGAATCATTTGAAAAATGTTAGTTCATGCTCAACTTATAGTTAGGAATCATAATATGAAATTTTGTTCACTATCTATTGTCTTTTACATCCATTAGATGGATATAATCATCCATTTGTTCTAGAATTAAAAAAATATTCTAGTCATTCAAATAAAACTTTGAAACAAAATTTTTTAGCTGCCAATGAATTCTCCAAATCTCCTGATTAAATCTTCATTCAAATAATCCAAAATCAAAAACTTAGAATTTTTTTTTTATAGAAACCAAGATATTCTCCAATAATGAACAAACAATAGTGAGTATGAGCAAGATCATAGAATCTCTCATCTTCTCTATAATCTAGAGTACATTGGTTGGTACTAAATTTTCTAAAGATGATGATTTGCTAAGCAAGAAGATCAACCAAATGTGGAAAGAGGTCAAAAAGATTATTAGGGATTTCAACATTGGAGACTCCATTCCTTTCATTTCTTGGATTGATGACTTGAGTGATGTGAAGGGGGAAATGAAGAAATCCCACAACTTTTTTGATGTAGTTGTTGAGAAGATTATTGATCAACACTTAGAAAGGAGTCAAGAAAATGAAAACTATACTAAGGACCTGGTAGATGTTCTTTTGGAGATGGCACATAAAAAAAATGGAATGAAAATCACTCGAGAATGCATTAAAGAAACAATACTTGTGTGCTCACATCCCTCTCTCTTTGCCTAATGATATTGACATTTACTTGAATTTTTGGTGTCAGTTACTATAGACTATGAATATTATTAAGTTATCTTGTAGACTAAATTGTTTCAATCTATTTTTCAAATCACTTTGTGATCCATCATTAGAAAGAAGGAAAAAATTTCTTGAATTTTCTTTGAATTATTTACCTTCTTTAATTCAGTGCCAAAGTTTGAAGGAAATACTGAATATTTGTTTTTTTGCTTTTAATACGACATGTTTCTTGGCAATTTGGAGACAACAATCAATGCCTTAGAATAGGAAATGAGTGAAATGGTGAGAAACCCACATGTTGCCAAGAAGTTACAAGAAGAAATTGAATGTATAGCTCATAAAAAATGATACATAGAGGATATGGGTAGGTGCACTTCAATGACCAAAATAAATGGAAAAATAAAAATAATCTTTATTAAGTTAAACAAATAGCTACACAGTTAATATATTAAATAATATGTTAAAACTATCAAACACTTAATAAATAGAGGCATCAATGGTAATTCCACCTAACTACTAAAGATTCGTGAAGTTACTTGGATGACAAAGATAGCTCACAAACAACTCTGATTCTCAAGATTCCAGCTCTTGTTCAAAATGTTTACACTATTCATAAATATTTTTTACACTGTTCATGGAGGTTATTTATAGAAGATTTAAGAGGTCTAAGACATCTACCATGGAGTAATTTAATGGAATATCTTCCCAAAAGCAATCCATATACAAATTCTATAAATTGTCAAAAGACATGTTCAGATATATAAAGATCTAGAGCTATAATATTTTCAAATAAATATGGTTGGTAAAGAAAATTTAAAGGAGATTTGCATTGATTGATCATTGAATAGTATTCAATAGAAAAACCACCAATGGTATATGATTTGATGAATGAACAAGTTTGGACTGACATGTCCACCTATAATAGCCTATCAACTAATTGTTCCTCTCTTTTTTCTATTAGTACTACGACAAACTAACACTTTCATTAGACACAATTTTTTAATTTTTATAATAAAAATGTTCAATATTCTAAAGTTTCAATTTTTTATATTTTTATACGCTAATTTCTATTTTTTTATTGGTTACTACTAATTTTTCTAGAATTTTAATTATTATTCTAATTATAAAATAATTTTCTTAATACTTCTAGTACTTAGCTTCATTATTGAGATGTCCCACCAAGATTCTTCCCTTTGAGACATCAACAAGAAAGCCACAACACAATTTATTCAATGACTTGTCTCTTGAATTGGATTGCCTCCTCCTCTTTGAAGAAACAACAAATCCATCTACTTCTATAGAATTGGAAAACCCACTTACGACTCTAATTATATGCTTCACAATGAGGACTTAGGTGTTTTCTTTCTCCTTTCCATTGTAGGGTTGTTAAATAAGGCAAATAGATTTGTTCTACAAGCTAAGGCATATAACCAAGATAAGAGAAGGTAGAAGATGAGAAAATTATATGAGTAAAGGGTAGAACATGTCTAGTGTATATAGAAGTGAAAATGCAAATCAACAGTTCATTCAATCACAAAATCTAACTAAAGGTGAAAATATCATGATAAGAATTATGGGGCTCTTATTGAAAGAATAGAAGTTGTACCAACTGTCCTCATAGATTTTTTGCATAGATGACTTCTATAGTGGACATCACAATTGTTCTAACGTCAATCAAATAATCAAATCTTGCTTAGGATGTCTAGGTTTGAAACAAAAAGGTGGGAAACTTTCTTCCTATAGTTGAATAATGTCCTCCAACCCAACCCCATAGACATCCTACCCTACTTGGCTAATGGAAAAGTCTTAGTCCTCAACATTTATTAATTCTTGTTGTCAAAGTAAATTTATCAATCTATTTTATCCATATTTTTTCATTTGACTAAGTCAATCAACCAATAAAAATAAAGGTATTAAATTTTGGTACACCCAAACATAATACGTAATGACTAATATTTATTTTAAATAATCTTAAAACATAATTTTTCTAATTTCTCATTGGTGTAAGCAATGAGAAAAATCATTTTCCTTGAAAAGAAATACAAAATTTATAATACAATAACAATAAAATTTTACATTCTCTCAAAGCTTCCTCTAAATGTTCTAGAACATGTTGTGCTTACTAGTGCAAAGAAGTGTTTTCAGCTTTTTGTAGGTATTTCTAATTTTAGAATTAGATGGATGGTAATATTTTCCCTCATATTTTAAATAATTTTCAAGTTTTTTCTCAACTTCTTTCTTCCCTATGAGTGTTTTGATTTTCTAGAGGTGTATTTTATGCATGCTAATGTTTAGTGAAAAGAAAGTAGATATCCTAGTAAGAATTCAAAATCCTTCTTTGATAAGAATTTTGAATGCTTCCAGCATATGTCCCCAAGCCCTAATTCTTTATTTTTCTATTTATTTTAGACATTTAAAATGAAATATGAGCACATATGTTCATAAAGGGATTTCATAGTTAAAATCTATTTAGGTGCTGAAAAAATTTATGCCTAAATTTCTTGAAGAAACAAGGATTTCTCGAGCTCAAATCTATGTAGCATGAAACAACCTTTTATTTTTAGGTCAACCAACTAGGGATAGTCTGTTGTCAAGAATTTGATAGAAGAAATTATTAAGCTCAAGTAGATGGGATTGGGTGCACATATTTGAAAATTAAACAAGTCGACACAATGTTTGATTACCAAGATTTGAAGAAGTGGGCATAAAGCTATGAGCTTTTGTAATCTCCCATCAATCAAATCCCCTTTGTAATCTCCCGTCAATCAAATTACCAACCCCTAAAAGAAAATAAAGCCTTAAAAGATAGAAAACCCTTAAAATCATTGGGTATATTATGTAATCCAAAAACCATAATTTTTGAAAACACTAATAATCTCACAAGAAAAAGGAGAAGATGTACTTTCCTTCTTCCCATTCCCCTATAATGAAGAAGAACTTCCCTTTGATGTCAAAAATTGACTCTTTAAACTATTAATGACTAATTGCCTTAAAATGATACTTTCTATTAGAATATATAGTCCACTAATATAACTAAACGGGGGGTTGGGTGAATCAATTATCCAACTATTATCATAAACATCAATCTTAAGAAAATTTAACCATATGAGTAATATAAATTGAAACCACAACAAGATACTCATACACAATTAACACCAGATATGTTAAGTAGGGAAACCCTTGATTAGAGGGAAAACCTCAGTGGGGATGGTACCCAAAAGATGATGTACTAATATAAATATTCCTTGTTAGAGGATAAACCCTGTTAGGAGTTTGTTACAACATTTAGTACATATGAGTTCCTGTTAGGAGACTTTGAATCCTTGTTAGGAAATTCCAACCCTGTTAGGAGTTGTGGAAGACAATTGGACCCATTCCTCAAATAGCTTCAAGGTTAAAACTAATGAACCCACTGTCCAAATGATCATTGTAGAATAATAGAACTATAATATACTTCCTTCCTCTATCTTTGTCCCATCAACTAGACTTCTACTCCTTTAGATCTTGTAACCAGATCTCATACTACATCCAATAATCCCTTGGATTGCTTGCTCACATTCAGCAAGCATTTTTCTCCTTTTTGCACTTCATAATTACTTCACACAATACTTGATCCTTTTGACCTAAGATACATTACAAATTAGGAAAACAACTTACCTTCATACCATATCTTCATAATAATTCCTTGAGTCAGCCTCGAGGCTTTCCCAATTAATTATAATAAGATAATTAATTAAATTACAATTACAATAGCACTATTGGTTCATAGTTTATACAAAACTTCACATGTGCAATACTAGGGCTTGTGCACTCACTGATATCACCACATGACTATCCTCTTTCACTGTGTGACTGTGCACTTCTTCATTACATCTTAGATGTAATATAGTAATCAAACATCATAACCTTTTTTTCTAGTACTTTATTTATGCACTACTCTTGGTAAATTAGGTACAATTTTTGTACACCATCAACTTAGACTCTACGCACTTAACCATGTCATCAGGATGTAGTTTGTTCATAATAATTCCTTGATTCAACCTTGAGGCTTTCCCAATTAATTATAATAAGATAATTAATTAAATTACAATTACAATAGCACTATCATTTCATAGCCTATGCAAAACTTCATATGTGCAATACTAGGGCTTGTGCACTCACTGATGTCACCACATGACTATCCTCTTTCACTGTGTGACTATGCACTTCTTCATTACATCTTAGATGTAAGATAGTAATAAAAAATCATAACATTTTTTTCTAGTACTCTATTTATGCATTGCTCTTGGT
The DNA here is from genome assembly GCA_028749045.1 of Cupressus sempervirens. Lineage (NCBI taxonomy): Eukaryota > Viridiplantae > Streptophyta > Pinopsida > Cupressales > Cupressaceae > Cupressus > Cupressus sempervirens. Next base: position 815,207,515 of record CM053790.1, read on the forward strand.
AAATTAGGTACAACTATTACACACCATCAACTTAGACTTTGTGCACTTAACCATGTCATTAGGATGTATTTTGGAACATGTCCTTAACTATGCATCACTAGACAATCAAACCATTGTTTGTACCAGTAAGATCTCTAACTATTGTTCTCCCAGTCTTTACAAAAACCATGCTATGTTGACATCAATGACAAACACAGTCATGAATGCAACATAAAAATTGATACTCTTTAATGCTTAGGATACTCCCCCAATGTAGTATCACCAACATTCATGCTAATAATCTCCCCCTGTGGCATTGATGGCAACATAGATGAAAAACATCTAAGTTCTAAGAATACCAAACTATACTCTGTTGTTGCTAACAATTTCTCAAATCTTCTTTATCAATCTAAAATCCTCTGGTTGCTAGAACTAGCATTAGTTGTTCACACACTAAAAGATATCAACACAACAGATGCAAATCCTCTCTCTTGATAGACATCAATTGTTCACTTCACAGTAAAAGCATAAAATACATCATATGCACATTAGGTGCATACTCTTGCTTCTTTTATGTGAATCTTTCTAAATCTCCCTAAAGAGATATCTCTTCCTCATACATAATTATGAGTTCTTCTACCCCATTTCTTAAGAGATGTTTTTCATGCATATATTCTCCCCCATTGACATCAATGTCAAAGGCCTCCAAACAAATACAAAATAACAATTGTTACATACAAATTGTTATAACTACATATTCAACTCTTCAATCATCTCAAGTGTCCAAAGGCATTGTTCAATACCAAATACCAAATACCAAGAGTCCTCAATGACTTAGTACATACCAGATACTCTTGGCCCATATAGGAAGCATCAACATTCCATCTATTCTAACCATAGTTCTTTGTACCACTAGACTGGTGCACTTTCTATATCATCTATTCAAAATTTTATAAGGGCATAACCCCAAGCATACCTCTCAGGTACTCAAAAGTAACTTTAGGCAAGGCTTCAAGTAAAGATATCTTCAATCTGATCTTTAGTACTTACATACTCCAATATTATCTCCTTTTCTATTGCCTTCTCTCTCAAAACATGATACTTGATAGATATATGCTTTGTCTTAGAATGCAATATAGGATTCTTAGACATACTCACTATACTTTTTTTATCATAGTAAATGATAATAGGTTTTTTAAACTCAATCCCAATATCCTTCAACATTTTCTTCATCCACATAACTTGATTATAGTTATTTATTGCTGCAACATATTCTGCTTCAGCTATAGTCTGAGAAATATAGTATTGTTTCTTGCTCAGCCAAGAAACCAATCTTCCTCCAAGAAAGAATGCTCCACCACTAGTGCTCTTTCTATCATCCATACTGCCTACCCAATCTACATTAGTATATGCACAAAAAGTGAAATCACTTGATCTATCATACCAAATTCCATAATCAGATGTTCCTTTCAACTATTTGAATATCCTCTTTATTGTTGCATAATGATACTCTTTAGGATCAGCTTGGAATCTAGCTACAATCACAACTACATTTGTTATATCTAGTTTGGTGTGAGTCAAATATTGCAATCCTTCAATCATAGATCTATACTTCTTCTACTCAACTGTAGGTGTCTCATCTTTGCTAGATAACTTATGACCAATTATCATAGGCATACCAATAGGTTTGCAACTCTCTAATCAAAATATTTTTAACAAATCTTTAAGATACTTAGCTGAGAAATGAACGTCCCATCTTTTTTATGCATAATTTGCAATCCTAGGAAGAACTTCATCTCTCCTATCATGCTCATTTCAAACTCATTTTTCATTTCTTCAAAAAACTTATCACTTTCTTTATCATTTCCTCCAAATATTATGTCATCCAAAAATATTACAATGATAAACAAACCATTATCAACTTTTCTCAAATAGAAATTACCATCTATTGTACCTTTCCAAGCTTAGTAAAATACATGTCCAACCTTGCATAGCAGGTTCTAGGTGCTTTCTTTAGACCATACAATGCTTTCTTTAGTCTGCATACCATCTCTTTTTCTTTTGTCAAAGGGAATCCATTAGGCTACTTAAATTTAGACTTCTTCTTCAAGTTCTCCATTTAGAAAAGCTAACTTGACATCCATCTGATAAACCTTGAAATTCTTACTTGCTACATAAGCCAAGAACATTCATACTACTTCCATTTTTGCTACAAGTGCATATGTTTCCTTGTAATCTATACCTTCTTATTGTGAGTAACCTTTGCAAACAAGTCTAGCCTTGGTTCTCACAACTTCTCCTTGATCATTCATCTTATTCTTGAATACACACTTGGTTCCTATCACATTATTATCTTTAGGTCTAGGAACTAATTCTTATGTCTTATTCTTCTCAATCTGATCTAGTTCTTCTTTCCTTTCTTGAATCAAATGATCATCCTTACAGGCTTCATCTATGATTTAAGGTTTTACTTGAGAAATTAGACACAATTCCTCATTTGTTGTGTTCCTTGTCATCACACCTTTATCTTTGCTCCCAATTATCTTCTCTAGAGGGTGATTCTTTGTCATATTTCTATTGGAGGTAAGATTTGACATCTCAACTCTTATCTCATCTCTAGCTTCAGACCTCTGCTCTTCTTTATGATCAATAGATAGCACATCATTCTACAAGTCATTGTTAGTCTCAAAGAAAACTTCAAAATTCTATCTAAAAATTCAAGAATTATCATCTTCTTCATCAGAATTATAATCTACCATCTTTTCTTTAGTACCAAACTTTTCATCAATTCTTACATTTGCGCATTCAACTATTGTCTTAGTTCTATATTTGAAATATTTGTATGCCTTTATCTTTAATGAGTAGCCAAGAAAATAACTCCATTGCTTCTAAGATTAAACTTACCAATGTCATCATCTCTCTTAATGTAACATTTGCTCGCAAATATTCTAAAATATTTTCTTGATGGTGAATAACCAAACCATAACTCATAAGGTGTATTTCTCATACCTTATCTAATTTTTACTCTATTTAGAGTGTACACTACTATGTTAACTACTTCTCTCTAGAATTTCTTTGAGACATCATTCTCAAATAACATCACACTAGTTGTTTTTGCTACTAATTTATTTCTCCTCTCAACAATCCCATTTTTCTCAGGTGTTCTAGGTGTAGATAGTTGTCTTTTGATTCCATTCTCTTCACAAAACATGTTAAACTCTCTAGATGTAAACTCTCCTCCTCTATCTAATCTCAAACATTTTATCTTAACACTAGATTCATTCTCAACTCTATTCTTAAATATCTTATACTTCTTACAAGCTTCAGATTTCTCTTTAAGATATGTTACCCACATCATTCTAGTGAAATCATCAACAAAAATCATAAATTACCTTTCACCATAGAATCCTCTTGTTCTTGAAGGACCACTCAAATCTATGTGAATGATCTCTAACTTTTCTATGGTAGTGAAATTCTTTCTAGGAAAAGATACTTTATTCCACTTAGCCAAACTACATTCTTTTCACACAACATTTGTAGACTTTGTTATCTTAGGAAAGTCTCTAACTACAAACGTTCTACTAACCTTCACAATATTGTCAAAGTTTATATGAAATAATATCCTATGCCATAACCAACTATTATCAACTTTTGCAACCAAACATGTCATTTTAGTAGGATTCAACTGAAATATATTACCTCTGGATCTAGTTCTAGTTCTAATCATCTTACCATCCTTATCCTTGATAATGCAAGTCTTCTCTGTGAACTACAATTGATATCCCTTGTCTACCAATTGTCCAAAGAGTCAAAAAATTATGCTTCAAACCATCAACAAAATAAACATTGTTAGAATTATTCCTTCCATCTAAACTAATGGATCCAATCCATGTAATATGATAGGTTGTATTGTTACCAACCCTAACAATACCTCTATCATAGTTTTTGAGTTTAACAAATTTATTCATATCACTAGTCATGTGATGTGAACAACCACTTCCAATTATCCAATATTCTGACTTCGTTTCAACTTGGAAAACTAAAACTCTTTCTTCTCTAATTTCTCTATCAAGATCATCTTCCTTGATAGGCACAAATCCTAATTCATTATCACTTTCAATCTAACCTCTTTCATCAAATTCTTCATCCTCATTAGCATACAAACAATTTCTATCTTTATCTCTTCTAGGCTTAAACTTTCCCTTATACTTTTTCTCTTTTGGAACACTTAGATGCATAATGACCAAATTCATCACAAGTCCAACATTTAAAGATCTTCTTACCATCTTTCTCTCTTCTTACCAAAAGGGCTATTCCTTCTTCAATCTTCTTATCTTAATTAGATCTATTGCTACCAGTAAAATCTTCTCTTGTGCTTTCACTTCTTGATAGATTAGGTTGAATGTTCAGAGCATTGAAAGTTGTCTCAACTTTGGCTAGTTCTCTAGACTATCTTAGTTCTACTTTTCCAGACTCTAATCTTCCAAGCAACATTTCCTTTGTGAAATATTTGGTGTAGGGCATTATTAGTTGAATTATCTAAGCTATTTCCTTGAATGGTGGCATCAAAATTTTCAAGATCTTCCATATAACCTCATCAACTTATTTAGTTCTACCAAGAGACTGAATACCTATAACAATTTTTGATATTCTACTAACATAACTTCTTACAAATTCATCTTCCAACATCTTAGCATCTTGAAATGCACAAAACTAATTTTGCAATTTTGTTCTTTTTTCATGATCATCACATTCAAATGTAACTTCTAATGCTTTCCAAATTTCATGAGAAGTTTGAATTTTTTTTACTTGATTGTATTCATTCTCTGGAAGAGTTGATAGTAGGGCTTCTCTGGCTCCCATGTTACACATGAATAGATCTCTTTCTCCCTCACTACATTCCTCTAGCTTTCCTTCATCAACAATTATCTGGTTAGCTTTTGTCAAGAGCCAATATCTAGGACCCATGCACAATAGATGAGTCTTCACCTTTTCCTTCCAACTATCAAAGTTGGCCCCATTGAGTCTTGGACTATTTTTCCTAAACATATTCCCCATCGATCTCCTAAAGCTATTAAGATTATTCTTCAAGGACTTGATGCTTTGATACTAATTGTTAGAATATATAGTCCACTGATATAATTGATGTGGGGTGTGAATCAGTTATCCAACTATTATCATAAATATCAATCTTAAACAAACTTAACCATATGAGTAATATAAACGAAAACCACAAAAAGATACTCATACACAATTAATACTAGATATGTTAACCAGGGAAACCTTTGATCAGAGGGAAAACCCCAATGGGGATGGTACCCACAAGATGATATACTAATATAAATATTCCTTATTAGAGGATAGACCCTGTTAGGAGTCTATTACAATATTCAATACATATGAGTACATGTTAGGAGACTTTGAATACCTGTTGGGAGATTCCAACCCTATTAAGAGTTGTGCCAACCCTATTAGGAGTTGTGCAAGATAGCTGGACTCACTGCCCAAATAGCTTCAAGGTTAAGACCAATGAACTCATTGTCCAAATGATCTCTATATTATTCCATGTATAATAATAAAACTCAAATGCACAAGTCCTTCATCTATCTCTATCCTATTAACTAGACTTATTCTTCTTCAAATCTTGTAACCAGATCTCATACTACACACACAATAATCCCTTGGATCTCTTACTCACATTCAGTAAGAATTTGGCTCCTTTTTGCACTTCACAATTACTTCACACAATACTTGATCCTTTTGATCCAAGATACATTACAAATAAGGAAAACAACTTTCCTTTATACCATATTTGCATAATAATTCCTTGAGTTGGCCTTGAGGCTTTCCCAATTAATTATAATCAGATAATTAATTGTTGGTGTAAATAAGCATTTACTCATTGCACTTTAATTAAGTTTACTTAGGTCAAAGCATTATTTTATTATTTCTTAGGTGAGACACTTAGGATTTTGCATACTCTTATGAGTTGTCATGTTGACAACACTGGAGTAAGCAACTCTAATTCAACGCATGGTGTCTACAACACTAGAGTTTGCATAATCAACTGAGTTGTCATGTAGACAACATAGTTATTTACACTCCTATTATAGCACATGGTGTCTACAACATTATTTTTTGTGCTACACCTTTGTAGGCTTATCCTCTCATCATCACACTTCCTTCTATGCTTAATGGAGGATAACCCACACCTGGTGGACATGTACCTAGTTGTATGACTTATCATGTTGTTGATTCCTAAGCATTGTAGAAGCATTCCAAAGGCCTTTATATACAAGTACTCCTTGTGCTTGTACTTGAGTTCCTTGATCTTGGGTGAATTGTGCCCAAAAGAAAATTCTTACATGGTATTAGAGCTTGGATAATTTCTCTTCACGTAGCCGTTCGAGACCATCTTGTTGCTTCAACAACTTGACCCAGATCTAGAGTATTGTAGTCATTGGGAGCATCTAGAGCTAGAGTGGACCTCACCATTGTGTCTAGAATGTTGATTCAATGAAAATCAACTATAAATTCACCTAACATAGGCCAAAGTTGATTTTGAGGCAAATTTGTTTGCAAACTAGAACCCAAAGGTCTGATTTGTAAGTTCAAAACTAGGTAGTGACACCTTGGCCCCTATAGGGAATATTTGAAGAATATTCCTTTATATCAATGGTAGTCTACATATTACATTGGTGGTTAACATCATTTGGCATCAACTTAACAAATCCAATGAATATCCCTTAATAACTGGCCGAGCACCAACAAACCCCGATCAACAATACTTTGCAGCAGTTCTTTGTTTATCACCCATGATGGAGAGTATTTAAAGATTGAAAAACTTCTACCTTGCAACAATGTGGGATATTACCCACGAGTCCACTAGTACCATTTTTTAAATCCTCTATAGGCATTTTTTAACCAATCACCACATTTTCAATAGTCTCAACAGACATTAAAATACTAGCCACTGGTATATACTTCTACCACTATTTTTTCCCTCTGGCAATGCAAGATTCCTAGCAATAGTTCCTTCCATCCACATAGCATTCTCACAAAAGAGCCACACATCAGCTCAAGCCCTACTAACCTAGCAATGTGGCTCCTCTCCCCACATGACATGTGGACTACAATTAGACCTTGAAAACTCACCTTGCCACTCAACCAAACTAGACACATCAACAAGTTGAGTCTTTTCTCCATACACCATGTCAAGTTTCCATACTACCACATCATCGATTGTACATTATTGTATAGTGTTGACATCATTATGATGTCCTTGCCACATCATTGAGAGCCTAAGTTTGTACTAGCATTAATAGTTCATTGTACTAAATTTGATAGCTGTCTAACCATTATTTCTAGGCCAAATAGAACTTCTACAATGGTTATTTGATTGTCAAATCTAACCTCATAGTTTGGTGCCTAGATCTCTCTCCAAATGGAGTTTTGATATGACAATTCGACTTTGGGAGGCCATTACTCATTCATTTGGACTCCAAATCAGGTGCAATATTTTTTTATTTTGGGTAGAATTTCCTGAACTTTTTAGTGGTGCTATTCTTTTTTGGTTTTGGTGCAAGGATTTGTTAGAAATTGCATTTTCTGTGACTATACCTATCCAATCCTACATTTTGCAACTTGAAATGTTCCATACAAGCTTATCTGGACATATTTTCAAGTTCTATTTTTTTTGAAAGTGCACAATTTTTCATCTACTTTCCAAATCTACAATCAAATTATAGGGTAGTGTTGACAAAAATATCTTTCAAACTTAGGGCCTTTTCTACATTGTAATGCTTTGATTACTTTCAAAAATTATTGTACATCTGAGCTATAGTGCTTAGTCATAGATTTGAGCCTCAAAAGGCAGTTGTTTATAAAAAAATTAGAAGTCCACTTTGTACATTTTGACAAGTGGCCTATTGTACACACACTACATATAAAGTGCCAAAAGCATCTTTTTTGGGGGGGTCCTTTGATTGATTGAATAGGGGTGTGTGTATTGTGTTCTTGTGTCTCTCTTTTATGCTCCTTTACTTTTTTGCATCATGGATTTACCTAAAGGTCCACTTCTAACTTCACACAATTATTCTACATGGAAAGATATTGTATGGAGTAGATTAATGGCAAAAGGTTTAAATCATTATGATGATGGTACAATCCTTAAACCCACTAATTCTACAACACTCTTTGATTGGAAAATTAAAGACCAAGAGGCTTTAGGAATTATCAGGACTTGTGTACGTAGAGATCTCTTCTTCCACATTTCCAATTTCAAGGAAGCCAAAACTACTTGTGACAAACTTGAATCATTGTATGTTAAGGTGAATGAGGAAAAGGGATACCAGATTGAGGCTATTCTTCTTCCAATAAGAAGGGAAGTAATGAAAAGAAGGAAAAAAAAATTGTGCATATTGCAAAAAATCGAACCATGATGAGCATCATTGCAAGACTAAGAGAATCGATGAGATGGAAAATCTACTCAAGAAGAACAAAATTCAAGTACCAAATGCTTCCAAGGATTCAACTCCAACCACTTCAAAGGGAAAAGGGAAAGAACTCATGGCCGGTTCAAGTTCTTCATCAGAATAGATTTTTTGACTTAGGTGTCTCATATCATATGGGTTCTTCAAAGGGCGACTTTTCTTCATTGAAGCAGTCATAGGTACAACACATCTTTGTAGGAGATGATATAAAATAGAAGTTGAAGGGAAAGGACATGTGGAGATGGAAAATGGGCAATTCAAAGATGTTCTCTATGTCCAAACTTTAGTTCTAATCTCCTCTCAATTTACCAAATCATTCACCTTGGAGATGGTAACAAAGTTGAGTTCCTTCCAAATTTAGTAATGGTGCAAAGTATCAAAGATGATTCATTGGTTGTAGTGGGGAAAATCAATCATGACAAGAGGATTTATTCCTTCTCCCACTTTGTTCCTAAGTCTCCTTCACATTTCTTGTTAACTCAATCTCATCCACAAACCAAATTATGACATGAGTAGTATGGTCATCTTTCCTTCCACTATCTTCAACAATTTTGCTCCAAGAATATGGTCAAAGGTCTACCAATAATCAACTTTTCTAAGGGTGAATGTTTAACATATTCAATGAATATGCATCTCAAGGATAAGTTTGATAAAGGAAAGTCTTTAAGAGCACCAATTGTTCTTTATTTGGTTCACATGGTTTTAGCAGATCCATTTGCAGTGACATCAATCAGCCAAGGTTGCTACATCCTTACTTTCATTGACGACTTTTCCCGCTACACATGGGTCTACTTTCTTCATCACAAGAATGAAGTGGTTAAATAGCTTCAAGCCTTTAAGATTCATGTTGAACAACAAACAAGGAAAGCCATCAAGGTTCTTTGGATGGAAAATAAAAGCATATATGTGAACACAAGACTTAAAGACTTCTACAAACTTGAGGGTATTGATCTTCATAATCTACAACCTATTGGAGTTTTAAAACTACTGAGCAACAAAATGCTCAATACTAGAATGAAAGTGCTCAAATAATCTAAATATTAGCTAATTCTCATAATCAATTACACAAGTAGATCATTTGGACCCAACTTCAACAAAATTGAGGATGGTTTCCTACTCTTTAGCCTCTGCTAAACCAAGGTGGGTATACCTAGGGATGATTCTAAAGAAAAATTTTGTATGAAATTATCTTAGTTTCATTCTTATTTTCATCTTCTATCCTTAGGCACATACACAGTTTGTCAATTTCTTTGAAACTCTCAAATCTATATGCATCCCCTATAAGAAAATTTGGTCTTAATTCTCTTAGAGTTTACAAGTGTTCCTAGGAATAGTAGCTACCTGTGACTTAGAAAACTAGATGTAAGTGAGTGGTGACCAACATTACAACCTTGAACAAAATAATATATGAATGATTTTGAATTTATAATTATTTTAACATGCAGAGGTAGAATTTACTCTTGATCATTTCTGATTTATAAGACCAGTGCCTTATCTAGTGGGCAACATAGTCGATTATTGGTAGGAGACCTTATTCAATTAACTTGTAATTGAATCTGTCAACTATAATCACCTATTTTCATTCTTACATGACATCCTCTTCATAAACTCATGAATTCTACCAATTTATTGAAGCATTTACATAACTCATTGAATTAAAATCAACAATATAATCAATACACACCCCATCCAAAATGCATTCAATCACATGAACATTATCCACATGATCTCAAAATTGATAAACTCATGAAAAGGAGACAGAAAAATAGTAACAAAATTTTTGGTGTAAATATCCCTTTGTACTATCCTTCTTGTTGACTAATACACTAACCAATAGGAACTCAGTAAGGACCTAGAGAATCATACTGACTCTACATTTCTATTTGTTATTATAAAAATATCTCTAAAAATAAACTCAAAACAACTACATATGACTGGACTGAATGTACTTTCTTGGAATAACTGAAGACATACACAAATTTTTGAACCATCACAATGCCCTGAAAAACTCACTTATATAGGCATGATTTGCAACAAGCAATAGGAAAATGCAATTTGCAAGTGTCCTTTACACAAGAGACTTGAAACAACTATTAGAAAAAAAAAATTGCAAACAACAGAAATATATGTAGATCAAATATTTCTTTGTGGGTCCCTTTTTGCTACATTTTGTTATTCTAATTTGGCTGCAACTCTGATTCCTTCATGTATGCAACTGCTAAGCCCACCAATGATGAAATATGTTATGAAGATTGGAAACTAATCTCAACCCATGGGTTTCATCATCATTATACTATACTGTGAGAGTCACTCTTACTTGTCTCTATTCCTTGGTTATACCAGTATCTTAGGATAATGGGATTGTCACTTAATTTGAAGCATCAGAGCTTTAGAGGCATGTGGTTGTCAAATATTAAAAAATGAGCATTTTCTGCTTCCTTAGCCTTATCTGCATTCAAAACCATTCCTCTACCAAAATATGTCCCTCTTTTAAAAAGAAAGACATGCGTTAACAAAAAGTAAGAGTAATTATATGCATGAAACCCATGAGTATAAAATCTTCCTCACCCTATCCAAAAACTCTACATAGGGCTCTATATATCCCTACTACCCTAGTATTGAAGTATACTTTCTTGAAAAATTCTTTAGAGAATGATGTAATTGCTGACAGGATTCTAATTTTTCCAATTTCACCCTTTGCTTTTTTCACTACCTTAGTGGCTCGATCATAGCTCTTTACCACAATCTCAAGGAGATCATAATCCACAAAAATACCTAGGATTACTAGTCTTCCTTGGTCAAAATTCCATATACTATCAAGTGGAGTAAACAACTTCCTCTCTGCAAACCATCTTTTGAGAAATCATCATCCTGGACCTAATTGCCTTCATTAAGCAATCCCCTTGCTATCCACAACCTAAGATTTGATGAGTTCATTGGAGGTATTCGTTGACTATACTTGAAAGACTAGATCACAATAGAAATTATAGTATAGCTACTTAATTGAAGTTCTTTTTTATTCCTTTCTACAATTCTGCAACCTTTTCACAAACAAATTACTTCACACTTGCCAAATACAATCTTCTCATTAATTGCTTCTTCTCAGAAAAGGCTTGAAATATTTATTAGCATAAGGTGGGAATGAGAAAATCTTCTATGTTATACTCTCTTTTTTTAACACATGTGAAGCTTTCATATCAAATAAATACATAGAGAGGCACCACCTTTTGTTTTTAAAATTTGCACTGTCAATCTTGACAAATCTTGTGAACAAGGGATGTGGAAAAGGGTGATAAGTATTCCACTTGATAAGTTGGTCAATCAATCCAATGAGAATAGACCATGTATATAGCTCCCTTCCTGGTGGCATCTCCATTTGGACCCACTGGCAACTGAGGCCACATGTCGACAAGTTGCTACCTCGCTATACATAATAGAATGAGCACCTTGCCACAACAAAGTAATGAAAACCATTGATTTGATCTTGATCATGTGGATGACATGCAACTACGTTGCTTAAAAGAATAGTCATGGGCCCCATATTTTCTATCTCATTATACATATCCTCCAAGAAACTCTTCATAGCGAGATAGAGATGGTCATTGATCTGAGATCAATCCAAGGGTAAAGAAACTACACGAACTTCTTAAGATGAGGTGGGTGCCATATTCACTATCTCGCGTGGAGTAAACCATGCACATCTTTTTTATGGTGAGATAGCAAGAATTTTTGATCTTAGCTTGATCTAACAATCAAAATCCCTCTTGCATTTTATGAATGGGGGGTGGGTCCAGAATACTGATGACGTGATAAATTTTGCACAATTGGTGAAAGAAAAAACAATATTCTAATTCTAGTCATCTTTCCATGTTGCTTGGGTTCCACCATATTCTCATTTCATGGCAACTGCCTATATCACTAATGGCAAGAGGCCTAGATTTTTTATTAGTCAGGTAGCGAGCTTTGGTGACTTAACAAAACTCGGTGCTGGAAAACAAAAGCATGTCACATCACAGTTACCCTCTTAGTAGTTCTGACACAGCAATGATATCATCATTTATTATGCCACTTGGGACTCTTAATGACCACTGGGAAGTTTGACGACTGTCATGACATGGGTTTCCAAGTTGATTGCTACCTCACTATCGGCAAGAAATTTGAACTTCTCGATAGTGAAGGCACAAGTACTAGAGCCTAAAATATTTTTGGGGTCCCCGATTACTTTTCTAGCTTAGCGAGAAAAACAAAGTTCACGTGATTAAAAACAATGCAAAACTTTTTTAGTCATTGCCTCCATTGATGGTAGTTGCTATGTCGCGATGGTCACTTAACTCACATCTTATCATAGTGACAAAGCAATAGCCCTTGATCTTGTCATGATCAAGCAGTGCTCCTTAAAAGGAAAAGAGATGTAGGGCACAAAATCTAAAGAACATAAGGGAATATTTGAAAACTTTTTTAAAAGTTCATGCCTGAGTTTTTTTTTTTTTTTTTTTTAAACATAAGAGACCTAGGGTTCATTTAAGGTATTATAATAGTCATGCTAAGAGATAAACTTTAAGAATTCAGAAGATTTTGACAACACATGAAATAGGGCATGACTAGGGTAACCTAAGATTATGAAAATTACGAGGAATGAAAACCTTGGTCTATAAAATGCAAAGACCTAAACTTATTTTTTACCAAAATTTCAAACTTTTTCTATACTGTGAAAAATTAGACCAACACAACCATTCAATCTACACAAGATAAATGTTGTAGCACTGAGGATATGAACTCTTAAGTCCATGGCAAGTTGTATGATACAAGCCAAGTCTCTTGATCCTACACTTGAAGTCAAAGCTATTAGTAGTGCCACTCACATACTCAATAGGTCTCCTCATAATACCTTAGATGGCAAGACTCCTTTTAAGGTATGGTGTAGCAAAAAACTTGTTGTGAAACACTTCAGAGTCTTTGGTTGTCCAGCATGGGAAAACATATCTTCTAGGGGATGCAAGGCACCACCACCTAGGCCTTCTACTTTTATTTGATATGAAGATAGTGTTAAGGCATACAGACTTATGGACGTTGAGACTCATGAGATTTCTATAGAGAGGGATATACACTTTGAAGAAAGTTCACCCAGCTTATCCTCTAATCCTCTCCACACTCCGTACTTTGTGGAAACTGATAATGACACCAGCAATGGTGATTCAAAAGACTCAGATTTGTGGGATCCTATTGATAGATGCAGAGAGAGGTCACATCATCAGCACATTACACATGCATACATTTCCATAGTGATAGGTCCATCATAGTAGGGTACACCTTGTTTTCCAACTCTAGCACCAGGGGATGACTACATAGTAGATATTTCAAGTTTTTTTATGGAGTCATACATAGTAGACTTGGAAGACATAATTGATGATATACATCTTCTCTTTGATCAAGAAGGTCCTTCTCCAATTGTTGTGAGGGATCACTCTAACCCTCATATCCATTCACTACATGTTTAGTCTTCACAAGTTGATATGATTGTGGATCCTTATGTACAACAGTTGTAGGAGGTCTCTTTATCATTTGAGGAGATAGTAAGTTCTTTAGGACAAGTTCTACATCCATTGTTCTTTTCCGCAATTTTGGAAGGGATGACCATCAACATTGGCACAGGGATAGTTGAGTAGGTTTCAAAGGCATCAATCATCATTGGGATTCTTTATACACACATGGGAAGCATCTCACTTATACCTTTGCCATTGTTTCTTCCAAAGGGGAGGAACATTATTCAACACTGATGGACTAGCTTCTACCTTGGAGTAGCTATCACTGATCGACAGGCACTTTTCATTGGGGGAGGGACTATCTTGTCTCCCTCCTCTCTTATGTGGGGGAATTTTTCCTCTTATGGGGTTTTGTCCTTCTCATTCTTCACTATTGTATATACTTGATGTATGCTGTAATAGGGGGGTCTTGATTACTCCATCCATCCATGCATCTTGTTTTTTCATCTCTCTTCTTGGGGGAGGGTTTTTCCCATGAGGTTTTCCACTTTCTCCACTTTATGAGAGATTGTATTTCATTATGTACATGGGTACCTAACATGGCCTAATAACCAAGATCCATCTTGCATTTCATTCTAGTTTTCATGAGCTTAAGTGTATTCCCCTAAGTTGCACTTAAAGGGGGGTGTTGGTGTAAATAAGTATTTACTTACTAAGCTTTACTTAAGTTTACTTAGGTCAATGTATTATTTTATTATTATGCATTATTTTATTATTTATTAGGTGAGACACTTAGGAGTTTGTGTACTCTTATGAGTTGTCATGTTGACAACATTGGAGTAAGAAACTCTAATTGAACACATGGTGTCTACAACACTAGAGTTTGCATAATTAATTGAGTTGTCATGTATACAACACACTTATTTGCACTCCTATTATAGTACATGGTGTCTACAACATTATTTTTCATGCTACACCTTTGTAGGCTTATCCTCTCATCATCGCACTTACTCTTGTTCTTAATGGAGGATAACCCACACGTGGTGGACATGTGTCTAGTTGTATGACTTATCATGTTGTTGATTCCTAGGCATTCTAGAAGCATTCTAGAAGCCTTTATATATAGGCATTCCTAGTGTACTTGGAAATTTAATTGAATACATATTATTATTCTAATCATACTCTTTCTAGTCTACTATTGTGCTTGTCCTTGAGTTCCTTGATCTTGGGTGAATTTTTTCATAAGGCCAATCCTTGCATTAATTAAATTATAATTACAATATTGTTGTTGACTCATAATCTATACAAAACTTCACACGTGCAATACCAAGGCTTGCACACTCATTGGTGTCACCACACAACTATCCTCTATCACTATGTTACTGTGCACTTCTTCATTACATCTTAGATGTAAGATAGAAATCAAGCATCAAAACATTGTTTTCTAGTACTCTATTTCTACATTGCTCTTAGTAAATCATGTACAACTGTCATATGCCATTGACTTAGACTTTGCACACTTAACCATGTCATTAGGACATAGTCTAGAACATGTTCTTAAATGCTCATCACCAAAAAATGAAACTATTTTTCATACTAGTAAAATATTTGACTATTATTCTCCCAATCTTTACACAAACCATGCTATGTTGACATCAGTGACAAACACAGTCATGAATGCAACATAGCAATACTCTCCAATGCTTAAGATACTCCCCTAATGTAGTATTATCAGCATTCATGCTAACACTTTCAACTTCACGTGTAAATGAAAAATATGTGAAGTCCTTTCCATATGACCAATATGTCAAAATCAAATAGACTAATAAAATGTTTGACATACTAGAAAACGAAAACATGATATTCATACTCAATTCTAAGAATTCTCACATTCTAAGTTCAATTATGAAAACATTTGAACTATTGAAGGTCCTGGGGCTTAAACATTTTGTTGGCCCTTATAGTGCCCCATTTAAAAATTTTATCCAACTCATTTACTTGCATATTGTGCTTCAATATCTATTTTCCCTTTAAATATGCATCTTTAAAATCTAGCTAAATGAAAGCACATGTTGTTGAACCCCTTAAACCAATTCATACAGGCTTACGAGTTCGAGGTGGTTTGACAAGTTTAAAGTTTTAAAATTTTCAACTCTAAGGAAAATAAAAGGGGAATGGCCATTAATGAAGGAAAATAATTTTGGGAGAATTCTATAATTTTGAAATTCAAGTTCAACGGGTTCAAACACATTCCTCTTTTTGAATCTTCTCACCCTCCTAGCTCACCCTAAACCTCATGGCCAAGTCATTTGTTTTTACTATTGTTATTGTTTCTGCTCTATTTCTTCTCTACTTCTACAACAAATGTCTTGATAGGGAGTAGGAATCCCTTCTTCAATTCAAGGCAGGCCTTAATCATTACTCTAATCTATACACCAATCTAAGATTGTGGGAGAAAGGATTTGATTGCTACCATTGGGATAACATCATCTACAGTAACACCACCCATCATGTAATCATTTTTCTGATTATGCTAGATAGCAATGGAAGTTTTCTATCTGAGTGATTGTGCACCCTCACTTCTGTTGAAGACATATACCTCCCTTTCATTGGATTAATACATACTTTTCCTGACTATCTAGCTAAAATCTCTTCCCTTAGTGGAGGTATTTCTTCTCTCATAGTGTTGGATCTTTTTCATAATGAACTCTAATGTAGTGCAAGGTAGGAGAATCCCCAAAGCAGATGTCCTAGCCCAAAAAAAATAAACATACAACCAAAACAATACAAAAATGCAATATCTGATACCAATTCACAAATCTTTATTCATAAAATAACTAATTACATGAAATGTGTTGGGCTATAAGGCCTTCCTGATTATGGCCAAATACAAACCAATTACAATAGTTCTACAAGATCCCTCAAGATCCTACTCAAGATCCTAGCTAGCATAGATCTGTAACATAACCTCAATCTAGTAGAAACTTCCATCAAGATCTCAACTTGTGCTCACAAGCCACCAAGTAACCTCCTTATTTCTCAACTTCAGCCACTACCTCTTTTCAAAATTTACCCAAGATCTAGGTGTAAATTGCCTCACATTCGACACTCTATACACACACTAGGAAAACTATTCACACTTAGCTACTCCACCTTCTCCATGCTAGATCAATATCATGATGACTTAAAACTCCACCTAGACCCCTACTTATACCCAACTAAGCCACAAGTTGGCCTAACAAGCTACAAATTAAATAAACCCCTTGCATTAAATGCATATTTAAGTGACAAGTCAACTTACAACAAATATTAAATACAAAATGTTAACCCTCACATTTGTCACAGTTAACACATGATACAATCACACAAAATAACTAAATGCATAGGACATGTCCCAAGTTTACAATGCATAACTAACTCAAATGGACACATAAGATTATGCACAATTATATATAGGTCCATGTGCCATCCAACATCCAAGAGTGTACACTCCCACTCCCCAAGATCAAAGCTCACAAATGCAATCTCCAAAGTCTACCAGTAAATAGGAACACATTACGAGCAACTAGCAAAATACTCTAACACCAAGGCGATAACTCCAATCATCACACACACATTGGATAAGATCTAGGAATATGCCTTGAACTCATCCCCAATCATGCAAACCATAACTCCATCAAAATCCAAGCTCAATGCTCCTACATCAAAATCACAAGAAACATTCCCTGCTATCTCTCTCTCTCTCTCTCTCTCTCTCTCTCTCTCTCTCTCTCTCTCTCTCTCTCTCTCTCTCTCTCTCTCTCTCTCTCTCTCTCTCTCTAATCTCTCTTCTTTATAATTCTTAGATCTTTTGGTGCATTAGTTGAGTGGTTGAATTCCTAAACCCTTAGGTGATCTAACAATCAACTAAATGGAACTCTTCCCCCAAATTTTTCAAAGGTGTCCTCCCTTACACTATTCAATGTTCAAGGGAATGCACTCAATTTGACAAACTTTTCAACATAGTGACCCTCTTAGCTTGAATCAATCTCTCCCACTTTCAATGGTGGTTACATTATTTCAGAGGCTTTCTTTAACAACCTTAGTAAATTAGAGTCTTTGAGTCTGTACAATTGGGTATTTAATTCCACCCCCACCTAGATTTCCTTGTTTTAGTTGAAGATCTTACATTTGACATCATGCAAGATGGACAATCAAATTGCATCATAGATTTATACTCAGTTATCTTGAATGGTTGACATTAGCTAAAAATAATATTGGAGGAGAAATTCCAGCTTGGTTGATAGATACAAGTTTTAAGTACACCAATCTCACAACAAATCATCTCCAATGTCACCTTTTTATTAAAAACTTCCACTTGGATAACTTGCTAGTCTTGGATATGTTGAGTAATGCCTTGAATGGAAAGATGCCATCAACTTGGTCATCTGGTACACACACTTTGTTTCTCAATGACAATTTCAATGATGAAAATATTCCTCAAATTTTGTAGGGTGGTTTTCCACCAGAAATATTAAATCTGGCAAATAACCATAAATGAATGGAATCACCCCTCCAAGTATAGCTCGTTGTTCACAAATTGAAGTCTTGAATTTAGGAAATAATAATTTGATAGGAAGGATGTCATTCAAATTCGATAATCTAAATCAGTTGAAGTCACTATTGATAAGGAGTAACGAGGTGAGTGGATCACTCCTCCCTTCCATATCAAATTATTTAGTATTGATTATTTTGGATATTGGCCATAACTTATTGACATGTCAGATAGCAAACTCAATAGGAAATTATTTGAAGCTACAAATGCTAGTAATGAGGAGGAATAAATTTGAAGGTAATATTCCTATAGAAACTACATGGCTAGAATACCTTCAAATTTTGGACTTTTCCTCAAACTACTTATTAGGACTCCTACCACATGACATTTTCAATTTTCAAGCAATGATGGTAGAGCTACATCAAGAATTAAGCTTAGCTCAAGTGGTCTAAATAACACACAACTAGCTAATATATAAAATAGTTTAGTACCATACACAGAGTACACACATAGGAATGGATTGCAATGCAAAGATGGGGAGTATGCATATGTCTTTTCCAACATGGTATATATTGACCTCTCAAACAATCAATTGAAGGGGGTTGTTCCTTATTCTTTGGAAAATTTTAAGGGTTTGAAGGTGTTCAACATTGCTATCAAAAATCTAAATAACACCATTCGAAATAATATTGTACAACTGAGTTGGTTGGAATCATTAGACTTTTCAAGAAATAACTTTTTAGGAGACATTCCAGATCTTGGTCCTTGAGCTATTTGGGAGCCCTCAACTTTTCCAACAATAATCTTTCAAGGAATATACCATGATGGGACACATCATGATAACATTCATGATTATTTTATATTTAAATAATCCAAATTTATGGGGATGTCCACTTGCAATGAAATGTTAGTGGCCAAAATTTCCTCTAGGTCCTCCTATTTCTACATTTATTAATGAAGAAAAGCATAGCAAAGAAAGTGTGTGGTAATGGATTGGAGTTGTATTTTTGTATAGAGAAGGTTTTGCAGCTATGATTTTACTTATTGTATTGGGCCATACATACTTCAAGGGAGTTGACTTGATCCTAAAATTATTTTTCCCTCAGCTTCACAAGTCGACAATATGAAAGTTTATATTTTCTATTGATGTTAATCAATATAAATATATTATAGTTTTTTTGAAGGAATTCAAATGATTATTCTAAATTATATCCTTTTTATATCTATTTATTTTATAGTTTTAAAAACTATTATAAGGATTGTTCATGTATATGAATAATTCATGGATTAAGTCCAGAGTATTTCACTCCCTCGTGATTGTGGTTGTGGTATGCTCTTATAGTTGGATTGTCTTTGCTATCTATTTCCTTGTGGTCAAGGATTGAATCTGCCACATACCTACCAACATGTTTGCCTATAGCTATTGGTGTTTTGTAATGGAAGTGCAAGGACTATGAAATTAATACAAATGTAACATACTAAATTTACATAGTAATTTAAGAAGTATATTTTAAAGTTAAAAAGAAACTAATTCATAATGGAATGACAAAGTGAAAGTTATAACTAAATCTAATTCACATGATCATAATATTCAACTGACTAACCAACCAATTGATATTCACATGAAAATTATGTGTTAGTGCATCAAAATTGTTGGTTGCATCTCGTTGTTGATCCCCTCATATTTTTTAATCTCTTCCCCTCTCCTTCCCCTCCTAATTCACTCTCACCCCCATGGGCAAGTTATTTGTCATTTGAAAGTTGGACATCTCTACTATTCAATAATTCATCACTCTTTTGTTGTGGGTATAGATTTGATGACCCAATATTTTCTTGTTGTCCCAAGGACTTTGAAGTTTGCACCACATTAAATGCAAATAAAACCAAAAAATTTGGGGAAAAAACATTCAAACATTTGAAAACTTCCTAAGAGAGGCTCAACAAGGTTTTGAATCTCAAAAGTATTTCTAAAATCCATAGTCATGAAATAGAGGAGGAATGATTTTCCAAATATCAATTGGATGATGAGTTTAATTTCTAAGCTTGTTGGTTAATGCACTTAAGTATTATAGTATCCATGATACCCTAAATATAAATCATAAATCATATTGTGCCTATGATTATTGGTTAACAAATTGATAGTAAAATTAATGAAATGGTAGTTTAGATTATTTTGGCTTGATTACCTTATTTTTGGTATATTTAGTTCATTTTATATAAGTATACAAATATTTAAATCTTACATATTATTTTAATAGACATCTTTATGCTCTCTGAATTAGGTAACAGATCTTTAATAGTCCATTTTTGGTACTTTTTGGCACATTGTGGTTGTGGTTGTACCTTTGATGTTCTAAATTTCATTGTCAACAACTTCAAGGTTTACGCCACATCAAATGCACAAAAGCATAGAAAAAAATTTAACATTTTGGAAAGCTCTAAGAGAGAAGTTTGACAGTGACTTCCAATCCATTAAATGCTTCTAAAATCCACACTCATAAAATAGAAGAGGAATAGTTTCCCACTTCCATTTCTAAACTTGTTGCTCAATTTACTGAAGTATTATAGTATGCTAATGAGTAAATTGTGTATCATTTTATGTCTATAATGATTGGTCAATTAGATTGGCAATATAATTCATTAATAGGTAGTGGAAATTTTAGAATTTCAACATTTTTGACTTGTTTACATATTTTTTATATTTTTGACTATCACACCAAAATTGAAGGAAATGGTGAGGAACATGAATGTTGATCATGCACCAAAGTAGAAGTCTTCTTTTCACACATCTTATTAAGTGCTCCCATTTTCTCCCTAAACATCTTGATAATGCTCAGTTCACATTTGTTGCTCAGTAATCTAGCCACAAGGGAATATGTGTCTATTGCTAAACTTGATTCTTTTTTTCACCAATATTTGATTCAATATTTGGCACCATTAAATCATCTATAGTTTCAGAAATGTGCTATATGTAAGATATGTTTGTTGTTATTTGAAGGAGTTATGCTAAATGACCACCATTTATAACTACCTCTATAATCACAAGCTCTTTAACTATTAGTATTAAAAGTAACACGAAACATAATTCCCTCATTAACATGCCTATTAGTATTAAAAGTAACACCTTAATTTCCAATTTATGAAAACCAATCAACCCTACCTCTATAATCACAACCTCTTTAGCTATAAATGGTATGGAAAATTTTGTGAATCACTGAGAGTTTGTAATGATTATGTCTAGTAAATTGAATTTAAATTTCTATTCAATTCTTTTTTAGTTGTCCAGTCTAGTCAATACCCATTGCATCAAAATTTTTGAGAAGTTTTCATGAGTACAATTGCATTGGAACATCAGCTTGTGTTTCCACGATCTAGAGTAGTGCCTGTAACATCAACGTCTATTTCCATACTTGATGATAGAGAAATATATTGACAA
Source organism: Cupressus sempervirens (assembly GCA_028749045.1). Classification (NCBI taxonomy): domain Eukaryota; kingdom Viridiplantae; phylum Streptophyta; class Pinopsida; order Cupressales; family Cupressaceae; genus Cupressus; species Cupressus sempervirens. Next base: position 815,229,439 of record CM053790.1, read on the forward strand.
AACTTTCACAAAAACTTATGAGACCGAAAGAAAGAAATATATGTCTCTACAAAAATATAGGTTAATCTATGACCCCTCTCGACTCATTTTAGGACAACGTATGTCCCTAGGAGCCCTAGAACCCCTAAAGACCCATGTGGTTAGTTCTAATTCATTGAGTGGGGTCATAGGTTAACCTATGACCCCTCTCGATGAATATCATGACAACCTATGTCCCTAGGGGTCCTGGGGCCCCTAGGGATGCATTTGGTTGGTTCTAATGTGTTGAGAGGGATCATAGGTTAACCTATGACCCCTCTCGATGCATTTCATGACAACCTATGTCCCTAGGGGCCCTAAGACCCCTAGGGATGCATGTATTTGGTTTTAATGCATTGAGAGGGGTCATAGGTTAACCTATGAAACCTCTCGATGTATTTCATGACAACATATATCCCTAGGGGCCCTAGGACCCCTAGGGACACATTTAGATTGTTCTAATGCATCGATAGGGGTCATAGGTTAACCTATGACCCCTCACGATGCATTTTACAACAACGTATGTCCCTAGGGGCCCTAGGACCAATGGGGATGCATGTGGTTGGTTCTAATGCATCGAGACAAGTCGTAGGTTAAAATGCATCAAGACGAGTCACAGGTTAACCTATGACCCTTCTCAATGCATTTCATGACAACCTATGTCCCTAGGGGCCCTAGGAGCCTTAAGGATGCATGTGGTTGGTTTCAATGCATTGAGAGGGGTCATAAGCTAATCTATGACCCCTCTCGATGCATTTCATGACAATGTATGTCCTTAGGGGCCCTAGGACCCATAGGGATGCATTTGGTTAGTTCTAATGCATCCCTCTCAACATATTTCATGACAACATATGTCCTTATGGGGCCAAGGACACCTAGGGACACATGTGGTTAGTTTTAATGTGTCGAGAGGTGTCATAGGTTAACTTATGACCCCTCTTGACACATTTGAGGACAACGTATGTCCCTAGGGGCCCTAGGACCCTAGGGACACATGTGGTTGGTTATAATGCATTGAGAGGGGTCATAGGTTAACCTATGACCCATCTCGATGCATTTCATGAAAACGTATTTCCATAGGGGCCCTAGGACCCTTAAGGATTCATATGGTTGGTTCTAATGTGTCAAGAAGGGTCATAGGTTAACCTATGACCCATCTAAATGCATTTCATGACAACGTATGTCCTTAGGGGCCCAAGGACCCCTAGGGACGCATGGGACTAGTTCTAATGCATTGGAAAGGTTCATAGATTAACCTATGACCCCTCCCTATGACCCCTCTCAAAGAATTTGAGGACAATGTATGTCCCTAGGGGCCCTACGACCCTTAGGGACACATGTGGTTGGTTCTAATTCATTGAGAGGGGTCATAGGCTAATCTATGACCTCTCTCGATGCATTTCATGACAATGTATGACTCTAGTGGCCCTAGGATCCCTAGGGACGCATGTGGTTAGTTCTAATGTGTCGAGAGGGTTCATAAGTTAAACTATGACCCCTCTCGACACAACTCATGATAACCTATGTGCCTAGGGGTCCTAAGGCTCCTAGGGAAGCATTTGGATGGTTCTAATGTGTCCAGATGGGTCATATGTTAACCTATGACCCATGTCGATGTATTTCATGACAACTTATGTCCCTAGGGGCCCTAGGACCCCTAGGAACACATGTGGTTGGTTCTAATGCATTGAGAGGGGTCATACGTAAACCCATGATGCCTCTCGATGCATTTCATGATAACATATGTTCCTAAGGGCCCTATGAATCCTTGGGATGCATTTGGTTGGTTCTAATGTGTCAAGAGGGCTCATAAGATAATGTATGACCCCTTTCAATGTATTTTATGACAATGTATGTCTTCAGGGACCCTAGGAACCCTAGGGATGGATTTGGTTGTTTCTAATGCATCGAGAGGAGTCATAGGTTAACCTATGATCTTTCTTGACTCATTTCAGGACAACATATGTCCCTAGGAGGCCTTGGACCCCTAGGGACACATGTGATTGGTTCTAATGTGTTGAGAGGGGTCATAGGTTAACCTATGACCCCTCTCAATGCATTTCATGACAATGTATGTCTCTAGGGACCTTAGCACCCCTGGGGACGCATATGGTTGGTTCTAGCACATCAAGAGGGGTAATAGGTTAACCTATGACCCCTCTCGCTGTATTTTATGACAATGTATGTCCCTAGATGCCCTAAGACCCCTATGGACACATTTAGTTGGTTCTAATGTGTCGAGAGGGGTCATAGGTTAACCTGTGACCCCTCTCGACACATTTTAATACAACGTATGTCCCTAGGGGCCTTACGACCCCTAGGGATGCATGTGGTTAGTTACAATGGATTAAGAGGGGTCATAGGTTTGACCCATTTCATGAAAACCTATGTCCCTAAGTGTCCTAGGGCCCCTAGGGATGCATTTGGTTGGTTCCAATGTGTTGAGAGGGCTCATAGGTTAACCTATGACCCCTCACAATGCATTTCATGACAACTTATGTCCCAAGGGGCCCTAGGACCCTTGGGGATGCATGTGGTTGGTTCCAATGCATTAAGAGGGCTCATGCGTTAACCTATGACCCCTCACAATATATTTCATGACAATGTATGTCCCCAGGCCCCTATGACCCCTAGGGACGCATTTGGTTGGTACTAATGCATTAAGAGGGGTCATAGGTTAACCTATGACCCTTCTTGACACATTTCACAACCCCTAAGGACGCATGTGGTTAGTTCTAATGCATTGAGCGATGCATTTTAGGACAACGTATGTCCCTAGGGGCTCTAGAACCCCTAGGGATGCATGTGGTTGGTTCTAATGCACCAAGAGGGGTCATAGATTATCCTATGACCCTCTTGATGCATTTAATGATAACGTATGTCACTAGGCACCCTAGGACCCCTAGGGACACATGTGGTTGGTTCTAATGCATTGAGAGGGATCATAGGTTAACCTATGACCCCTCTCGTTGCATGTTATGACAATGTATATCCCTAGGGGCCTTAGTACCCCTAGGGATGCATTTGGTTGGTTCCAATACGTCAAGAGGGGTCATAGGTTAACCTATGGCCCCGCTCGATGCATTTTCATGACAACATACATCCTTAGGGGTCCTAGGGCCCTAAGGGACACGTCTGGTTGGTTCCAATGCATTGAGAGAAGTCATAGGATAACCTATAACCCTCCTCAATTCATTTTCCTGATAGCGTATGTCCCTAAGGACACGTCTGGTTGGTTCCAATGCATCGAGAGGGGTCATAGGTTAACCTATGATCCCTCTTGACACATTTCATGACAACCTATGTCCCTATGGGTCCTAGGGCCCCTAGGGACACATTTTGTTGGTTCCAATGTGTTGAGATGGGTCATAGGTTAACCTATGACCCCTCTTAATGCATTTCATGATAACGTATATCCCTAGGGGCCTTAGGACTACTAGGGACACATTTGGTTGGTTCCAGTGTATTGAGAGGGGTCATAGGTTCTCTCAATGCATTTCATGACAATGTATGTCCTTAGGGGCCTTAGGACCCTTGGGGATGCATTTGGTTGGTTCCAATGCATTGAGAGGGGTTATAGGTTAACCTATGACCCCTCTCAATGCATTTCATAACAACTTTTGTCCCTAGGGGCCCTAGGGCCCCTTGGGACGCATGTTGTTGATTCTAATACATCATCTCGATGCATTTTTTGACAATGTATGTCCCTAGGGGCCTTAGGACCCCTAGGGATGCATTTAGTTCATTCCAATGCACCGAGAGGAGTCATAGGTTAACCTATGACTCCTCTAGATACATTTCATGACAATGTATGTCCCTAGCTGCCCTACGACCCCTAGGGACACATATGGTTGGTTCTAATGCATCAAGAGGGGTCATAGGTTAACCTATGACCCCTCTTGATGTATTTCATGACAAGGTATGTCCCTAGGGTCCCTAAGGCCCCTAGGGATGCATGTGGTTGGTTCCAATGCCTCAAAATGGGTCATAGCTTAACCTATGACCCCTCTTGATGCATTTCCTAACAATATATATCCCTAGGGCCCCTAAGACCCCTAGGGATGCATTTGGTTGGTTCTAATGCATCTAACCTATGACTCCTCTCGACATATTTAATGACAACCTATGTCCCTAGTGGTCCTAGGGCCCTTAGGGATGCATTTGGTTGGTTCTAATGCATTGAGAGGGGCCATAGGTTAGACATTTCATGACAATGTATGTCCCTAGGGGCCCTAGGACCCCTAGGGATGCATTTGGTTGGTTCTAATGTGTTGAGAGTGGTCATATGTTAACTTATGACCCCTCTCGATGTATTTCATGACAACATATATCCCTAGGGGCCCTATGACCCCTAGGGATGCATGTGGTTGGTTCTAATGCATCGAGGGGGGTCATAGGTTAACCTATGACCCCACTCGATGCATTTCACAACAACATATGTCCCTAGAGGCCCTAGGACCCCTACGGACACATTTGGTTTGTTCCAATACATCAAGAGGGGTCATAGGTTAACCTATGATCCCTCTCGACACATTTCATGACAATGTATGTCCCTAGGGGTCCTAGGACCCCTAGGGACCCATTGGGAATTTGTTGAAAGGGGTCAGTAGGGGCCATAGGGACATATGTTGTCATGAAATGCATGAAAAGTTTTTGATGCATTTCATAATAGTATTCTATTTAATAATAATATAATATAATATATTTTAATATAATAATAATATATTATTAGATTATATAACAATAATAATAATAACCATATATATTATTATCTATAATAATAGTTATATAATATTACTATATATATTTAATAATAATAATAATATTTATCATATATATTACTATATTATATTTAGTTATAATTATTATTATTATACATATTACTATATATAATAATAATAATTATAATCATATATAATAGTAATAGTTAATAATAATAATCATAATCATATGTAATAATATTAATTTTCACACTTCCCCCAAATAAATTTCCCTCTAAAACCCTCTAAAGTTTCCCTCTCAAATTTCTCTCCAAAATTGCAATTGGAAAATTTCTTTTCTCTCAAATTTCCCTCCCTCCAAAATTGCAATTAGAAAATCTATAGTGATCAGATACTCAATTACAGATCAGATACCTGATTTTATTTCAGGTATCCGATTAGGTTCAGTATTTACCAAACCTATTTGGTCAACCCAAAAAATGTGTTTTAGAAGGGTTTCACTGACACTCAGACTTCGAGTAGTTGTCTAACAATATTATTTTCATCAAAATTGAATGAAACAAAAATGGTTTTTTTATTACACTCTCAAGATTCCATCAATATAATTGCTATCAAATTCTGAGTTTGATAAGTATTTATTAGTTAATTTTCAATGAAGATGATTGTAAAGTGTTGATTGACATACTGATTGAGAAATAGCTATAACTTTCAAATGGTATAACATTTTTTAAATCCAAAAGTTGCGTCACATTCTATGCGTCGCCTAGTATAAGGAAAATAATAATAATATTTTGGTAATGTTTTCAATTAGTTAAGGTGGTCAAAGATGAGAGTTTTTTTTTCAAAAAAGTTTTAGTAGAAAATTCATATTTAATTATTTATTTGGAAAAAAATAACAAAAAATATGCATCACATCTGGGCATGAGTCTACTTTTTATATCTATAATTATATTTAAAAATATTATTATTTGATTTTGATTAAGGTGGTCAGACATACACCTACTTTTTATTTTTGCCCTAAAATTTTGGTAGTATTGCATTAAATTCCAAACTTTTGACCAATCAAATATTATTTTTCTCTAGATAAGGCCTAGTAGTTTAGAAACTACATTCAATTTCCTATAGATTATTTTCTTACAACTTTTTGATATAAAGTCCAGAACCACTTTAAAATTATGTGTCAAGTTGACATAACCCTGATTTGCTGGTTTTTCACTACCACTTAAAGCCATAGTTTGGTTGACCATGATCCTACACATACCCCTTAGATAGTGCAAATTACAATCATAAATGTACATACTTTTCATGGTGATGAGTTGTCTTCCATGGACTAAATTGACTATGCATGTTTCTAGGAAAATTATGTGTTAGTGCATCAAATTTTTTGGTCACATCTCATTAGTAATCCCCTGGTCTTTTTTGATCTCTTTCCCTCTCCTTGCCCTCCCAATTCACTCTCAACCCTATGGCCAAGTTATTTGTTATTTGAAAGTTGGACATCCCTATTGTTCAATAAGTGATCACTCCTTGGTTGTGGGTATAGCTTTTATGTCCTAGCATTTTCTTGTTGTCCTAAGGACTTTGAAGTTTGCACCACATTGAATGCGACTAAAACAAAAAAATTGGGAAAAAAACATTCAAACATTTGAAAAAGTCCTTAGAGAGGCTCAACAAGACTTTGAATCTAAAAAGTATTTCTAAAATCGACACTCATGAAATAGAGGAGGAATGATTTTCCAAATATCAATTGGATCATAAGTTTAATATCTAATATTGTTACTCAATGCACTAAAGTATTACAGTATCCATGGTACTCTCAATATAAATCATGAATCATATTGTGCCTATGATTACTAGTTAACAAATTGATAGTTTACTTATTTTGGCTTGTTTACATTATCTTTTGTATTTTTATTTCATTTTATATAAGTATACAAATATTTAAATCTTACATATTATTCTAATAGACATCTTTATGTCCTATCTAAATTTAGTAGCATCTTTAATAGTCCATTTTTGGTATAGTCTAGGACACTTTGGTTGTGGTTGTACCTTTGATGTTCCAAATTACATTGTTAACAACTTCAAGGTTTATGCCACATCAAATGCACAAAAAATTAACATTTTGTAAATCCCTAAGAGAGAGGTTCAACAATGATTTCCAATCCAAAACATGTGTCTAAATTCCACACTCATAAAATAGAAGAGGAATGGTTTCCTAGTTCAATTTCTAAGCTTGTTTCTCAATGTACTGAAGTATTATAGTATGCATAATGAGTAAACTGTGTATCATTTTGTCTATGATGATTGGTCAATTAGATCATCAATACAATTCATCAATTGGTATTGCAATTTTTAGAACTTTAGCATTTTCGGCTTGTTAACACTATTCTTTTATATTTTTCACTATCACACCAAAATTGAAGGAAATGGTGAGGAACATAAATGATTCTCTTGCATCAAAGTGTAGGCCTTCTATTTACACATCTTATTAAGTGCTCACGTTTTCACCCTAAACATCTTGATAATTCTTAGTTCACATTTCTTGTTCAGTAATCTAGCCACAAGGGAAGATGCACCTATTGCTAAACTTGATTCTTTTTATTCATCAATCTTTCATTCAATATTTGGCACCATTAGGTCATCTATAGTTTCAACGACGTGCAATATATGTTTGAGATGTTTGTCCTTCTTTGAAGTAGTTATGCTAAGTGACCATTATCTATAACTACATCTTGATAGTACAGATCATACTTGAGTTTGTATTGTAATGCATCTTTGTCATGATTCCTACTAATGTGACACTTGTAGTAAGAATATCCCTTTGCATTAGTTCATAAAAAAGTGAGTGCATATAAGTCTTGTATTCTATGTGGTAGCTCATTTAACATGGATTTAGTATTTTCAAGAATCTCATTGAGTGACTTGTATACTTATTTTGGCCTCTAGTAGCATGTGTTACTTGTAAGATTGGGTTTAACCTAGCAAAGGGCATTTCCTCTACCTAAGTCATATTTTCCATCATAGTAGGTTGGTCTCATGTATCCATGTTATTAAGTTGAGAGAGTTGATGCATATTTTTTTTCATTAAAGCATCATCTATAGCTAGTAATAGGATTCATTGAACATGGGATCATTCTTGGGTAGAGTTATAAGTACTACACGTTTGTAGTTTGGACACTACATATATTCATATTCAGAATATTTTCAATGTCGTTCAAAGTTAGGATTTTCAGTAATTAGATGCATATGTTTCAATTGTGTTTGCTATGGGGTAGTTATTTCTTGTTTTTTGACTTTCTTACATACAAATATTTGTTCTTTATGTTCAACATGATGTGTTCTCCTTTTTTTTAGCTCCATTGTCTTTTGAGCTCATGTCCAAGTTGTCTCTTTTGTCTAGGTCTCAACCATCTATTTCAAAAGTATTGTAAGAGAAATTTTTAAAAACATGTTTTATAAAATTGATGGAATTTTTTGTAATTCTTTCCAAACATTCATTTGATTTCCATTACCTCCTATGACATCAAGGAGTGACACCTCTGATGTCAACGACAACATAATGTTCAACAATAGAACCCACATATAAAATGTTTGATTCAATGCTAGCCAAATCCTTTTTTTTAAAGGAAACCACTCTATTTTTTTCACTCCACCATCTTTGTTCTATAACAAACATTAGACCTTCTTCTCTATTATGCATTCTTTTAACATGCATGAGCTTCAACACTTCACCTCTTTCTAACCTCCAGAACTCTCCTACATAGAATCGACTCCTTACAAATTATCTATTGTATATAAAACTACCACATGCTTACAAATTAAAACATAATTCCCTCATTAACATGCCTATTAGTATTACTTGTAAAAATTTACACCTTAATTTCCAATATATGAAAACCAATCAACCTTAATCACCAAGAGTTCGTAACGATTACTGCAGTGATGGAGAAAAACACAGGAGCTCCTCGACTCCGTGATATATGCTGAACAAAAATATTCCATGTCAAATACTCAGTTATCACAAATTGGATATTTTGGCAATTTCCACCGGTAATCAGCCGTCCACTCAATTGAATTTAAATTTCTGTTACAATCCATTTTTAATCGTCCAGTCCAGTCAATACCCATTTCTGACAAGTCTTTGTGATTGCAAGTGCGTCGAAATTCCTGGTTGTCTTTATTTCAGACGTCTTTCCATGACTCGCCTGTAACATCAGCTTGTATTTCCACGATCTACAGTAGTGCCTGTAACATCAGCTTGTGTTTCCATACTTGATGACAAAGAAAAATATTGATTTTCATGTCTCGGGGTCTGTACTCGACAAAGCTTCCACCAATTATGAGATCGAAAGAAAGAAATTTCTACTCAGAAATGTAAAATGGCCCAATCTTTGACGGTGATTTATTGTCTTTCACGGACTGACTTGACTTGCATGTTGTTAGTTAGTGCTTCGAAGTTGTTGGTCGCCTCTCATTGTTGATTGTTATTGTTGCTCCTTTTTATTCTCCTTCCCCTCCCAATTCATCCTAGGCAGTCCTGGCACCGGCTACGGTGCAACATATTTGCACCGGCCGGGCCCCTCCTCCATCCTTTTTCCGACGACTCCAACTTTACTTGGCGCAGGTACAAACGGCAGGCGCAGGTACAAAGGTCCCTTCCACCGCCGTATGTTGTCCGACGCCGCCCTCCGCCATCTCCTCCGCCATCCAACGTTTTACAATTAATATCAACCAAACTCATTATTGCTCGTCCCGCCATTTTTCGTGGAGTCTGTATCAACAGAGCCGAAGTCATTTTCCTATCATATTTGCTGGGTGAATTTTCGTCTGTCTCGCTGTTGCTGAGTTTTGGCGTCATCGTTCTCGCCGCTGGGTGCCATTTTAGTGCTTGTTGTTGGGTTCTTTGTATTCATAGGTAAGTCTTTGTTCATTTAAATTTCCATTCCCTTTGTTTGTCTGAATTTGGTACATGGAAGTTCTACATTTAGTGTTAAAGGTGAAAAAAATTTCAAAGTTTTCTTTGTTACCAAGTGTTACGATTCAAATTTTTGCAACTACATAAATGTTTTGAGACTTTGGATTTCTTTGTTTTATAGATAAAAAGTAAAAGGGCCTGCGAATCATTTATCATTTACTGTTACCTCGTATTGTGCTGAATGTTGTTTAGGAAATTGGAAAAATGGGTATTTTTGTATTAAAGAAATGAAGAAAACATTACATTTCAGAGAAAAACATCATAGTTTATTAACATCTATCATGTGAAACAAAAATAAAATAGAAATATTTGTACATAAAAAATACAATAAATTACTATAAAGTAATATTTGTGCATAAAAAATTCAATACTCATTAAAAAAATTATCAAGTAAAATCAAATTTTTATAGTACATTTATTTAAACTTATATAAATAAGATTAAATAGTTTTTATAATTTTAACTTATATAAATATTAAAAAAGAGAAAATTAATTTATATAATTTTATATCTATTTATTTTATAATTTTTATAAGTGAGATTTCTATAATTAGATTTATTTTCTATAATTGTTACAATTTTGATTTTTAGTCTCTTTCGATGAATTAGAATTAAGTTCTAATATAATTTTTAAACTTAACAAGAAGAAGTGTGAAGAGTGAAGAAAAAGAAGACTATTACAAAATTATTACTATATAATATATGTCTGAAATACATTAAATTAGTAAAACCTTCTTTGTTTAATAATTTATAAAGATAATCTGGAAAATAATAGAATTGATAAAATTATAAAAGATAGCATAAGCATTAAATAAATTCACTCAAATAAAAATTATTTTAATTTCAAACAATAAATGCTCATTTTAATTAAACAAAGAAATGTGTTGTTTCTAAATTCCTTTAAAAGAAGACTATTACAAGATTATTAATATACAATATATGTCTAAAATACATTAAAATAGTAAAAACATCTTTGTTGAATAATTTATAAAGATAATCTAGAAAATAATAGAATTGATAAAATAATAAAAGATAGCATAAACATTAAATAAATTCACTTAAATAAAAATTATTTTAATTTCAAACAATAAATGCTCATTTTAATTAAACAAAGAAATGTGTTGTTTCTGAATTCATTTAAATTAAATATAAAAAGATAAAATAGTTTTATCAAATTATGTAAATAAAATAATTAAATTAAATCAAATAATTGTTGTGGATACTTTAGGCATCTTAAATAAAAGTGTCACCTGAATAGTAATATCAAGTCAAAACTTTCTTAACATAATTCAACAAGGCTTCGGAGGATTGAGTGAAGATTTAGATGTAATTTTATATATTTAATGGTTATTAATAATTTATGATTGTTGATTTTTATAGTTTTTTTTCCTATTTTTCAAATAATAAAATAAATGAACTTTATAAATAAAAGTTCAATTTGCATGATAAAACAGAGATAAAATAATCTTATTTAATATTTATAAATTTAATTTCATATATAACATCATTTTAGTCTTATAAGAAATAATAATTGATTTCATTAGTTTTAGTTTAAAAATAAAATTATTAAATAATATAAATAGCCAAAAAAAAATCATTTTTAGTAAATAAGATATTAAAAAAATTTGATAGATTTATAAAAAATTAAAATTATTTAGATTTAAAAAATTAATACATTTATCAAAAATTTAAATTACATATAATATTACTTTAGTATAAAAGAAATAATAATTAATTTTATTAGTTTTGATTTAAAAATATAATTGTAAAATAATATGCTTTTAGCTTAGGTGAATGTTTTTTTTAAAAAAATTATGGAACAAACAAATCGGAAAATCATAGAGAAAGAAAGTTTGGAAAAGATATTAAATATATATTTTAATTTTCTTTTTAGATGATGAGCGAACGAGGCAGTTTGTCAGTACCTGTTGAACGGACTGAGGAGTGCGTACAATAAAGACTGACACTAACACTATTCATGCCCATGGGATGGGATGCCATGCAAATGGTGAAGGCTGCCAATGCAAATAGGTTGCACCATAGCCAAAGCCAACTAGAAGTTGTCTTGCCCAATGAAAATTTTAGATTTCAACATTTTCAAGAAAATTTAGTCTTTATTTTCTAGCAGACACCACTAGACATTACAATTTGTGCAAAATATTCACTGTTTCTGAGGTAAACAAATGCTCAAATATGAGGCAAAAACAATAGTCTCGCCTATAGATAGGCAGGATGAATAATATCACCTTTTACCTAAACAATAAGATGATGTAATATAGGTCCAGAGATTTCCAAGTGTGAATATTCGCTTGCCGAATAAAAGAGCTTCAAATAGAAATTTTGCAGTCTCAAAAACAAAAATTTGCAAAAGTACTCTTACTTTTGCAAAACTGGAAGAAATTATTATTATTACATGGGGACCAAAAACTATTAACGTCTCTTGTTTAAAGCTAAAAACATTAGAGGAAAAATGAAATGTCTCTTTCCTCCTCATTCAATAGGAATTTAGTTTTTCTTAGATATTGATCAAACTGTTTTAGATATCGTTTTAGATATTTTTATTATACAATAATTAATATATATAAATAAATATAATATATTTTATTATCATTTATAATTTAATAAGAATGCATATGTAATAAAATAAATTTTATAACTAATAGAATATAATAAAGTTAATTTTTTATCTTCAATATTTTACTTTTTAACTTTCTGAAACATAAAAAATATAATATCCTAATTAAGTATAATTATATTAAAATATATATTTATTAAAGCACTTGATGATAATAAATTGAATTATTTTTTCATTCTTTTTCTTGTTGATAATATTTAATTATGTCCATAATCTAAAGTCTTTCAACTAATAATAAAACAATTTAAAGAACAATTTGTAATTAAACTAGGGGAAGAGTACCAAGAGCTACTATAGTAATTTTGAATCCTAAGCTACTTAATGATGCAATAGATTTTGACCATTTGCTTAGTCTCATATTTAACTCAAGTTGTTGATAAGTGATCTCTGAACTTATCTATCATGAGATTCTGGCTTGATCTCTAATTCAAAAATTTTAATGTAAATTAGAATGACATGTTTCAAAATTTAAAAATTGTAATGATTTTCTTTGTCATACTTATAGGTACATGATAGTGTAAACATAATTCTTTTTTGAGTTACATATATATATATATATATATATATATATATATATATATATATATATATATATATATATATATATGCACAAAAAATGTACCTTACCTACTACATGTTTTTTTAATGCACAACTTTTGATTTGACAACTTTGTATATAACTTAATTACTAATAACTATTGATTTAGCTTTTAGATGAATTTTGTGGAATCCTTCATGCGTGCAAATGTTAAAAGTGGTCATAATGCTATTTGAATTGTATTTTATATCGTTCTATTATCCACTTACTTTGAAGCCAAAATAAGTGGTACAATTGATCCAATACTTACATATGTCACATGCTTTATTTTATAAGAAAATAGATTATTTTACATTTACATTAAATAAAAAACCCCTCATCTTATAATTTTTATAGAGTTTTACACCGAGAGTGGGTCACACCTTTTCATTTAATTTTCTCTAATTTGGAAATGCCTCTTGGCTTTGGTATATATATTGCATATCTTGTGTTTCCTTGTTTTGCTTGTTGCTTTGTTCGTTGCGAGTGAGCGTTCAAGCATAAACGAAAGGTACAACAAAGAAAAATGCATTGCAAGGATTACTAGGTATTTTGTTGGATCTCTATAACATTTTGATTTGGAACTAAAATGAACATCTCATGTGTTTGGCTTGAGTGTTTTTAAATGCTTTCATAGATTCACACTTCATTTGGTGCTTTAAAATTGAATCTAGATTTGCTTTCACGCATATATGTTTCACATAGTAATTAGGCCCTATGAACACTATTTGGGAGATCTTGAGAGATTGAGCTTCATTCGTTTGCTTTCCATGTGAAGCTCCTCTTGACGACGGATCCCCTTGTAGGTAGGGAAGGATATTTGTCATTGTCTCACTATTCTGCTTGGGTTTGTCCTCAACATCCATTAGTACTTTCTCTTTTGAGACTAGTGGTGTTTGTTGTTGGATTTTTCAAAAAGTTAATGAGGTGATTTCAAATTAGCGTGTCAAAAAATCTTGTTTGCTATGTTTGGGTAAGGTGAAGAGGCTAGAGGAGTATGCTCTGTTCCCTTTTGGGCACATCAGAAACTTGGAACCTTTGAATCCAAACCAAGTCTCCATGTGGTACAACTTTGTGAGTCTTCCTTGATTAGAGAGGGTTAAACCGTAGTGGACATTCCCTTTATTGGGTCAACCACGTGGATGGTACCTCAAGCGGTAATAGCCATTTTTGACGTGGTAGTAGCAACCGCTATATAAATGTCCTTGTGGGGGAAATCCTCACGGGTGTAGTCTTTTGTTGGGTTGTCGGATCTCCTCAGTATCTTCGATTGATTAAATTCTTGGAATATGTCAAAACCCTGGTACGCCAGGATTGGATTTCGCCCACTCTAGATTGCAAAAGCTGTAGAGTTGACCATTACTAAGAACCTTAGTGCTGCCAAATTTTCTTTTCTAAGACTATGTGCGTGATTGAAAAATACTTTGAGAACATACACAGTAGTGGTTTTAGGGATTAGATTCATACTACGACACTATTTTTGTTCATGTGCAAGGTTGCTTTGTCCCTTGCCCATTGCTTGTAGATGTTTGCTTGAAATCTCTGATTGTTGTTCTATGTGCCTGATTATTATTTATAAATCTAAAATTGATCTTAGTTGGTTAAAAAAGGACAATTCATCAATCATCATTTGGACTCTAGGGTAACCGTGTTTTTGTTATTCCTGAGTTTATTTGACCATTGTGCACCTAATCTTGAGTGTCTAAAATTGTTGTCACTTTCAATCTTTGCATCATAGCTATCTTTGAGTTAGTAAGTGAAGAAAGTTATCTCATATCAATTTATCTCATATTATTACATTTTATTATAGAACATTATAACTCTTGGATAATTTCACAATTGTGAGACCAACAATGGCATATTGTGTTAACCAATCATGAGACTTATATTGGCACATTATGTCTTTTTAAGCAAGACATGTTATGTTGGTGTTTGAAAACGTTACCCATTTCCAATTACCCTGATGAGAATATGACACATCTAGGGGCAGCTAACTCCCATTATCAACACATCCATTATATTTTCTCTTGGATTTCCTTTTAGCAAACCCATTCGATTTTTTTTTTTTTGATCAATATCATGTTTGTCTCTCAAACTATGTATATTTCCATCTTGACATATATAGGAGTAATTTTTTCAATCCAATCATTGTAATGGAGATACTTGAATTGGTAATTTCATTCTAAGATGTGCCTTCATGGATCCAACTGGTCCAGTTATCGCAAATCTGATGAATTTAGCTGGGACCCAAAGTGGGTCCGGCTAAAAAAATTTCGTTTCCAAACCACTAATATGGCAAACTGGTCCATTGATTATCTCGAGCTTACTGGAATCCATTTTAACCACTGATTTACCATTAAAAACTTATTTCAATTATTTCCGCACCATTGTGAAAACTTTTTTAGGAGGCCTGTTGCTCGACTTTAAAAAAATTGACATAAACACCTGATCAAGCTCTAAAACTCAGGATCTCTGTTCTCTCTAACATGTTCAATAGGCTTGCCAGATCTCATTGCATGACGACATCAAGGTCACAAGATATTGACCTTCGAAGTTGCCAACTTAAATTCACCTGCAGATAAACATGTTAGAAAACTGGAAAGTGCATTTGGAAATGGCCTGGAAAACTGGACATATGGGCACTTGGGGATCTGGAATCTAGGGCATGAGTACATTGTCATGAGGAGAATATGATTATACGATTTGGGCTCATGATGGATCACAAGGAAAATTTGGCGAGCATCTGAAGTTGGCTACTTGGATTTTGCAAACTGGGAACAATGACAGAAAGCAATTTTTGCAAATGGAATTGGCTTGGAAAAGTGTGCAGACGAATTCGTCAAGACATAAAAATTGACACACCTGGAGTATTTTCAGTATAGAACATAGGGAAACCAACCATTCGATCTCACCTATCACGAATCAGGAGATATGACATCATGAATAGGGGTTCCAATCAATCTGTAAATACTGACACCAGTAAAACTTTAGAAATTCCGTTTGGAATCGCATTTGAAAACTGATCAAACGGATTCGTCAAGAGCTAAATTTGAAACATGATAGATCTCTAACGTCTACAATGCAACACAAAAGGAATTTTAACATTTGGGTCAACTGGTCAAAAGTTACAACACGTCAAACATGGCTTCCCAGAATTTTGAATATTTTGCAAATGTGTGAAAACAGTAAACTACCAAATTTGAGGGATTCAAAACCTAGTCAAACAAACTCGAAACGACTCAAAATTTGAAACATAGGCTCTCAGGTATGGATACTAGATATTTCCAAAGTGGTGAATCATGATGTAATTCTAGGTGTGAGATATTCAATCACAAACACAACCTCCTGTCGCTGTTTGACACTTAGGTGAAAATGCAAGATTGACAATTTCTAAAAGCAAGACTTCGCCAAATGACTCAGAATGATGATTTAACTTCATAGAACACTTAGACAGGTTGAAAATAGGGTGTTAGAAACATTAAACACCTTTTAGGCTTCAGACTGGCAGTCAGGTACATAGGTATCAAAAAGCTTTCATAGGGCTTAATTTCTCAACAGTGCTCAAAATCAGGGCTGCAATTTTGAGCACCAACATGTTATTCACTGGAAGCAAAGATAAAAGCATGGATGAGTTGATGATTGATAGATTATTAAGGCAACATGGGGTTGAAACATTGAGATCTCACATAACTCATGAAGATATTGATGGAACTACTTCAACAAATGATTTTTTTGGAAGAAATCAATACTGCTCTCCATTTCTTGCTCCTCCTAGATTATCACCTAAATTCTCTCACCTAATGGATGATAAAATCAGAGAAGATGAATTGGAAAAGATAACATACTTGGAGAAGAAAATATTGTGTAAATTATGTGTACTTCAGAGATTTTTATCACATATTTGGAGATGTCTTGTCATTGATGCCAATACAATTCTTTCCTTTTGTCATTATTCTTGCCTTTTTTGGTCATCTCAAAATTATCCCATTGAGATTACATCCCATGTTAGTTGTACTCAAGTTCATTCAAAATTATTATAAGCTTAAATTAATGTACATACATAACACATTTCTAGTGATCAAAGGAGTACGGTTACCCTGAGATTGTCAAATGAATATAAATCTTATATTGAGTCATTGTTATTGATGGGTGTGGGGTTTCCACAATATGTGAGAACATTATTTGGATCTTGGTTATGAAGTTAATGAATAAGAGGGACACATTTCTATTAAGAAAATATGTAATGAACACATTGAAAAGGGTGTGTTCCCTTCGATCACAAAACAATGAAATTGATGCCAAAAGTTTAAGTTTATGGCATGTAGAGGAAAAAGACAACTTCTTCTACTATAAAACACCCAATAGTGGAGAAAACTTTCCATTTATTATAGGTTTTCAAACACCATAGATGTGAGAGATGATGGTGAGATATTCACATAACTCTATTATAGCACTGGATTCCACTTTTTCAACAAACAAATATGTTGTGAGTATACCAATTTCAACTATATTAATATATATTGATATCCAACTATACCAATGCCAACTATATTAATATTAATTTCTAACTTTTGGATCCATGCTTGTGCTGAATCTTTTTTTGTACCATCAAATGTTGCTAGTGTCAACCTAGACATCCTATTCTACAGATCCTTTTTGAAAAAATGGTTCATTTGACTTCCCATTGATCCATTCTTTAAGTTGTGAAACTGGATAAATGGGAGTTGTTGTCTTATTTTTGGATCAATCTTCGTATAAGCCTCCATGTTGGCATCAAGATCTCCTTTCACAAGCTTTAGTTCTTTGCCTCCATTACTAAAGACTTTTTTGGGTATGAATGAAGGTTGTGTACGGTGTGCGCCTCCTATCCTTGATAAATTCATTGTTGCCTTCTTTCATTCTCTTTCAAGAGCGCATTGATCTCTTTGAACTAATTAGCCAAATATTGTACAGAATGAGTAGGGGATTGAAATGGGAATTACTAATTCGATTACATGTCCAAGACATTCCAAAAAAAAGAAATCTTTTTTCAATGAATGATCTTAAATGGATACCTATCGGAAATGAAAATATCTAGGAGCTTGACTTATGTGCTGCTATCCCTCTTGGGAGACTTGTTCACTTTATCAAAGGAGAAGGTATATTGCAGGATGACATCAAGACAACATTTCTACATAAAGCTCATAGAGAGCCCAAATTGGAAAACCCTACTAACCATAGTACCATAATGTATTCAAAGTATGCTTAACATTTTCCATATAATTAAGCATGTCATATATATATATAAGATTTATCATGTTGATTAATATATTGGTTTCTACATGTCCTTAAAAAGATATGAAAGTTTATACAAAAAAGGGGTTGCCAAATGAAAATAATTAGAGCATAATAAAACATGACATATGAAAATACATACAAAGTTTATTCCAATTTCTTTTTAACTATTTCATTTTGACACATGTTGGTATATTTACATCCATGTAGAATTACTAAGATACTTAAGATGTATATAAATTTTACATTCATTCTACTTTCATAAATTTGTACTTCCTTGAAGTAAGAAATGGAATTGAATACCTATGTTTTCATAAAGTTTTTGTTTGATTTAGAATCATCTTGGTTTTTTTTTTAAATTTTCAAATTACATTTACTTTTGTGTACTTCAAAAAATTCATGTATTATAATATAGATTTAATGGTACCACTATAAAAACTTTTTTACGTATTTTAACAATATTAAGGGTCACTAACAATATTAAAAAATTTCAGGATGGGTAGAAAGAATAAGTGGGAATCACTTATCAAGTTAGATGTGCAAGACATCCCAAATGAAGGAAATCATTTCTCAAGTTGTGAACTTGAATGGACACCTATTGGAGATGATAATAAACAACAAATAGATTGGTGTGCTGCTATCCCTCTTGAAAGGCTCCCTCACTTTGTCAAAGGGGAAGGTTTATTGGATAGTACTGAAACAACATTTGTGCGTAAAAGGATTTTGGAGAGTAATTTGATAGAACCTACTAATCATGCCACAAAGATGTATTCAAGGTTTGTCTGCTTTAATAAATTGATTAAGCATGTCACTTTTTTTTTTATATCCATTAACTTATATATTTTTATATCCATTAACTTATATTTTTTCACATGTTTAAACAGTTATCATTGTGCTTTTGGGCCACTAGATAAAAGAAATGCACCAACAAGCAAGGAAAGAAGTCACAATTTTATTCAAAAAAGGGGTTGTCAAACTCATTTTAATGTTAGGGTTATGTATGGTAGACCAGATGTTGCAATAATTATATATAATGAATTTAGTCATCAAGATGCCAATGGTGAATTTTGTCATGGAAAA
The DNA here is from genome assembly GCA_028749045.1 of Cupressus sempervirens. Taxonomy (NCBI): domain Eukaryota; kingdom Viridiplantae; phylum Streptophyta; class Pinopsida; order Cupressales; family Cupressaceae; genus Cupressus; species Cupressus sempervirens. Next base: position 815,248,721 of record CM053790.1, read on the forward strand.
AATGACCCTTCTGGTGATCCAAGGAGTAGTTTTGCACCAAGGTTATCAACTGAATGTAAATCATATATTGAATCCTTACTATTGATGAGCGTAGGGATTGACACAATATGTCAATGACATTACCTAGATTCTAGTCTAACAAAGTTGATGAATAAGAGGGATACTTGTTTGCTAAGAAAGGATGTGTTAAATGCATGGAAAAGAGTGCGTTCCCTACATTCACAGAAAAATGAGGATGATGCAAAAAGTGTATGTTTGTGGCATATAGAGGAGAAAGATAACTTCTTTTTTTATAAAACACCAAAAAATAAAGAAAATATTCCATTTATCATAGGCATCCAAACACCATGGATGCAAGAGATGATGGTGAAACATTCACATGATTCAATTATTGCGATGGACTCCACATTCTCAACAAACAAATACTGTGTGAGTAGAACAATTTTAATTTTTTTTTTATGGATTTTAATTTAGCCATTAGTTTTATTTGTCTAAAAAATTAATATATTGTTGTTTTTTTCATGTGTAGTATCAACTTTATACTTTGCTTGTATTTGATGAACAAGAAGCTGGTGTACCGGTTGCATGGGCCATATCCTCAAGAAATAAAATTGAGGATATAAATGAATGGCTAATGGAGATTTATAAAAGAGGGAAACAATATAGAGAAGATTGGCATGTCAACGCATTCATGACAGATGATGCTAGCGCCGAGATTGAAGCAATAAGGTTTTCTCCAACCTTAGTTTATAGTTAGAAGAATGCAAATTTTTAATGTTTAGTTTATACATATATATGTTTTCCAATTTTTAGCATAAACAAGTTTCAATTTAAGAATTATTATTTTTAGAATACTACTTATGAACTTTGATAATTAATTATCTTGTAGATTATCCTTTAAGTGTCGAGTGTTGTTATGCATCTGGCATGTGCGTAGGGCATGGCTGAAGAATGTGTACAAGTAAGTTAATATTTTATTAGAATATATGAAAAATCACATACATAACATCATAACTCTATATTGTTGTATATAATCCAGATTTGTTAAAAATAAAGATGTTGGAACAAGAATATTTGATAGACTGGGTGAGATAATGTATGCAATGCATGAAAATGAAGATGCCATTACTGATTTGATAATGAAGTTCATAGAGGAATTCAAAGAAGAGAAGGAATTCATTAATTACTTTCAGAATTATTGGTGCCATGATGAGAGTCGCATTGGTAAGACCATCAAGATTATCTTTTATATTTTATTATGAATTTATATAATTTAAATTAATTATTCTATATGCTAAGATGTCATGTTTGTTTTTCTAGCAATGTGGGCAAAAAGCTTTCGGAGCTTCCCTCATGCAAATCAAGAAACTAATGCTTCGATAGAGTCATATCACTCCCACATCAAGAGTCAACATCTAAGTGATTGTTCTAGGAAATGCACAAGAAGAATGGATTGGCTCATCTATACACTTCTTCATAGGGTAGAGCCATTCTATAAAAATAAAAGATATTTGCAACAATCTGGATTTTTAACCAACTTCAAAAAGGAAAGATATTACATAACTACATTAGAAAGATCAAAATTAATACCAGATACTGATTGCTATCAAGATGACCAGCTACCAAACACATATAAAGTTAGAAGTCAAACTATTCCAGCAAAATGGTATTTCGTAAGGAAATTTGGACCAAATTTGCATGTGTGTGATTGTGAATGGGCAAAAAGAGGAAACACATGCAAACATGTGTTGAAGATCTTATATATAATAAAGAGAAACACACATGATAAAGTTGTTGGTAAGTATCATTTAAAATTTAGCATTAATTTATTTACATTTTATTAAAAAAAATCTATGTTAACTATATTAGTCTCATTTAAAATTACAGAAGCTTCTACTCCATTGGTCGTTGATGATGAGGAAGTCATAGGAAGATCGAGTCATGACATTAATGTCATTGGTAATGATCAATATGATCTCTATAGTTAAATATTAAATGATTTTATAATTCTCAACATTAATTACGTAATATTTCAATTGTAGATGATTGTATACTTTCTGGAAATCAAGATGTGCTTGAGGTTAACGTTGGTGAAGGTGACAAAACTGGTAAATTTCATAACTATCATTTTTAATGAAATTTCAATATTTATCAGTAATTCTGACTTTGTTATTACATTTGTATTGCAGATAGTTGGAATTTATCTACTACTATCAATGATAAGTTTCAAAAATCTGTTGATTATTTAAATTCATTGCTCGAAAATTTACCAACTAGTGATTATGACAAAGACATCTTTAGTCAATCTGTTGACAAATTTAGAGAAATTCATGCATCTCTTGCTTCATCTTCCAAATTTAAACCAATCCCTGGCTCAGATAACATATCTATGAGACGAATAGCACCATGGTTTAGTCCAAGTAAAATGAAAAAAAGTCATTCCATTCACAAAAAGCGTAAATCCCTCTCTAGAAACTTAAATAGTAGAGTTGAGGAGAATGAAAATTTCCAGTTCCCCTCTATAGGATGCAAAAAGAAAAAGAAAAAGAAAAAGGTCATAAATCGCTCAAATATAGCTATTCAAGAAGAAAGAGATATTATCAGGCAACAAGGTGAGTGTATTTTTAAGAAAAAGTATTTTTATAATTACATAGCAATAATTCTTATTTTCATTTCATGTATTAATCATATTTCATTGTAGGTTTGGGTGATCGAGAAAGTATTCCACAGCATCAATTACCTTTCTCCATTGATCTAAACCATACAACAATTGGTGAAGTGAAGTTTCCAAATGGTAAGCTTTTAACTATTAAGTGTCTTTGTTACTTTTATAATAAAATACTTGGTTCATAGTTCTAACCACTTCTATATGTACAAGATACAATTATTAGAGATCAACCGTCAATGATCAATACTATCCCTATCCATACCTTTTAACAAGTTATTGTAGGTAGATAGTAATTTTAATATTGTTTAGATTATGTACATAAATTAATTTTATACTTGAACATTTTATATAAGTTAAAATGTTAAATATAAGTTTTTTATGTAGATTTGGATGATCAACAAGATGCTCAACAACTTGCGTTGCCCTTCTCTATTGATCTTAACCAAACATTAACAACAATGGATGTGATAGATACTAGTCAAGGTAATGACATTATATAAATCAATGAATTATGAGTCTTTAGTTTGTAAATTTATTTTGCCAAAGTTTACATACTAAATGTTCATATTATTGCAGGATTAGATGATGAACAGAAAAATCAAGAATACATGCAACTAGATTCCATTGAATCTAATCAGGCAGCAACAAAAAATGATGCAATAGAAGCTAGATATGGTAATGAAGTTATGAAATAAACATAATTATGAGTATTAAATTGACAACTATATTTTAAATTTATTGATGATATATATTAAATGTTAATGCTTTTTTTGAATTAGATGATCAACAAAAAATTCAAAAAAGCATGCAACCATATTTTATTGATCTTAATCAAACAATAGCAAGAACGAACACAATGCAAAGTAGAGATGGTAAGGAAAATACGAAATGAACTTCAATCAATTGTGTCTTTAGTTTGAAAATGAATTTTATTATTAACACAATATATTTGCAGGTGTTGATGATGTTTATATGGAGGATGGTGATCAACACTTTTTTGTAAATTTATCGAAGTGATAAAATGGTTCCAATTAGAAGAGAGGTCAATATAAGTCAAGACTAAGAGCTTCACTATGAAAGATTTTCAAAACATATTGTATTATTTTATCATCCAAATATTACATCCTTGATTTTGTGCTTTTACAAGGGATTTGATTTTGTCTCGTAGTGAAAGCATTATGATGCTTTGAGTTATATTTTGGTAAAATAGTTGTTCATCATCTTCATATATTTATGTTGTCTTGAACTTTCCATGTGTTATTTGATTAAAGTTAGCATGTAACGTTTGATCCAACTTTAGTATTGCAATAACACAAATGTTGAAATAACATATGTGTATGGTTATGAATAACATGGTCAAATTAAGCAATTTTTTTGTAACATTTTATGTGGTTAAGAATCATGTAATTTTTCTCATTCTTACTTAGAAGAAAATAAGATGACAAGATATAGAATATATAAAATGAAACGATTAAGTAGGTTAACTATCTAAGAAATTATATTCAACATGGTTGTCTTATGAATTATTTTGTACAAAAAATTGATACTTGATAAGTAGGAGATCATTTCCATGGATGAAACTCCATAATTAAGCGCACTCAAGCTGGAGTAGTACTAGGATGGGTGACCTCTCAGAAATTCTTGGTGCTTCACCCTTGTGAGCATCACCTAGATCCAATGAGTGCTAAGTGTTACATTTATACTCATGAGAGATGGATTCATGTTGAATCACTACTCATGAAACATGGGTCAATGAGTTTGACTCAAAATCACACACTTAAATCTTGAGAAGAATATCACAAATTGATACTTGCTTAATTTGTTGTCATTAAATAAGTTTAATAAATAAATGAGGAACTATTAATGTTACATGACAATCGAGACAACACATAAATAGCTATGTTAAAAAATAAACAAATTTGAAAACATATGTATTTTTATGTTGTATTTATAAAAGAAATAAAATATTGTTAAATTTAATTTATTTATTTATTATAATTATTAATTTTAAACTATTTCATTTCAATTTTTTTAAATTTTTTTTTTTCAAAATCAATTAGAAATCTTAAATATGTTAAATATAACTATGCAAAAATATTATTTTATTTTTTAATGTACTAAATTATTAATTGAATTTCATAATATAATTAATATAATAATCAATTAATTTAATGTTATCTTTCAAGGAACTAATTTTTCTTTAAAAAACTTATTACTTCTATAAAATAAACAACATTTATTTTATTTCTATATTACTATATATTTAAAACAAAAAAATTAATTGCATAAGTTTTGTCATTTATGAGTTTGGTTGATATTAATTGTAAAACGCTGGATGGCGGAGGAGATGGCGGAGGGCGGCGTCTGACAACATACAGCGTAGTGGAAGGGACCTTTGTACCTGCGCTGCCGTTTGTACCTGCGCCAAGTAAAGTTGGAGTCGTCGGAGAAAGGATGGAGGAGGGGCCCGACCGGTGCAAATATGTTGCACCGTAGCCGGTGCCGGCAGTCCTCATGGCCCATTCATTTGCGTTTACTCTTCTTGCTATCAACAGTTCAGAAATGTACAATCTTTGACTGTGATTTGTTGTCTTTCACGGACTGACTTGACTTGGAATGTCTCTATGAAAATTCGGTGTTAGTGCTTCAAAGCTGTTGGTCACCTTCCAATTCATGAATCTTTAAGATATAATCACTGGAAACATTAAGATCAAACCATTTTTAAGATATAATCATTGGAAACATCAGATCATGATGCAAACCTAGACATAGGAAGTCTATCATGTCTAGATCATGCCATAAGGATAACATAACGAAACAAGTCAACTAGATAAATTACATATTAAAATAATAGGAAATTGTCTTAGTGAAAAATAAAATAGATAAACAAAAAGGAAATATTTTTGGGTGATACAAGATTGCAAATCACTTAGGGTCCGTTTGGTTCGTGGAATTTAAAAAACTCGGATTTGTACAAACCTTGGTTTAGCCAAATCAAGGTTTTGTATATCTTCATTCCAATTTTTGAGATTTTACTGAAACCGTTTGTTTCACTCGGAAGATGCGTGTGAAGACACATTTTTATGCATAAGCTTGGAGTTGAAGGTAAATTTCAAAAAGTAGTCCAATCTATTGTTTTTACAATCCTTAAAAAACAAAACCAGGTTTTGATTTTCAATTCTTAATTTTTTTAAGAAGTCGCAAAACCTGGTTTTGAGGCAAAATTGGAAGTCACGTATGCTAATTCCATTTTGCAAATTTTGAAACAAACGCACAAATTTTCAAATCCGAGTTTTGAAAAAGCCAATTCCTATCATCTTCCAGGAACCAAACGGACCCTTAATGATGATCTTGCATTAGACACCCTAGGCAAATAGAAGATGTTCCATAAAATAAATTTATGAACATCTAACAAGGTTAGGAATGTATATGCCATAAACATTCTTCAGCCACATGCCTTCCTCGTTTGGAGAACTAGTGTTATCTCAATTATGCACATGATCCCTCCTCCAAGTGTTCATCAATTCACTAGTAGAATAACCTCTTCCATTTTTTATCCCACCACAGTTGATGCTACAAAAATCCCTCCTCTAATGAATCTCACCAACCCACTTACCAATGCCTCTACCATCATCACAATTGTCAATAATTACCTACTCCATCTTTTGATGTTTGACTTTGCCTCTGAAATTATGTAACTTATGTAACACATGATCTTCAATCCACTCTCAAGATTATCTTGATTATGTAATTGTTAGCCCCAACTGATAATGTTGTTAATGTATGTGAAGGAGTCATATCAATTGTTATGTTGTCATTGATGTCAAGCCTTAATTGGTTAAACATTATGCTAATTCTATAGAGTACCATATCATTTGATTAATGAAGAGGATTTGAAGAAAATATGATGATGTAAGTGTTGATAAGTATATAGTATTCAAAAGGCACATGAATGAGTTAGACTTTGATAGTATAATGTTCACTATTTTACATTATTTGATTAAGTAGTAAAGATTGTGTATAAGAAAGCTAGTTTGGTCAGTGAATGAAAGAATTAAAGTATTAATCAAGCTACAACAATTTTCACCAATCACCTAATAAAGAAGTGAAGAATACATAGAGTTATCTGAGCAATTTCAATGTTAACCGAGTCTTGTAATGTTCACTGAACATGAACAACAAGAAAAAGTTTAGAAAATATTTAATTTGAGGCTAACATTTGATGAAAATTAAGATTGTTCAAGAAGTTTCAAGGATGAGGATAAAGTTAGTTATGAGATCAATAGCTGAAGAAATTCAAAGAAGATCTTATGGAGAAGATTTATCAATTTGAAATGGAGCACAAAGTTCAAGGAGAAAGTATATTTCCCAAACATCTAGAGGAAGTATATTTCCTCAGGACTAAGTGGCAAAAGAAATAAATCTAGATCATTGATCATGATCTAGAAGCTTCACCTAGAATAATTATTTTAGAAGGAATTATGACCTAGTTTGTGTGTGTGGAGCATATGTGATCAAGAGTTTGGTGATATGCAAAGTATGAAGGTGAATCATGAAGAGCAACCAAGCATTGTAGTGAAGAAGTGAAGTGCAAAGTTAGTGACAAATCATATTAGAGAACTGATTAGTAACTATATAGAGGAGATTTGTTATCAACTTTGTAGTGAAAACTAAAGGATTGGGTATAGATACATTCTAACAAGTGTCTGAATATGTAAATTTCTTAACATAGTGGTTTTAACAAACCTTTTTAAATCTCCTAGTAGAGTACTCACTTAGTTGTGAGATAAAACCCTTTAATCAAGGGAGACTAAATAATTCTTGTAAAGCTCTTAATAGGGTAGACCCCTCATAGGGTAGATCATCAGAAGAAATCAAAATTGTAGCCCTAACAAGAAAACTTCATTACTGCAGTAGTGAAGACTTTGTGTATATCATCTCCAATGTAGTTGTACCTTCACCTTGGAGGGTTTTTGCATAACTAAATCTTTATTTCATATGTTATGAGTTGTTAATGTGATGTGAGTTTTATTCATACAAGTAGATATTAGATCTGATAATGTATTGCAGTGAATGTTTGATTTAGTTTATAGTAATATTAAGATAAGGGTTAATGGTGAGGTTATAAGATATTATTCATGTTTTGAAATGTTATAGTGATAAAGGGATCTTGATTCAACCCCCCACCCCGCCCTCCCTTCCCCCTCTTAGTACTTACTTTCCCATTAGATTTCCAATAGTTTACATTCTTTTGGCAAGCACAATTCTTGCTGGAGTTAGATTTTGATACCTTGTACATTATTTTCTCTTTTCTTTGTACAACTATATCTACTCTTGTTTTTATTAGTAGTATTTAGCTAGATCTCTCTCTTTCATGGATTTTACGATATTAAGTATGTACTTATGTTTTATTTAAGAAATCAAATGTTAATTGGATCTTGCATACATTTAAATGCCACCATGATTAGTTGGGTCTGCTCTATATGCACTTATCTTTTTCTCATGTTTCACAAATCATTTAAAGAATTCTCCAAACATCATTGTGTTATCTTTGACATAAAGCATCATCCTACTATCAACTTAGATTTATCATATGATCTTCCTCTTTATGGAGATGAGTGAGAAATTGAGATTGGCCATTCTCCTAATAAAGGCCTTGACTATGGGGATACATTGGTTGAGGGTGGTCCTATATCTTCTTTTAATCCTTCCCTCTTTATGGACCTCACTTTAACTCATGATCATTCCTCTTCTATGACACACTTTATTGAATCTCTAAATAATGATGTTGATTATTCTCTTCCTTATGAAAGAGATAACATGATGATTGATACCCTTTCTCTTCGACATAACAATCTTGATATTTCTTCTTCTCAAAATAGATATCCTTCTATCAAGGATATTTTAGAGAAAGAGAATAGATTATAAACACTTTTATCAATATGACCTTTTCTTTATTTGATGCTCTTAGTGGTGAGGAAGCATTAATGGAAATCTAAAATCCATATTCTATGGATAATGATAATCTCCTTAATGTCATCCCTTTTAGTGATGAGTCTATGGAGAAGCAAGATATTAATCAAATTAATGTTTCTCAACCTATTCTCACTCTCAAAGGTCACCCTCCATCAAATAACTCTCTTTTTACCCTTAAGGGTTATCTTTCCATAACTCTTAAGGGAGAATTGTAATGTCTCCATATTTTTAGCAACTAAGTGGAGTTCTTAGCCTTCATGTTCTCCAAAGGCTAAGTGGAGAAATAAGGGGAAATTGATTAAATTAATTTCTTATAAAGTCATTAAATAAATTAAAATTAAAAGGTGACTTTATATTTAATTAATTTAATTAGTTATTGTGTTGCAAAGAGAAACTTCTAGACAGTGGATTAATTATTGGAAAGGGGGAAGCCTCTAGTAATTTAGTTTTCTAGAAAGCACAATTAATTATTGTATTGCAAGGGAGGAGTTTCTAGAGAATATATTAATTATTGGAAGGGGGAAGCTTCTAGTAAATGCAATTAATTAATATTTTATTTCCTTCTAGAAGGGTGAAAGAAAAGTATAAATAGAGGTGGGAGCTTCATTGTTTAGCATCGAATGATGGTGAATTGCATTTGATAGGAACTTGGATGTACAGTTCTATTCTTGGCATTAGAGGACGTTCATTCTCTCTTATGACATTCTAGATGGCATTCCCTTGGGGTTTGGCCTTTGGAATTCATTGCCATTAACTCATTAATGGGCAGCTCGAACGCATTTCTAGTAGCAAGCGGATTGGGTGTAATTATTTGCATAAATTCCTTCCTATTCATGCTATGTGGTTTTAAATCTATGCAAAGACATTAAAATTTATTTCAGTAGTTGGTTTAGTTCTTGGGCATTTCTAGGGTACCCATTACAATGGTATCAGAGCTATAAGTACTACCATCTTGTGGAGGCCTTATAGAGAGTTTGAAACAACATTTATGTTTGATTATGCGATAAAGGTTTTATAATTTTTGCAATACCAGAGCAAGACAATGTAGGAGTTTAGACTTCTAGAGAAAATAGGCTAGTTCATCTGTGCAATGGGATATACAATCCAGTCATACAGACATAGAAGAGATATTCTTTGAACAAGACAATAGTATGGGTGACCGAGATGATAGGAATACAGGACTAGATGGAGGCAAGAATATCGGTTCATATCAGGAAAATGTAATGTTTAGGTTACTAGGTACATTAGAGGAGGGGTAGTGTATGCAATAGGAGCATAATAGGCAAATGGATATGATGTTGTAGCTCATGGCTAGACAGTTTGGCATCCATATTAATCTAGGTGATGCCAACAATGGAAACAATAACAATGGGGGAAATAAAAACAATAGGGGCAATGATAATGGAGGTCGAGCCAACAACAATGGTCCTGGGAATAACATTAATAATGGACATGGAAACAATGGGAATGAGGTTGATAACTTTAGACATGTTGCATGCCTAGCTCAAACAACAAGCTCGAGACCTCTTCTACCCACCTTCCCACCCAAAGATCTAGTTCAACCAGTTAATGAACCATAGATTATGGAGTTATAGGATCAATTCAAGAGGGATTGGGAGGCTAGTGGACTAGAGTTTCAGGCAGATATTTCCCTCAAAGATTATATGGACTTGAGGATGAGACAGATGCCTAGATTAGGATGAATAAGTCAAAATCTTGAGCTGAGAAAGAAAGTTGGGAAACTTTCTTTACCTTATTATGATGCTTCAGGGAAGATGACCACACGAGCTTGGGTGCAAAAGATAGAAACATACTTGCAGTTGAATCCTATGCCTGAGGAGCAGGCTATAAAGTATGTGGCTATTCACTTAGATGGACCAGCACATGAGTGGTGGCACCATGGCATGGTAACCTTGGGACATAATTAGATCACATCTTACAAGGAGTTCACTGAGAAGCTCATAGAGAGATTTGATAACAAGGATCTTGAATTACAGTTTAAGGAGTTGGCACAACTCAAGCAGTGGGGATTAGTTGAGATGTATATCAGTGAATTTTAGAGGCTAGTTGTGTTGGTCATGGATATTTTAGAGAGGAGGTTAGTAGTGTTGTTTATGGATGGACTCTTAGATCCCTTACGAGGTTGGGTCAAGGGGCATGAACCAGCTACATTGCAGGAGGCCACTAAAAAGGCTCGTGACTTAGCACCTTCTTTATTTAGGAGCATATATTAGCATAGGGATTCTTATATGAAAAAGGACAAGGAGAAGGACAAAAAATCATTTTGCAAGGATGCTTAGCCAAAAAGAGATAAGTTGGATAATGACACCCTGAATGATTTGAGAAAGAAGAAGCTATGTTTTCATTGTAGAGAGCCTTGGGATTTATCTCATAAATGTCCTCTCAAGGGTAAGGCAAATCAAATGGAGTATTTCTTACCAAAGGAGTCACAATTAGAGAGGGAGGATCAACACTCCGATTCAAATGAGGATAGCACTACAAAGGATAGTGGTGTTCCTAAGGATAAGAAGTCATTAGCATGATTAATGGAGGCTCAGAAGGAAATCATATTTAAGGTTAGGGGTACTATCCAAGGGTAGAAAGTGATCTCACTCATTAACACTGGGGCTACACACAATTTTATAGATGCACAATTGGTAGCTAAGAGAGGTGTATAGACCGAGGAGCATGTCGGGTTCAGAGTCATGTTAGCTAATGGTGACAAACTATTATACACTCGAAAGATATCTAATCTTCACATCAGGTTTGGAGATGGCTATGAGTTGGAGGATGAGTTCTATGTGGTAGACATGGGAGACTATGATGTCATCCTCGATATGACAAGAATGGCCTCGCAAGTTGAGTTCACACTCAACCTAGAAAAATTGGAGATGAGGTTTCAGCATGAAGGGAGAACTATTGTACTTAGAGGACTTTCAAATGGGAGTTGTAGAGTAGTTTCCATGAGGAGAATGCAGAGACTTTTTTGGCATAATGACATAGAGTGGGTAGCAGAATGTTTGACTATGCCAACATCACGGGAGCCATCGGTGAAGAGTAATCCACCAAATATCTAGGAGATACTTGATAGGCACACTAAGGTATTTGGTGAGATTCTACATGGGGTTCCTCTTGACAGTGGGATAGAACATGTTATTGAGCTTGAGGAGGGAGCCAAAAAAGTTATGATTACTCCCTATTATCATCCTAAGAAACACAAGGATGAGATAGAGAAGGGAATTAAGGAGTTGTTGGACATGGGGCATATCGGGCCTAGTAAGAGCCCCTTTACTTCCACAATAGTGTTGGTAAAGAAGAAGGATGGAACAATGCACATGTGCATCGATTACAGGGAATTAAATAAGAAGACCATTAATAATAGATATCCCATCCCACAAATAGATGAGCTAATTGATGAGTTACACGGTGCATGCCTTTTACAAAGATTGATCTATGGTCACGGTATCATTAGATCAAGATGAGGGAGGAGGTCATTGAGAAGATAGTTTTTTGGTGTCACTATGGCCATTTCAAATTTTTGGTTATTCCATTTGGGCTAACTAATGCCCCTGCTACGTTCCAGAGTTGCAAGAATTAGGTATTCAGGGAGCAGCTTAAGAAATTTGTGGGAGGAGCATTTACAACATCCAGAGATGGTGTTGTCCACTTTGGAGAAAGAGTCGGTATATGCCAAGGAATCTAAGTATGAGTTTGGGATGACTGAGCTACTATATCTTGGGCATATCATCAATGTAGATGGAGTTTAGGTAGATCCCAAAAAGATTAGGGCTATTTTTAATTGGCCTACTCCTATGAATCTTACATAGCTTAAGGGGTTCATTGGTCTCTATAGGTTTTACAAGAAATTTGATAAGGGATTTTCACAGATCGTTGCACCCTTGACAAACCTTACTAGGAAAGGGGCTTTCACATGGATAGGGGTAGCTTAGAGAAGCTTTGATCATTTCAAGAAGGTGATGTCATCATGTCCAATACTAGCTCTACCAAATTTCATGAAGCCATTTGAGCTTCATTGTGATGCATCAAGAGATTGGATTGGGGTAGTCTTGATGCAGGAGAATCACCCCATTGTTTTTGAGAGCAGGAAGCTCCATGGAGTGGAGAGAAGCTATTCCATCTATGATTGTCAGATGTTGTCTATTATGCATGCATTGGCTAAGTTTCAGCCCTACCTAGTTGGGGGAAATTTTTTTATTAGAACTGATCACAACAACATCAAATACTTCATGAGTTAGTGTGATTTTAACGATAGACAACAGAAGTGGATTATGAAGTTACAAGCCTATGAATTTGACATTAAGTTTGTCAAAGGTAAGAAGAATGTAGTAGCAGATGCTTTATCTAGCAAATCCCATATTTGTGCTCTAGCTAAGATTATAGGAGATTGGAGAAATAAGATTACAATAGAGTATGTGAGGGACACTTGGGCTTTTGGAGTGATTGTAAGCACCATATAGGATGATCGTTATGTGGTGATGGTCATGTTGATTAAGTTCCAGGACAGGATATATTTGATTCCTTCATTATAGTTTAGGGAGGTAATACTGAAGGCATTTCACAATGCACTTATAGCTGGACATCTAGGGGTCTTTAAGGCCTATAGACAGATCTATGAGCAGTTCACATGGAAAGGGCTCAAGGATGATGTTCAGAAGCATGTTAGGGAGTGTGCAATTTGTCAATAGAATAAGGGAGAAAAAACATATCCTACAAGGTTGTTATAACCTTTTCCCATTCTAGATAGGAAATGGGAAATTATTTATATGGACTTCATCATCAGGTTACCACAAGTATAGGGGAAAGATTGCATCTATGTGATAGTTGACCAGTTGACGAAGTTTGTTCACTTCTTTGCTATTCCATCCACTTACATAGTAGTACAGGTGGCTGATCTTTTCTTCAGAGAGATATTCAAGTTATATGGGCTACCTATTTTTATTGTCAGTGATAGGGATAGTAAATTTATGAGTACTTTTTGGTAGGAATTGTTTAGGTTGTGTGGTATAGATCTTACACCTAGCACTAGTTATCATCCATAGACAGATGGGTAGACAAAGGTTGTGAATAAATGGGTGGAAGGATATCTGAGGAACTATGTGATTGCACAACAAAGGGCTTGGATCAAATGGCTACATATGGGAGAGTACTATTATAACACCACTTATCATATGTCCATCAAGATAACTCCATTCATGGCATTGTATGGTTATGAAGCACCTAATGTCATGGATCTTGTTTTGGGGGATACTGGAGTGCCCAAATAAAAACACTTCTTCCAAGATAGTTAGGATATTTTGAGGGTGCTCAAGGAGAATATACAACAAGCCCAAAATTAATAGAAATTGTATGCTGACTAGCACTAGATAGAGCTCAGCTTCGAGGTTGGGGGTATGGTTTACCTAAGGTTACAACCATATAGACAGTCATCACTCAAGAAGAGCAGAGCAGAGAAGTTGAGGCCTAGGTTTTATGGCCCTTACAGAGTGATTCACAAGGTGGGTGAGGTTGCTTATGAGATTGAGCTTCCAGAGGGTAGTTAGGTGCATAATGTGTTACATGTATCAAGGATTAAGAAAGCCATCAGTCAGAGAGAGTTGTGCCTTCTGTAGAATTGCCACCATTAGATGATGAGGGAAAGCTCATATTGATTCCTGAGGCTATTCTGGATACTAGGAAAAGGACTCTTTGAAACAAGTTGATTAAAGAATATTTAGTCAAATGGAGATATATTCTAGAGGAAGATGCTACTTGGGAGAGTGAGTAGGTGCTACAACAAACATGACTGAGATTGCTTGAGGATAAGCAATTTCAAGGAGGGCGGACTATAATGTCCCCATCTTTTTAGCAACTAAGTGGAGTTCTTAGCCTTTGTGTTCTCCAAAGGCTAAGTGGAGAAATAAGGGGAAATTGATTAAGTTAATTTCTTATAAAGTCATTAAATAAATTAAAATTAAAAGGTGACATTATATTTAATTAATTTAATTAATTATTGTATTGCAAGGAGAAGCTTCTAGACAGTGCATTAATTATTAGAAAGGGGGAAGCCTCTAGTAATTTAATTTTCTAGAAGCACAATTAATTATTGTATTGCAAGGGAGGAGTTTCTAGAGAATGCATTAATTATTGGAAGGGGAAAGCTTCTAGTAAATACAATTAATTAATATTTTATTTCTTTCTAGAAGGGTGAAAAAAGTATAAATAGAGGTGGGAGCTTCATTATTTAGCATATTTAGCATCGAATGATGGTGAATTGCATTTGATAGGAACTTGGATGTATAGTTTTGTTCTTGGCATTAGAGGATGTTTAGCCTCTCTTTTGACATTTTAGACATCATTCCCTTGGGGTTTGGCCTTTGGAATTCCTTGCTATCAACTCATTAATAGCCAGCTTGGATGCATTTGCAGCCACAGGTAGATTGGGTGTAATGATTTACATAAATTCCTTCTTGTTCATGTTATGTGGTTCTAAATCTATGCAAAGACATTAAGATGTATTTCAATAGTTGGTTAAGTTCTTGGTCATTTCCAGGGTGCCCATTACAAGAACCTAGTGATTCTTTAGATTATCATGCAGTATCTCACACCTATAATACAAGTAATAATCCTCAACCTACTACTTGTCTCCCACCTTCTCAACCTTTTTTCCTCTTCCACCTCATCTTTCTCAAAATCTTGGGTTGAAATATGACTTAGTATTGCAATTATGTAATATCCCCACCAAGATTTTTGTTTGGAAAATTCTTCAGAAACCTCCTACATATTATGAAGCCTTGAAAAAATCTTTAGCCACTCTTCCAACTCAAAATCTTAATCAAGATAATATTGATGCATTTTTACAATGTATGAATATTACACCTATCCCACCTCAAATTGTGTTTGCTCCTGATGATTTGTGTCCTAAAGAGATTCAAGATCATTGTGATTCTCTTATAGTAGATTTCCTTATAAATGGTAACCTCATTCATAGAACCTTATTTGATAATGGCTCTGGGCTTAATATTAGTAGCATTGATATACTCAAAGAAATTAAATTTGACCTTTCAAATATCAAACCTGATAATGTTCATATACATGGATTTAATAACGTTTCCTAGAAAACTTTAGGGACCATAACTTTGCCTATCAAAGTAGGTCTTTTTATTTTGAATACTTTTATTCATGTTATGCTTGGACCTCTTACTTAAACCCTTCTTTTGGGTAGACCTTGATTATATGATATCCATGCTATTCCTTCAACTCTTCATAAAAAAATCAAGTTAATCTACAATAATGTGATGTACACTCTCCATGTGGATACTAACCCAAATAGTTGTCTAAATATTGAGAAGAGACAAGATCAATAATCTAATGGTGATCCTTCTTCTACAAGTGTCCTTTTACCTTAGATTTCACACCAACCTTTATTGGAGAATATAGATTTAATGACCTTTCATTCATGAAATCTGCCACAACTCCTCTTTCTAATAACTCTGTTGCTACTTCCCCTTATGAGGAATCTATCACACCTTGTTATATGGATTGTTGTTTTGGTCTTTGTTATCATAGATTAGCCAAGAATGGATTTTGTAAATAACAATGAAATCATATACCCTTAGTCAATTGGGGAAGGGGGGAGGGCATGAGTACTCTTTCCACACTATTGTTAATCACGATTTTGGATGTGTGCTTAAGTTATGTGCAAAAAAGTGTTGAATATCATTCTTTTTCCACCTACTCTCCTTCATCATATAACATATCTTATCCTATTATTCAAGAAATCAATTTACCTAAAATTATTTGTGCTAAGGTGATTACTAGGCCTAAATATATAAAGAAAAATAGTCAAAAAATTATGAATCTTCCATTTTGCATGTATGACCATTATCACGACCACTCTACTAATAATAGTCAAGCTTTAAACTACAATATTCAAAGCTCATTAATAATGAGGTTATTCACATATCTCCTTATGATAAGCTTTATTGTAATCATAATTTCTTCAAATAACATTTAAGTCCCCATTGTGTTGCTCTAGACCATGTAACATTGTTGGCCTTCCTCTTTGGGGATCATTGTCATGCATGGTTTTCTTTGTGAGTAGCATAATAGGTCCTCTCTTCTCTTGTTCCTAACTTGGGGAGCAAGGGAATCATAACCATCTTTCTCATTTTCTCAAGGATCCACTATTTCGTTGTTTGTATGTTATTTTTTTTGTCACATGACATCCAATCTTACATCATTTACAATTGGACTTCCATGGTAAACAGATCACTAACCTTGGAGCCTCATAATATTATATCTTCCTTTTGAAGGATTTCCTTTTGTTAAGATAATACTAATTAAACATTTAAATATGCTTCGTTAATGTAATTAAGCATGTTCAAACTATTATTTTAATATTATTCAAGTATTAAATAAAATAATATTTAAATATTAAATAAATAAATAAATATACTGAACTCATTCAACAATTTTCCTCCCAAAAAAATCTGAAATTACATAAATAAATCAAATGTAATCAACTATTAATTGTTTGTACATTCTTTAAGGAACACAAAATTGCTTTAAATTAGTGGTAACAATGAAAAAATAAGAGTCATTTGAGTGTTAGATGTACCAATGCGTGGAGGAAGAAAGATATGGCACATGGAAGTGGGGAATAGAAAAAATTCAATCTAAAAAGAAATAGATTTGTCAACTATTGAACTACCATGATGTACATCACTATCAAATATGTAACACTAGTTTTGAGACCATCTACCTTGATGCATGACCGATAAGGCTGAAGAGACCAACACTCATCGTATAAGAATTTAAACATAAATAAACATAGACACATATGTACACACATACATACAAAGAAATAAACATTAACATAGGCATAAGCATAGATAGAGAATGTATGGATTAGTAGACCATAAATAGATATATTTTGTAACCATCAGTGGCTATCCAACCACAAAATTCATTGGTTGGATGGTGCATGCCATAATAATGCCATGCCATCCATCATTGCTATTGTCCTAGCATGTTGCTTGTTCACTTGGTCAATTGATCGCTTTTTGCGTCATTTTCTTCTTAAAACTAATGCTATTGTGCTTTTTAACTTTAAAATATATATATGCATTCCTTATGAGTAATATTTTCTATTTTAAGTTAAGTGATATAAATAGTTTGTCTAATAAATTTTTTATTCAAAAAATTATATTTTAGGAAGTTAAAATTTTATAATATTTTTCAAATAGGTTTAATTTAATAGATGTTTTCAATATTTAATTTCTTAAATATTTGAAATATTTTTATTTTATGAAAATTTATGTATAATTGAATTTTTTTTTAATAAATATTTAAACTAAATTTTTTTTTCTTTAAAAATAATTATATAAACCTAAATAATTTTTAAAAAGAACATTGTGAATATAAGTATTTTTTATGGTGTAAAGTAAAAATAAAGATAATAAATTAACAATATCATTTTAAAATATATGTTTTACTTATAGATTAAAAAAAAAAACTTATTTTTTTAAATATATATTTTACTATAAAAAAAATTACTAAAAGTAATTATGATATAATGGAGTCCCCCCTAAGTCTAATGCAAAAATGAATTAAGATTGAAATGCTGAAATTGATAAAATGTTAGGTGTATACATTTTGAGGATAATTTATTAAATATTAAAAAATAAAAAAATATAAGTTTTATTATTTTTTATTATTATGTTTTCAATTTTTAAACACTATTTTTTATTTTTTTGATATATATATATATATATATAATTTTTCATTATTTTCTATCACTTAACTTTGTCATAATCGATTGTATAGTTGTAAAAATGGTGAATTTCATCCTTATTGTATTTTTCTTCACTAAAGTAAAACAAATGTACACTATATATATTCAATTATCTAAACTTATTTATGTCTTACATTTTGAAATACATGAAAATGTTATAAAAATTAAGAACAAATAACATATTTTAAATAAACATTCTAGTTCAAAATGTGTTGGTGTGCTTATTATCTTAGATTATGTGGATCCAACTCCATTAGATGCTTTGCTACCCATGAAAAATAATCTTGCATTGAGAGTTTGATCCTTGTTAAAATTTCAACATTAATTTACATTGATTACTTTTACTCATTTAATACATAATGTTTTAAAAATTAATAAATTAAATATATATTTTTGTTATGTTTTTAGATTTTCCTATAAATAAAAGTGTACATAAAATTATACTTAATAATTAAATAATTAGATAATTAGATATATTTTTATAAATATTTTGTAAGGAAATAAGATATTGATTTTCTAAAGTGTACTTTTATTATTATTTACAAAATACAAATATGTGAATATAATTATATGTTGAATCATATAAATATAAAAGTGGAGTTTTATAAAAAATAATCCTATTTTTAGTTTAATTTAAGTATCTTAAAAATACATACACCACAAAAAACATCAACTGAGAGTTATGCGAGAATACTTTATTTTTGTTTATTTTGTATTGGTTAATATAGTGAGCCAATTAGAAACAAAAGAAAATCCTTAAAACATAGAAAATAAAATTAGATATAAGAACGTTACAAATACAACTTAATATTAATTTATTTTTCTTCATTAATTTTTTTTTTTATTAAATTGGTCTAATTTTATGCATCTCACTCTTAACATTTAATAGGTTTTTAATAATTTATATTAACATAGAATAAAACATATCATTAATCTTTACTATTTCTGGTTTCGTTGTGTTTCGAATCAATGTTTTGGATCCCACTCTATCATCATATTAGAGCTTTAAAAGGTGATTTGTCATCATATCATCTTTATTTAAAAAGTATTAATAAAAATATGAAAATAAATAATATATAATAAATTAAAATATAAATAAATAATTTATATCAAAATTTAATCATCTTAACATATAAATTTAATATTTAATTTACCTTTGAAAATATTATAAAATTTTACTTCTAAAAATAAATTAGATAAATTATTTATGTCTTGAAATTATGTAATACCCCCACCAAGATTTCTCTTTGGATTTTTTTTCAAAAATCTCCTACATATCATGAAGCCTTGAAAACAATCTTTACTCACTCTTCCAACTCAACATCCTAATCAAGATAATATCAATGCCATTTTACAATGCATGAATATTACATCTATACCACCTCAAATTGTGTTTACTTGTGATTATTTTCCTCCTAAAGATTGCTATGATTCTCTTATGGTAGCTTTCCTTATCAATGGTAACCTCATTCATAGAACCTTATTTCACAATGGTTATGGACTTAATATATGTAGCATTGATATACTCAAAGAAATTTAATTTGATCTTTCAAATATCAAACCTAATAATGTTCCTATACATGGATTTGATAATGTTTCATAAAATAATTCAGGGACCATCACTTTACCTATCAAAGTAGGTCTTGTTATTTTGAATACTTCTATTCATGTTATGCTTGGGCCTCTTAATTAAAACCTTATTTTGGGTAGACCTTGGTTACATGCTATCCATGTTATTCCTTCAACTCTTCATAAAAAAAGTCAAGTTTATCTATAATAATGTGATGTACACTCTTCATGTGGATACTATCCCAAATAGTTGTCTAAATGTTGAGGAGAGACAAGATCAAGAATCTAATGGTAATCCTTGTTCAGTAAGTGTCCTTTTAAGAGATGATTGGAGATCCTTAGATTTCACACCAACCTTTATTGGATAATATAGAGTTAATGACCTTTCATTCATGAAGTTTGCCACAACTCCTCTTTCTAATAACTTTGTTGCTACTTCCCCTTATGAGGAATCTATCAAACCTTGTTATATGGATTCTTGTTTTGGTCTTTGTTATCGTAGATTTGTCGAAAATGGTTTTGTAAATAATAGCAAGGAAATCATATTCCCTTAGGCAATGGGGGGTGTTGCGGGGTGGGGGGGCATGCATACTCTTTCTATGCCATTATTGATTACGATTTAGGATGTGTGCTTAATTAATGTGCAAAAAAGTGTTGAGTATCATTCTTTTTCCACATGTACTCTCCTTCACCATCTAACATATCTTATCCTATTAATCAAGAAATAATTTTACCTATAATAATTTGTGCTAAGGTGATTACTAGGCCTTAACATAGAATGAAAAATGGTCAAAACTAATGAATCTTCCATTTTGCATGTATCACCATTATCACGACCACTCTACTAATAATAGTTAACCTTTAAATTACAATATTCAAAGCTCATTAATAATGAGGTTATTCACATATCTCCTTATGATAAGCTTTATTGTAATCATGATTTCTTTAAATAACATTTAAGTCTCCATTTTCTTGCTCTACACCATGTAACATTGTTGGCCTTCCTCTTTGGGTATCATTTTCATGCATGGTTTATTTTGTGAGTAGCATAATAGGTCCTCTATTCTCTTGTTCCTACACTTGGGGGGGCAAGGGAATCATAACCATCTTTATCATTTTTTGAAGGATCCACCATTTCTTGTTTGTTTTTTATCATGTGACATCCAATCTTACATCATTTGCAATTGGATTTCCATGGTAAATAGATCACTAACCTTGGAGCCTCATAATATTGTATTATCCTTTTCAAGGATTTTCTTTTGTTTAGATAATACTACTTAAACATTTAAACATGCTCCATTAATGTAATTAAGCATCTCCAAACTATTATTTTAATATTATTCAAATATAATAATAATATTTGAAACTAATATTTAAATTTATTGAACTTATTCAACACTTTTGTCCCAAAAAAAATCTGAAATTACATAAATAAATCAAATGCGATCAACTATTTATTTGTTTGCACATTCTTTAAGCAACACAAAACTGCTTTAAATTAGTGACAACAATGGAAAACTGAGAGTGATTTGAGTTTTAGATGTACCAGTTGTTAGAGTAAAGCATTAATTTAATTTAATTTATTAAATTTTCTTTATTCCCTTCTTAAGATTTCACTTTATGCACCTTTTGCATTCATACTTAATTATTAAATAGAATTTACCTTTTAGGTTACCTTTTGTACCTTTTAGGTTACCCTTTTCGGGTTTTGATCTCCTTCTATAAGGATCAATCTTTTGTAATTATCATGTATCTTTTTCATTTTTGAGAATACATTTTGCATATATTTAGAGCAAAACCCTTGCCTCCTCTCGTCTTTTTCTTATGTGACATGTTTTTTACATGCTAGTGTTCTTCAGACTTTGTCAATTTGTTTTGATCAAATCCTCCATGGTATTAGAGATGGATTTGCTATAGCTTGTTCATTATTTGGAGAAAAATGAGAACAAGAGTTTGATAGGATAGATCTAGATTTTTTCGGGTATTTCTTTTGAAAATAGGGGGTCTCTAATTTTTGGAGCACTTTGAGGCCAAACAGACCTCACGAATGGATTTAGAAGGTGTCAAAACCCCCATTTTCATACAAAGTTTGTCAATTTTGGACAATGTTGATCCAGGAGGCAAAAATGTTTTGGTCAGCAGGGTCGCACAACCTCTGCATGCACTCTAAGGCAATTTTTTTAAAAAGAATTTGCAAAAGTTGCTATCAGCCACCAACGTGATTAGCTAACAACATCAACATCATCGCGGTTACCACTAGTGGCCTGCGATTTAAAAAATTGCACCGTCAACCACCACAGCAGTGCCTCCCACCCACCAACATGGCCTCACTCTACTAGTAGCTCCATTGCCCTCCATCGCCAGGACACCATTCCGCCACTGCTTACTGAAGATGATTTTTTAAAATTATTTTTCTTTTATTAAAAAATAATAATTTTGTATTGCTTCAGGGGGCCCTGTCGATTTTCTCATAATATCTTGAGCATACAGAGGTCTTTTTTAGATTTGAAGGAAGCGGCTGAAAGCTAGTTTTGAGACAGACATGATGAACTAGATATTTTTGAGAATTTTTTCCAGTTTGCTACCTATTATTATGCTTGAAGTCTGTTGATAACTTCTATCTTCGAGGGGGCATAACTTCTTCATTATAGCTTCATTTTTCGTTTGAAAAAAGCATCGAAAAGCTCTTCTCTAGCATTTTCCAAATTCTTTGTCATTTGACTAGTATTTTGTACTAGGTGTTTGTTATTCATTTCTAAAGGTTTTTTACTCTTCACTCATTTACACATTCTATTTGTAAGCTGGGGTTCGAGTTATTGCATTGTGGGGGGCATTTTTATATTATTTTATGTTATTATATAAACATATAAGAAAACTTTAAAAACCCCTTCTAAAATAATGGTCGAGACCTCTTCTTGTCTAGAACTTTTGACCACTCACAATTACCACACTTGGAAGACCTCGATGACTCAGCTTCTTTGGTCAAAGGGTTGTGGTCATGTTTAGATGTCATGCTGCCTATTTTTTAGAGGGCTTATGAGATCATACAACATCAAAACAAAATGGATGAGGCAATATGATTGATTGCATTATAGGTATCAGATAGTCTATAGTTTCATTTGGATGGGTAATATACTCTTCTAGCAATGTGGACCAAGCTTCATGGATTTTTTGGTACTGTGAATGAGTTCAGGGCACTTCGGATAGAGGTAGAGCTAACCTCACTTGTAACTGATTCCTTTCTGACTATTGATGACTTCTTGATGAAGTTTAATCAACAGAGATCCATGTTGTGGAAAGATGAAGACTGATGCTAAGTGCATCTATCTAATTCTCTCTAAGCTTCGAGGAAATTTTCAAAAATTTTCTTCCACCTTCTATTTGACCAAAGATTCTTTGGGGAATAGACTTGCTATGCCTACTTTTGAGGTCTTTTGTGATTGTTTGACTAGAGAGTAGTCAAAGCTTACACAGTTGGATACTATGATTGGTTCTAAGACAAAGGCATTGGTATCTCAGACATCTATAGGAAATTTGAAGTAAAAATTGAAACATAAGTTAGATTCAACAGGTAGTGAGAGTTCCTCCAAGACTTCTCCTGAATTAGATGCTTGGAAGCCCTCTTAGAAGGGTAATTCTTCTAAGTCTGGTGAGTCTTCCTCCAAGACCAAGAAGTACATAGGTGAACCTTGCAATTTTTGTGGCAAGGAAGGATATTTAGTTTTAATGTGTTGGAAACATCTTGAGGCATTAGAGGAGGCCATATAGCATTCCAATATTGCTTCTTCGAAGCCTCCACCTCCACCTATAGGGAAAGGACATGCTCTTTCTGCATGAGCATTGTCTTCTACAACTTCTTGGATTCTTGATTTCAAAGTTTCCCATCATATGGAACACTCACCTAATTTGGTTACCTCACTTGCTCAAAGTGTTACTACATAGATTGCACTTGGTGATTCTTCTTAGCTTTTAGTCATAGGTTCAGGAACTATCTATTTAGAAGGTGGTTGACTACGGGATATTCTCTTGGTTCTAGCCATTTCTACGAACCTACTGTCTATCTTTTAGATTTTTCATTTAGGCTCTGGAAAGACAATTGAGTTCTCACCACATGATATGGTTATTCAAGACCTTCATGATCCTAACTTGGTTATTGCTACAGGGAGTGTTGATCTTCAATCTCACTTATATCAATTTGATGGATTTGAAAGATCTTATTCTACAAGTGTTTCTCCCATTGCTCATCCAGACAAAGTGAGCAAGCTTTGGCATGAGCATTTTGGCTATGTCAACTATAGATATCTATAGTAGATGAGTACACAAGAGCTAGTGATTGGGTTACGTCAGATCTTTTGTACTATGCACTTGGAAAACATCACAAAGATCCTTTTTTAACAGGTAGATCCACATGTGCTAAGGCACCATTAGAGTTGATACACAATGGTCTTATGTCATTTCCCACTCTATATTTTTCAGGTGCTCGATATGTGCTCACCTTCATTTATGATGTCTCTAGATGCACATGGGTTTACTTTTTGAAGTACAAGTTTGATGTCTTTGATTCATTTCAAATCTTTAAGACATATGTGGAGAAGCAATCTAGTATTTCTATCAAGCATATACATACTAACAATGGGGGGGAATATGTGAATCTATCTTTTAGAGATTTTTACACTAAGCATGGTTTACAACATCAATTCTCTATTCCCTATACACCTCAGCAGAATGAGGTTGCAGAGAGAAAGAACAAGACATTACGAGAGATGGCCAATTGTATGATTCAATCTAGATCTATGAGTTCTTCATTCTCAGCTGAAGCTGTTAATTGTGCCAACTATATTCAAAATCAAATGCCTCACAAGGTATTGCAACACATGACTCTTGAGGAGGCTTGGACTCATGTCAAGCTCGATGTTTCTACTTTTTGCATTTTTTGTAATCAGGCTTGGGCATTTATTCCAGATGCTTAATGGAAAGCCATGGAGAAGAAGAGTCGACCATTCATTTTTTATGGCTACTATGAGGATGTGAAGGTGTATAGGTTGTTTGATCTTGATTCTAGAGATGTCTTGTTTTAATGAGATGTTCAGTTTGATTAGTGTTATCCTCCGATGGATCCTCCATCTCCAGCTTCTTCCTCACTACCCAGTACTTCCTCTACTCCTCTCCAAGATTACACATCCTCTGAGGAAGATATAGATATTGATCCCCCTTCATCACCTCCACTAGATGTTTTGCGAGTTTCCAAGTGGGCTCATGATACTCTTGATGCAATTGGACCTTTGGTAGGTGATCCTATAGATACTCATCGAACTTTTGCTCAGACTGCTGGTAATGGCCTTTTGAGTCATGCCATTTCAAATGATCCTTAGATTTTTTCATAGGTGACATGACACTCAGAGTGGGATAGGGCTATGGATGAGGAGTACTCTTCTTTGATGAAGAACCACACATGGGATCTTTGTCCTCTTTCGAAAGGAAGAAAGTTGGTTCGGTGTCATTGGGTGTATTGTACCAAGTATGTTGCAGATGGTTCTATTGATAGGTACAAGGCATGCCTTGTTGCAAAGATTTTTTCATAGGTTGAGGGTATTTATTACTCCAAGACCTTTGCCCCTATTGCCAAGATGAATTCTATTTGCCTTTTACTCTCTCTTGAAGCTTCACAGGGATGGATAATTATTTAGATGGGCATGAAGAGTGCCTTTTTGTATGGAGACCTTCATGAGGAGATGTGCATGGAGCAAACCCATGGTTTTGTACAGGACTCTTCATTAGTATGTTGGCTCCAAAGGTCTTTATATGGTCTAAAATAGGCCCCTAGAGCTTGGTATGAGAAGATGGATTCTTTCTTGCCTGCTTCATAGTTCACTCGATGTCATTCTAATCCTATAGTTTGCATTCAACATCATGGGGCTGACTTATTGATACTTGTCCTTTATGTTGATGACCTCATCATCACAACAAGCTTAGTCTCCATGATATAGGGTGTTCAGCAAGCATTGAGAGAATAGTTTGAGATGAGAGATCTTGGACTTCTGCACTATTTTTTTGGCCTATTGGTTGTTTAGTCTTCAGATGGGATAACCATACTCTAGTAGAAGTATGCTCTTGAGATGCTTTATAGATTTGGCATGCTTGATTGCAAGCTTTCCCCCACACCTTTTCACTTAAGTGTTGTTTTATCTACCACTTGCTCTACTCCTATAGTGGATTCCATTTTATATAGATAGCTTGTGGGTAGTTTGTTGTACTTGACACACACACATGACCTGATATTTCCTTTGTGGTTGGACTTGTCCCTCAATTCTCCCATGATCCTCATGAGATTCATTGGAAAGCTTCCAAATGTATCTAGAGGTATATTATAAGTACAACATGTTATGGCATTCACTACACATTAGGGGATCCTCACATTGTTGGTTTCACAGATTTAGATTGGGCTATTTATATTGATGATCACAAGTCTACTTCTAGTTTTGTATTCTATCTTGGTTCTGGTCCTATCACATGGTCTTGCAAGAAGTAGCATGCTTATGCATTATCATCCATAGAGGTAGAAAATGGGGCAGCTGTATTGGCTAGTCAGGAGGTTTTGTGGCTTTGACAGTTGATGACAGAGTTTGGATTTTCTCCTAGGGCACCTTTTTGTGGTGTGACAATCAGAGTGCTATACACATTTCATGCAACCCAGTTGAGCATCAGTGGACGAAGCACATTGAGCTTCACATGCACTTCATCAAGAATCTCATTCAGGATGACACCTTGAGCTTGGAGTACATTCCTACTGCTAAGCAATTTGCAAATATCTTCACATAACCTTTTGCATACCGCAGTATCTTCAGCTACGTTCTATGCTTGGGGTGAAGGAAGTTGTCCTTGGGGGGTCTCAGTGATGAGTCCTTCCTTCCTTTTTTTCCCATGCTATCTCTTTTTGGAGTAGATTTTTCCCCACTAGGTTTTCTCTATTTCACTATTTCATAGAGATTTAGTGGTGATTAGGTACCTCATCAGGCCTTGTTGCTAGGACCCAAGTTTTTTTTTCAGCATTGCATTGTAGTTTCCTTTCTCTTTTTGCATTGTTTCTCATCTTAAGGGGGGTGTTAGAGTAAAGTGTTAATTTAATTTCATTTATTAAATTCTCTTTATTCCCTTCTTAAGATTTTTCCTTATGCACCTTTTGTATTCATATTTAATAATTAATTAGCAATTATTAAATAGCATTTACGTTTTAGGTTACCCTTTGTACCTTTTAGGTTACCCATTTTAGGTTTCAATCTCCTTCTATAAGGATTGATCTTTTGTAATTATCTGGTGTCTTTTTCTTTTCTAAGAATACATTTTGCATATTTTCAAAGCAAAACCCTTGCCTCCTCTCGTCTTTTTCTTTCATGATAGGTTTTTTACATGCAGGTATTCTTCGGGCTTTTTGGATTTGTTTTGATCAAATCCTTCACCAATGTGTTGGGGAAGAAAGACATGTGGCACACAGAAGTGGGGAATATAAAAAATTCTATCTAGAAAGAAATAGATTTGTCAACTATTGAACTCCCATGATGTACAACATTGTCAGATATGCAACACTAGTTCTAAGACTATCTACCTTGATCAATGACAGATAATGATGAAGAGACAACACTCATCATATAAGAATTTAAACATAAATAGACATAGATGTTGGAGTTGAGGAAAGCCAACTCCGAAGACGCCCAAGATCACCTGCATGCAAGAACCTGTCAAAGAGAAGCCAAGAAGGGAAGAGCATGGAGCAAGGGAAAAACCCTAAATGGACATGAGAGATAATTATGCAAACACAATGAAAATTTATTTACAATGAAAATGCCTTTATGTAAATACAATGAGGGAGCCTGCTTATAAAGAGCTCATGGAAGTTTGTAGAACAAGCTAGAAGGTGGTAGAAGATAAGATTGACAACTAGAAGGGAACAAACTCCCGTGTTGTCAACAACTAACCACTACATGCATTAAATATAAAATATTAAATAAATGCATGACCTAAGTAAGCTTAAGTAATAGAATAAATAATAAATAATTAATTATTTACTCTAACACCCCCCCTTAAGTGCAACTTAGGGAAATGCCTTAAGCTCACAAAACTAAGATGAATGCATAATGGGTCCTGGCAACGAGGCCATTTTAGGTACCCAAGTACAATGCAAGAAGATGCAACCTCTGTAAAAAGGGAAAGAGAGAAAACCACATGGGAAAAACCCTCCCCCAAAAAGAGGTAACCTAGTGAAGAACTGAAGAAGCCTCTAACTAGGGAAATTGTCCCCTAAAATAGGAACAAGAAGTGATCATGAAAGAAGTAGCATCACTGAAGCATAAAGAAGCCACAAATCTGTCAAACTGCTGATCTGAAGAACCTCCATGGAAGAAGAAGGCACGAACCGAGCATGTCTATATGGTAGATGATCCATCTCACCGAAATGCATAGGTAGCCAGCCACTGCAATCGCCTTGTACATAGGATCAACCACTGAATAAATAGTTCACACTATCGAACCATCAAACCACGGGATGCATTAGAAGAACAGCATAACCCCCCCTTAATGCAGACGGGGTGTGATGACAGGCAACTGAGAAGGTGGGCCAAAATCTCCTACAGATGAACCAAGAACAAGGAGAGAGGAAAAGAGGTACAGACACCTATAAAGACACGGTCAAACAGACTCTGCATGGGGCTAATGTCATGGAAGGGACACTCACTTGACAAAGGGAGAAGGCCTAAAACAAAAAACAACTATCCCCCCCATGGTTCTTTATAAAAATAGTGCAAGTACAACTGACTCAAAACAACGTTCATGATCCTTAGAATGCAAAAGTGGCAGTTTATCTCAGTGTGATACAAAAAAGTGCTTCAAAATGATAGCTACAATGATCAAAACTGAAAACAAGCTGAACCAAAACAAAGTACAACTAAAAACAAGAGAATCCATGCTAGGAAAACAATCCTCGGGCCTAAAACACTCAAAATATCCACCATAGAGAAAAAATGCCAAAACTATGATAGAAAGAGTAGAGGCCATAAACTAAGGAAAAGGACTGCATTTCTGAAAAGGTGACAAAACCAGCTTTCCAAAAATATAAAGTTTTCAAAAAATAGGCATGGGACGCAAAAGATATGCTTGCCGGAGTCAAAAAAGGACTTTGGACTTTGACTAAAAAAATGAACAATAAAAAAACATCAAAACCTAAAAATACCTACACCAAAATCTCCGTCTCGGAACCAACTTTTCGGCACTTCTTTCGGATCGAAAAAATACCTCCGTATGCAAAAGTTATGGCCAAAAAACCACAAGTAGGTCCAAAACCAAATCAGGAGAGGTGCATGCAAGGTCTGATGACACAACAAAACACGTGATTAAATTTGACGGCTAGACAGCCATCGCCGTAAAAAAGAGTGCCACATGGCATGCCACCTGACAGCCACATGGCACGCCACATAGCAGCCACATGGCAAAATTTGACATGGCAGGGGTGACGTGGCAGGTCCACGTGGCAAGGTGCCATGTGCAACTAGGCCACGTGTCACCCCCGCAGTGGCTGCAAATGCTAACTGGGATCAAACTATCAAAAGCTGACTGTGTACCACGTGTACGCTGAGGGAGACGCTAACTAAGTGACAGCTGTTGCTAACTGCAAATAATAGGTTGCCACGTGGCAGATATAGAAGGCCGCAGACCCGGAGCGGAGGCTTAGCAGCGGAGAGGTGATTCCTGCCGGCAGAGGCTGTTGAAGACTCGGCTGAGCGGCAAGAACAGGAGGTGCCGCCGGTTAAGGTGGCCGATGAGAGGAGCCTGGGTGGTGCAGCGTCTGAGCGGTGGGCTGGGAGGTGCGCCAGAGGAGATGGAGTGGAGGCGGCGCCCTGGCCGAGCGCGGGCGGCCTCGCAGTGGCTGCTGGGTGGTGTCGCGGTGGTGCGGCTCGAAAACAAATTTTTTTATTTTTTAGATGCTGAAATCGTCTGTACAGTCATACGGAAGGGCCTGCGAGCAAAAAAAATTTGCCTCCCGGAGCTCTGTCTCCAAAAATGACAAGTTTTATATGAATCCTGACTGCAAACGGCCTTTCGGATCCAATGGTGATGTCCATTTGGGTTAAAAGTGCTCTGAAAAAATGCTGATCCCCCGATTTGAAAAAAAATTGCACAAACAAACTAGGGTTTGTGACTCCAAATCACGGCTTCAAAATTCTTCAACGAAGCAGTAGCAGGAAGGCTCTGATACCATGTTGGAGTTGAGGAAAGCCAACTCCGAAGACACCCAAGATCACCTGCATGCAAGAACCTGTCAAAGAGAAGCCAAGAAGGGAAGAGCATGGAGCAAGGGCAAAACCCTAAACAGACATGAGAGACAATTATGCAAACACAATGAAAATGTATTTACAATGAAAATGCCTTTATGTAAATACAATGAGGGAGCCCGCTTATAAAGAGCTCATGGAAGCTTGTAGAACAAGCTAGAAGGTGGTAGAAGATAAGATTGACAACTGGAAGGGAACAAACTCCCGTTTTGTCAACAACTAACCACTACATGCATTAAATATAAAATATTAAATAAATGCATGACCTAAGTAAGCTTAAGTAATAGAATAAATAATTAATAATTAATTATTTACTCTATGACAAATAATGATGAAGAGACAACACTCATCATATAAGAATTTAAACATAAATAGACATAGACACATATATACACACATACATACAGAGAAATAAACATAAACATAGACATAAGCATAGACAGAGAATGTATGGATTAATAGACCATAAATAATCGATTTTGTAGCTAGCAGTGGCTATCCAACCACAAAATTCGTTGGCTGGATGTTGCATGCCATGATAATGCCATGCCATCCATCATTGATCTTTTCTTTAATTTTTTCAGTGTCCTGACATGTTGTGTGTTCAACTGGTCAATTGATCTCTTTCTACCTCATTTTCTTCTTAAAATAATGCCATTGTAGGAAGTTAAAATTTTATAATGTTTTTTAAATAAGTTTAATTTAATACATATTTTCAATATTTAATTTCTCAAATATTTGAAACATATTTTATTTTATGAAAATTTATGTATAATTGAATTTAATTTTCAATAAATATTTAAACTAAAATGTTTTTGCCTTTTAAAAAAAAATTTAAACCTAAATAATTTTTAAAAAGAACATTTTGAATTTAAGTATTTTTTATGGTATAAATTAAAAATAAAGATAATAAATTACAACATCATTTTAAAATATATGTTTTACTTATAGATAAAAAACTTGTTTTTGTATTTGCCGTAGGAATATACTATTGCATTCACTTGTTCCAAAATCTAATTAATTTTCATCGATTATGAGAAATTAATTATAAGTAACTCAAATATTTCTAAAGTTTTTAAATTTATTTTAAAAGTTTATATACTAAAAAAATTATATGATTGGCAAAATTCTTTTGGTGTTAGAAGCCCCTTTTTCAATGTTGGAATTTTTTCGCTAATTTATAGATTATATGATTTAGACATATTTTATCATATGATTATTTAAAGATAATTAATTTTTAGTTTATTTTGTAAACACATTATATGAAAATGGTTGAAAAAATAAATATTAAGTCTCAAAAATTATTTTTAAAAATGCACTTTAGATTTTTCCAATAAGAGATAAGGCATATTTTTTATTTTTAAATTAATTAAATTTTTTTTTTTTCTAATTGACCTTTGCTAGAGTATATTATCATTAAACAACATATTTAAACATTTACAAAACATAAAGTTAGCCTCTTATAAACAAATATATAAATATAAAGTTCAAATTTTTAAACAATTTATTAATTATGAATTCTCTTAGTTTCTATAATAATTTTCTAACTGTACATTCAACTAAATTGAATTTATTAAAAATATATAACAAAATGACAACTTATATTCCATAAAGTCAAAAT
Source organism: Cupressus sempervirens (assembly GCA_028749045.1). Classification (NCBI taxonomy): domain Eukaryota; kingdom Viridiplantae; phylum Streptophyta; class Pinopsida; order Cupressales; family Cupressaceae; genus Cupressus; species Cupressus sempervirens. The sequence goes on from CM053790.1 coordinate 815,280,670, forward strand.
AAATAGAATTAACTATAATGACAAATACCACACCACTAGGTTACACTTGTTTTAAATATATTTTTTACTATAAAAAAAATTACTAAAAGGAATTGTGATACAATTGGAGTCCCCCCTAAGTCTAATGCAAAAATGAATTAAGATTGAAATGATGAATTTGATAAAATGTTAGGTTTATACATTTTGAGTATAATTTATTAAATATTGGAAAATTGAAAAACATAAGAATATTTTTTTTCATTATTATGTTTTCAATTCTTAAACATTATTTTTCATTTTTGTGATGTATATATTTTTCATTATTTTCTATCACTTAACTTTGTATGATCATTGTATTATATAGTTGTAAAAATGGTGAATTTCATCCTTATTCTATTTTTCTTCACTAAAGTAAAACAAATGTACACTATAATATATTCAATTAAGTAAAATTATTTATGTTATACATTTTGAAATACATGAAAATGTTATAAAAAATTAAGAAGAAATAACATATTTTAAATTAACAGTAACAGATTTCTACAATTCATTTGTAAAGTACTAAGTTTTCTAGATTCGATTGTGTGTGTTTATTTATCATTGACGTTTCGAATCACACTACATGATGGATATACTTGGATATATTTTAAATTGTTAATTTATTCTTCTTCTTTTTTAATAATATATAGTTATTCATAAACTATTTGATACAAAAATTAGTTCTAGTTTGATAATGTTTCACTATTTTTTTTAAAAAAATCACATAGATCGAGTGTGGAGTTGAATATTATGATAAATAATTTGAATGAGTAGGAATACTTGGGAAATTTTGTGCAAGACTTTGAAAATATGGATAGAAAATATTAAGGTTCAAACTTTTAGGATTTGGAACATTGACAATGATGGAAAATCTAGTTCTATTTTTTATTTTAAAAAAGTTATAAAAGAAAAAATATATATGAAATAGATTTTGCCTTTCTAATATACTATATTTGACAATATATAAAAAAACCAAAACAATGTCTTAATTCATTTGAAACGTGTTGGCGTGCTTATTGCATTGGGAGTTTGATCATTGTTAACATTTCAACATTAATTTACATTGATTACTTTTACTCATTTAATAAATAATGTTTTAAAAATTAATAAATTAAATATATATTTTTGTTATATTTTTAGATTTTTGTATAAATAAAATTGTAGATAAAATTATATTTAATAATTAACTAATTAGATATATTTTCATAAATATTTTTTAAGAAAATAAGATATTGATTTTCTAAAGTGTACTTTTATTATTATTTATAACATAAAACATGTGAATATAATTATATGTTGAATTATATAAATATAAAAGTGAAGTTTTATAAAAATAATCTTTCTTTTAGTTTAATTTATGTATTTTTTAAAAATACATAGACCACAACAAACATCAACTTAGAATTATGAGAGAATACTTTATTTTTATTTATTTTTATTGGTTAATACAATTAATTTTTTTAAACATAGAAAATAAAATTAGATATAAGAACATTACAAATACAACTTAATATTCATTTATCTTCTTTATATAATTTTTTTTTTTTTCATTAAATATATTTTATTAAATTAGATTAAGTTTATGCATCTCATTCTTAACATTTAATAAGTTTTTAATAATTCATATTAATATAAAATAAAACATATCATTTAAATAAATAGAAATATACCTCCCACATGAGAGGCCTTATAAGTATACCTCCCACTTGAAATTAAAATAAATAAATAAATAAAGTGTTATAAGGAATGCATTTATTTTTTAAGGTTAAGCGTGTAAGAAAATTCTACTCAACTTGTACAATCTTCTATAGAGACCATATGCTTTTAACTTCTGGTCAATACAAGACTCGCCATTTTCTACTTGTAACATATTTCCACAATTTGCAGTACTCACACAACTTCAATTACCACGAAAAATATCAAAATTCAAGTCTGGGGGGCTGTACTCACACAACTTCCACAATTATAATCAGAAATTTAGAATCTTTTTTAATCTCTTCCCCTCTCCTCACCCTGCCAATTCACTCTCATCATCATCATGGCCCATTCATTTTCATTTCTGTTTGCTCTTGTTACCATTCCCCTGTTTCTTCTCTGTTTCTGCAGCGGATGTATTCACAGGGAGCGACAAGCCCTCCTTCAATTCAAGACAGGCCTCAACTACTCCTCTCATTCCTATTCCTACACCAATCTGACATCGTGGGAGGAGGGAGTCGATTGCTGCCGCTGGGATGGCATTAACTGCAGTCACACCACCCATCATGTACTCAGTGTTGAGATTTACTTAGATAGCACTGCCAGTGGAAGTTTCATATCCGAGAGCTTGTGCACCCTCGCTTCTCTTGAAATCATACACCTCCGTGGCTGTGGATTAGCAGGTACCATTCCTGACTGCCTACGTAAACTCTCTTCTCTCAAACTACTAGATTTATTTTACAATAACTTGATGGGGACCATTCCGTTGTCCTTTGGAAACATGTCTTCTCTCACACGACTAGATTTATCTTACAATAAGTTGAGTGGGAATATTCCACTGTTCTTTGGAAACATGTCTTCTCTCACAGCATTGTATCTTCCATATAATCAACTCACAGGAAGCATTCCCCCTTCTCTCTTTAATCTCTCTTCTTTACAATACCTAGATCTTTCATGGAATAAGTTGAGTGGTTGTATTCCAGAGTTCTTAGGAGATCTATCTTCACTACGTGACTTGGATCTTTCCGACAACCAGCTAAATGGAACTCTTCCCTCAACATTCTCAAAGTTGTCCTCCCTTACAGGACTCAATGTTCAGGGGAACACACTCAGTTATAGGAACTCTTTGCCAGAGCTACCCTCTTCACTTGAATGGCTCTCTCTCAATCTCAATGGTGGTCAGATTATTTCAGAGGTTTTCTTTCACAACCTTAGCAAATTAGAGTATTTGAGTCTGTCCAATTGTGTATTTAATTCCAGCCCCACCTGGATTCCCTTGTTTCAGTTGAAGTACTTATTTCTGACATCGTGCAAGATGGATGGTCAAATTCCGTCCTGGATATCTACTCAGTTCTCACTTCAATGGTTGAAATTAGCTGACAACAATCTTGTTGGAGAAATTCCAACTTGGCTACTAGATATGAGTCTTGAGTACATCAATCTCACGACAAATCATCTCCAAGGTCACCTTTTGTTAAACACTTCAGCTTGGAATGGCTTGTGCGTCTTGGATGTGTCGAACAATGCCTTTAATGGACAACTGTCATCAACTTGGCCATCTAGTATGCACATTTTGTTGCTAAATAACAATTCAATGACGGGAACTATTCCTCCACTGCAAGGTAATTGTGCACTGGAAATATTAAATCTGGCAAATAACCATTTGAATGGAATCATCCCTCCAAGTATAGCCCATTGTTCACAGCTTCAAGTCTTGAATGTGGGGGATAATAATTTGACAGGAAGGATGCCATCCGAATTAGGTAGTCTAACTCTGTTGCAGTCACTAGTGATAAGGAATAACAAGGTCAGTGGATCATTCCCACCCTCCATATCAAACTGTTCACAATTGATTATTTTGGATGTTGGCCAGAATTTGTTGACAGGTCAGATACCAAAGTCAATAGGAAATATTTTAGAGCTGAGAGTGCTAGCAATGAGGAGGAATAATTTTGAAGGTGGTATTCCTGATGAAATTGTGCGGCTAGAATTCCTTCAAATTTTGGACCTGTCCTCAAATCAGCTATCAGGGTTTATGCCACATGGCATTTTCAATTTAAAAGCAATGATGGTAGAACCACACCAAGAATTTAGCTTGATTCCAATTGGTCCATATGCCATTCACCTTGATTTTGACGAATATACAAAACTGTATGGCTTGTACATGTATAAGAATGGATTGAAAATGGATTCTAAAGGTAGAGATGAGGACTATGCATATATCTTTTCCAATATGGCATCCATTGATCTCTCAAACAATCAATTGAATGGGAATATTCCTTTTGCTTTGGGAAATTTGAAGGGCTTGACGGCCCTCAATCTTTCTATGAACAATCTTAATGGTATGATTCCAAATACTATTGTACAATTGAGCTGGTTGGAATCATTAGACTTTTCAAGAAATAACTTTTCAGGACCTATTCCAAATCTTGGATCTTTGAGTTATTTGGGAGCTCTCAACTTTTCCAACAACAATCTTTCAGGTAGTATACCACAAGGAGGGCACATGACAACATTCACTAATTTTTCATATTTAAATAATCCAAACTTATGGGGATGCCCCACTTGCAAAGAAATGTCAGTGGCCAGAATTTGTTCCAGGTCCTCCTATTTCTACTTTTATTAATGAAGAAAATGAGAGCAAAGAAAGCGTGTGGTATTGGATTGGAGTTGGACTGTCCTACGAAGAAGGTTTTGCAACAGTGGTTTTACTTATTGTATTGAAAAGGAAATGGGGACATACGTACTTCAAGGGAGTTGACTGGGTCTTGAAATTTGTTTTCCCTCAACTTCACAATTTGACAATATGAAAGTTCATATTTTTATTGATGCTAATCAATAAAAATGTATTGTATTTTTTTTTTAAGGTTTCCAAATGATTATTCTAAAATATATATTTTTATATATCTATTTGTTTTCTTGTTTTGTAGATTTTAGAACTACTATAAGAACTAAATCCAAGATAATTTTTTGATTTGACTAAAATAGTTTACAACATGGTGTCAGGGCTATGCTTTTATAGTTGACGATGGTTTGTAATGGGAGTGCATGAAATCAATACAAATTTCTTACTACTGTCACTTTTCTCCTTCTTATGATTGATGTATATTATGTTTGTTGTAGAAAAATGGAGATCATTATAATATACTTTTATAATTTTTGAATTAGATTGTGTGAATCTTTTTAATATCAATGTTTCAAATCACACTCTGTGATCCATCACATAATATAAAAAAATTACTGAAGAAAGAAGGCAACTCCCAGTGACTACTAGTAGAAGCAATTTAGATTTGCTTTGAATTGAAGAAGATTATTTAATTACAATTTTAAATAATTAGTTACAATTGTATAGATTCTCGAGTTTGTTCAAAAAACATAGCAACACGAAAATTGTCAAATGATGAAGATTCAGTGAGTGATTGTAAGGCATGTTTGTAATATTTATGATTTTTATGGGTCTCTACTACAATTTCCATGGGCCGTTGGCCTTCTACCCATGTCTCCAATAGAGAAATGGTAGCATATTTGATATTTCGCAATTTACAGTATTTTCTTGAATCAAGACAAAGGAAAAAATTGAATTTGACATCTACAGGTATATATGGTAGTCAAAATTTGTACAATTAATCAGCAATAGTGTGACCTAAATAAATAAATGACTATACAGGTAATGTAATCTGTTATGGTGATTGGTTTTTTTCCTAGACTTACTTTATTTCGCATATAATTCTATGCTAGCACATCAAAATTGTTAGTTTCCTCACATTTTTGAAAATTCTATGTTAGCGCATCAAAATTATTGTTTTCCTCACATATTTTTACCCTTGCTCAGCCGATGGTCCTTTATAATCACTTAACCTAATGGCTCCTAAATCCTTCAAACCCTAATGGCTCCATTTCCTCAGTATGTTGCACCTTTACAATGTTCCAACAATTTATGTTCTAATTCTTTAGCGTTTTCAAACTTTTAACTAAAAGAGGTGTAAAATTTTTATTGAATACCAAAGAGAGTAGAACAATACAAGAACCAAAGAGAACTACAAAGCTTTATCCTAGTCCACAAGTTGATCCAGCATCTGAGATAAATCAAGGGGAAGCATCATATGATCAATAATGTTCCAATCCAGTCAATGCTCAAAGGCCCATTTAGCCAAACAATCAGCCACACTATTCCACTCACAGGGGATATGCATAAAAGACATAGAATCTAGAGAAGTGCATAATTGAATGATCTGCTGAATAACCATAGCCAAATGCCAATCCACATGCACAAGGTTCTTACTATTCAATAAATTCACAACCACTTGCAAATCAATCTCACAAATAATTCTTTTCCAGCCATATTGACAACATTGTTCCACTGCAACTAGGATAGCCATGGCTTCCATGAGGTTATTAGTATGGTGGCCCTTTTATATAGAAAATAGAAACTGAATATCACTAGAACTATCACATCCAACTCCCCCAATACCAACCGGACTAGGATTTCCCCAAGAAGAGCCATCAATGTTGGTCTTAAGAATGCCTACCTTAGGAGCAGACCAATGCCCCTCATGGTTAACACGCTGAGTGTGTTGCCTAACTCTATTCCCAAAACGGTTGTGGGGGACCGAGGGAGAGCTACCCTGAAGAGGAAAGGAAAGTCATGAGTAAATACCAACATCTCTAGGATCCAAACCTCCACCAATGTCACATTTAGCTAGGAGTATTTCATGAAGAGAATTAATAATTTTCCCCCATAGGTGCCTGATCTCAAGTTGCACATCATGAAAGATCCTCCTATTCCTCTCAAGTCAAACATGCCATAAAATAAAGGAAGGGCCAATAGTCCAAGCAACCTGAAGAAAATAAGTCTTGGAAGGGGGATGGCCCAAATGGTCCCAGAATTCAGACAGAGAGGAAACATGCTAGCATGTGCATCCCCACACACTCCACCAGAAGTGCCAAATCTATTTGGCAAAGGGGCACTGGAAAAAAAGGTGAGAAATCATCTCTTCACTTTGGCGACATAAAACATAGATGGAAGGCCCCTGGAAGTCTCACTTGTAGAGATTCTCCCAAGTAAGACAACAATTGTAAACTAGAATCCAGAGGAAAAAGTTACACTTAGGCCATGAAAAAGTACTCCAAACTTTCTTCCACCAAGAGACCTCCACCTCGCCAAAAAGTTTCTTTGTTTATGAAAGGTACCGTGAAGAAACATAATACTTACCCGAAGAAGCACCTCTCTAAGCCAAAACATTAGGGTACTGTAGAGAGTTGCACTCCCTAGAAGCCAATATCTAAGATAGTTCCAACCAATCTCCCAAAGACGCACCCAGTGGCCAATCCGAAGAATTCTTCCATTTGTAACCCACACCAAGGCCTAGATTATAAGCCTCCTTATAATGAGCCACCTTATTCCATCCAATAGAAAGGAAAAAATCACAAAGAGACTACAAGTGTGGATGAGAGGATAAGAGAGGAGGATGCCCATTCCAAGAATCACTCCAAAATAGAGCCTTAGTGCCTTTGTTATAGATCGAAAATAAACTTCTCTTCACTAGGTGAGCACCAATCTTAAGGGTATTCCACACCATAGAACCTCTTCCCTCAAGAGAAAACCTAAAAATATCTAAAGGTTCAACACCAGGTAAATACTTGTGTGACAAGATATGGGCCCAAAGATGAGACTAACTAAAACACCAGCACCAATAGAGCTTAGCAACAAGAGCTTGACTAAATAAGATAGTAGAATGAACGCCAAGGCCTCCTTCCTTTTTTGGCTTGCAAATGGTATCCCAATCGATGAGACTCCATTTTGTATTTTGCAAATCGCCACTCTAAAGAAATTGGTGAGAGAGAGCATCAAATTCCTTAAAAAATTACACTGGGGGAGCCTGAACAATGCTTTTGTATATGGGAAGGGCCTGAATGACTGATTGAAGGAGTGTCATCCTGCCAGTAGTAGAGAGCCACCTATGAGTCCAATGATTGACTTTTTGTTGAAGTTTTCCAAGCAAGCTTTGCTAGAAAAGCATAGGCTGTCTACCCACCACAATAGGGACCCCCAAGTAAGTAAGAGGGAGATACTTAATCTGAAATCTCAGGATATTAGCAATCCTCTATTGGATAGGCTCAGGAGTGTTGAAGAAAAAAATAGAGGACTCATGGTCATTAATTTTCTGCCTAGAGGTAGCCAAATAAGTATCCAAGGTGAGCTGAAAGGCTTTAGCTTCCCAAATTTGAGCCCTCCCCACAAGGGCTGTATCATCAACAAACTGGAGGTGGGAAAGAGTGGGCAAACCATTTCCCCATTGTCATCCTTGAATTAGATTTTGGGAAACATGAAACTTGATAGGTCTGCCAAGTCCCTCATCCATAATGATAAACAAATAAGGAGAGAGGGGATCTCCCTGGTGAAGACTTCTAAAGGCCCCAAAAAGCTCCATCAATTCACCATTGAGAAAGACCGAGAATGAAGGAGTAGTAACATAGCTAAGAACCCATCTAACCCATTCCTGACTAAAGCCAAAAAGCCAGAAGAACTTTCTACAAGAAATCCCAATTGACTCGGTCATAAGCCTTAGCCATATCAAGCTTAATAAACACAGCCCGTTCCTTGGAAGTAGACATAGAGTGAATAGCTTTGGAAGCAATAACCACCCCATCCAAAAAAAAATTTCCTGCCACAAAACCCCCTTGTTCCTGAGAGATAACCAAGGGAAGCCAAACTTTAAGCCTCTCTGCAAGGAGCTTAGTAATGATTTTATAGACCACATTACAAAGAGCAACGGGCCTAAAGAAGTCCAACTGATTAGCCTCCTCCTTCTTTGGAATAAGGACTAAGAAAGTAGCATTCAAGGCCTAGAGCATTTCTTTGCTAGAATAGGACTCCTGAACCACATCCAAAAGGTCATGATTGATAATATCCCAAAATTCCTAAAAGAATTCAACTGGGAAGCCATCAGACCCCAAAGCTTTGCCTTTTCGCAAGATGAAGACCACCCCCTCCAAGTCAGACATACTAATAGGCCTGATAAGAGAGTGATTCATCTCCCTAGTCACAACAGAGGGAATACAAGATAGGATTGTAGTCTCCTCAATCTCAGCTAGAGGTAAATGATCTGAAAAGAGAGCTACCAGCAATTTCTATTCTAAATTTTTAGTGTTTTCAGTTTTCTAGAATTTGATATACACTTTTAGCTTTTAAGAATTCCATATACACCCTAAATTATCCTACCATCAACTTGTCAATTTTATTAGTTCCTACCTTATATAAGGCAGGGAATTTTCATTGTACAAAAAAAATTCTTCCAAACTAAGTTTTGAAACCATGTATTTTTAAATTCATTTACACTCTACAAATTTTTGATTTTTTATTGGCCCATGGCCAATTTCCTAAGGAAAATATATTTTTGAAAATTGAAAAAATAGAAAAAAGTTAGTGATAAGAATTAATAAATGCATTCTATCCAGAAATTACTTTTGTCATCTCTCCAATATTGCTGACCGCTCATCTTCCCCTAAGTTGAATAGTTACTCACTGACATGGAAACAAAATAAGGCTTTGGCATTTCCTCCATGGCTCAAGGACTCTGCAGAGATCATTTTTTCTATTCAGTACCGATTTGAAATTCATTAATACTTCCTAAGATAGTCATGGAATCAACATTTACGTTTCTTTAAATGCAAAAAATTGAAAAATTTGTAAATGTTTAGAAATTATAACGTGGCATATATATTAAAATTCTTTAAACTTTTAAATTAATTGATTTTAGAAATTATAACGTGGCATACATATTAAATGCAAAAATTTGAACAATTTGTAAATGTTTAGTTTTAAGACGATTTACATATGTTTACAATATGCAAATATGCAAGTTATAATTTATAAGTTGTCCTTTTATATTTGACTTTTAAAGAATGTAAAGTTTTATAGAGATGCAACTTATTGTGGATTTCATTGTGTGTTATATTTTTGTGATAAATTTCTAAATGAATGCAAAACAATTATACAAATATAATCATAGGTCTATCAAACAAAAAGCCTTAGGGGGGGTATATTTAATATGCACTACGTATATATCATGGTTTTTTTTTTTTTTAATAGTTTTAGAGTGACTATTATTCCTCAGTGAGTTGCAAATACCATTATTTATCGATATAGGATGTAGTTTATGTTCTCAACTCCCTAGTGCAGCTTCAATTAGGTATACATTTCTCAACTTCATCCCTGCTTCCACTCTCAAAAGGTAGGGACTCCAGCTTAGCAAGAGCTCTATCTTATAAGATTTAGGGTTTGTTTGGTTACTGGAATATGATTTAAGAATTGGAATTTAAAATCCTTGATTTGGGATTCTAGAACTTGAAATCCAGATTACAATTTTTTGAGACTGTTTGGTTCAAAACCAAAAAGATTTTATATTTGGAATTTTTTATTCCAAGCCTGTTTTGTTCAAAATACGAATATATGGCTCAACAAATGAATATAAAAGTTATAGTGAGAAAGATTATTTGTATCTCCAATTTTTAGTTCAAGGATCTATTCATGGTTCTTCCAACTCCACACATGTCGAAAATGACAATGTTCATTGCAAAATAAAATTCAAGAAAAAGTTAAAAGAAAGATAAAAGAAATTACATGTGTGTAGTACTAGTTATTTTATTTAATCCAAACATATGAGCTAGTGCAATAATAAATTAAAAAATTCCCCTAATTTTAAAAAATTAAACATCAAAAATATGCACAAAAATAAGTGCCCTCAAATGGGCATCCGAATGTCAAACCCAATTAAATTTCACTTTAGTTGAAATCCTCATTTTCAAAAAATGGGAATTAAAATGAGAATTCCAAATAACAAGTATTTTGAGGGGAGATGGAATATTTGTTGGTCTCAGATTGGTTTTGACAATTGAGTGTCAACACACTTAAGAAAATTCTAAGGTTGATGCCGAGTATAATATAGATGGCGAGCTAGAAATTCAATAGGTTGTAAGTAAGTTTCAAGTACCGAGTCACTATAGGTGCCAAGCGAACAGAGTTACTATAAGGAGCCGAGCAAGACATAAATCCTATATGTGCCAAGTATCAATAGATAGTAAGTTTCGAGTAACATAGAATCAACATATGAGTTTGTAACTTCACAAACTCAGATGTAAACCATTTTTGGAGCCTAAACAAGATGAATCTCAAAGGATTGAGAGATAAGATTGAATCTTTTTGATTCCCTATGAAATTTGCATACAACCAATAAGAAAAGTGTAATGATTTGAGCGGGAAAAGATGGGTGAATATTGATCGTGATTTCATACCTAACCCTAAGCCTTGGAAGCCTTTGTAAATAGGTCAAGACCCCATAACTCATGTGTGCATGTGTGAGGAAGAGAGAGGGCATGATATTAGAATGCAAGGAGAGAATGCTAGCAAAGTTTGAAGGGGTGTAAAGACTTAGAAGAAGAGAAACACTATAGAATCAAGTTGATCAAAATAGAGCATCAATACTATGAATAGATGTTTATCAGATCAAGAAGGATCATATCAAATTGAGCAGAACAAGGGTCTGGAATCAATAATAGAAGATTGTAAGTCATCAGATCAAGACATTCTACTATACTTTCTAACCATTGTATTAGGAGAATGAAAATCCTATGATGAATAGGTTAGCTTAACAACTATATTGTAAGATCCTTAACAGGGTTGTAAATCCTTTAACAGGGTGACATTCTAAGTGAGTGTTTGTAAATGCTTTAGACAGGTCACTTTTAATAGGGTTCAAAGCCTTTAACAAGGTAGGCCATTCACAGGGTAGATCATTGATGATTGTCAAACTTTGTAACCTTGACAAGTTACATATTGCTATAGTGATAAGTTGTGGGTGTCAACCCCACCCTAGTTTTACCTTCTCATTTTGGAGGTTTTCTAAGTGATCAAATCTTGCGTTATCTATTTTCATGCATGTCTTTACTTTCATGTTGATTAGATGAGTTAGATGCATGTGATTGATTTCAGTTAAATTATTTTAGAGGTTAAAGTTTGTTACTTCTAATTCACCCCCCCTTTCAGAAGTAAATCTTCCCACTTGTAAATTCCAACAATTGGTATTAGAGTACAGAGTTCTCAGGAGATCTATCTTCACTGAGTTTCTTGGATCTTTCCGACAACCAGCTAAATGGAACTCTTCCCTCAACATTTTCAAAGTTGTCCTCCCTTACACGACTCAATGTTCAGGGGAATGCACTCAGTTTTAGGAAATCTTTTCCAGAGCTACCCTCTTCACTTCAATCGCTCTCTCTTAATCTCAATGGTGGTCAGATTATTTCAGAGGTTTTCTTTCACAACCTTAGCAAATTAGAGTATTTGAGTCTGTCCAATTGTGTATTTAATTCCAGCCCCACATGGATTCCCTTGTTTCAATTGAATCACTTATATCTGATATTGTGCAAGATGGATGGTCAAATTCTGTCCTGGATATCTACTCAATTCTCACTTCAAAGCTTGGAATTAGCTGACAACAATCTTTTTGGAGAAATTCCAACATGGCTATTGGATACAAGGCTTTCCTACATCAATCTCACGAAAAATCATCTCCAAGGACACCTTTTCTTAAACAGTTCAGCTTGGAATGACTTGGGGGTCTTGGATGTGTCAAACAATGCCTTTTATGGACAGATGCCATCAACTTGGCCATCTCGTCTGCAAACTTTGTTGCTCAATAACAATTCAATGACGAGAAATATTCCTCCACTACAGAGTGATTGTGCACTGGAAATATTAAATCTAGCAAATAACCATTTGAATGGAATCATCCCTCCAAGTATAGCCTATTGTTCACAGCTTCAAGTCTTGAATGTGGGGGATAATAATTTGATGGGAAGTATGCCATCCGAATTAGGTAATCTAACTCTGTTGTAGTCACTAGTGATAAGGAATAACAAGGTTAGTGGATCATTCCCCCCCTCCATATCAAACTGTTCACAATTGATTATTTTGGATGTTGGCCAGAATTTGTTGACAAGTCGGATACCAAAGTCAATAGGAAATATTTTAGAGCTGAGAGTGCTAGCAATGAGGAGGAATAATTTTGAAGGTGGTATTCTTGATGAAATTGTGCGGCTAGAATTCCTTCAAATTTTGGACCTGTCCTCAAATCAGCTATCAGGGTTTATGCCATGTGGCATTTTCAATTTAAAAGAAATGATGGTAGAACCACACCAAGAATTTAGCTTGATTCCAATTGGTCCAAATGCCATTCCAACTGATTTTGACGAATATCCAGAAATGTTTGCCTTGTACATGTATAAGAATGGATTGAAAATGGATTCTAAAGGCAGAGATGAGGACTATGCATATATCTTTTCCAATATGGCATCCATTGATCTCTCAAACAATCAACTGAATGGGAATATTCCTTTTGCTTTGGGAAATTTGAAGGGCTTGACGGCCCTCAATCTTTCTATGAACAATCTTAATGGTATGATTCCAAATACTATTGTACAATTGAGCTGGTTGGAATCATTAGACTTTTCAAGAAATAACTTTTTAGGACCTATTCCAAATCTTGGATCTTTGAGTTATTTGGGAGCTCTCAACTTTTCCAACAACAATCTTTCAGGTAGTATACCACAAGGAGGGCACATGACAACATTCACTAATTTTTCATATTTAAATAATCCAAATTTATGGGGATGCCCACTTGCAAAGAAATGTCAGTGGCCAGAATTTGTTCCAGGTCCTCCTATTTCTACTTTTATTAATGAAGAAAATGAGAGCAAAGAAAGCGTGTGGTATTGGATTGGAGTTGGACTGTCCTACGGAGCAGGTTTTGCAACAGTGGTTTTACTTATTGTATTGAAAAGGAAATGGGGACATACATACTTCAAGGGAGTTGACTGGGTCTTGAAATTTGTTTTCCCTCAACTTCACAATTTGACAATATGAAAGTTCATATTTTTATTGATGCTAATCAATAAAAATGTATTGTATTTTTTTTTTAATGTTTTCAAATGATTATTCTAAAATATATATTTTTATATATCTATTTGTTTTCTTGTTTTGTAGATTTTAGAACTACTATAAGAACTAAATCCAAGATAATTTTTTGATTTGACTAAAATAATTTACAACATGGTGTCAGGGCTATGCTTTTATAGTTGAAGATGGTTTGTAATGGGAGTGCATGAAATCAATACAAATTTCTTACTACTGTCACTTTTCTCCTTCTTATGATTGATGTATATTATGTTTGTTGTAGAAAAATGGAGATCATTATAATATACTTTTATAATTTTTGAATTAGATTGTGTGAATCTTTTTAATATCAATGTTTCAAATCACACTCTATGATCCATCACATAATATAAAAAAATTACTGAAGAAAGAAGGCAACTCCCAGTGACTACTAGTAGAAGCAATTTAGATTTGCTTTGAATTGAAGAAGATTATTTAATTACAATTTTATATAATTAGTTACAATTGTACAAATTCCTAACTTTGTTCAAAAAACATAGTAACACAAAAATTGTCAAATGATGAAGATTCAGTGAGTGATTGTAAGGCATGTCTGTAATATTTATGATTTTTATGGGTCTCTACTACAATTTCCATGGGCCGTTGGCCTTCTACCCATGTCTCCAATAGAGAAATAGTAACATATTTGATATTTCCACAATTTACAGTATTTTCTTGAATCAAGACAAAGGAAAAAATTGAATTTGACATCTACAGGTATATATGGTAGTCAAAATTTGTACAATTAATCAGCAATAGTATGACCTAAATAAATAAATGACTATACAGGTAATGTAATCTGTTATGGTGATTGGTTTTTTTCCTAGACTTACTTAATTTCGCATATAATTCTATGCTAGCACATCAAAATTGTTAGTTTCCTCACATTTTTGAAAATTCTATGTTAGCGCATCAAAATTATTGGTTTCCGCACATATTTTTACCCTTGCTCAGCCGATGGTCCTTTATAATCACTTAACCTAATGGCTCCTAAATCCTTCAAACCCTAATGTCTCCATTTCCTTAGTATGTTGCACCTTTAAAATGTTCCAACAATTTATGTTCTAATTCTTTAGCGCTTTCAAATTTTTAACTAAAAGAGGTGTAAAATTTTTATTGAATACCAAAGAGAGTAGAACAATACAAGAACCAAAGAGAACTACAAAGCTTTATCCTAGTCCACAAGTTGATCCAGCATCTAAGATTAATCAAGGGAAAGCATCGTATGATCAATAATGTTCCAATCCGGTCAATGCTCAAAGGCCCATTTAGCCAAACAATCAGCCACACTATTCCACTCACAAGGGATATGCATAAAAGACATAGAATCTAGAGATGTGCATAATTGAATGATCTACTGAATAACCAGAGCCAAATGCCAATCCACATGCACAAGGTTCTTACTATTCAATAAATTCACAACCACCTGCGAATCAATCTCACAAATAATTCTTTTCCAGCCATATTGACAACATTGTTCCACTGCAACCAGGATAGCCATGGCTTCCATGAGGTTATTAGTATGGTGGCCCTTTTATATAGAAAATAGAAACTGAATATCAATAGAACTATCACGTCCAACTCCCCCAATACCAACTGGACTAGAATTTCGCTAAGAAGAGCCATCAATGTTGATCTTAAGAATGCCTACCTTAGGATCAGACCAATGCCCCTCATGGTTAACACGCTGAGATTGTTGCCTAACTCTATTCCCAAAGTGGTTGTGGGGGACCGAGGGAGAGCTACCTTGAAGAGGAAAGGAAAGGCATGAGTAAATACCAACATCTCTAGGATCCAAACCTCCACCAATGTCACATTTAGCTAGGAGTATTTCATGAAGAGAATTAACAATTTTCCCCAACAAGTGCCTAATATCGAGCTACACATCATGAAAGATCCTCCTATTCCTCTCAAGCCAAACATACCATAAAATAAAGGAAGGGCTAATACTCCAAGTAACCTGAAGAAAATAAGTCTTGGAAGGGGGATGGCCCAAATGGTCCCAGAATTCAGATAGAGATGAAACATGCTAGCATGTGCATCCCCACACTCCACCAGAAGTGCTAAATCTATTTGGCAAAGGGGCACTGGAAAAAAAGGTGAGAAAACCATCTCTTCACTTTTGCAACATAAAATATAGATGGACGGCCCTTGGAAGCCTCACTTACAAAGATTCTCCTAAGTAAGAGAATGATTGTAAACTAGAATCTAGAGGAAAAAGTTACACTTAGGCCATGAAAAACTATTCCAAACTTTCTTCCACCAAGAGACCTCAACCTCACCAAAAAGTTGCTTTGTCAGTGAAAGGTACCCTGGAGAGACATAATACTTACCCGAAGAAGCACGTCTCCAAGCCAAAACGTTAGGGTACTATAGAGAGTTGCACTCCCTAGAAGCCAATATCTAAGATAGTTCCAACCAATCTCCCAAAGACGCACCCAGTGGCCAATCCGAAGAATTCTTCCATTTGTAACCCACACCAAGGCCTAGATTATAAGCCTCCTTATAATGAGCCACCTTATTCCATCCAACAGAAAGGAAAAAATCACAAAGAGACTACAAGTGTGGATGAGAGGATAAGAGAGGAGGATGCCCATTCCAAGAATCACTCCAAAATAGAGCCTTAGTGCCTCTGTTATAGATCCAAAATAAACTTCTCTTCACCAGGTGAGCACCAATCTTAAGGGTATTCCACACCATAGAACCTCTTCCCTTAAGAGAAAACCTAGAAATATCTAAAGGTTCAACACCAGGTAAATACTTGTGTGACAAGATATGCGCCCAAAGCTGAGACTAACTAGAACACTAGCACCAATAGAGCTTAGCAACAAGAGCTTGACTACATAAGATAGCAAAATGAAGGCCTAGGCCTCCTTCCTTTTTTGGCTTGCAAATGGTATCCCAATCGATGAGGCTCTATTTGGTATTTTGCAAATTGCCACTTTAAAGAAATTGGTGAGAGAGAGCATCAAATTCCTTAAGAAAATACACTGGGGGAGCCTAAACTGTGCTTTTGTATATGGGAAGGGCCTGAATGACTGATTGAAGGAGTGTCACCCTGCCAGCAGTAGAGAGCTACCTATGAGTCCAATGATTGACTTTTTATTAAATTTTTCCAAGCAAGCTTTGCTAGAAAAGCATAGGCTGTCTACCCACCACAATAGGGACCCCCAAGTAAGTAAAAGGGAGAGACTTAATCTTAAATCTTAGAATATTAGCAATCCTCTATTGGATAGGCTCAGGAGTGTTGAAGAAAAAAATAGAGGACTCATGGTCATTAATTTTCTGCCTAGAGGCAGCCAAATAAGTATCCAAGGTGAGCTGACAGGCTTTAGCTTCCTAAATCTGAGCCCTCCCAGCAAGGGTCGTATCATCAACAAACTGGAGGTGAGAAAGAGTGGGCAAACCATTTCCCCATTTTCATCCTTGAATTAGATTTTGGGAAACATGAAACTTGATAGGTCTGCCAAGTCCCTCAGCCATAATGATAAACAAATAAGGAGAGAGGGTTCTCCTTGGTGAAGACTTCTAAAGGCCCCAAAAAGCTCCATTAGTTCACCATTGAGAAGGATCGAGAAAGAAGGAGTAGTAACACAGCTAAGAACCCATCTAACCCATTCTTGACTAAAGCCAAAAGCCAGAAGAACTTTCTACAAGAAATCCCAATTGACTCGGTCATAAGCCTTAGCCATATCAAACTTAATAAACATGACCCATTCCTTGGAAGTAGACATAGAGTGAATAGCTTTGGAAGCAATAACCACCCCATCCAAAAAAAAATTTCCTGCCACAAAACCCCCTTGTTCCTAAGAGTTAACCAAGGGAAGCCAAACTTTAAGCCTCTTTGCAAGGAGCTTAGTAATGATTTTATAGACCACATTAAAAAGAGCAATGGGCCTAAAGAAGTCCAACTGATTAGCCTCTTCCTTCTTCGAAATAAGGACTAAGAAAGTAGCATTCAAGGACCAAAGCATTTCTTTGCTGGAATAGGACTCTTGAACCACATCTAAAAGGTCATGATTGATAATATCCCAAAATTCCTGAAAGAATTCAACAGGGAAGCCATCAGACCCCAAAGCTTTTCCTTTTCGCAAGATGAAGACCACCCCCTCCAAGTCAAACATACTAATAGGCCTCATAAGAGAGTCATTCATCTCCCTAGTCACAACAGAGGGAATACAAGATAGGATTGTAGTCTCCTCAATCTCAGCTAGAGGTAAATCACCTAAAAAGAGAGCTACCAACAA
Source organism: Cupressus sempervirens (assembly GCA_028749045.1). Taxonomy (NCBI): domain Eukaryota; kingdom Viridiplantae; phylum Streptophyta; class Pinopsida; order Cupressales; family Cupressaceae; genus Cupressus; species Cupressus sempervirens. The sequence continues at coordinate 815,298,619 of CM053790.1, forward strand.
TTTCTAGTCTAAATTTTTAGTGTTTTCAGTTTTCTAGAATTTGATATACACTTTTAGCTTTTAAGAATTCCATATACACCTTGAATTATCCTACCATCAACTTGTCAATTTTATTAGTTCCTGCCTTATATAAGGCAGGGAATTTTCATTGTACAAAAACAATTCTTCCAAACTAAGGTTTGAAACCATGTATTTTTAAATTCATTTACACTCTTCAAATTTTTGATTTTTTACTGGCCCATGGCCAATTTCCTAAGGAAAATATAGTTTTGAAAATTGAAAAAATAGAAAAAAGTTAGTGATAAGAATTAATAAATGCATTCTATCTAGAAATTACTGTTGTCATCTCTCCAATATTGCTGACCACTCGTCTTCCCGTAAGTTGAAAAGTTACTCACTAACATGGAAACAAAATAAGGCTTTGGCATTTCCTCCATGGCTTAAGGACTCTGCAGAGATCATTTTTTCTATTCAATACCAATTTGAAATTCATTAATACTTCCTAAGATAGTCATGGAATCAACATTTACCTTTCTTTAAATGCAAAAAATTGAACAATTTGTAAATGTTTAGAAATTATAATGTGGCATATATATTAAAATTCTTTAAACTTTTAAATTAATTGATTTTAGAAATTATAACATGGCATACATATTAAATGCAAAAATTTGAACAATTTGTAAATGTTTAGTTTTAAGACAATTTACATATGTTTACAATATGCAAATATGCAAGTTATAATTTATAAGTTGTCCTTTTATATTTGACTTTTAAAGAATGTAAAGTTTTATAGAGATGCAACTTATTGTGGATTTCATTGTTTATTATATTTTTGTGATAAATTTCTAAATGAATGCAAAAAAATTATACAAATATAATCATAGGTCTATCAAACAAAAAGCCTTCGGGGGAGTATATTTAATATGCACTACGTATATATCATGGTTTTTAAATTTTTTTTTTTTATAGTTTTAGAGTGACTGTTATTCCTCATTGAGTTGCAAATACCATTATTTACCTATATAGGATGTGGTTTATGTTCTCAACTCCCTAGTCCAGCTTCAATTAGGTATACATTTCTCAACTTCATCCCTGCTTCCACTCTCAAAAGGTAGGGACTCCAGCTTAGCAAGAGCTCTATCTTATAAGATTTAGGGTTTGTTTGGTTACTGGAATATGATTTAAGAATTGGAATTTGAAATCCTTGATTTGGGATTCTAGAACTTAAAATCTAGATTACAATTTTTTGAGACTATTTGGTTCAAAACCAAAAAGATTTTATATTTGGAATTTTTTATTCCAAGCCTGTTTTGTTCAAAATACGAATATATGGCTCAAAAAATAAATATAAAAGTTACAGTGAGAAAGATTATTTGTATATCCAATTTGTAGTTCAGGGATCTATTCATGGTTCTTCTAACTCCACACATGTCGAAAATGACAATGTTCATTGCAAAATAAAATTGAAGAAAAAGTTAAAAGAAAGATAAAAGAAATTACATGTGTGTAGTACTAGTTATTTTATTTAATCCAAACATATGAGCTGGTGCAATAATAAATTAAAAAATTCCCCTAATTTTAAAAAATTAAACTTCAAAAATATGCACAAAAATAAGTGTCCTCAAATGGGCATCCAGATGTCAAACCCAACTAAATTTTACTTTAGTTGAAATCCTCATTTTCAAAAAATGGGAATTAAAATGAGAATTCCAAATAACAAGTATTTTGAGGGGAGATGGAATATTTGTTGGTCTCGGATTGGTTTTGACAATTGAGTGTCAACACACTTAAGAAAATTCTAAGGTTGATGCCAAGTATAATATAGATGGCGAGCTAGAAATTCAATAGGTGCTAAGTAAGTTTCAAGTGCTGAGTCACTATAGGTGCCAAGCGAACGGAGTTACTATAAGGAGCCGAGCAAGACATAAATCCTATATGTTGCAAGTATTAATAGATAGTAAGTTTCGAGTAACATAGAATAATCATATGAGTTTGTAACTTCACAAACTCAGATGCAAACCATTTTTGGAGCCTACACAAGATGAATCTCAAAGGATTGAGAGATAAGATTGAATCTTTTTGATTCCCTATGAAATCTGCATGCAACCAATAGGAAAAGTGTAATGATTTGAGCGGAAAAAGATGGGTGAATATCGATCGTGAATTCATACCTAACCCTAAGCCTTGAAAGCCTTTATAAGGAGGTCAAGATGCCATAACTCGTGTGTGCATGTGTGAGAAAGAGAGAGGGCATGATATTAGAATGCAAGGAGAGAATGCTAGCAAAGTTTGAAGGGGTGTAAAGACTTAGAAGAAGAGAAAAACTATAGAATCAAGTTGATCAAAATAGAGCATCAATACTATGAATAGATGTTTATCAGATTAGGAAGGATCATATCAAATTGAGCAGAACAAGGGTCTGGAATCAACAATAGAAGATTGTAAGTCATCAGATCAAGACATTCTACTATACTTTCTAACCATTGTAGTAGGAGAATGAAAATCCTATGATGAATAGGTTGGCTTAACAACTATATTGTAAGATCCTTAACAGGGTTGTAAATCCTTTAACAGGTGACATTCTAAGTGAGTGTTTGTAAATCCTTTAGACAGGTCACTTTTAATAGGGTTTAAAGCCTTTAATAGGGTAGGCCTTTCACAGGGTAGATCGTTGATGATGGTCAAACTTTGTAACCTTGACAAGTTACATATTTCTATAGTGATCAGTTGTGGGTGTCATCCTCACCCCAATTTTACCTTCTCATTTTGGAGGCTTTCTAAGTGATCAAATCTTGCATTATCTATTTTCATGCATGTCTTTACTTTCATGTTGATTAGATGAGTTAGATGCATGTGATTGATTTCAGTTAAATTATTTTAGAGGTTAAAGTTTGTTACTTCTAATTCACCCCCCCTCTCAGAAGTAAATCTTCCCACTTGTAAATTCCAACAATTGGTATTAGAGTACAGAGTTCTCACAAGGAGAAGCCTTATAGCTTGGAGAAAAGATCTTGAAATGGAAGTCTAAAAACTTGGGAAGATCATAGAGAACCAAGAAATTGAGATACATCTCATTCTACACTCTTTGGAAGAAGCTAGGGAAGAACTAAGAAAATCCTTAAAGAGAAGAAGAGAGATTGCCATAACTGAGAATGATACACAATACAAGGAGATTGACACCTCAAAAGTATTTGCAAATGGAGATTCCAAAGAGTTTGATGCAGCAATAGCAGATATGATGGAGAAGAATAGAGCTCAAGTAGAAGAAATCAAAACTCTGGAGATTGAACAAGAATCATAAGCCATGATGCTTTGTGAAGTGACTAAACAAAAGAAAAGAGCCATTGAAGATAAAGTTATGATAGAAGATGACAAGATAAATCTTATCAAAAGATTGGAGGAAAAGAAAATTGAGTTTGAAAGAATTTCCAACATGCAGCTACACACCCTAAGCTAGATGATGAATGCACATCATGAGTTGGATGTCAAGGACATTGAGATCTCTACATTGAAGATGCAAAATGAACAACTGCAAAATGAATTGAGAAGAGAAAAGGAAATTTTAGAAAGCTTCAACAAACCTAATGAAGCCATCAAGTACTCTAAATAGCTTTTGAAATCACCAAGGTCCAACAATGACACTTCAAGACTAGGATACACCAGCACTGAAGAAGGAGATTCATCCAAGACTATAGAAGAAAGAAATAACAAAAGTAAGAACAAAAAACCCACTTGTCATTTTTGTGGTAAGAAGGGGCATACCTCTAATGTGTGTAGGAGAAAGAATGCCAATCAACATGACAAACCTAAACCCATAGCTCATTGTCTCAAGTGTAATAGACAAGGACATCAGGCACATGACTGCAAGACTAGAACTATCAAGACACCAAAATTTTGAAGTTCATTGATACAATTGCAAGAAGTATGGACATTGAGCTTTTGAATGTAGATCAAAGCCTATGTGGAGATCAAATCAACCAGCAAAGACAAAAAGTCACAGACATCACTATAATTGGGACTACAATACTAGGCATAGCTGTTACTACCGCCAAGACTATGCACACATTCCTAAAAATTGCATAAGAACACATTTTAGTGGAAACTACAGCAGATGGTTGAGCCAAACTACATGCTTCAATTGTTTGAAGATTGGGCATATCAACAGGAATTGCCCAAAAAGGTCAAAGGCACCTAATTCAGAGTTCAACAAAGGAAAAGACAAAGTTGATGTTGAACACATCAGTAGAGAGATGAATAAAACATGGAAGAAGAAAGATGAAAGTAGCACATCCAATGGAGAGATCACTTCATCCAAAAGGTCAAGTGATCACACTTCATCCAACTAAGAAAAAGAAGGTACATGGGACTGATTTACAAAGCTATATCATACATCAGTTTCAAAACAAGTAAGTACTAAAAAGGATAGATCAACATGAATAGAGATGCAAAGTTAAAATTTCAAGTTTTCACAAGTGTTGCCATGTGAAAGAAAGTTTCAGTTAAAGCCGAGTAAGGGAAACTCTAGTGTATGCCAAGTGATTGAAAATCAATAAAAGTTGAGTGATGAAGAAATGCTTAAGAAGCCAAGTGGACAGCTATAAACGCACTAAGCATTAAATGCTAGGTATTGAAGGGTATATGTTTGCATTTTGAATCATTTTTCACCATTGTGAGCAAAGAGAAAAGACAAGAAGAATGAAAAATGATTTCAAATAAAAATTTGAAGCATTTGACGAGATTTCATCAAAGATTTAGCTTCATTTTGATGATTCAAGGTATTTATACTAATTGTCGAGCTATGCTATTTCACAATTTCTAAGTGTCGAGCTACACAATTTCATAATTTCTTTGTGTTGAAACCCTACATTGCACAAATGGCCTCTAGTTCTAGGAAACCTTAGGAGAATGAACCATTCAAAGTTCAATTAGTGTCGAATGAAGTAAAACAACTTTATTTTTGACCTATCCCTAAAGTTGCCTACAAAAATGACCCAGTCGGTGCCCTATCCATTATTCCTCCTAAGGTAGTAATGGTGCAAGATGTTAGGAGATGCTATAATTTCAAGATAGGTGCTATTGGAGATATGGAGATAAGGGAAGTGTATGATAGATTGTGCGAAAATGGAGTCTTGAAGGAAGAATATCAAATCGCCGAGAGGAAGGGCTTAACCCCTGCCCTAGAATTCCTATGTCTTTAAGACGAAATGGATTATAATTGTGTTGAATAGGATTCATGATGGTAGTATGTGGTTAGAAGATGGCCCAATCAAAATAAAAAAAAGGATTGTTCATAGAGTAATAGGGTATCCAACCCTAGATCAGCACAAAACCCTAAGAAGTGACTCCAAAGAAGTTATTGAGAAAAATAAAAGAGCCAAATAGAACAAGAGAGGCATGACCATAGATACCATTAAAGATCCTCTTGATTTCACTATCAGAGTTATATCTCACAAATTTTATCAATCTAGTAGACTCAATAGTGTTCCATGTATTACAGTAGATGTTGGCTACAAACTTGTTACAAAGGATCATACGTATGATCTTGCAGAACTGCAACTACAACAAATTAATGAAAATTTGGGAGCTATAAGAAGAACAAAGGGAGCCCAATGCAAATTTGGTACAATTTTGATTTGTATATTTTTCTATGTATAGAATGAATTTCCATCTTTTGGAAAAGTTAACTGGAAACCAAATAGGTTCATAGTAGCCTAGGTAAACGAATACACTGAACAAACGGGAGCAAATTTTGAGATATTAATGACTAACTATTTTGAAGATTTCAAGAAATCTATGAAACAGAGACTAAGGATACCTATTTCATTAGTGGAAAAGCACATTAATGACATTTTCTTTCTTGTTGATATTGGTTTCACTTACATTCAAGTAGCCATATCAAGGGTAAGATGGCTTAGACCTCTTGGCTATGAGATAAACATTGATGAGGCATCTACAACCATAACAACTCTACTAGCAGAGGAAGTAGAAAAGAGTGCCTCATATTTTGGTACATATGATTTAGTAAGATCCAAAGTGGATATGGAGCTAAAGACTTCCTCTACATTGAAGAAAAAGGATAAAATAGTGAAAAAGCTCAAAGCAAAATTTAGAGAAGGCACAATAGAGTCAGAAGAGGAAGATGAAGAAGAAGATGAAGAGGAACAAGGACAAGGACCTCTAGCTTTGACCCAAGGCATGGGTGAGGATGTTGAAGAATAAGAAGATGCTGAGCAAGAAGAAGAAGTACCTAAGGCAGAGCCCAAAAAGAGAAAAATACAAAAGTAGCTTGCTACACAGGCCAAAGGCAAGAAGTAGAAGACATCCAAACCAAGCCTAGAAAAACCTACCACATGAGCATATACAAGGGAAACAACAAAGGTAGCAAAATAATAAGAAAAGAAGAAAGTTACAGAATAGGGAGGGCCAGTAGAGAAAAAAAGAAGAAAATATGTGGCACCTCCAGAAATAGATGAAGAGAGAACTAAGTCTGATGATAATGATTAATTCAGAGTGGTAAGTCACACATCTAAATTTGACTTAGAAAATATTTGTTACAATATTAGAGATAATGCTGATTTGACTAGATTGAAAAGCATTAATTTCAATAAGTCAAGTAGAGAGGAGTAGAACATAGTGGAAGAGTCAATCTACACCATGATGGCCAAGTTCAAGAGCACTCCACTTGAACTTGATAATACAATGCCTAAGGAGCTATACTCCATTATAGAAAATAGATGGTATTATTTCCTAAACATGGAGAAGGAAATAATAGAGTCAACTCTAGCTCATGTGATGCTTGATCTCAAAAAATGTCAAATAAGTAAGGCGAGTAAGAAATATGGGAGCAAATTTGCACCCAAATACAAAGCCTTTAGCATTTTACAAATTAGATTGAAGATGTTTTGAAGAAGTCCACTCTCATGTGAAAAGTGATTTATGGCCTTTAGATAGTAAAGGAAGGACAAGAAGATCCCTTTGAGGGAAGAAATAATGATGAGGAAGAGGAGGAAAATGAAAAGGAGGAAGAAGAAGAGAAAGAAAAAGAAGATGTCATAGTGGAGAAGGAAACACATAAAGGTGAATTGGCAATAGCTGAAGAGCAACAATAGGAATAGAGTGTGCAAGACACATAACTACCACCACCTAGTCCTCCACATGCAAAACCTACACCTACAGACACAATAACTATCAAGGATGTTCTTGACAGTTCTGGTCAGAACATTAACCCATTAACTATAGAGGACCTTAGAAAGATCCTTTAGTAGACTACTATGCAAGCATAGTTGTCTACCAATCTAGTCTTGGTGAGTGTAGAGGAACTTTAGAAGGTAGTATCTGAGATAACCAAGAAGAAGGTGAATCCACAAGAACCACATTCACAAACTCCAACTACTACAAGTGGAAAACCACAAGAGAAACTAGCACAAGATGCATTTGCTAAGGTTGATACCACAATGATAGTAACTTCAACCACCAAGGAGCCAACAAAGGAGAAAATAGGAGAGAAGGATACCTCTACTCCTACAACACAAAGTCAAGGTGCACCTCCTCTAATTACAATCATTTATCAAGGAAGACTTGAAGAAAACAAAGAAGAAGAGGAGAGCCCTAAGGAGAAGGAACAAGAGGCAATTCAAACATTAGTTAGTTTGCCTACTATAGGGACTCCTATTGGAACATCATAGTAGCCGAGCACTGATGCAATACCACTGCAAATGTCAGCAACAGGCTTGAGTTCTACGAAGGTAGCAAGGGTACTTCACTATGGAGACCCTACACTTGATGAGGAGATAGTCATACCAAGCTATGACTATAGAACAATGAACATAGAACAGATTGATAAAGTGCAAGAGGCACTGGAGAGGAAGAAAAAACAAGAGATACTTAAGAGTGAGTATAGGTAAAGGAAAACATTGATAGAAATCAAAGACATCTTTCTAGATGCATTCAGCTTGCAAGTACCCGATGAGACAAAGCCCATCATGGACCAATTATCCAACATAGTGGACCAGGTACAAAATGAAAACCTAGACAGCAATGTCAAATTACTTAAATGGTCTGAGAAGAAATTTTAGATGAAGGTAAATGAGAAAATATCTAGTGAAATAGCACTTTCACAAGTTGAACTAGCAAAGAAGATAGAAAAGGTGAAAGCAGTACTTGAGAATATATTCTTAGTATAATCCAAATTGTGTGATTCCTCATACTTCACACAAGAAACAAGCCAAAGGATATTTTGCTTGGAAAGGAACCTCAAAATATCCAACAAACAATTACCAAAGGATCCAACTCAAAGTGAGAAGCATTTTGCCACAACGCTTCACACTCAAAAGGAATTAGCTATACAAATAGCAGATGAGGCAAATATTAAGGCCAAATTGATACACATACAGTCAGCCATTACCCCTCACATGGAAGTTTTGAACAAAGAAATGGCCTATGTAGAGAATGTTTTGAAGAAATATCCCAATCTTTGTACATTAGAAGGCCTGGTACACCTTGCAGCAGAGACAACCATCCAACTCAAAGCACTGGAAATTGCATTAGATAATTGGGATGCTTCTCTAAAAATCATCATGGAGGTAAATAAATCTTTTTTGGATAAATATTCAATTCATTCATAGGACCCTTTGACATAAGTGTCAAAAAGGGGGAGAAAAAAAATAAAGGGGGAGATAATAAAATTTTGAGTTTTGTGGAGAAATAAGGAGATAAAGCTAAAAATTACAAGGAAAGATATGTGGAAGGGGGAGTAAAAATAGAGCAAATAGAAATAAAGAAGACAAGAAAAGGAATGACAAGGCAGAGATAAAGAGTATCAGATTATCCAACATGAGACAAATCTAGCAAAAGGAATTTTTGATGCAGAAATGGCACATCAACTCAAGGGGAGTTACAAGTTTTTGAGGTATATAGTCTTCTACAAAATTTTGAACAAGTTTTTGATGTTTTGTACATATGCCAAACAAGTTGTATATTATACTGTTGGAGATCAAATTCATAATGTTTAGTTAAGTGTTATGACACTCATGTCAAAGGGGGAGATTATTGGTCTCAGATTGGTTTTGACAATTGAATGTCAACACACTTAAGAAAATTCTAAGGTTGATGATGAGTATAATATAAATGCCGAGCTACAATATGTGCCAAGCCAAAAATTTAATAGGTGCCGAGTAAGTTTCAAATTTCGAGTCACTATAGGTGTCGAGAAAAGTATAGATGTCAAGTGAATAGAGTTACTATAAGGAGTCAAGCATCAACAAATAGTAAGTGCTGAGTAACATAGAATCAACATATGAGTTTGTAACTTCACAAACTCAAATGTAAACCATTTTTGGAACCAGCACAAGATGAATCTTGAAGGATTGAGAGATAAAATCCAATCTTTTTGATTCCCTATGAAATTTGCATGCAACCAATAGGAAAAGTGTAATGATTTGAGTAGGAAAATATGGATGAATATCGATCATGAATTCATACCTAACCCTAAGCCTCGAAAGCCTTTATAAGGAGGTCGAGACCCCATAACTCGTGTGTGCATGTGCAAGAAAGAGAGAGAGTATGATATTAGAATGCAAGGAGAGAATGCTAGCGAAGTTTGAAGGGGTGTAAAGACTTAGAAGAAGAGAAGCACTACAAAATCAAGTTTATCAGAATAGAGCATCAGTACTATGAAAAAATGTTTATCAGATCAGGAAGGATCAGATCAGATTGAGCAGAACAAGGGTCTAGAATCAGCAATAGAAGATTGTAAGTCATCAGATCAAGACATTCTACTATAATTTCTAACCATTGTATTAGGAGAATGAAAATCCTATGATGAATAGGTTGGCTTAACAACTATATTGTAAGATCCTTAACGGGGTTGTAAATCCTTTAACAGGGTGACATTTTAAGTGAGTGTTTGTAAATCCTTTAGATAGGTCACTTTTAACAGGGTGTAAAGCCTTTAATAGGGTAGGCCTTTCACAGGTCAGATCATTGATGATGGTCAAACTTTGGAACCTTGACAAGTTACATATTGCTATAGTGATAAGTTGTGGGTGTCATCCCAACCCCAATTTTACCTTCTCATTTTGGAGGGTTTCTAGGTGATCAAATCTTATGTCATCTATTTTCATGCATGTCTTTACTTTCATGTTGATTAGATGAGTTAGATGCATGTGATTGATTTTAGTTAAATGGTTTTAGAGGTTAAAGTTTGTTACTTCTAATTCATCCCTCTTAGAAGTAAATCTTCCCACTGGTAAATTCCAATAATACTTGTTTTGGGGGTTAAATGGGGATACTGAATCCACATTTCTCCAAATTGCAATTCCTATTTTGTAGACGCAAATAGTGCATTAAGATTTTTTTAAAATTTTGAATTCCAATTCCTACTAAAATCCATGATGCATAGAATTTAATGGAACTACTAGGCCCTTCATCTGATTCTGAAGTTAAGTGAACATTGAATTAAGAATGGTATTCTAAATTTCTCACATTAACTTTGGGTATTCTTAGTCCCTACCTTATAGATAAGTTAGGGAACTAATGTTTCTAGATTCCACTTCTATTAATTTTGAGCATCCACTTATTTCTGGAATCCTAAAGTTTGCATGACAATTATTTAATAATTATATTTTGTACTAATTTTATTATTTTGTGATTGGAGGATTGGAATTTGCTAAGGTTTTGGGTGATTTATAAATGACAATAAAAAATAAAAAATGCCATCAAAGCCAATAGTCGATGCATGCAAATTTAATGTGCCTAGTAGGTGGACATTAGATGGATGAGAATTAGTTAAATATACTTAGCATGACCATGAAAAGATAGAGTTCATAGAAGTAGCTGTTAAGTAAGTGCAGTTTATATTATTTCATTATTCTGAGGGCTTGAACAAAGGTTGCATGTGATTAGATTAGATGACTCAAGCTCTTCCCGTTTAGAAAAGCCTTAATTTCAGAGTGTTATATATTTTGCACAAAGATTAGTGATTCATGGAAATAACTTTGCATTTCTATTTTCAAATAACTAATTACTTTTCCTATAAACAATTTCTTATTTGTTCTATTTTTGGTTGTATAGCGTAAAGGTCTTTGTACAACCATTTTTTACTAGACAAAGCTAGAAACTATGTCATTTCAACTTTCCCTTTCTTCTCTATTCAAGCGCCCTTTTACATTTTCCCTTGTTTGAAGAACCCTTATCAAAATTACTAAAGGATTCTATAAAATTGTTATCAAAGAAATTGTAGGTCTTATTCTTCAGTATCCAAAGGTGGTGATTCTGCCTTTTGTGTAGGTGCAACCCAATTTTTGCATATATTGAGCTGGTCTTGTTTAGCAGCTATTTTAATTGATGGTTGAGTGGAGTTTAAGTTTTGATCTGGGCATGAGACAATTATGGATGTTTAAGGGTAAAAGTACAAAGTTGTGTCACCTTTCAGGCTGAATTATCAGAATGACTAAATTTGAGTATTTCTATCTAAAAATCAATTTTGTTCAAACATATGATCTTGATAAATTTATTCTAGCTAAGTTATACATGGTCTCACACTTTTCCAACTAGAAATGTCTATTAAATGCATGTTTTATACTAGTTTGTATCCAATTAATAAAGAAATAAAATTATTTTAGAAAACTGATGTTTCAATAACTCTTACTATATTTTACGAATTTTTTTTAATAACATGTAAACACCATTTTATCGAGCTCAAAGTCAAGAATATTCTCATATAGGGTTTATAGTGTTTAATTAGATATAGTATATTGTAATTAAAAAAATTCTACAAGTACATATTTTAACACTCAAGAAGATGGCAATTTTAAGAAGCAAAATAATATTAAATCATATAAAAAAAATTAAAATCATATGACGTTCTAGAGGAGAGAATCCTCTTCTAGAATGTATAATTTTTCTTTTCGTTATAATAGATTTTTTTTTTTTAATGTGGTAGGAGATGAAAACTATCGATTTTTGGTGAGTTGAAATTTGAATTGTTATAAAAGAGAAAATATAGGTCTAAAGCCAATTTGTATTTTTTATTGTTCTAGCTATATATGTTATCTATAATATAATATGAGATTAAAGGGAAATAAGTTTATTTCCATATAGTTTTGTGGTGGGAACTGGTCCCCTAATTTTTAGCATTTTTCAACAACTAAAAAGCTGTCTTTAAAAATTAGGAAAATATATCTATTCTTATTCCAAATAATTATTAAAAATTATAATCCTAAACTTCATCCATTTCGACACATTTCACTAGTTTACTTCATTTTCAAATTCTAAATAATAATACTAGTTTTATGTCATTCAAGGTTAATAGTTATACTTTTGTTAGCCTTTTCCTTTATAAAAGGGTGACATAGGTTTGTGCTTTTACCCTCAATTTTCTTGTAAAATAAATTTTGTTGTTGAATTCAGATAAAGCATATTTGATTCCAACCACAGAGTATATTTGATCAATTTAGTAATGAAGGTATATGACTTATGGGTTTTTGAGCTATGCTTCCCTTTCCAGATTGAAACTAGATCTAAACTTTGGAATTAGACATTATTGTAGAGCAATGTCACCAGTTGAGGTCATTTCCCTATTTATTTTGAAACTGAGGTCATTTTTCTATTTCTTTTGAAACCTAAATTTGCTCTTAATATTGTTTATTTTGAAACTGAGGTCATTTCATTGTTTCTTTTGAAACCTAACTTTTCTCTTAATATTGGATTTGAAGGGGCTATTGTACAATAGTATATCACTATTTGAGGTCATTTTGTTATTTTATTTGAAACCAAACTCTTTTGGCATGCTGGATTTGTATAGTTTGAAATAGTTCTATGTTGCAAGTGCATAGGGGGAAGTAATTACAATTTGCAAAGGTTAAATTTCATTTTGATATTATTATTATTATTAGCATCACTTATTAGTTTCAAGGCTTTCAATTGTTTTTGAGTTGTTACTTCCTATTTATTCTTCAGGTTTATTTTTTCTTTCAAGTTGAGCATTGGATAAAGCTAGGCCAAAAACAAAATTGTATTTTATGAATTCGTCATATCTCATATTAAGATCTTAGGAAATAACTACATATGAATATGATAATGCAATTCTATTTTGACTTCTAACTAAAAATGTCCTCCTCACTGTGAAATGCCATTTCAAACATGAGTATTTTAACTTCTACAATTTATAGATATGGCATAAGACATATTTTCTTTTGCTAATATGTAGCTTGGTGGTTATTGGTTTTCATTTAGTTGCACATTTCTTAGGTATTTCAACTAAGAGCACTATATGTGCTGGATATAGCATTGCATTGCTTTGTTTAGTTGATTCATACCTCAATTTCAATATTTCATGAGGACCTAACTATCATTACTTTCTCTGCTAGAATTTATTTTAGAATATTTTACCCTCGTGACGAGATTGTGCCTGATATTGGTGGCAAATTCCTTATGTCTATGAATTGCAATTTACTTCTAAGGCTAGATAAATCTTTGTCTAGTATCCTTTCCTTGTATAGTTGCAGGGTAAAGGAAAACGTGAATATCCTCTTTCTTTTAGTTTCATTCACATTTTTTGTGCTTAGTTTAAGAAATTAGAAAATAAAGTACATAATTAATGTTAAAGTTATGTAGGTAGTTTCTGTGTAAAATTGAGAAAAAATAGATGCACAATGAATGTTGAACTGCATTTTGATCTCTACATTAGATTGATTTTCCTCGAGTTGCATTATAGTCAAAAAAAAAAAAAAAATTGTTGATGTTGATTTTGAAATGAATTTGAATGCAAGACTTGAAAGAAGACATTGCTTTCATGTCTAGCAATGTATTATTGTTTGATCAATACATCCCTAATTCTTTGGGCTTTCATTGTGTGCTTTAAAAAAATGAAAATATAAGCACATGATTATATATATTTTAAGCCTCAAATCTAATGGTAGAAGAATGGATTATAGCATAGTACTAAGTTGGGATAAAGCACCTCTCAAAACATCATCATCAAAATTAACTACATTACATTTATGCTTTAGCCAATCAAAAGGTAGGGACTCCTGCTCTCCTAGAGCCCTTGTTCAAAGAGAACTAAATATGAAACCCATGTAAATTGCATTTGACACTAAAGAAAAGCTTCTCATGCTTCTTGATTTAACTATTTTTCATGTAACAAAGCGTGTCATACCATTGACATATGATAAATACACCACGAGTTTAGCTATGTCAAATATTAGTTCAATTTAAAACTAAATTCAAGTTCAGCTAGGGGTATTCCAAAAAATATAATAAATTAATGAAACAATGCATATCAAAAACCTTCCAAAGTGGGAACTTTATTTTATTCTAAAGGTAGGATTATTTTCCCTTGGGACCAAGACAAATAATGAGGCTAAATATATTTTCTATTAAATGATAATGTGTTCAATAACAACATTCCTTTGAGGCTAGGTAGTTCAAATCATCAAATAATTTCCTACAAAAGCTTGACCAAATGCTCTTTTATATTGAAGAAGTTGGAGAGAAGAGAATTCAGTAAGCTAACTAATTTATATTCATTAGCTCCTTCAGTTGACAACACACTCAAACATGACATTATGAGGCACATCAATACATTGTGAGGCACATCTTTACACATTTTGTATACATGTTCATGTGTCCATGAGACAATTATACACAATAATGTCATTCTCATGTGTCATACTACAATACATGCCTTCAAAATGCTAGTGATCAGATCTTCATGTATATTCATGCACTCAATTATAAATAGAAAGAGAAACGCGAGGAGAGAAAGATACAAGATAAATTATGCAAGGGTAGTAAAAGATGAGGATTTTATTCAATAGGAGATTTATAATATGACATGGGTGTAAATTGTTGGAAATGTTTTAGAATAACTAAGAGGGGCGGGGTGGGGGGGGGGGGGGGGGGGTGAATTAGTTATCCAAGGTCTAAATGACCAATAATACTTTTTCACTAATTATAGTGAGCCCATTAAATAATTCATCCATCCAAGCTTGAAACAACCATCTTAGCAAGTTACAGAAAATCAACATGTAGGAATAAAACATGCAAAATCAACACATGACACAGTGATTTACGTGGAAACCCAATTTGGGAAAAACCACTAGTAACATGCTACTCAATTCTCACTATTAAATGTGACCTTGTTAGAGGATTTTTCCATACTATTAGGAATGGGCT
This sequence comes from Cupressus sempervirens, assembly GCA_028749045.1. Taxonomy (NCBI): domain Eukaryota; kingdom Viridiplantae; phylum Streptophyta; class Pinopsida; order Cupressales; family Cupressaceae; genus Cupressus; species Cupressus sempervirens. The sequence goes on from CM053790.1 coordinate 815,313,796, forward strand.
TGGTCAAAGGACTTTGGAACATTCACTTGGAATGTCACCTTGTTAAAGGATTTACATCATGGCTATTAAACCAACCTAAGTCCATAGGATTTATACTAACTATTACAATTACTAGAGAGTAACATTAAGGGTTTTTTGATCTAGTACAACTCACAACATATCTTGCAGATTATAGATCACACTTCAGTTCAATCCTTAGCTTGGCTTCAATCACTACGGCTCTGACAACTTTTCTTCATCTCAAGCTTTGTCTCCTCGAGTCTTCTTGCTCATCATACCAATGCAATCATCTCTGTGGTCATCTATCAAAATAGAGTTTTTGTGCTCTCTTCCTCCTTAGCACCTTCTGCAACACTTCATGCTTTCATACTTGATTCACTCTTGCTTCATGACCTTATGACTCCTTAAATAGAAATTTGGAATACATTTCCCGCTCAATTCTCCCTCTCCAACTTTAGGGTTTCAATAGATTAGGTAGGATACAATGCATCTATCCCATATCTTATTTTTATCTAGAAACTTTGTATAGAATTCAATTGTATTTGCCAAAAATGTTTTACATAGTGTTTTGTGCCACCAACTCATCATTCTTATCTTCTATCTGGTTCACAAAATTCTAGATAAAAACCATGTTAGCTCAGATCTAGCGAATCTTCAACTTTTCAAAATAATGCAACATCTAGACACTTTTGACTTTCTAATGCTCAGCACATAAACACAACTTGGCACTTGATCTTCACTTGGCACTTGACCTTCACTCAGCACTTGATCTTCACTCAGCACTTGATCTTCACTCAGCACTTGATCTTCACTCGGCACTTGATCTTCACTTGGCATTTGACCTTTACTCAACACTTGATCTTCACATATATTGTCAATACATCACTTTATCATTGTCTTAACTGATCTTTTCACTTCATTCCAAAACCATAACTCGACCTTTCCCTTAGGTACTTTTGTTACATCTTATTGATTCCTCCTCAATCAACTAAGTGATAGTGCTTGGATCTTATAAGCAACTACCATTCCAACAAATAGTAGGTTTGACATCAGTGATAAAATAATGATTGAACACATTCTGTAGCAACAATATCTTTCATACAATGATATGTTCCAATCAGATTACAACAATCTCCCTCTTTGTCATTGATGGCAAACCAAATTGATCAACCAAACCAAAACTAACTGATCAACCAAGTTAACAAAATTTTAACTAGGCTAAAATAGTAAGTCAAATGCCAAAAAGAAACTTTTTGAAAAACTTGTTGATTAGTTTCTGCTATTCCTCTATTTTAGGAATTTGACCTATAGCTATTTTCTCACTCTTTAATTAGTTCCCTCATATTTCTACTTTCTCCCTCTTTCTTTTCTTTGATTAGCTTTCTACTATTTCTCCTTCTTTGACAACAATGCAAAAGACACATTATTTCAGCATCTTATCATGCAACTGTAGCATTTACAAGAACTTCCAATTTCTCCCTCTTCCACCTTGCTTGTGACTTGTTTGGAATGTCAATACATTGATTACTTCAAGCTAAACCTAAAGTAAGTACCCTCTACATCAACTTATATCATCTAATCAATCAACTTATTTGATGCAGGGTAGTCTTGTTGTTACTTAAACAACCTTGGTTAGGGGTATCACCCCTAACTTACCTCTAAGATATTCAAATGCATCTTTAGGTAATGGTTTTGTGAAGATGTTAGTAGTTTGTTCTTTTTTATTGATATATTCCATCCTCACTTGCTTGTCTTCCACCAATTCTCTTACACAGTGATATTTGATTGCAATATGCTTTGTTTTGGCATGCATCATAGGGTTCTTTGATATGTTGATAGCACTTGTGTTATCACAATAAAGTATCACAGGTTCGATTATTTCTTCCTTCATTCCTTTCAACAGATGCTTGATCCACACAATATTTGTACAATTTATAGCAGCAGCAACATACTCAGCTTCTGCTATGGACTGTGATGTACAACTTTTCTTTTTACTAGTCCAAGTGACTAATCTTTTTCCTAAGAAAAGTGCTCCTCCACTAGTGCTTTTTCTATCATCTATGTTACCTCCCCAATATGCATTCGTGTAGGCCTTTAAATCAAAATTTTCAGTCCTCTTGTAATACAAACCAAAATCTTTTGTACCTTTTAGATACCTCATTATTCTCTTGATAGCCATAAGATGATTTTCTCTTGGGTTTGCAAAAAATCTTGCCACTGTACCAATAGATAAAGAAATATTTGGTCTACTATGTACAACATATTGTAGTTTTCCAATCATGGATCTGTACATTTTCTAATTTACTTCTGCTGAATCATCATTCTTAGATAACTTATGTCCTGTGGCCATTGGTGTTATCATTGGTTTTGATTCATCTAAACCAAATATTTTGAGTATTTCCTTGATATATTTTGATTGGGTTACAAATATACCATGTTTTAATTGATGTACTTGCAATCCGAAAAAAAAGTTGATCTCTCCAAACATTGACATTTCAAATTCATGTTTCATCTGATCAGCAAAATCTTTGCATAGAGTATCTTTTCCTCCAAATATTATATCATCAACAAAGATCTCAGATATCAAAACATCTTTACCTTTCTCTTCCTTGATATACAGATTCTTGTTGTCAACTATTTTCTCAAATCCTATCTTGAGAAGATATTTGTGAAGTCTCTCATACCATGCTCTAGGTTCTTGTTTCAAACCTAAGAGTGCTTTATGCAGTTTACAAACCATATCCCTATTTTTCTCATCAACAAATCCCTCTGGTTGTTCAATAAAGACTTCCTCTTCCAATATACCATTCAGAAAAGAAGACTTTACATCCATCTGATAGACTTTAAAACTTTTATATGCAACATATGAAAGTAAAGTTCTTACTCCTTCCATTCTAGCAATAGGGGAAAATTTTTCTCCATAGTCTAATCCTTCTTCTTGAGCATAACCCTTACATACTAGTCTATCTTTGTTTCTAGTACTCTCACCATTTTCATCTAGCTTGTTTCTGAATACCCACTTGGTGCCAATCAAATTCTTGTCAGCTGGTTTGGGAACCAAACTCTAGGTTTTGTTCTTCTTTATTTGATCAATCTCTTCTTCCATAGCTTTATACCAGTCACCATCTTGCAATGCATCATACACTATCTTAGGTTCAAATTTTCTTAACATACACGATTCATTTCTTAGTCTATTCCTTGTCATTGGTCTTACATCTTTTTCACCAATTATCTGTTCAGCAGGGTGATGTCTCTTCACATATTTGGATAATCTAGGTTCTATCCTTGTTTCCATGTTTGATCTTTTAGATTTAGGGTCACTTTGCACTTTGTTGTCAAGTAGTTCTACATCTCTTTCATGTGTATTGACTTCAGAGTCAGAATGTGCATTTTCTTCATTCTACAACTCGGCTTCTGAATGCAACTCGACATTCACTGGTTGTGACTTGGTTGAAACTAAAACTTGCTATTGAATCCCAATTTGATTGATAACATCCTTGTCAACAAGCATTCCTTCATAAGAATACACAAAGGTTCTATATTCATCCATTCTCTTTGGTTCTTCAACTTGGACTTCTATATGCTCATCAAAGTTTACATTTGCACTTTCCACAATTTTGTCAGTGTTAGTATTTAAACACTTATATGCTTTACTTCTAGTGGAGTAACCAAGGAATATGCCTTCATCACTTTTTGCATCAAATTTTCCATTTCTAGTATCTTTAAGGATAAAGCATTTGCAACCAAATACTTTGAAATGCTTTACATTGAGTGAGTGACCATACCATAATTCAAAAGGTGTTGCATTTGTACCTTTCTTGACTTGTACTTGGTTTAGTGTATGAACAACCACACTTACAACTTCTCTCCAATATTTTAGAGCAACCGTCTTTTCCATCATCAATGTTCTAGCACAGTCAATCATAGATCTATTTCTTCTCTCAACAATTCCATTCTGTGGGGGAGTTCTACGAGCTAATGTTTGTCTCTTGGTTCCTTTGTCATTGCAAAAAGCCTCAAATTCATTTGATGTGAATTCTCCACCTCTATCTAATCTTAGGCATTTCAAAATTTTTCTTGTTTCCTTTTCAACTCTAGCCACATACCACTTAAACATTTGAAAAGTATCAAATTTTTTCTTTAAGAACATAACAGTCATCATCCTGGAATAGTCATCAACAAAAAACATTATATATTTATCTCCTTTGTAGCTTTGTACTTCTATTCGACCACATAAATCAATATGGACTAACTCAAGTACTTCTTTAGATGTATAGTTTTTACTCTTGAAACTTGACTTAGTCATCTTTCCTAGCTAACATTGTTTGCACATGATATTGTCAGGCTTCTTCAGTTTAGGTAAACCTCTGACTTTCTTTATTTTACTAATATTGACTAGATTATCAAAGTTGACATGACATAGCCTTTTATGCCATAACCACACATCATCAAAATTTGCAACAAAACAAGAAGCATTTTCCATATCAAGATAAAATAGATTACTTCTTGTTTGATCTCATTTTCCTATCAAATTACCATCAGTATCATATATTCTTGCAGTTTTGTTTCCAAATTCTACTTTGCACCCTACATTGCCTAACTGTGAGACACTCAACAAATTGTAGTTTAGTCCTTCAACATAGTATGCATTATCACATGAATTTTTTTCTGTAAGCTTAATGGAGCCTTTTCCTTTGACTTGACATGGAGCATCATTTCCAAATCTAACACTACTTCCATCATACTGAGTAAAGTCAACAAACTTACTTTTGTCTCCTGTCATGTGATGTGAGCACCCACTATCTATGATCCATCTGTCATTCTTGTTCATACATGTTACTAGTAATGTAGGATCTTCTTCATCAGACTGGTCCTTCATGGCCACATAAACAACTTCATCATCATTATCATTAGAATCCTCTTCAACGATATAGCACTTCTTGCCTTTGTCTTTATAATCTCTCTTATCATCTTCTCTTCTATGTTTGTACTTGTTGCCTTCCTTATAATCCTTTTTCTGTGTACACCTTGCAACAATATGTCCTGTTTCATTGCGATTCAAACAAATGATAGGCATCTTACCCTTAAATTTTCCTTTGCCTCTGTGAAATCTTCTAGCCAGTAATGCTTCTAATTGGTCCACATCTTCCTCATCAGTGCTACTGTCATTGGATACATATTTCATCTTTCTTCCCTTCTTTGATTTCACCTGTTCAGTATCTTTTAGTGATAGCTTGGCCTTGAAAGTAGATTCAACATTCTCAGGTCTATAGTTGTCAAAGTTAGATAACTCAAATGTAGTGAGTCTACCCACTATACCTTCAAAACTTAGATTGTTTCCTGGTACACATCTTAGCTCTTGTATAGTTGATACTCTAATAGCATAGATAGGGAGCAAGGTTCTTAAGAACTTACTATTAACAGTATCATCATCTAATTGACCACTCAAACATCTTATTGCACTTACCACTTCCTTTATTCTAGAGGCATACTAAGCATCATTCTCACTTTCCTCCATTTTCATGTCATCAAACTTTCCTCTGAGGCTTTCTCTTTTTGCTCTTTGGACATTTTGATCTCCTCCATAAATGTCTGACAGGGCTTTCCACATCTTGAATGCAATGTTACATCCTTTGATATCATTGAATTCAGCGTAGTTGAGTGCAGAAGCAATCTCTAGCATTTTCTGATTGTGTTCTTATTTATTTTTCAAATCTTCTACAGTAAGAGTACCAGTTGGATCAACATATTGAGTAAAAATTGAATTTTGGACATAATCTCCTATGGATTCAAGATATAGCTTCATCAAACTTTTCCATGCAAAAAAGTTGTCTTTGTTGAGCTTGGGAACTTCTCTCTTAGGTATTTTGATCTTTTTTGCTTCTAGTCCCTTTAAACTAAATCAGCAGCAAGGCTCTGATACCAATTGTTGGAAATGTTTTAGAATTATTGAGAGGGGGGGGGGGGGGGGGGGGGGGTGGGGGGGGGGGGTGAATCAGTTATCCAAGGTTTAAATGACCAATAATAATTTTTTACTAATTATAGTGAGCCCATTAAATAATTCATCCATCCAATCTTAAAACAACCATCTTAGCAAGTTACAGCAAATCAACATGTAAGAATAAAACATGCAAAATCAACACATGACACAGTGATTTATGTGGAAACCCAATTTGGGAAAAACCACCAGTAACATGCTAATCAATTCTCACTCTTTTGAAGTGATGCCCTATTAAAGGCCTATCCTATTAAAGGCTTACAACACACTATTAAATGTGACCTTGTTAGAGGATTTCACCATACTGTTAGGAATGGGCCTAGTCAAAGGACTTTTGAGCATTCACTTGAAATGCCACCCTATTAAAGGATTTACATCATGGCTATTAAACCAACCTAAGTCCATAGGATTTATACTAACTATTAGAATTTCTAGAGAGTAACAATAAGCATTTTTTAGTCTGATACAACTCACAACATATCTTGCAGATTTCAGATCACACTTTAGTTCAATCTTTTGCTTGGCTTCAATCACTACCACTCTGACAACTTGTCTTCCTCTCAAGATTTTTCTCCTTGAGTCTTCTTCCTCATCATACCAATGCGATCATCTTTGTGGTCATCTATCAAAATATAGTTTCTATGCTCTCTTCCTCCTTAGCACCTTCTTCAACACTTCATGCTTTCGTACTTGACTCCCTCTTGCTTTGTGACCTTATGACTCCTTAAATAGAAATCTGAAATACTCTTCCCTCTCAATTCTCCCTCTCCAACTTTAGGGTTTCAATAGATTAGGTAGGATACAATGTATCTATCCCATATCTTGTTTTTATCTAGAAACTTCGTATAGAATTCAATTGTATTTGCCAAAAATATTTTACATAGTGTTCTATGCCACCAACTCATCATTCTTATCTTCTATCTGGTTCACAAAATTCTAGATAACAACCATGTCTACTCAAATCTGGTGAATCTTCAACTTTTCAAAATAATGTACCATCTTGACACTTTTGACTTTCTAATGCTCGGCACATGAACACAACTCGGCACTTGATCTTCACTCGGCACTTGATCTTCACTCGGCACTTGACCTTTACTCGACACTTGTTCTTCACTCGAAACTTGACCTTTACTTGGCACTTGATCTTCATGTATATTGTCAATACATCACTTTATCATTGTCTTAACTGATCTTTCTACTTCATTCCAAAACCATAACTCAACCTTTCCCTTAGGTTCTTTTGTTACATCTTATTGATTCCTCCTTAATCAACTAAGTGATAGTGCTTGGATCTTATAAGAAATTGCCATTCCAACAAATAGCAGGTTTGACATCAGTGACAAAATAATGATTGAACACATTTTGTAGCAACAATATCTTTCATACAATGATCTATTCCAATCAGATTACAATAGTAAATATTAGTTCATAATTATATAAATACAAGATTAGTATTATTTTTAAGTTGTAGAGATGGTTGAAGTGTATTTGTCTAAAAGGAAACAATAATTGCAAGTTAGAATTTTTGTGAATGTAGAATACACCATTGAGCACTGCCTTCAAGTTATAGACATAGTCTAGGTGTACTTGTATAAAAAAAATAGCAAGTTATAATTTTTTTGAATGTAAAATATAAGATTGATCATTGCTTTCATGTTGTAGACATGGTCAAAGTGTACTTATGTAAAAAGAAAAAATAATAATCTTTGAGAAGATAGAACCTAATGTTTGGTTTTAAAAAAATGAGTAGATAGGAAATACATTTTAAATTTGGGATTGTACACATATGTAATGATATTTTATTTTTAGTGACAAATGTTGATTGATTAAGCTTGATGTGGTGAATGAGTAATAAGAGTATGTTAATCTTTCTTTCAATGCATAAAACTCCAAAATATTACAATTGTAGTAAGAAAAAAATCTATAGAAGTTGGGAAAACATGTCCACAATTTATAGGAGAAATTTTTTACTTTGTTCCCATTCCCCATTTATTCTTCATTTTCACAAAAAATGTTCAACACTAATAAGAGAGTAACATTCATCATTTAGTGTGACCTAAAATGGTAATGTTCAAAGTTTATTTTTACACAATCAAATCGAGAAGAATAAAATAGACACAAGAGTAACAACTAAAATAATTTCTAAAACATGGTTATCATATGAATTAATGAACTTGTAATGTGTTGTAGATATCTAATGTGTGGACCACAATAAAAAATAAGGTTTATTTTTTTCCTTAGATGAACAATCACATATCCAATTAGCTTGAGTAAGAAAAGAAGACAACTAGATCATATTTCTAGGTCCAACAAAGAGCTTCATAGTAGGTTATAAAAATAAAATAATTGGACATAGAATTAGAAGTTCCAATCACACTAACATTTTGATATCCAGTCCAACATTTCCATGTTTTCATCAAGAATATAACTTGGGTATGGAGATGATAGGAGCATTGCATAACACCATTTATTCCCTAATTTTAGTTGTGATAATGTTAGAAATGAGTATATCATTAGTTTGCCTCAATCAAACCCTAGTTTAGGAATGAACCTAATAAAGATAGAATGCTTGCAAGTAGTAATGATGGATCTAATATAAATGCAATGTAAATCTATGAATATACTCTTGAATTTGGAATGTTATCAAGTATGTAGATGTAATAGCTTTTAACTCAACTTCAAAACCCTAGAAAGGAAATCAAAGTGACATCAAAACCTTAATAAATGAATGTGCTTGAAATTCACATTAGGAATGCATGTAGATGCATGTAGATCTTTAGAGGATGAATGTAGAAGATGAAACAAAAGATATTGAATGTATGAAGGGAGATCTTGAATGTTGGAATGATAGATCTTGCATAAACTCCTTCTATAGCTTGAATGCATGAATCCTTAATCTTCAATGGAGAGATGTTTTAATATCTTGAATGGTTGAAGAATGATTGAGAGCTTGAGAACTTGAGTGAATGAATGATTCAACTTATGGATGCAATTATAATGCAAGGAGGATCTAAAAAGCTAGGGCAAAGGAATGCCTAACTATCCAATGACCTTTCTAAGTAAACACAATGGAAGCAAGGAACACAGAGAATAACACCAAGGAGAGAAGGAACAAAAAAATAATTTATTGTTTCATCAAATCAAAATACATGTCAAGCTGTGAGGCCATCTAGGTTATGACCAACATGATTTATGAAATTCTAGACTTGGAACTTTTATAGGTCCTTAATTTAGACTTCCCGCTTTCTCAACTTTGCACTCCCCCTAGCCTCTAAGCTTACCTAACGTAGCCTAAGAACCCCTATTTATAATTTCCAAAATGGCTAATAGAAGATTCTAGATCATTATATAATAGAAGACTAACCTCAAAATGGTTTGCACATATCCCAAGACCAAATCCTTGCATTAAATTCAACAAAAGTTAGCTCATACTAGGACCAAGAACAAGACCAAGAACAAGGACGATTACCATTTTAGCTAAGATCGAGCCACAAAAGAAGGGAGTGGAAAATATTGTTAAACTAGCTGAAGGTTCTAGTTCAATAAACATAAATCCTACTACAACCAAAGAAAAACCAAGCAAACAAGTGAAGAAACTAAGAAGAATGCTCATAGTTGAAAGAGAAGAAGAAAAAGATAATAAGATTGAGTTGGATGATGTCAGTCAATATAGAGTTGCTATACATAAGCCTCCCAAAAATATAATGAGGTATGTGACAATATAAAAATAGTGCTAAATTGTCAGGTTTACAATTTATTAAGTATAAGAAGTTAAATAAAATTGATAAGGTCAATATGGAAGAAGCTGTAGTTGATATGATGGCAAACTACAAGACCACCCCATTAGAGATGGGGAATAATGTTCCAAATGAATTGTATAACAAAATTGATGTGAAGTGGCAATATGCCATAATGATAGAGATAGAGATTAGGGAAGCTACATTAGCTCAAATCATGCCTAAATTGAAAATGAAGAAAATTAAACAATTTATGGAGAAGTATAGGAACATATTCATAACTAGGTCAAGGGAATTCTTTGTTTTCAAGAATAAAATTGAAGACATTTCTTAGGTAAGAAAGTTAACTTGGAAGAGGATCTTTGGATTAATACTTGAAAAGGACAAGAAAGATGAAGCTGAGGAGAATGAAACTGAACAAGTTGACATAATTAATCAACAGGGTTACTACGATGAGACTAAGAATTTGGAGGAGGCTATACAAAGAAAGGTTCAAGAAAGTGAACAACAAGAAACTATCACTATTGAAGATGAACCTATAGATAATCCAAAGAATGAGGATGTGTTGGATGAGGAAGAATTAAAGGATGAGACCCCTATTTAAATGCCTACAATAGAGGTGTTTCTCAATCCAACTCCTATGTTGATTCAAATAAAAGAGTATGCAAAGATAGGTATGTGAAAAAATTATAGAAACAAAATTAGATACCTATGCCTTTCCTAAATTTTTATTGGAATAGAAGGATAGTCATGATGATTAACAAGGTGAGAATTCTGAGCAACAGGGTAAGTCAACCAATATTGAAGAAAATGAGCCACTTGAGCAAGTAAAGACATATAAGGCCACAAAGGGAACTGATAATACAAAAGAAGAGAAAGGAGAGAAGAGCTTTAATGACCAAGTAGACTAGTCTTCTACAATCAGTTAGACAATTGCCTTAGCACCTCAGCCAAAGGTAGAAAAATAGGCTAGAAAACAAAGTTCCACAGGTGAACTTCAAATTATGAGATTAATTAGGTATGTCAGCACTACAAACAACTATAGAGAAGATGATAGGGGAAAAGAAAATAGGAGAAAAAGAAAAGAAAGGTGATTTGACCCAAGAGACGTACAAGCTAAATCTGGCAATTCAAACCTAGGGTTTACAACTAACTATACCAAGCTCAAGCACACTAGATTCTAAGGATAAGAAATTGAAGAAGAATCTTAGACACTCACCCTAGGTCATAAAAGGTAAGCCAATTACCTTAGATGAAGACATTGTCATACCTAACTTAGATAAATCTAATCTGAGTCAAGAACAAATGATAATATTGAGTGAATTGTATGCTAGAAAGGCTAAGCAAGCCAAGCTAAGAAGAGAGCATCAATAAAAGAAAGTTTTGTATTACATCAAGGATATTTTCCTTGACACTATAGTTGTTAATGATCCAGATGAGTATGTCCCCATTCTTGAATAATTAGTGAAAATTGATGATAAGATGAATGAGCCTAACATTGATATTCAAAAAAAGCTGATGGAAATAACTAAAAGAAAATATTTCAATAAGGTCAAGGAGAAAGTGTTTGTTGAGATGGCTATAAATATGTTTAACTCTCTAACCAATCTAATGATGTTGAAAAGTTGATCTCTGATTTTAATTCATTATTTGGGAAGCTATGTTATGTTCCATTATTTAAAAAGAGGAGATAAAAGATTAAATGGATCAATTAGATGTTGATCTATAAAGGAGTTCAAGTACATTGAACTTGGATGCCAGATCAATTTCAATTCATTTTCAAAGTTAAGAATTTTGTAGGGGAAGCAATCTAAACTCATGCAGGAAGAGAGTAAAAATCAGTTGAGCTCCTGACTTTTCAAGCTTTGTTGACTCCACATTTGGTAGTCATGCAAAAACATCTTAGGATTGCTAAAGATTTGATTCATGGAAATCAAAAATTGTTCATAGATGATAATATGATAAATCTTTCAGCTACATTGTTGATTGAGAGACAAATTCTTAATGGACTAAAGATAAATTGAGACAATACCATGGCAACAATTTTCAGGTCCCACAAACCATTTTTGGAGAAGTATCATATACTTCATGGCCCAAGTCACAAAAATGAATGAATATGAAAAAAATAAGGGGGAATGAATGAATAAGGTATGATCAAAGGTATTACCAAGCATAAAAAATATAAAAAATTTGCAATTTGAATGTGTACACTAGTTCTAGACTCATAACTTGGAGTCAGTCTAATACTCAGAGGTGTGTATACAAAAAGTTTTTTTTGATTTTTTTTTGAAAAATGTAAGTACAAAAGTCCATGCATGTGTCTATTGAGTTATTGTTTTAGAGTATATCCCAATGAGGAGTACTTATGTTTCAATTTTGATATGTAAATTTTGATCATGACAAAATGTTTTTGTCACTAATGTAAAAGGGGAGATTGTTGATCCTCAAGGAAATTGCGGTATTGTCAGTTAGTGAAAAACACTTAGTCACTCATTAGGAAGGTTTGATTGATCATCACTATGACCAATTAATCTTATATAGGTTGAGAAATAGAATGAAGGACTTGTATATATTTTAGTTTATGTCAAGCAGTAGTTATTGTCGAGTAAGTCTATAGTCGTTGAGTACTCTAGTATTAGTCAAGTGGTCCAGAAGTAGTATATAATCCTAGTCCATTCTTGTGTTGGGCATAGTAGAGAGCCAGTAACATAGATTGAGATGAGTAGATTAAATCCAAGTGATATCATGCATATTAGACATGGCCGAGCATCAGCAAGTTCAAGTGTCAAGTAAGCCAGTTTTGACATGATTGTTTGTAATGTCACAAACATTGAGGTAAACCATTTTTGGTAGATTGGAGATGTAATTTAATGATTGAGGAGTTAGTTATAGAGGTGATTAGGTGTTCTAGTAAGGATCATTAATCCCCATGCAAGCATTTCAGCCAACCAAAAAATTGCAAGGACTACAAGGTGAAAAAATGATTCTAGATCATTTATCATGATCTAGAAGCTTCACCTAGAACAACTATTTAAGAAGGGTTTATGACCTAGTTCATGGGTCTAGAGCATATGTGATTAAGAGTTTGGTTATATGCAAAGTATGAAGGTGAATCATGAAGAGAAATTGAGCATTGGAGTGAAGTAAAAGGTTAGTGACAAATCATATCAGAGAAGTGATTAGTAACTGCATAGAGAATATTTGTTATCAACCTTGTAGTGCAAACTGAAGGATTGGGTACTGATACTTTCTAACAAGTGTTTCAAGGTTTAAATCTCTTAATAGAGTGGTTTTAAAAGAGCTTTGTAAATATCCTAGTATAGTACTCACTTAGTTGTGAGGTAAAACCCTTTAATCAAGGTAAAATGAATAAGTCTTGTAAAGCTCTTAATAGGGTAGACCCCTCATAGGGTAGATCATCAGAAGTGATCAAAATTTTAGCCCTAGCTGTTAAGAACATTAGCCTCATCGGATATTGAAGCAAATATAATACATGATAGTTTACATGATTGATCAAATTATGTAGATATGGTTGTAATATATATGTGTACATACATACATACACACACACACACACACACACACACACACACACACACACACACACACACACACACACACACACACACACACACACACACACACACACACACACACCCACCCACACACCCACATAAATAGATATGTGTGTGTGTGTGTGTGTAAATTACCATAATCTTATATTATTAAAATATCAAATGACCAATTATTTGTATCAGTTATAAATTGAATACTGATTATCAAGCATCATGTATTGATACCAATTATATTTAATATGTATTAGTTTTGATTATAGTTATCATCGATTGTATTTGTGAAACACTATTGCATTATATATTATTGAGCATTATGGCCATATTGAATCATTAGTTTTGTTATAGTAGTCACCAATAGTATTCAAACAGTGTCTTTTTGGAACATAATGAATATCTATTGAGGCATGAATGCATAGGGTCATGCCCCTATGTAATCATGTCTCAATTCATATATAATATACATCATTTACAACTACAGATCATATCAATATGAGGCATAAAGATCTCAGTCTATAGATTCTAAAAAATAAATATATTTGAATAAATAAATCTGCATCAGTACTAGAGAAGGACAATCTGCATACATAAGACAAGAATTATTATTAACAAAAAGACATACACATATTCAGAATCAAAGTCAAAGATTGGTCAAGATCCTTACTTCAAATTTAAAATATAATTAGTTAGTCTTCTCCAATAAATGATCAATTAAACTTTACATGGTATTAGAGCTAAATTGATAGAGAGATTGCTGAACTAAGTTCTTAAAATAAAAGTGACATCATGACAAACAATGTTAGAGTAGAGGATAGGCTTAAAGGAGTAGAAAATTTCTTCTCATCAAAAATTTGAATTATAAGAATTCTCGAAGAGTTGGAATTAGAATCATTCATTGAGACAGACATCTCAATACCTAAAGATGAGGTAGAAAAAGCCACTTGGAAAAGGTGAAATAACAAAGCAAGAAAGATAATTGTTGGTTTAGTAAAAGATCATAATCTCCCTTCCATATCAAACCTCAAGAAAGTATTTGAATTATTTAAAACAATTAAGGACACATTTGAGATCAATAACTCAAGTAGATTGCTTACATTAAAAAGTCAACTTATGAATATAAAAATCAATAAAGGAGAGTCAATATCATCCTAATTTGGAAGAATTAGTGAAATAAAAATTCAACTATCTTCTATTGGAAAGAAAGTAGAAGATCAAGAATTATCCATAATAGCACTTAGAGGATTACCTATATCTTGGGAAGCATTCATCCAGGTCCTCGACAAACCATCAATACCAGTTTTTGATCAACTAAAAAATGATTGCACCTCAAAAGAATCTAAACTAATTTCTAGAGGGATCATTTCAAATCAATAGGGAGAAAATCAAGCTCTTTTCTCAGTCTCTAATCACAAAGGGAAGAAGAGAAAATTCAAAGGAAAGAAAAATGATAAAAGAAAAGGAAATAATATTACAAAAGAAATGACTTCTCTAAAGTTCAATGTTATAAGTGTGAGAAATTTGAACATACCTTCAAAATTCTGTAGAAGGGGAAAAAATTCTAGCCTCCTTAGGAAAAACAAAAAAGTGTGAAAATATGTTATTCTACTCAGCTCTATCAAGTGAGATGAAATCTAGTGAAAATGTGTGGATAATAGAAAGTGGTGCATCCCACCACATAACATGATTCAAAGATAGGTTTGAAACTTTTAGAAATTATCTCACTAAAGGAGTCACCGTTGGAGATAACTCCACCTATCCAGTAAAAGGATTTGGGACCTATTTTATACAACTAGGAACTGGGGTTACTCTAAAATTTAAAGATGTTCCTTTTGTACCAAGCATAAAACAAAATCTAGTATCCATCTTTGGACTTGTTGATGAAGGGTATCAATTCACCTTTAAACAAGACAACATGTTGTACTGGCCTAAAAATGGAAATCTCAATAATGCTATCACCATAGGAACTAGAGATGGAAACCTATATAAATTATGTAACATTCAAAATAAATCCCTAAGTCATGAGGTGAAAAATCCTAATGAAATATGACATAGAAGGCTTGTACATATTGGATTTAGTACACTACCAAATGTAGAAAATATTACCACTGGAAAACCTAACTTAAATTCAAACCATATAGGCATTTGTAAAGGATGTGCTATAGGAAAGAATATAAAAATACCTTTTCCTCCTAGTGAACACAAGTCTAAATCATTTTTGGAACTAGTTCACACTAATTTATGTAGACCTATGCCAACACTTTCTCTAGGAAGATTCTCATACTACATAATGTTTATTGATGATTTTTCTAGGAAAACCTAAATCTATTTTCAAAAGGTCAAAGAATCAAATGATGTTAGATTAAAATTTAAAGAGTTCAAAGAAATTGTAGAAAATCAAATGTCAAAAAGAAAGAAAAAATTCTAAGATCAAACAATGGGGTGAATATACCTAGCTGAAAATTTCAAAGTCTTCTACACCTCTATTGGGATTAAGAGGGAGTATATTGTACCTTATAATCCTCAATAGAATGGGGTAGTAGAAAGATAAAAAATAGAACCAATGTTGAAGTAGCAAAAGTCATGCTTCATGATCAAAATGTATACTTCTCATTCTAGGCGAAGGCCACTAATACTATTGTATATATTCAAAACAGATGTCCACACTCAATCCTAAAAATCATAATTCTTGAAGAAGTCTTTACAGGAATCAAACCTAACCTAATTCATCTCATAATATTTGGTTGCCCCATTTACATTCACATACCTAAAGAAAAGAGAACCAAGTTAGAACCATCTAGGAAGGAAGGAATATTTTTTGGGTACAGTGAGAACTCCAAAGGGTATAGAGTCTATGTATTTGGGTAGAGGTCAGTTTAAATAAGAAAAGATGTCAAATTTGAAGAAAAAACTACTTTAAAACTATCAACAAGTATAGAAGATGAGGCCATCACAAAATTAGATGAAAATCAACAAACTAAAAATCAGAGGGAGAACAAATCAAAGGAAAATGAACCATTACTATATACAGAAAATAGAAACATCTCTAATATCAAGAAAAGACCATTATGGGCAAGGAAAATGATTGAAGAAAATGGTGTTGAGCTAGTTGAAATTTCCAAGGAGAGCAAGAAAACTATAAATAAATTTTGTTACACTGCACTAGTAACTGAGCTTACCAAATCTAAACCATCAATTTTTGAAGAAGCCCTAACTTGTCAAGCTTAGAAAGATGCTATGGTCAAAGAATATCAATCCATATTACAAAATGATGTTTGGGACATTTTACCTAGGCAAAAAGATAATTCAACTGTTCCATCAAAGTGGTTATACAAAATCAAATATTCTTCAAATGGAAGTATTGAAAAACATAAAACAAGATTTGTTCTCAAGTTTTTTCCTAGATGGTAGGTATTGATTATGAGGAAACCTTTCCTCCAGTTGCTTGATACACTTTTTAAAGAACAATTATTGAAATTGTAGCATCCAAAGGATATAATATACATCAAATTAATGTCAAAATTACATTCTTGAATGGTGTCATTAATGCATAAGTATATATTGAACAACCTAAAGGTTTTTTTAATAAAAAGATAAGAATCTATATGTATGCAAACTTAAGAAAGCTCTCTATGGCCTCAAACAAGCACCTCTAGCTTGGTATGATAGGATAGATAGCTACCTCACCAAAATAGGATACTCAAAGAATAAAGCTGATCCTAACATATATTTTAAAATATCTAATGGTGACATGTTAATACTTTTTTATATCAACTAATGATATATTAATAATAGGTGAAGATCACTTAATTGAAAGATGCAAACAAGATCATATAACTAAATTTGAAATGAAGGCTCTAGGCCTACTACATTATTTTTTTGGGTCTAGAAGTATGTCAAAAGAAAGATCATATTTTTATAACTCAAGGTAAGTACACTCATGACATATTGGCTAGATTTGGGATGATGGATAGAAAACCTCTAGCAACTTTGATGGAAATAAATCTACACAAGCTAAAAGAAGAAGCTGTGAATTTAGAGTCTATTGACCCCACTCTCTACAGACAGATTGTTGGATCACTTATGTATCTAATAAATACTAGACCTAACATCTACTATGCCACCAATTTTCTAAGTCATTTGATGCATGAATTGTACAAGATGCATTTGATGGCTGCTAAACATATCTTGAGATGTCTATGTGGCACTATTGGTCTTGGTTTGAAATGCAAAAATGTTGAGATTAAACTTGAAGGTTATATTGATTCTGATTGGGCTAGTTGTTCCATAAAACATAAGAGTAATATAGGGTGTTGCTTCAGTCTTGGATCAACAATCATATCTTGGTTCAATAAAAAACAACCTATAATTGCCTTAAGTTCCATCACAATTTTGTTTTTGTTTTTGTAATAGTATGACCCATTTTTAGGATCCTTAATATGTCTTTTTAAAGGCTTCAGGACCCTTAACCATACATAAAAGAGTTCTAAAGGTCAAAAGGGGTCATAGGGTACCCTTTGACACTCTTTGACCCATTCAATCACAATATGTGTGCTTATGGATCCTAGGACCCCTAACCACATAAATGATGTGATCTAATGGCTCAAAATGGGCCTTAGAATATCCTATGACCCATTTTGGCCCATTCAATGACATTAAGTGTGCTTAGGGGTCATAGGATACTCTCTTATCCCTTTTGACTCATTCAAACACATAATATACATTTTTAGGACCCCTAGGAATGTGTTTTCTTGTTTAATGGGTCAAAAGGGGTCATAGGGAACTTTATGACCCCATTTGACCATTCATAAAATATAATGTATGTCCCTAAGGGTCTTAGGACCCCTAGGAACATATGTTGTCATATAATCCATTGAAATGGGTCATAGGGTACTCTATGACCCCTTCAACTTATTCGAACACATGATATATGTTCGAAGGGACCCTAAGACCCCTATAAACATTTGTTCTCATTTAATGGGTCCAAAGGGGTCATGGGGCATGCTATGACCCCATTAGATCAATTCAACCATATGTTATTGTAGACACCTAAAAACCTTTAGAAAATAAAGTATTTTAATTTTTTGAAAAATTTTTGATGACATCATCATTTATTAATTAATTAATTATTTAATTAATTAATTTATTTTTATGCCATTAAATCCCTTTATCTTAATTAAAAATATTTAATTAAGGAATCCCTCCCAAAAATGTTTAAATCTTATTTAACATTATTTCCTTATTTATTAATTATTTAATTAATAAATTAACCAAAAAACCCAAAATAAATAAAAAATTTATTTTTTGCTTAAAACATGGCCAATTTCCTTAAGACCACTAACCTCTTCCAAAATCTTCTAATCCTTCTTTAATTTTGATTAAAGGCTAATCTCATCATTTCCTACCCCTAATCCCAACTCAAAATATTTAATTAAGATTAAATATTAATCCTCATGTTTATTAAAAAAGTTTTAATAAATATCTCCTCAACCCAAACCCTTGAAATAAATAAAACTTTATTTATTTCCTAAAAATCTAATTTATCCTCATCCTAAGAAATTCTAGACTCTTCTAGAAAGTCTTCATCCTCATCTTAGGAAGTTCTAGACTATTCTAGAAAGTCTTTATCCTCATCCAAAGTATAGACTCTTCTAGAAGATGTCTTTAAACCTAATCCTAATCCCCTCCTAACCTTGTCACATTCTCTAAACATGGGTTAAGACTTACTAACCCAAGCCAAAGTTAACAAATATCTCCTCCTTCACCCACCCTCATTAAATGCCATCCACTTTCCTATCCCTAAGCTAATCCTAAACCATCCTAATCCATCCTCTAATCATTTTCACAATCCTAAGCAAGCTTAAAACCCTCCTAATCAAGCCCAAGTCGAAATTGCTCTCATCTCCCTCAAAATATCTCAACCATAAAACTTTATGAAGCCCACTAGGCCATAAATGACTCTTCCAAGCCCCTTTATTGCTCTTACAAGCCATTATGAGGGTCTTTATGAAGATTTTATCCCATTGAGCCTCCTTTGTTGACTCATCCTTCCCCTTTCCTCCATCCTCTCACCCTGTGACATATGTCACTCCTTGATTGGCTATAAGGAAGCACAATCCATGTGCTCTCTTCTCATGCAATCTAAGCCCTCCATGAGC
The DNA here is from genome assembly GCA_028749045.1 of Cupressus sempervirens. Classification (NCBI taxonomy): domain Eukaryota; kingdom Viridiplantae; phylum Streptophyta; class Pinopsida; order Cupressales; family Cupressaceae; genus Cupressus; species Cupressus sempervirens. The sequence continues at coordinate 815,333,258 of CM053790.1, forward strand.
TTTTTCCCATCCTTGCATCTTAGCCCTCAATCCCTCAAGCCTCTTGCCTATAAATTGGATCCTTCCCCTTTGTAAAATAACAAAATCCATGAAGTAAAGTCATAATGCCATTTTAAGAAGCCATTTTACATCAAAACCATACACTCACACCCAAATTCCAACTCCATTTGAAGCCCTTTTTGAAGCATAAGCTTGAGCATACATCCTATTTATTTAGACAAAGCCACTCAACAAGAGAGCTTCTCATTGAGAGAGTCCATTAATGGATCATATTCTCAATTGAGAGCTCATCTTAGTCTATCTTGAAGTTTATGAATTTTGTTTAGTTTGTAGAAGCTTTATTTAAATTTGATTTCTATTAGCATACTAACATTGCTCATATACTGTTATATGTCACTAGGGGTCCTAGTACATCTAGGAATATATGTTGACACATAATGTATCAAAAGAGGTCATAGGGTATTCTATGACCCCTTTCAACTCATTTGAACACATTCTATATGTTATGGGTACTAGGACCCCTAGGAACATATTGTTGGAAATACAATAGGGAAGTAAACTTTGAGGGGGGGTGTGAATCAACACTTAAAACCTTTAACTTCTAAAGCTATTCACCACACATCCATCTCATAGTCTATGCATATAAATTGAAATAAAAAATTTAGTATATACATCCATAGCATGAAAATAAATATTCAACACATGTATGACACAAGATATTTGGTTATCTAGAAACCCTCCAAGGAGAAGGTAAAACTAGGGTGGGGATGACACCCACAAATCTTCACTACTGTAGTAATAAAGTGTATCCAATTAAGGTTAGAATGTTTGACCATGAAACATGATCTACCTTGTGAAACCTCTGCCCTATTAAAGGAGTACAAGATTGTTAGATCTTACCCTATTAAAGGATTTAAACACCTTGCTAAAAGTGTGTCTAGTAAGAGGACTTTAACTTACAATGAAGTAAACACCCTATTAAAGGATTTACAATAGCCTGTTAAGACTACTCTATTAAAATATTTAACTGATTCACCCATTGAAATGTCTTAGCAATGATCCTTTGGTTAGCACTATATTACTTGATGTTAGATCACCTCTATACTAATGTGTATTTGATCCTTTCTAATCAAATGTACCTCTGTTGTCCTCTGATTCCTTTCCTCTATTCTCCTTTAACTGATTCTACAATGTAACTCAATTTATAACACGTTAATCACCATGAATGCTCTTTTTGTGCACGTAAACTCTCTTTAGTTCTCCTTAGCATTCCTTAGAGAGTTTAGAGTTTGTCTTCCTTAAGAAGACCTAGGTGATTTCGAGTTAGGTATGAATCAATGGTAGCGATTCACCCATATTGCCAGTTGAACCTTCCCTTTTTCTGATTGGATGCATGTAATGCATAGGGATTTACAATTAAGATTTGTCCTTATAAAAAAAGATCATAAAATAATAATTAAGTCATCTCAAAAATAGTTTACATAGTAGTTTGTGCTAGTATAAATAGCTATGTCAAAATTGTATTACTTGGCATCTAAAATCACTAGTAAGTATAACTTCAATGTTGTCACTTAGCATCTAAATGACTCAGCATGCACTGCTTGCTAAGAACTTGAATCACTTAACACATACTATCTACTAGGCATCTGAGTGAATCATCACTTGAGTGGCTTGGTACTCATTGTTTACTTAGCATGCTCTATCTTATATGTTATGCTCAACATATGTTACTTGTTCAACATGAACTAAGTAAATGACTTAAGTGTATAGACACTCATTTGTCAAAACCAATCTGAGATCAACACATGATATCATTTAATGGGTCAAGGGGTCATAGGGCACCCTATGACCGCATTCAACCCATTTGAACATATGATGTATCTCCCTAGGGGTCCTAAGACCCCTAAGAGCATACATGATCATATAATGGGCTGAGAGGGGTCACAATGTACCCTATGAACCATTTTGATCCATTCAAACACATGATGTATGTCCTTAGGGGTCTTAGTACCTATAAGAACATACATTATCATATAATGGGTCAAAATGGATCATAGGGTACCTTATGATCCCTTTAAATCCATTCAAACACATGATGTATGTCCCTAGGGGTCCTAGTACACCTACGAACATATTTTATCATATAATGGATGTAGAGGGTTCATAGAGTACTCTCTGGTCCATTTTGACCCATTTGAACACATGTGATATAGGAGCATCCTGGGTTGCATTGTTGTCCTTCATGTTTTCAATTTTCCTACTTTTTGCCAAGTTGCAATGTTTTGCATTTTCAAGTTCTCAGTTGATGTTGAGTGTCCTTTGGTTACCGAGTCATCCTTTGGATGTCAAGTTTGTGTGGTTATTGAGTCATCCTTTGGATATTGAGTCTATGTGGTTTGATGAGGGCCATTTACGACCCATTCTATGTCATATTTTAATCCATTTCATTAATTTTCATACTTACTTCCTTATTCCATTTCCATTTCCATCCCATTTCATTCCATTTTCCTATTTTACGTTGCATATGATTTTATATATATATATATATATATATATATATAAGTAGTATTTATTATAGTTTTAGGATTAAAATATAGAAAATATATTATTGATTGTTTTTATTAATAAAAATTATAATCCCAAGCCTTTAGAAAACTAAGCTTGCAGCATACAAATTATAGAAAATTTTTGCTATAGGAGCTTTTTGGTCTTCCTGTCGCCTACTTCACCAGAATCTACTATCTAAACGATTGTTCCTATCATTTTCCATGTGGATTTATTTGATTATCCACTTCATCATTTCGTATATTGTCATGCATGTTGTTTCGTATATTCTATAGTTTAATAATTTTTGTTAGTTAATAATATATTTCTATATTTAGTGAGTGTTAATAATCTATTTTTATTTCAATGTTGCAGATCTAGTTGATATGGCTTTCATATTTGATTTCTATTATAATCTACCTTAATTTCTATACTGTAGTTCTTGTCGCATTTCTGTATTATAGTTCCTATAGAATTTTAATCATAGAATTAGAAGACAAAGAATTGTGCATTATAGAATTATTTTATTAGATTAACCATCCATATTTAATGCACATTTATGATTTGTAGATTATTTTGATTTGTATTTGAGAGTTTTAGATTATTAGATCTATTGAAATTGTTATTACCATAAAATTATAGTTCTTGTCGCCAGGAAGTGACAGTTCCTATCGCCAAAATTATTTTAGTTTTTTGCAGATTTATTCTTTTGTGTTCTAGATGCATTCATAATCCCTCATCTCATAACCAACATCCATTGATGGCATATTGCTCGGACAACTTTCGAAATCTTATGCTCTCGGATTGACATGAATAGACAAAGCTAAATTTCATCATAAATTGTTAATTATTTCTTAATTATTTTCCCCAGTGTTGGCCTATCATTTTGGCATTGTTGCCGAGGAAAGGTGTTAAAGGCATGTTAGTTTTTTGATTTGAGTTAGGAACAATGTGTTAGGATGAACTCTTTTGCAATTGCTAGCCTTGCTTAAGTAACTAATCTTAATTTACATTGCATAAATCATATAGATGCATTGCTTTAGAGTTTGCAAATAGGCCTTAGAAATTAGATTTACTAGTTACTTCAAAAGTTAATTAAATTTTACATTATCATAAGTTGTTGTGAGTTATTGGTAAAAGACAAGCAAATTTTGAAGAAAATGTTTAAATTAATGCATTCTCAAGGTTGTTCAAGTACATCAATTTTGGGTAAAAATTGCTTCAAATATGAAAAATTTGAAGGGATCACAAGAGGCAAAATGTGCTTGGTGCTAGGACCCCATAAGGGGCATTGCCCCTTCACCCCACTGGTCACTACTACCCTTAGGCTCCTGCTTTCAAATTTAAAAATAAATGAAGAAATTGGTGTGGAAATCACATTGACAAAAGGTGATGTTTTAATACCCTCTCCACCTAATGAATGCATCTTAAAATATATTGATCTTCCATCATCACAAGTATGTACAAATGGTATGTTTATGTCTGACCAAGCAAATATCATTGATGAATTCTTAGAACAATGTGATTTTGATGATGAAAATCTAAGTACTTGCTATTCTAATTGCTACAGGGAAAATGACCAATGTATATGCCTAAACAACCACGAGCACATGGTGAATGAGGTGCAAGCCATTTCTAATCCTTACCATGATAAGGGTGGAAGTGTCCTTATAATGGATAAACAATCTCAAGCACCAAATCAAGAAGATCATGGTATACATTATGTTGGTAACATGTATTCTCACTCTATTTGATTACAAAGCCAACATGTTTCTTCAAAACACATTTCCTTACATACTATGCATGATGAATGGAGTCAAGAGTGCTCACAACAACCCATATATCCCTATTATATTCTACCATATCCATCTATACCATCTTCATTTCACCCATCCTTCTTATTTCCATCTACTTTATCTCCTTCACACTTCTTACCATATTCATTGTCCCATTCACATTGCACTCCACCCTATCCACCAAAGGCAGTTATATCATCTCATACAACACTTCATAATAAGGTGGTTGGAAATATATATAATATCGATCTTTCAAGGATCCCTATACAATCTAATGATGTGCTTAAAATTGATAAATCAACATTGGAATGTATTGATGTATATAAGGGATGTGATTTTGTTTTATTTGACTTAAAAGAACAATATTACTTATTGAATTATAATCAGCTTTGTTCTTCTTTTCCACTTAGTGAATTTCAAATACCCATAAATGAGCTCATACTTAAAATTTCACAAATTTTAATTATTGGACTCATAAGTATGTGTGTTAATATTAACCATTCACTAAGTAATAATGAACCATATACATTCCATATTTCACAAACATGGTACCATATCCTCCATGATCTATATTCTACGACTTTTGTACTTATACATATTGATATTTGGAGGCCTATGGTTAAAAGGTGCATCCCTCATATACTTGTTGATTTGGGACCAATAATTGATTAAGCACAATCATATGGGATTCTATGCATTAATTGCCAAAATGTTAAAACTAGATGATCATTATTCCTCATTGTTGATTCTTTTCATTGTCTTAAGATGACCAAATACATTATGGGTCATTCATTTATTTAGCAAGGATCAAAGTATCACTCTTGGTTCTTGTATATCCAACTAATCATTCATTGGTTACACATGTTGATTTATTGATTCCTTGGATGATTTAAATTCCATATACTTTTATAACCTATAGTTAATTTGGGAATACATCCATTGAATTATTGAAATATTTGATTTATCTATCATTCTATAAGGCTTACAAAATCCTAAAGATGTGTTACTCTCTTCGGGTTGCCTAATTTCTTTGGTTATCCCAATCATTTCATGACTTTGTAGCATGAAGTTAAGTTGGGGGGAATCCTTCCAATCTTGTGGTTCTTGGATGATTTCAAATTAAGCTTCATTAGTTGTTTCATTGGTCCTTTTAACAAGCTTCCACATGTGACATCTCCACAATTCAAGGTATGTGTTCTAGTGTTAATTGGTATTGCTATTATATGAACACAAGAGTTTATTTGTATTTATCCATTCTATCAAGTATCTATCCATAGTAATAACTCTACCTATCATTTGTAAAATTAAAATTGCCCACTTAATGATAGAGTTATTGAATGGATGATATTTCTTTACTATGCTTGATATGCTTGGTTTTGAGAATATGGTTACAGGTCTCTTGTTGTGGTGTGATGATCTTAGAACCAATACCAGTTAATGATGCTTCTCTAAACAAGAATTGCATAACACACCACACTGACTTTGTTCACATTGTGTGGGCTTGCTAGCTATCTAGTGCATGTAAGTTTCACTTGTGGTTCACTGTTCAAGATCACAAGAAGATTATGGCATAAGGTGTTTACCATGTTGAAACGAGATTTCTTTTTTTTGGTGATTTTTCACATGGGGGAAAATATGCAGCATGGTTTATGAGATTCATGATTATTCAACAACACTCTGAAAATACTTTGAATACAGTGCCAACTACTACACTCCTTCCTCGAGTTGTGTCTCTTTGCGGTTCTATGGACACATTGGTGACTACTATTGGTTTTCACTCCATACTCATGTATTTGGTAATGAAGGTGTGTTACAACTTTACATTTTTCTACAATGGATATTTCACATGCTTTGCAAGAATAGGGTTTCATATCTTCAAGAGATGTCTTCTTATTTAGTCATCATAGAGAAATATGAGAATCATCATCCTTGTGAGTAATACTCTTATCCAAGTGTCCTAGTATGCTCTAAATCTCTTCATGCAGTTTTCAAATTCAGTGGCATGAGATACATAGATCAAGTTTGATCGTGCAATGTTTTAGTGTTCCCAACTTTGTGGAAATTATTCTTCGTCATCATTTCAAGTTCATTATGCAATCAAGTTTCAATAGTGCCTTTTGTGAGGTCATGGAGAAAACTCAAACTTTGGATGGTATCATTGTTTTCATCATCCATGTTAGGATATCATTTCTTTGGTCATTCTATGCAGTTATTGAAAAATTGAAAAAAATCAAAAAAAGGGAAAAAAAGGAGAAAAAAAAAAAGCAATAAAAGATCCAACAATGAAAACCTTTGGGTGTCGTTGGCCATTTAATATCTAAAAACTGGTTTATGATGGATGTTGACTACAAAATAAATTCTTAGTGGTGAAAACTATGTTTTATAGCACTATTAAGTGATGAGTGATTGAAAATTGGCTTGCCAACAATCACTTGTCATTATCAAAATGTGAAAAATAAATAAATAAATAAGTAAATAAATTGGAAAATGCAATAATTGATGTTCCTAGTTTTTCTACTAATCATTCCTTTCAAGAACACTTATCAACTTATGTGCTTCTTTTCGTTCTTTGCACCTCCTGTCGCTCACTTTTGCTACTCTACTCCTCTTTAGTGTGATCCTCACACCTTTGATCACCCGTAGTATGTGTTGCATGATCAGTTAAGGTGTTTCAATAAAATTTACTACCTACTATATGGTCTCCAATGCTTCAATTGATGATGGTGGTTCCTCAGATTGCCTTCTTTGTCACAGTTTTCTGGTTCCTTCCAGTCATCTTCTCTTCAATGCTTTTCATCAAATGGTGGTATTTTATGGTGTTGTAGATCTGGCTACCTTTCTTCATTCATTATTGAATGATTCATCACTTTTGGTGGCAACAATTACTGAGTTACTCTATGTTCCATCCTTGGTCTCTCTACACATGCATGTTGGTAAAACAGTCAATTTTTTTTTTCATTATTTTATCTCTTAACTTTATTTATATTACTTATTATGTTAATCACTATGCAACACCCCTCCCTATCCTCTCCTTGTTTCCCGTGGATGGTCAATCTTTAAGTTGGGGGGAGGAATGTCATCATATTATCTTCCATCCATCTCCCTTAATAATTCCATCATGTTATCCATTATATCCATCATACAATAACCTTTATTTTGTCTCTCATCTCTTCTATTTTTCCTGTTTAAACTCCTCTTGTGCAAATTGACATAAATTTCCCCTATATGTAACCTTTTGAACCATGATGCTATAAAAAATAAAAATAAAAATAAAAGAAAAAGGAAAGAGAAAAGAGAAACAACTTATGAAAAGCTAAAAGAGATATCCCTATTTGAAGAGGAAAATATTAAATAAACTTGTCATGTGAAGCAAAGAAAGGGATTTGTGTTTATATATGGGTTATCATGGTTCGACATGGAGACAAAGCCAAAACAATAAATCCAAAGTACTTCTAGTTCAAACTAGAGACCCCTTGATAATATTAATTACATGAGGGCATGCAATATGCTAAGTTGGGGAGAATGATGAAAGCCATTTATGACCCATTCTATGCCATATTTTAATGCATTTCATTTTCATACTTCTCTATTCTATGTCCATCCCATTTTGTTCCATTTTACTATTTTATGTTGCATATGATTTAATATATATAACTAGTATTTATTATAGTTTTGGGATTAAAATATAGAAAATATATTATTGATTTTTTTTACTAATAAAAATTATAATCCTAAGCCTTTAGAAAACCAAGCTTGCAGCATACAAATTATAGGAACTTTCTGCTACAAGAGCTTTCTAGTCTTCTTGTTGCCTTCACTAGAATCTGCTATCTAAATGATTGTTCCTGTCATTTTCCACATGGATTTATTTAATTATCCACTTTAGCATTTCATATATTGTCATGCATGTTGTTTGATTACCCAATTATTTCAACAACTTTGTTGAGGATTATAGAGAAGAATAGATTTAGTGACTTTAAGGAGGATCTCCAAATATTATATTATCCTATTATTATTTGCTTTAATAGGCGGCTGGTATCCAAGATTTTGTACATATTATTATGACATATCTTTTCTTATTTCTAGCCATGGTTATAAAAAAATTATTTTATTATGTGGCCAACAAATAATATTATGTAAACCAATTATTTTCAACTTGTTGGCCATGTTCAAAAACAAATTACCTACTTTAATATTATTTGTTACAAGCTGCAATAATATAAGCAACACATGTAAACATTGAATGTAATTCATTGGTATCAAATTGTTAAGAAATAAAATCATTGTGTTGATTGTTTCCATCATTGTTTTGTAAGCTTTATCTATTTCATCTGATGGGAGGAAGGGCGCACACTCTTTAGTAGCTCATAGACTATAAACAATTTATTCTAGTGTGTTTTGACATTTGTTTATTATATTTTATATTGTTATGTTTGATAGTTTAATAATTTTTGTTAGTTAATATTATATTTCTATATTTAGTGAGTGTTAATAATCTATTTTTATTTCGATGTTGCATATCTAGTTGATATGGCTTTCAGATTTGATTTCTATTATAATTTGTCTTATTTTTTGTAATGTAGTTCCTATCGCATTTCTATATTGTAGTTCCTATAGAATTTTGATCACAGAATTGGAAGAGAAAGAATTGTACATTAAAGAATTATTTTATTAGATTAACCATCCATATATTATGCACATTTATGGTCTATAGGGTATGTGCAAGATCATGGTGTGCCAAAAAGTGGCGATGTGAAAAAAATAGAGTTTGAACATGTCTAAAAATGCTTCAAAATTCACTTTGACTTTTTTTCACCTATTCAGGTACCAAACCTGGAAGGAAAGGCCGAGCCTTATCGAATATCCGATAATCAATGGCTTATAACATTATTATTATTATATTATAATCGTATAATATTATACTATAATAATAATATTATATTATAATATATAGTACTGTAATATTATATATATATATATATATATATATATATATATATATATATATATATATATATATATATATATATATATATATATAATATAATATAATAATAATATTATTATATATTATAATATAATATAAAAATATATAAAATATAATATAATATAAAATATAATAATAATAAAGTAATATATTATAATATAATATATAATAAAAAAGTATAATATATTATAAATTATAATAATATAATATAATAATAATATTATATTTGTTGGAATATTCAAATACGGAAAGAGTACTTATGAGAGGGGGGGGGGGTGTGAATCATAAGTATCCTATTTTATCCAATAAAACTTTTAGGTGAAAATAAATTGCATGTATGTAAATACATCAAGTAAACATAAAATTAAGATATGCATCAACTACTTATAACACTGAAATTTGGTAACCCAGAAACCCTCCAGGAATAAGAAGGTAAAACTGGGGTGGGGATGATACCCACAAAAATTACTATAGCAATATTGTTCAACCACTTCTGATGGTCTGCCCTATTAAAGGCCTGCCCTGTTAAAGGCTTTACATTGTATCAATAGTGACCTGGTTAGAGGATTTACAAACACTTTACATGAAGTGTCACCCTATTAAAGGATTTAATCATCTATTTAAAGGATCTACGAAATAGTTGTTAAGCTAACCTATCACCATAGGATTTTCAATCTAATACAATTGCTAGAAAGTATTTGGTATAATGAACCTGATAGATTACAATCCTTGATTGTTGAATGTAGGCACCTATTCTGCTTTCTCTAATATTGATCCTTTTGTGATCTGATAACCCTCGCTTCTGAATATAGATTTCCTTGTGCACCCTTATATGTCCACTCATATATTTTCAATGAAATTTTGTCTTCCTTTAAAGACATTTGAGAATTTAGGGTTAGGTATGGATCTACGATCCATATTCAATCTCCATTTTCCACTTATTGTTTGCACTTCTTCTATTGGTTGCATGCCTTTATCATTTTTCTTATTGGCTGCATGTAGATTACATAGGAAAGATAAAAGATTCGATCTCATCATTAAATCCTTTGAGATTTACCTTATGTCGGCTGCAAAAAAAGTTTGCATCATAGTTTGTGCAAGTACAAACTCTTATGCTGATATCCTAAGTTACTCGGCTCCTAAATTATTACTGATACTCGGCACATGTTGTTTCCTGGATAGCTCGGCACATAAACAGAATTGTATCACTTGGCACTTTATTTTACTCAGCACTTGTTAACACTCAGTATCTTATGTTACTCGGCACTTGTTAACACTTGGTATCTTATGTTACTCGGCACTTGTTAACACTCGGTATCTTATGTTACTCGGCACTTACACTTCACTCGGTATCTAATTTTCACTTAGCATCTAAAAACTACTCAGTATATTAAGATCACTCGGCACTTGAAGTCTTTCCTAACTTGACATTTGTTGTGGCTCGACATGCATGGTGTACTTGGCTCCAATATAGAAAGTAGGTAAGTGTATTGGCACTGAAGTGTCAAAAACCATTACGAAGTTAACAATCTCCCCCTTTTGACATGAGTGACAAAAACACTTAACTGACCTTATGAGTACATTTACTAATCTGAATTGGTGTATACAGAGTTTGAAGAAAACTTGATCAAAATTTATAACTTACAATATATACCTCAAAAATTTTGTAACTCCCCCTAAGTTGATTGTGCCTTATCTATATATCATGCTCCTCCTTTGATCTTGTCTCCCCTATTAATTCTTCTCATAATATTATATCTGTATCTCCCCCTATTATATCTTTTTTCTCCCCCTTTTTGACACTTATGTCAAAGAATGTTTGAGGGTTAAGACCATATTTAGCCAAAAATGTGTTGTTTACCTCCATAATCATTCTGAGAGCTGCATCCCAATTGTTCAAAGCAATTTCCAGTGACTTATGCTGGATGGCAGTCTCGGCAGCAAGATGAATAAGTCCTTTTGAAGTAGAAAGATTTGGGTCTTTCTTGAGAATAGTTTCAGCATATACTTGCTCTTTATGGAATATTTATAAATGTGGGGTAATGGAGGACTGGAGCTATATTAATTCTGCCTTAATATTAGCCTCATCTGTTGTTAGTACAACTATTTCTTTGTGAGTGTGAAGCGATTGAGCAAAATGCTTCTCGCTTTGAGCTGAATCATTAGGTAGTTGCATGCTTGAAATGTTTAAATTTCTTTCCAAGCTTAGTATCTTTTGGCTTGTTTCTTGTGTGAAGTATGGAAAATCACACAACTTTTTGTACAATGAGAATATATTTACAAGTACCTTTTTCACTTTGTCAATGAGCTTTTCCAATTCAACCTGTGAAAGTGCAATTTGACTTGATATTTTCTCATTCACTTTCCCTTGAAATTTTCTTTCTAACCATTCCATAAGTTTTGCATTTGTTTATAGGTCTTCATTTGTCAGCTGGTCAACAATATCTGTTAATTGCTCTGTGATATGCTTTGACTCATCTGGTGATTCCAAACTAAAGGAATCCATAAAGATTTCCTTAATCTCATATAGTGTTTTCTTTTGTTTATACTCTTTCCTAAGTATCTCCTACCTTTTCCTCCTATTCAGTGCTTCCTGCACCTCATTGATTTGATCAATGGTTATAGTTTTTGAGTCATAGCCTAGTATGACTATTTCCTCATCTAATTCAGGGTCTCCATAGTGAAGTACCCTTGCAACTCTGGTAGTACTAGATGTTGGTATAGATATTTGCAATGGCTGGTGTGAAGGAGTTCCCGAGGTAGGAAAATTTATTAAGGTTTGTATTGTCTCCTGTTCTTTAGGGGTTTCCACTATTTCCTCCTCCTGCAGTCTACCATGATCAATTATTGTAATTTGTGGAAGTGCACCTTGTGTTTGTGATGTAGGATCAGATGTAATAGTCTATCCTATTTGTTTGGTTTGTTTTGTTCCTTTTTCTACAGCTGCACTTGGCTTTTATTTTGCAGCATCAACTATGCTTGATGGCATTTGAAGTTGACTACTAGTAGTTGTAGAGATGATAGAAGGTGGTTCTTGTGGATTCACCTTATATCTTATTGTACTTTCTACTAGTTTTTGCAATTCATCCATACTAACCAATATTGGATCTGTACATATTATTGCTTGTTGTGTATATTGGTCAAGAATTCTTTTAAGATCTTCTACAGTTAATGGATTGATATCCTGACCAGAAGTATTAGAAACAACAACAATAGTTATAGTTTCTATAGGTAAGATGGATGCTTGAGGAGGGCTAGGGGGTTGCAATTGTGTGTCTTGCACACTCTGATCTAGTTGCTGCTTTTTTCTTAGCTGTTCCCATTATATCCTATTTTTGTGTCTCTTCCTCCTCTCCATCTTTCTTTTCTTCTTCTCCCTTTTTTACTAGTGTCTTCTCTTCTCTTCTTTTTCTCCTTTCTTCTATTGGAACAACAACTTCTTCCTTGTATTCTTCTTCAAGAAGATCTTCAATATTTTTGTACAAGTTCTTCCATGATTTCATTGTTCTTTGAAAAATTTCTTCAATCCTATTTTGGAGTATGAAGAATGCCTTGTATTTAGGTGTAAACCTATTATTATTCCTTTTGACTACATTCTTTACTTGTTCCTTAGTCAAATCTGAAAATACACTTGGAAGGGTTGATTCCCTCATCTCCTTCTCCATTTTTAAACAGAAATGCCATCTATCTTCTACAATTTTTGACAGTTCTTTTGGCAATCGTCCATCTAGTTGAAGTGGAGTGTACTTGAACTTTGCCATCATTCCATAAACTATTTCTTCTATTCTATTCTATTCTTCTTTAGTAAATTTATTAAAATCAACTTTATTTAAATTACTTAAGTCACCATTTTCAATCTTTTTACATAAGGTATCGACTGATGAATGGCTTACCTTTTCAAATTGGTCTTCTTCATTAGTGTCAGGTTGAGCCACATATCTTCTTCTTTTCCTTGGCTCTTCTTGTGTTTCCTTGATTTGTTTCTTCTTTCTAACTTCTTCTTTGGTGTTTTGAGTGGAGGCCCTTGTTGCTGCTCATGTTGTTGACTTTTGAGGTGATGGTGTGGCAACTTTCTTTGATTTGGGCTTAGTTGGAGGTTGTTCTGTTGCCTTTCTTTTCTTTGGCTCAGCTTTAGTTGGTGCTTCCTTGGCTTCTTCTTCTTCGACACCTTCCTCCTTGTCTTATCCAAGACCTTGAGTTAATTCCGTCGGCCCTTATTCTTGCTCATCTTCATCATCACTTTCATCTTCTTCTCCTTCTGCTTCGGCCTCAATTTCTTTACCAAATTTCTTCTTAATCTTCTTTAATAATTTGTCTTTCTTCTTCAATGTGGAAGCATTCTTTAATTTCATGTTTATCTTTGATCTTACAACATCATAAGTGCCAAAATGTGGAGCACTTTTATCTGTTTCTTCTGCCAATAATGCAGTTATTGCTGCAGATGCCTCATCAATATTAATTTCATATCCAAATGGCCTTAGCCATCTCACTCTTGGTATTACTACTTGAATATAGGTAAAATCAATGTCAACTAAGAAACATATATCATTAGTATGTTTTTTCACTAAGGAAACTGGTATCCTTGATATTTGCTTCATAGATTTCTTGAAATCCTCAAAATAGCTTGTCATCAAGGTTTCAAAATTTTCTCCCATTTGTTCTATGTATTCATTGATTTGAGCAATGATTGTTCTGTCATTCCTCCATGCCACTTTTCCAAAAGAAGGAAACTCATTCTCAACATAAAGAATATACAAACTAGAATTGCTCCAAATTTGCATTGAGTGGCCTTTGTTCTTCTTATGGAAGCTAGGTTTTCATTGATCTGTTGTAGTTGCAGTTTTGCAAGATCATAAGTATGATCCTTTTTCACCAATTTTTATCCTACATCTACTGCTATACATGGTACACTATTGAGTCTACTATATTGGTAGAATTTATGGGCGATGACTCTAACAACAAACTCAACTAGAGGATCCTGTATGGTGTGAATTGTCATTCCTCTTTTGTTCCACTGGGCACCAGTGTTCTTTTCAATAACCTCCTTTAATTCACTTCTCAGGGTTTTGTACCAATCTAGGGTTGGGTACCCTATTACTCTATGTATGATTTCTTTGGTCAATTTGATGGGAGTATCTTCTAACCACAAATTTCCACCATGAATTCTGCTCAGCACAAGTCTGATCCATTCTGTTTTGAATATGGTGAGAAATTTCAAAGTTTGGGTCAAACCCTTTCTTTCAATGATTTTGAATTCATCTTTCAAGACTCCATCTACACACAATTTCTCATAAGCTTGTCTTATTTTCATGTCTCCTACGGCTCCTATCTTACAGTTGTAACATTTTCTCACATCTTGGACCATTACAAATTTTGGGAGAATTTGGGAGAGAGCTTCGGTTGGGTTGTTTTTGTAGGAAACTTTAGGAATGGGTCAAAAATTGGGTTGCTTGACCTCATTTGAAACTAACTGCACTTCAAAAGACTCTTTTTCCTCATTTTTCTTCAAACTTGACGCTATGCAAACTAGGGTTTTCACAACAAAAAGATACAAAACTGCGTAGCTCGGCACAAATGAAAATACCTTAAGATCGATAAAAAACATGTTGAATGAGGTTGCAATTTGCTTGATACGCTGGATTCTTGCTATGAAGTCACTCAGCTCTCTTTCTTCTTCTTTGCTCTTTGATCGCGATGAGTAAAATTGATTGAAATTGTGATAATATACCCTATTCCATTGCATTAAATGCTCAGCTACCAACTCGGCTTCTGAAGAAATTTTGACCTAACTCAACTTGCACTATATTTTCATTTTGCTCAGCTTCCATTGAAGTTAACCAACTCGGCATCAGTTATCAACTCGGTCACTGTTAGGAGCTCGACATCTGTTGGGATTTAACTCGGCATCCAAAGATAGCTCGACAACAACATTTAGTTTTTGTCTTGATATCTTGTTTCATGTAGATTTATACTTTGCATGACTTCTTTGTCTTGGGACTAATGTGAGATATAGCTTTGTATATCAGTCTTGTATACTCCTCGTGCTTAGTTTGATGAAGTGTGATCACTTGACCCATTGGATGAAGTGATCCCTCCACTTGATGTGTTGCACTCATCTTTCTTTTTCCAAGTGTTATTCATTTACCCCCTTATCTTTTTGACATCAATCTTTTCTTTTCCTTTGTTTTCTTCAGTCTTGGGTGCCTTTGATCTTGTAGGATAGTTTCTGCTAATATGACCAATTTTCAAACAACTGAAACATTTAGTTTGATTCAACCATCTTTTGTAGTTCCCTCTAAAATGTGTTCTTATGCAATTCTGTGGTATATGTCCATATTCTTAACAATACTGATAGCTATATCTGGTATTGTAATCCCAATGATAATGACTTTCATTCCCTTCTATTTTTGCTGGTTGATTTGATGTCCACATAGGTTTTGATCTGCATTCAAATGCCTTATGTCCATACATTTTGCAATTATAACAATGTCCATCAAATCTCTGAGTCCTTCTAACATTGGATCTGCAATCTTGTGTCATATGTCCTTGCATGTTGCACTTGTGACAAAAACTCTTACTCTTGGGTGTGTTTGATTGATTGAATCTTCTACTCCTGCACACATTAGTTGTATGCCCCTTCTTATTATTGTAATGACAAGTGGGTTTTGAATTCTTACCTTTGTCACTTCTTAGTTCAGCACTCTTTGATGATTCCCCAACTTTAGTGCTATTGCATCCTAGTCCTGATGTATCATGGGCAGATTTTGGGGATTTCAGCAACTGTTCAAAATATTTGATGGCTTCACTTGACTTGTTGAGATTCTCTGCCACCTCTTTTTCTCTATTCAATTCATTTTGAATTTTTTCATTCTGCATCTTCAAAGTAGAGATCTCAATATCTTTCACATTGAGTTCATGATGAAGGTTCATCATTTGGGCAAGTGTATCCATTTGCATGTTTGAGATCCTTGTCAATTCAATACATTTTTCTTCAAGTCTGTTTGCAAGATTTCTTTTGTCATTTTCCATCATGACTTTATCTTCAACTGCTCTTTTCTTTTGTTCAATGATTTCACATATCATTATGGCCCATGACTCATGTTCCATCTTGAGAAATCTTATCTCCTCTACTTGAACTTTGTTTTTCTCCATCAGTTATGCTATTGTTGCATCAAACTCTTTAGTATCTCCATTGGAAAATATGTTGGTGGTATCAATCTCCTTGTAGTTTATCTCATTTTTGGCTATGGCTAGATCCTTCCTTTTTTTCAATGAGTTTCTCAACTTGTTTCTAAATTCCTCCAAGCTATGCAGAGCAAGTTGCACATCTATCACCTGATTTTCAATGATCTTTCCAAGTTTGAAAGATTTCATCTTTAGATATTTTCCTCCAAGCTGTTAGGCTTTTCCTTGTGAGAATCTGGACACTCTGATACCAATTGTTGGAATATTCAAATGTGGAAAGAGTGCTTATGAGAGGAGGGGGGGGGGGGGGGTGTGAATCATAAGTATCCTATTTTATCCAATAAAACTTTTAGGTGAAAATAAATTGCATGTATGTAAATACATCAAGTAAACATAAAATTAAGATATGCATCAACTACTCATAACATTGAAATTTGGTAACCCAGAAACCCTCCAGGAATAAGAAGGTAAAACTGGAGTGGGGATGATACCCACAAAAATTATTGCAGCAATATTGTTCAACCACTTCTGATGGTCTGCCCTATTAAAGGCTTTACACTGTATCAATAGTGACCTGGTTAGAGGATTTACAAACACTTTACATGAAGTGTCACCCTGTTAAAGGATTTAATCACCTATTTAAAGGATCTATGAAATAGCTGTTAAGCTAACCTATCACCACAGGATTTTCAATCTAATACAATTGCTAGAAAGTATTTGGTATAATGAACCTTATAGATTACAATCCTTGATTGCTGAATGCAGGCACCTGTTCCAATTTCTGTAATCTTGATCCTTTTGTGATCTGATAACCCTCCCTTCTGAATATAGATTTCCTTGTGCACCCTTGTATGTCCACTCATATATTTTTAATGAAATTTTGTCTTCCTTATAAAGACATTTGAGAATTTAGGGTTAGGTATGGATCTACGATCCATATTCAATATCCATTTTCCACTTATTGTTTGCACTTCTTCTATTGGTTGCATGCCTTTGTCATTTTTCTTATTGGCTACATGTAGATTGCATAGGAAAAATAAAAGATTTGATCTCATCATTAAATCCTTCGAGATTTACCTTATGTCGGCTACAAAAAAAGGTTTGCATCATAGTTTGTGCAAGTACAAACTCTTATGCTGATATCCTAAGTTACTCGGCCCCTAAAGTATTATTAATACTCGGCACATGCTATTTCCTGGATAGCTCAGCACATAAAAATAATTGTATCACTCGGCACTTTATGTTACTCGACACTTGTTAACACTCGGTATCTTATGTTACTTGGCACTTGTTAACACTCGATATCTTATGTTACTTGGCACTTACACTTCACTCAGTATCTGATCTTCACTCGGCATCTGAAAATGACTCAGCATATGAAGATCACTCGGCACCTGAAGTCTTTCCTAACTCGGCATTTGTTGTGGCTCGACATGCATGGTGTACTCGGCTCCAATATAGAAAGTAGGTAAGTGTATTGGCACTCAAGTGTCAAAAACCATTATGAAGTCAACAATATTATAATAATATAATATAATATAAAATATAATATAATGTAATATCTTATATATAAAATATAAGATATGCACCGTATCTGATATCCAATATAATATCAGATATCCAATATCTGTGACATTACATAAAAAAAAATATCAGACCCGTGGGCCCTTATTTCACATATTTTGGGGGCCAATATTTGCACACGATCAAATATCAAATATACGATTGGATATCAGATATTAAAGTATGTATTTTTTATTTTTTAACTCATTTTTAATCTAAATTCAATAGATTTTAGTATGATTTTGTTTTTTTTAGTTGAATCTAGGGTTTTTTTGAAAAAAAGGTTAAAATTAAGGTTTTTTTTAATATATATTACATTTTGCAATTCAATAGGAATGGCTGATTAGAATGATGACACTGAGGCAAGGAATAATATTCCTCATAACCTCCCACCAAACGATCCAGTACCCCCACAAAACCATCCACCAAATGATCCTCTACCCCCTCAAAATCCTCCTCAAATCAAGGATTTGATAAATGAAAATCTCACTGAGTTGAGAGGTTTGCATAGAATATATAATATTGTACCTGCATTGGCTCCTATGTTATCCACATTAAACACCATAGTGGATAACATTGAAACCATTACAAACCAACAAAATGCCGCTCTTCATTGGTGTAATGAAATGCATGAGATGTTTGATGATGGTTTTGATTATGATGAGGTTGTGGCCCTCAACATAAGCAAAGATGATTTGGCCAACCTTTTTGCAAACCCGAAAATGGGTTTACTAGTTGACCCAAAAAAATCCAAAATATTGATTAAATGGTGCACAAATGACTCCATACGTGCAAACTTTTGAGATCGTTGGTGGATGGTCTTTGATATTCCTCCACATGGAAATTTAGACATACCATTTTATTTCCTTAGAAAATTATATACATAATTTGTGTTGAAACTTAAAGTGAACTATTAGAGCATGAAGACCAACATGGGCTTAGGACTAGGAGTTCCTCAGGATAGACCCTCTTCCCAATGGAAGAAAGCTACAGATCTTGATGCAAGAGAGGAGGGGAATACAAAAGCATGGACTCCTTCAGTGTCAGTACATGTATATATTTTTTTGTTATGACATATGTGATTTAAAGTTAATTTTTATAATAGAGTAATTTTAATTTTTAAGCCATATTGACTTTTATATGTATGTGATCTTCATTCATGTTTAGTTGATGATCGAGGAGGAGCTCAGACAAATTGATGATTCCATGCTCTTGGCCATTTCATTTGGCCTTGACCCATCTACAGTACATTATATTGTGTTCGCATTTTTTTTTTCTATTTGATATTGTAGCATATATGGTTTCTAATCTTTCTTTTATCTTGCAAGTAGCACCTGTCCCGGGAGGACAAAGTGTGGGGGGTCAGCCAACACGCATTGAAAAAGGAAAGGTAATTATGCGCTTTCTATTTGATTAAATATCGATGCATTCTTGTAAAATGTTTGTGGTAATCCCATTTAATTACATTCTTTATTGTATATAGGGAATGGCTACTGGCGATGAGCTTGTACAGATTCCACGTCGTAGACCATCAAGGATTTCCATTCGCACTAAGAGCCCCATTGTATGTATAAGTATCATTTATTTTTTATTATCCTTATCTTCATAAATAAATTCAAAACTGATTTTCATGATATTAACAACTACTATTTTGTATCTCATAAGAGACTCCTAGTGCACATGAGGTCTAATGGGAGAGTTATGTAGATTTGATGACACAGCCACTCACTCCTAAGGAGGAGCCTACAATAGTAAGTTGTAGTTTGAATTCATGATTAAATATGTTATAAATTTATCATGCTATGAATTATAATGTTATAGTTGAAATTGTAGATTCATCTAACAAAGGTATTTGAACATATATAGCCCACAATCAAAGAGGTACCAGCATTGCCAAAGGCATATGAGAGGACTCCTGACCAGTGCAGGAGGTTGACGAGAGATGTATTTATTATGAAATTTTGATAGTATAAATCTTCATTACAAAAAATATCATTATGCATTTGAGTAATTCAATGTTAGATATGTAGAATCATATAAATTTAGTAGTCTAACTTTGGATTTTCCTTTTTTGTTTATGTAGGAGGCATCCGATCCACCTAGTGCAGTGAAGAGGTTGCATTTTGATCATCCACCAGTACCCTAGGATAGTATAGTTGTCATAGGATGTATCATGAGACATTTTGAGATGGGATATGCCACATTGTATACAGAAACATTGATATTATACACATTCTGATGGCATGATCAGCCACATTTTGTATGTAGATCTATGTATTATGATATATATTTGAGTACTTTGTCTATGGATACAAGATCTTTGATATATATATGTGTGTAAAATTTTTTCTATGGATACATGTATTTTGATATATATTTTTGTCATTTATGTGCACAATGATATACATATTAATTTAGTATCTAGTATTGTTTAATTTATCATGGATCATGTGTATTGTTCATGGTTATGGAATATCATTAATTTTGATTATGTTTGTTATATTTGATTCAAATGCAATAATTTTTGGATAAAATTTTAACAACCTTTATTATCAAATTTGGATGCAATGTATAATTTGAAGTGTTATCATGACATAAACACACTTATTAATCTCCTAGACAAGGTTCAGATAACCCCAAATCTGATTTTAAACTCCACCTTCAACCTTGAAACTAACTCTTGGCTTCAAATCTAATCTCAACATAATTAAGGACTCCACTCCTCAACCATGTATTTTGTTCCCAACCACCAAGTCATTCATAGATTCATAATCTTTGATAACTAGCACTTCACTTTGTTACTATCCTCATACTACAACTTTTCAATTTCAACATAACTTCAAATATCTCAACTTAAGAGACTTGATTGGACAGTTCATCAATAGCCCTCATGAGCTCTGAGTTATTTTAGGCCTTAGCATCACCGTCCTATAGCATTTAATAGTTCATTAATAGCCCTCACAAGCTTTGAGTTATGACCCTCGAAATATCAACCTCAAATGCACTTAGAGCACCTTGGAGACTCCTCAGTATGGGGTGGCCATGGACGATGGATGGTCTCTATGGCCAAAAAAAGAGTGTCACTAAGGTTCACCCACCCACTCAAAGCTAATGACACTGACAATTCGATGCCAAGATTAGTAGTTTCAAAGTTATGCTATGGTGCACCTATGAACTGAGGCATACTGCGAGTTTTGGCATCGAGGGAGATCACTGTGACAAATGCAAATGGAATGTGATCTCTCAAAAATGAGATAGATTATTTTAGGCCTCAGCATGACCATCCTATACCATTCAATAGTTCATCAATAGCCCTCACAAGCTTCGAGTTATGACTCTCGAAAGATCAACCTCGAAAGACACTTAGAGCACCTTTGAGACTCATCGGTATGGGGTGGCCGCAGATGATGGATGGTTTTCGTGGCCAAAAAAAGGGTGTGACTAGGGTTCACCCACCCATCTGGAGCTAACAACATTGATGATTCAATGCCAAGATCAACAGTTTCAAATTTATGTTGTGGTGCACCTATGAATTGAGGTACACTGCGAGTTTTGGCATCGAGCAAGATAATTGTGCCGAATGAAAATAGAATGTGATCTCTTGAAAATGAGATAGGTTATTTTAGGCCTTAGCATCACCATCCTGCAATATTTGATAGTTCATCAATAGCCATCACGAGCTTCGAGTTATCACCCTAAGAATATCAACCTCGAAAGGCACTTAGAGCACCTTGGAGACTCCTCAGTATGGGGTGGCCATGAATGATGTATGGTCTCCATAGCTGGAACAAGTGTGTGACTAGGGTTCACTAGCCCACCCATAGCTAATGGTGCTGATGATTTGATACTAAGATTAGCGGTTTCAAAGTTAAGATATGGTGCACCTATGAACTGAGGCACACTGCGAGTTTTGGCATTAAGCAAGACCGTTGTGCCGAATCCAAAAAAAATGTGATCTCTCAAAAATGAGATAAGTTATTTTAGGTCTTAGCATCACCATCCTATAGCATTTGACAGTTCATTGATAGCCCTCACGAGGTCTGAGTTATGACCATCAAAAGATTGACCTCAAAATGCACTTAGAGCACATTGGAGACTCCTCGGTACAGGGTGGCCACAAATGATGGATGGTCTCTGTGGTCGGAATAGGGGTGTGACTAGGGTTCACCCACCCATTTGGAGCTAATGGCGCTGATGATCCGATGCCAAGATTAGCGATTTCAAAGTTACGTTGTGGTGCATCTATGAACTAAGGCACACTGCGAGTTTTGGCATCGAGTGAGATCGTTGTGCCAAATCCAAACAGAATGTGAGCTCTCAAAAATGAGATAAGTTATTTTAGGCCTCAGCATCACTTTTTTGTAGCATTTGATAGTTCATCGATAGCCCTCATGAGCTTTGAGTTATGACCCTCGAAAGATTGACCTCAAAATGCACTTAGAGCACCTTAGAGACTCCTCGATACGGGGTGGCCACAAATGATGGATGGTCTCTATGTCTAGAACGAGGGTGTGACTAGGGTTCACCCATCTATCTGGAGCTAATGGTGCTGATGATTCAATGCCAAGATCAACAGTTTCAAAGTTGCGCTGTGGTGCACCTATAAACTAAGGCACACTATAAGTTTTGGCATCAAGCGAGATCGTTGTACCGAATCAAAATGGAATGTGATCTCTTGAAAATGAGATAGGTTATTTTAGGCCTCAACATCACCATCCTTTAGCATTTGACAGTTCATCGATAGCCCTCACGATCTCTGAGTTATGATCCTTAGAAGATCAACCTCAAAATGCACTTAGAGAACCTTGGGGACTCCTTGGTACGGGGTGGCCACAGACAATGGATGGTCTCTGTGGTTGGAAGAAGGGTGTCACTAGGGTTCACCAACCCACTGAAAGCTAATGGCACTAACAATTCAAATAGTTCTAGCTGTTAGGAGATAGATTTTGAAAAGTTGTCAAGAAAATTGCAAAAGTTGCTAAGCAACTTTTTGCAATTTTTGCACTAAGACAAGTTTTATTGCAAATTTGATTGCAAATGAACTCTACAAACTACTACGGACCTTAATAATGTTATAAACATCTAGACTTAACTTTAAAAAATGGAATTTACCAAAAATCCACTTTATTGGACCAATTGATGGCCAAGGCTTATAGTTGCACCATGAGGTCTTGTGTCCATTACAAATGTGGATGGTCATAGGGAGATCATTAGATCTATCCCTAGACCTTATTACATCAAGAAAAGAAAAAGATTAGGTGCTTTGCACTAGTGTTCCCTGTATTTCATTATTATTATTGGACTAAGAACCAATTTTCCTCTCAGTTGGAAGGGTAGGCCTAAGGGTTTAACACTAATGGGTGATGTTGAACCACCTTGGTAATGACTAGTTCATTTGGGGAGGCTTGAGATTGCATGCAAAGAAATTCTTATCTATTTTACTCTTGTTTCAAGGGGTGGGTCTAAGAGCTCAACATATTAGAATGATGTTAAATCACCATATTAATGAATAGCTCATTTGGAGATGGTAGCTAACCAAATCTTAGAAGATTATTTTATAGTATTGTAAAAGTTTTTTGTGAGAACCTTGCTACTAAAAATTCAGAGTATATGCAATTTTCCCAATGATTCTAAGCATGGTAAGCAATGGAGGAAGAGTTGGCATGGTTGTAATAATGCATGATAACCATGATGAACCAACAAAAAGAAGAAACACTATGAACCATGATGCACTTGAACATAAAGATGATTATGGAGAGGATCAAATGCAACATGTTGCTTCAGTCCTAAATGTTGACAATATACAAGTGATGCAGAGGATAGGGTGATGGACCCAAGTAACAACCTAAAATGAGTAAATTTGTAACAATGTGCCAAGTGACCCTTCTAGGTCCTAATGGTCAAATCCCACAAATGGTCAACTCCATGAGGTTTTAAGGCTTCAAAGAGTTTTTTTTTGACATATTCACCATGTTCCAACACTTACCCTTGAGTTTCAATATTTTTCAATCCAAAATGAACAACATGCCAAAATGTTGTCTATGCAACTTTACAATTATGTGATAGCAACAAGACAAATAGGTGGATAACTTTCATTTTTTTCAAATGACTCCTTGAATAAATGGATGTTTTGGATACCCTTTATCCTTTCACAAAACATATGTAAGACTTAGATACCCTTCCTTTGGAAAATATCAATGAACTTTCACACTTCTCCTTTTTTTAACAATGTAGAAAAGATGCATTTAAAAAGCAACCACAAGAAGGACTTAAGATCTAGGCTCCGCACTTTTCATAGGGTCCTAAAATGACTTCAATTAGACAAATCCACTCCCAAATTTAGTCTATGCATTCCCTAACCCCAAAAGCCCCAATTCACCTTCTCAAGACCCTTGTTCCTAGGGCATCACCAATCTAACATATGCCAAGCCTTCTTGGACTAATTAAAAATTTAGACATCTATGTTTTATCACCATAAACATGAATCAACTCGCAAACACTGCCCTCTTTAAGGAAAATCACTTCCTCTTTAAATCATATATCCGATATGTGACCTAGGAACTTTTGGAGAAAAACATGAGTTTGAGAGTTATAGTTTATGATTTATAAATTATTTAAGTTATATTACTATGTAAAGATGTACTATATATATATATATATATATATATATATATATATATATATATATATATATATATATAATAACGTAACGTCAATATATAACATATAATCTATTAATATATAATAATATATCATGTTATTCTTATTATAATCTATAAATATAATTTCTATTATTATTATTTTTCCTATATTTTTATTAAATATAATAATATAATAAATAAATATATATATATATATATATAATTGTATGTTATTAATATATATTATTATTATAATCTATAATATATTATTATTATTACGAGTTATGATATTAATATATAATAATACATTATCTTATTAGTATTATAATAGTTCAAATGGGTCAAAGCAGGTCATAGGTTGACCTATGACCCCCTTCAATCAATTAAATGATGACATATGTCTCTAGGGGTCCTAGGACCCCTAGGGACATATTAGAATTGTTGAAATGGGTCAAATGGGGTCATAGGTTGACCTATGGCCCCCTTCGACCCATTAAATGACAACATATGTCCCTAGGAGTCCTAGGACCCCTATGGACATATTAGAATCATTCAAATGCATCAAAGGGGGTCATAGGTTGACCTATGACCCCCTTCGACCTAATAAATGATGACATATGTCCCTAGGGGTCATAGGTTGATCTATGAATGCCTTTGACCCAATAAATGATGAAATATGTCCCTAGGGGTCCTAGGACCCCTAGGGACATAATAGAATCTTTCTTATGGGTCAAAGGGGGTCATAGGTTGACTTATGACACCTTTCGACCCATTACATGATGACATATGTCCCTAAGGTTCTTAGAAACCTTAGGAACATATTAGAATATTTCAAATGGGTAAAAGGGGGTCATAAGTCAAACCTATGATCCCCTTCAACCCATTTGAACGATTTAATATATCCCTAGGGGTCCTAGGAAACCTACGAACGTATGTCATCATGTAATGGGTTGACCTATGACCCCTTTCGACCCATTACATCATGAGATATGTCCCTAGGGGTCCTAGGACCACTAGGGACATATTACAATCCTTCAAATGGATCAAAGCGGGTCATAGGTTGACCTATGACCTCTTTCAACACATTAAATGACAACATATGTCCCTAGTGGTCCTAGGACCCCTAGGGATATAATAGAATCCTTCTTATGGGTCAAAGGGGGTCATCGGTTGACCTATGACCCCGTTCGACCCATTACATGACAACATATGTCCCTAGGGGTCCTTGGACCCCTAGGAACATATTAGAATCGTTTAAATCAAACTATGACCCCCTTCGACCCATTAAATGAGGACATATGTCCCTAGGGTTCCTAGGACACCTAGGGTCATAATAGAATCATTCTTATGGGTCAAAGGAGGTTATAGGTTGATCTATAACCTCCTTCGACCCATTAAATGATGACATATGTCTCTAGGGGTACTAGGAACACTAGGGACATAATTGAATTGTTAAAATGGGTCAAAGGGGGTCATAGGTTGACCTATGACCCCCTTCGATCCATTACCTGATGAAATATGTCCTTAGGGGTCCTAGGACTCCTTTGGACATATTAGAATCGTTGAAATAGGTCAAAAGGGGTCATAGGTTGACCTATGACCCCCTTTGATGCATTAAATGATGATATATGTCTTTAGGGATCCTAAGACCCCAAGGGACATAATAGAATCCTTCTTATGGGTCAAAGGGGGTCATGGGTTGACCTATGACCCCCTTCGACCCATTAAATGATGACATATGTCCTTAGGGGTCTTAAAACCCCTAGGGAGATATAAGAATCATTGAAATTGTTCAAACCTATGACCCTCTTTCACCCATTACATGATAACATATGTCCCTATGGTCCTAGGACTCCTAGCGACATATTAAAATTTTTCAAATGGATCAAAGGAGGTCATAGGATTACCTATGAACCCCTTTGACCTTTTAAATGATGACATATGTTCCTAGGAGTCCTAGGACCCCTACGGACATAATATAATACTTCTTCTAGGTCAAAGGGGGTCATAGGTTGACCTATGACCCCCTTCGACCCATTACATGATGACATATGTCCCTAGGGTTCTTAAGAACCCTACTAACATATTTTCAAATGGGTCAAAGGGGGTCATAGGTCAAACCTATGATCCCCTTCAACCCATTTGAAAGATTCTAATATGTCCCTAAGGGTCCTAGGAACTCTATGGACATACGTCGTCAGGTACTAGGTTGACCTATGACTCTTTTCGACCAATTACATGATGACATATGGCCCTAGGTGTCCTAAGACCCTTGGGGATATATTATAATTGTTCAAATGGGTAAAAAAGGGTCATAGGTTGACCTATGACCCCCTTCGACCCATTAAAATATTACATATGTCCCTAGGGATCCTAAGATCCCTACGGACATAATAGAATCCTTCTTATGAGTCAACGGGGGTCATAGGTTGACCTATGATCCCCTTTGACCCATTACATGATGACATATATTCCTAAGGGTCCTAGGACCTCATTAGATGATGACATATGTCCCTAAGGGTCCTAGGACCCCTAGGGACATATTAAAAATGTTCAAATTAGTCAAAAGGTGTCATAGGTCAACCTATGATCCCCTTCGACCCATTACATGACAACATATGTCCCTAGGGGTCCTAGGATCCCTAGGGACATATTAGAATTGTTGAAATGGGTCAAACCTATGACCCCCTTCAATCCATTAGATGACGACATATGTCCGTAGGGATCCTAGGACCCGCAAGGACATATTAGAATCGTTGAAATGGGTCAAAGGGGGTCATAGGTTGACCTATGATCCCCTTTGACCCTTTAAATGATTACATATGTCACAAAGGCTCTTAGGACCCGTAGGG
Organism: Cupressus sempervirens; assembly: GCA_028749045.1. Taxonomy (NCBI): domain Eukaryota; kingdom Viridiplantae; phylum Streptophyta; class Pinopsida; order Cupressales; family Cupressaceae; genus Cupressus; species Cupressus sempervirens. The sequence goes on from CM053790.1 coordinate 815,360,826, forward strand.
ACATAATAGAATCCTTCTTATGGGTCAAAGGGGGTCATAGGTTGACCTATGACCCCCTTCGACCCATTACATTACGACATATGTCCCTAAGGGTCCTAAGACCCCGAGGGACATATTAGAATCTTTCAAATTGGTCAAAGTGGGTCATAGGTTGTCTTCTAACCCCTTTCAACCCATTACATGATGACATATGTCACTAGGTGTCCTAGGACCCCTAGGGACATATTAGAATTGTTCAAATGGGTCAAATGGGGTCATAGGTTGAGCTATGACTACCTTCGACCCATTACATGATGCCATATGTCTGTAGGGGTCCTCAGACCCCTAGGGACATATTATAATCATTCAAATGGGTCAAAGGGGGTCATAGTTTAACCTATGAGCCCCTTCGACCTATTAAATGATAACATATGCCCCTAGGGGTCCTAGGACCCATAGGGACATAATAGAATCATTCTTATAGATCAAATGGGGTCATAGGTTGACTAATAACCCCCTTTGACCCATTACATGATGACATATGTCCCTACGGGTCCTAGGACCCCTAGGGACATATTAGAATCGTTGAAATGACCCCTTTCTACCCATTACATGATGACATATGTCCCTAGGGGTCCTAGAACTCCTAGGGACATATCATAATCTTTGAAAAGGGTCAAAGGGGGTCATAGGTTGACCTATTACCCCCTTCGACCCATTAAATGATGACATATGTCCCTTTGGGGTCCTAGGACCCCTAGGGACATAATAGAATCCTTCTTCTTGGTCAAAGGGGTTCATAGTTTGACCTATGACCCCCTTTAACCCATTAAATGATGACATATGTGCCTAAGAGTCGTAGGACCCAAGGGACATATTAAAATCATTGAAATGGGTAAAAGAGACCCATTACATGATGACATATGTCCCTAGGGGTGCCACAACCCCTAGGGACATATTATAATCATTCAAATAGGTCAAAATGGGTCATAAGTTGACCTATGACCCCTTTTGACACATTAGATGATGACATATGTCCCTAGGCATCATAGGACCCCTAGGTATCTAATAGAATCTTTTTTATAGATAAAAGTGGGTCATAGGTTGACCTAGGACCCCCTTCGACCCATTACATGATGACATATGTTCCTAGGAACATAATAGAATCATTCGTATGGTTCAAAAGGAGTCATAGGTTGACCTATGATCCCCTTCGACCCATTACATGATGACATATGTCCCTAGGGGTCGAATCATTCAAGTTGGTCAAAGGGGGTCATAGGTTGACCTATGACCCCGTTCGAGCCATTACATGATGACATATGTCCCTAAGGGTCCTAAGACCCTGAGGGACATATTAGAGTTGTTCAATTGGGTCAAAGGGTGTTATAGGTTGACCCATGACCCCCTTCAACCCATTAAATGATTGCATATGTCCCTAGGGGTCCTAGGACCCCTAGAGAAATAATAGAATCATTCTTATGGGTTAAATGGGGTCATAAGTTGACCTATGACCCCTTTTGACCCATTACATGATGAGATATGTCCCTAGGGGTCCTAGGACCCTTAAGGACATATTAGTATCATTCAAATGGGTGAAATGGGGTCATAGATTGACCTATGACCCCCTTCGACCCATTACATGTCGACATATGTCCCTAGGGGTCCTAGGACACCTAGGGACATATTAGAATTGTTGAATGAGTCAAAGGTGGTCATAGGTTGACCTATGACCCCTTTCAACTGATTACATGATGACATATGTCCCTAGGGGTCCTAGGACCTCTAAGGACATATTAGAATCGTTTAAATGGGTCAAAATGGGTCATAGGTTGATCCATTACATGATGACATATGTCCTTAGGGTCCTAAGACTCCTCGAGACATATTAGAATCGTTGAAATAGGTCAAAAGGGGTCATAGGTTGACCTATGACCCCCTCTGATGCATTAAATGATTATATATGTCCCTAGGGGTCCTAAGACCTCCTTCGACCTATTAAATGATGACATATGTCCTTAGGGGTGCTAAGGCCCCTAGAGACATATAAGAATCATTGAAATTGGTCAAAGGGGGTCATAGGTTGACCTATGACCACCTTCGACCCATTACATAATGACATATGTCCCTATGGTCTTAGGACTCTTAGGGACATATTAAATTTTTTTAAATGGATCAAAAGAGGTCATAGGTTGACCTATGAACCCCTTTGACCCATTAAATGATGACATATGTCCCTAGGAGTCCTAGGATCCCTAAGGACATAATATAATACTTCTTATGGGTCAAAGGGGGCCATAGTTTGACCTATGACCCCCTTCGATCCATTACATGATGACATATGTCCCTAGGGTTCCTAAGAACCCTAGCGACATATTAGAATCGTTCAAATGGGTCAAAGGGAGTCAAACCTCTTATCCCCTTCGACTCATTTGAACGATTCTAATATGTCTCTAAGGGTCCTAAGAATACTATAGATGTATGTTTTCATGTAATGGGTTGACCTATGACCCCCTTCGACCAATTATATGATGACATATGTCCCTAAGGGTCCTAAGACCCCTAGGGATATATTATAATTGTTTAAATAGATAAAAGGGGGTCATAGGTTGACCTATAACACCCTTTGACCCATTAAAATATGACATATGTCCCTAGGGATCCTAGGACCCCTACAAATAAAATATTATCCTTCTTATGGGTCAAAGGGGGTCATAGGTTGACCTATGATCCCCTTCGACCCATTACATGATGACATATTTTTCTAGAGGTCCTAGGACCTCATTACATGATGGCATATGTCCCTAGGGACATATTAGAAATGTTCAAATGGGTCAAAAGGGGTCATAGGTCAACCTATGATCCCCTTCGACCCATTATATGATGACATATGTTCCTAAGGGTCCTAGGATCTCTAGGGACATATTAGAATTGTGGAAATGGGTCAAAGGGGATCATAAGTTAACCTATGACCCCTTTCGATTTATTACATGATGACATATGTCTATAGGGGTCCTAGGAACCCTAGGGACATATTAGAATCCTTGAAATGGGTCAAAGGGCGTCATAGGTTGACCTATGACCCCCTTCAACCCTTTAAATGATGACATATGTCCCTACGGGTCCTAGGACCTCTAAGACATAATAGAATCTTTCTTATGGGTCAAAGGGGGTCATAGGTTGACCTATGACCTCCTTCGACCCATTACATGAAGACATATGTCCCTAGGGGTCCTAGGACCCCTAGGTACATAATAGAATACTTCTTATGGATCAAAGGGGGTCATAGGTTGACCTATGACCCCCTTCGACCCATTACATGATGACATATGTCCTTACAGTTCCTAGAAACCCTAGAGACATATTAAAATCTTTCAAATGGGTTGAAGGGGGTCATATGATACCCTTCAACCCATTTGAACGATTCTAATATGTCTCTAGGGGTCGTAGGAACCCTACTGACGTATGTTGTCATGTAATGGGTTGACCTATGACCCCTTTTGACCCATTACATGATAACATATGTCCTTGGGGGATATAAGACCCCTAGAGACATAGTACAATCCTTCAAATGGGTCAAAGGGGGTCATAGGTTGACCTATGACCCTCTTCGACGCATTAAATGATAACATATGTTCCTAGTGGTCCTAGCACCCCTAAGGACATAATAGAATCCTTCTTATGGATCAAATGAGTTCATAGGTTGACTTATGACCCCCTTCGACCTATTACATGATGACATATGTCCTTAGGTATCTTTGGACTCCTAAGGACATATTAGAATTATTGAAATCAAACTATGACCCCCTTTGACCCATTAAATAAAAACATATGTCCCTAGGGTTCCTAGGACACCTAAGAACATAATAGAATCATGCTTATGGGTCAATGGAGGTCATAGGTTGACCTATAACCTTCTTCAACCCATTACATAATGACATATGTCCCTCGGTGTACTAGGACTACTAGGAACATAATAGAATTGTTGAAATGGGTCAAAGGGGGTCATAGGTTGACTTATGACTCCCTTCAATCCATTACATGATGACATATGTCCCTAGGGGTCGTAGGACTCCTCGTGACATATTAGAATTGTTGAAATGGGTTGAAAGGACCTATGACCCCCTCTGATGCAATAAATGATGATATATGTCCCTAGGGGTCCTAAGACCCCTAGGGACTTAATATAATCTTTCTTATGGTTCAAAGGGGGTCATGAGTTGACCTATGACTCCCTTCGACCCATCAAATGATGAAATATGTCTTTAGGGGTCCTAAGACCTCTAGCAACATATTAGAATTATTTAAATTGGTCAAAGGGACCTATGACCCCCTTCGACCCATTACATGATGACTTATGTCCCTATGGTCCTAAGACTCATAGGGACATATTAGAGTTGTTCAAATGGATCAAAGGGGGTCATAGAATGAGCTATGAACCTCTTTGACCCATTAAATGATGATATATGTCTCTAGGGGTCCTAGGACCCTTAAAGACATAATATAATACTTCTTTTAGGTCAAAGGGGGTCATAGGTTGACCTATCACCCCCTTCAACCCATTAGATGATGACATATGTCTCTAGGGTTCCTAGGAACCCTAGGGACATATTAGAATCGTTCAAATGGGTCAAAGGTGGGTCATAGGTCAAACATATGATCCCCTTCAACCCATTTGAATGATTCTAATATGTCCCTAAGAGTCCTAGAAACTCTACGGACGTATGTTGTCATGTAATGGGTTGACCTATGACTCCTTTCGACCAATTACATGATGACATATGTCCCTAGGTGTTCTAAGACCCCTAGGGATATATTATAATTGTTCAAATGGGTAAAAAGGGGTCATAGGTTGACCTATGACCCCCTTCGACCCATTAAAATATTACATATGTCCCTAGAGATCCTAGGACCCCTATGGAATAATAGAATCCTTCTTATAGGTCAAAGGGGGTCATAGGTTGACTTATGATCCCCTTCAACCCATTACATGATGGCATATGTCCCTAGGGGTCCTAGGACCCCTAGGGACATATTAGAAATGTTCAAATGAGTCAAAAGGTGTCATAGGTCAATCTATGATCCCCTTCGACCCATTAAATGACGACATATGTCCCTAGGGGTCCTAGGATTCCTAAGGACATATTAGAATTGTTGAAATGGGTCAAAGGGGGTCATTGGTTAACCTATGACCCCTTTCGATCGATTACATGATGACATATGTCCGTAGTAGTCTTAGGACCTGTAGGAACATATTAGAATCGTTGAAATGGGTCAAAGGGGGTCATAGGTTGACCTATTATCCCCTTCGACCCATTATATGATGACATATGTCCCTACAAGTCTTAGAACCCCTAGGAACATATTAGAATCGTTGAAATGGGTCAAAGGGGGTCATGGGTTGAACGATGGCCCCTTTCAACCCATTACATGATGACATATGTCCCTAGGGGTCCTAGGACCCCTAGGGACATATTAGAATCTTTGAAATGGGTCAAAAGGGGTCATAAGTTGACCTATTACCCCCTTCGACCCATTAAATGATGACATATGTCCCTAGGGGTCCTAGGACCCCTAGAGACATAATATAATCCTTCTTGTTGATCAAAGGGGGTCATAGGTTGACCTATGACCCCCTTCGACCCATTAAATGATGACATATGTGCCTAGGGGTCATAGGACTCAAGGGACATATTAAAATCATTGAAATGGGTAAAAGGGACCCATTACATGATGACATATGTCCCTAGGGGTGTCAGGACCCCCAGGAACATATTATAATTGTTCAAATGGGTTAAAGGGGGCCATAGGTTTACCTATGACCCCTTTTGACCCATTAAATGATGACATATGTCCCTAGGCATCATAGGACCCCTAGGGACATAATAGAATCCTTTTTATGGGTAAAAGTGGGTCATAGGTTGACCTAGGACCCCCTTCGACCCATTACATGATGACATATGTTCCTAAGGGTCCTAAGACCCCTAGGAACATAGTAGAATCATTTGTATGGGTCAAAGGGGGTTATAGGTTGACCTATGACCCCATTCGACCCATTACATGATGACATATGTCCCTAGGGGTCGAATCGTTCAAGTTGGTCAAAGGGGCTCATAAGTTGACCTATGACCCCCTTCGAGCCATTACATGATGACATATGTCCCTAGGGGTCCTAGGACCTTGAGGGACATATTAGAATTGTTCAATTGGGTCAAAGGGTGTCATAGGTTGACCTATGACCCCCTTCGACCCATTAAATGATTGCATAAATAATAGAATCATTCTTATGGGTCAAAGGGGGTCATAAGTTGACCTATGACCCCTTTCAACCCATTACATGATGAGATATGTCCCTAGGGGTCCTAGGACCCTTAAGTACATGTTGGTATCTTTCAAATGGGTCAAATGGGGTCATAGGTTGCCCTATGACCCCCGTCGACCCATTATATGTCAACATATGTCCCTAGGGGTCCTAGGACACCTAGGGACATATTTGAATTGTTGAATGGGTCAAAGGTGGTCATAGGTTGACCTATGACCCCCTTTGACTGATTACATGATGACATATGTCCCTAGGGGTCCTAGGACCCCTAAGGACATATTAGAATCGTTTAAATGGGTCAAAATGGGTGATAAGTTGATTAATGACCCCCTTCGACCCATTACATGATGACATATGTCCCTACGGATCTTAGGACCCCTAGGGACATATTAAAATCATTCAAATGGCTCAAAGGGGGTCATAGGTTGACTTATGTTCCCCTTCGACCCATTAAATGATGACATATGTCCTTAGGTGTCCTAGGACGCCTAAAGACATAAAAAAATCTTTCTTATGGGTCAAAGTGTGTCGTAGGTTCCTTCAACCCATTACATGATGACATATGTCCCTAGGGGTCCTAGTTCTCCTAGGGACACACACACACACACACAAAATATTTATAGATTATAAACTAATAAGATAATATATTATTATATATAGCTCATAATAATAATAATATTTTATAGATAATAATAATAATAACATAATAACATAATATATATTATATTTATAGATTATAATAAGAATAATATAATATATTATATGTTATATCATTACATTACATTATTATATATTGCTAGTAAATAGTTTTGTCCTTCCAATATTAAATACAAAGAATGACTCAAGACACCCAAATAGAAGAACAATTGCCACTAAAAATTGGAAATACTATCATGAGATTGATAGTTTTCCTCTGAGTTGAGAGGTACAGCTCCCTCTTAGAAAGATATTCAGAGGATTTCAATAACTGGTTAACATAAAGGTTTTCTAGCATTTACCCATCACTATGGGATAAATACGATTATAAGATTTATAAGCTATACAATGAAGAAAGAAAATGAACAAATAGCCACAAGACTACCTATCCAATTTCTCATATCACAAGGAAAGTACAAAGAAGTGTTATTTTATTTTGCTGAATATGAATGATAATGCAAAACTGCACCTAAAACATGAAAGAAATGACTATAAAATCATTTTCAATCCAAGAAAACCATATTTAGACTTCAGAATCTGATGTATGAAACTCTCTTTTATTTCAAATGCATAACAAAACAATAATAATATTATTTTATCTCTATCATTATAGTCAACTTGCAAAAAAATAGAAATAACACTGCTATTCGCCCTCCCTGTTACAATCACTGCACATAAAAATGAATTCTCCCTCACCTGTAGCTATAGAACTGTCGTTGAATAGAAGAACCCATTACAATTTCTTTGCAACCTTAAAATAATTTTTTGCCAAGAAGTTTGGCAACTGCCCTAACTTCTTACCAAAACCATTTTCCCATTACAGTGATAATCAATTCTCTTAATTGATGATCCCTATGTAGTACATGCAACCAATTAGAAAAAGGGAAGGATTAAGCGACAATATAGGTGAATCACAATCATTGATTCATACCCAACCCTAAGTCACAAAGATCTTCATAAGGAGGATAGACCCTAATACATTAGTATGAGTAGAGAGAGAATTTTTCACATGCAAACAAAGCATTTCATTGTGACTAAGGAGTTGTGATCAAAGAGTTATGAATTGTAGAATTAGTTAGATGAGAACAAACGAAAGGAGTTAGAGGACATAAGAGATACATCTTATCAAAGGAGGATCAAGGATACATGCAAAGAGATGATCTATTATCTAGCAGCAGAGTGCTAACCACAAGATCATTGTTGAGACATCCTAACAAGTGAATTGGTTGAATCTCTTAAAAGAACAGTCTTAATAGGGTGTGATAAATCCTTTAACAAGGTGCTTACTTAATTTTGAGTTGAAGACCTTTAATCAAGCACACTTCTAATAGGGTGTTGAAATATTTTAATAGGGTAAGATCTAACAATCCTATAAGCCTTTAACATGACATACCTTTCATAGGGTAGATCATGTTTCATAATAAAATAATTGTAACCTTCATTGGATACACTTTACAATTGCAATAGAAAAGATTTGTGGGTGTCATCCCCACCCCAATTTTACCTTCTCATTAGAGGGTTTCTAGGTAATCATCTCTTGTGTCATATGTGTGAATGTTTATTTGATTTCATGCTATGGACGTACATGCTTAATTTGGTGTTTCAATTTGCATGTTAAATTATAAGATGGATGTGAGGTGAATGATTTTATGGTTAAATTTTTGAAGTACTAATTTACCCCCCCTCTAGAGTTTAATTTTCCTATTATATTTCCAACACAGTAATGTGATTGGAATAACCATTGTCGATAATCCATCTATCACTCTTGTTCACATTAGATACAAGTGCAGTTGCCTCATCTTCATCAGATTCATCCTTCATTGCAACATAGAAAACTTCATCATCATGATCATCTAATTCTTCATTGGATTCCTCTTCAGAAATGTGGTAGGATTTCTTTCCTTGTTCTTGTAGTCTTTGCTATTCTCATCTCTTTTTCTTTTGAACTTTTCTCCATTTCTATTGTTCTTCTTCTCTGGACATCTAGTAGCAATATGAACAACTTCATCAAAATTGAAACATATGATAGATATCTTAACTTTTCATTTTCGTTTGCCTCTATGGAATCTCCTAGGCAACAATGCTTCAAGTTGTTCAACATCTTCCTCATATATGTCACTATCACTAGACACATATTTGACCATTTTCTTTTTCTTTATCAGGTTCTTTCAGTGACAACTTAGTTTTGAAAGAAAATTTAACATTCTCAGGTTTGAAGTTATCAAAATTAGAGAGTTCAAAGGTAGCAAGCCTACCTAAAAATCCTTCAAGTGTTAGGTTGGTGCCAAGTACACATCTCAACTCTTGTATGATAGAAACTCTAATAACATAGATGGGTAGAAGTATCCTCAATACTTTGCTTAATATAGTATCAGCATCAATCTTACTAGAAGCTCTTTTGATAGCATTTATAACTTCTTTTATTCTAAAATAGTACTAAACAATGTTCTCATCTTCCTCCATTCTCATTTCAATGAACTTACCTTTGAGACTTTCAGATTTGGCTCTCAAAACAATTGTGTCTCCTCCACAGATGGTCTGAAGTGCATCCCACATCTTCTTTGTAGTATCAAAGTCTTTGATATCATCAAACTCATAATAACTTAGGGTAGATGCAATCTCCAACATTTCCTAATTGTGCCCTTTCTTCTTTTTCAAATCTTCATTAGTGAGGGCTCCAGCAGGGTCAAAATATTCAATAGTGATTGTAATTTGTGCATGATCACTAAGTCCTCCTAGGTGTATCTTCATTAAAATTTTCCATGCAAGAAAGTTATCCTTTTCAAGCTTAGGTATCTCTCTCCTATGAATTTTGATCTTTGACTTATAATACCTTGAAACTATTTCTCACAAGCAACCAATTCTCTGATACTAATTGTTGGAATAATTTAGAGTAATTGAGAGTGGGGATGAATTAGTTATCCAAGGTCCAAAACTCCCAATTAAACTTTTCAGTGCTTAAAAGAACTCATATATATATATATATCATGTATCTTTCATGCACCCATCATATCATTTAAAACTTATTTGTAGGTTACTTTCTTAGGTCAAAATCACTTTGTAGAAATCTAAACATGAAAAATAACATAATCATTCACACATATGACACAAGGATTTTACATGGAAACCCAATTTAGGAAAAATCACTAGTAACATGCTACTAATTCTCACTCTTCTAAAGTGATGCCCTTTGAAAGGCCAACCCTATTAAAGATTGCAATACACACTATTATATGTGACCTGGTAAAGGATTTCAATCACCCTATTAGGAGTGAGCCTTGTTTGAGGAATTTAGGACATTCCATTAGAATTCCACCTAGTTAAAGGATTTAAAAATGACTATTAGGTCAACCTTAATCCAAAGGATTTACCCTAAACCAATACAATTATTAGAGAGTAATGGTAAGGCTTTGATCTGATAATAAATCACAACTCACTTGCAGATTACAGATCTTTGTTTTAGTCCTCCATTTTTCTTGGCTTCATTCACTTCAGCTTTGATAGCTTGTTCACCCTTCAAGCATTTATCCCCTTAAGCTTTCTTGCTTTGCATGCCAATTGTAGACTCTTTCCTTAGGCCACCATATGAATCAACACCCTAGACTCCTTGTCTTCCTTAGGTTCTCACACATGCCAATAGTTTCTTCTAGCTTTGCATTCCCTTATAAAGAGAATTTGGATCTTTTTCCACTTAATCACAATCGTCCATTCCAAGGTTAGGTAGGATTCATTGAATATAACCATCTTTCTATTTTTCTCCCTCTAGAAAGTTCCTTCTAAATCCTCTTTGAATTTGCCTCAAAATAGTTTACCTTGAATTTTGTGCCACCAACTCATCAAGCTTATCTTCAACAAAGTTCACACAATCCAAGAAATCAACCTTGTCAGCTCATATTCATCAAATTTATGATCAAACTCATAATGTTCTTACTTGACATGAACTAACTTTAGATGCTCAACAGATACTATCTTGCTCAACATCCACTATCAGTTCACTTGGCACATACTAAAATTTATTGATGCTTGGCATCTACTAAACTTCACTCGACTTACACTAAGTTTAGTTTACTCATAATTGTCTACAATTCACTCGGCATACACTAAAATTCAACTTTTCTTGACTCCAACTAATTTTTTGCTCGACTTGCACTAACATTACTTGACACATGCTGTGCATTATGTCAGGCTTAGTAGATTCAATTCTTCTTCCTTGTTCTTCTAGACTTAATCAATGTATCCATCCTTTGTAGCCTTAAGTAGATAAATAATCCACTATCTTTTTATTTTCTTAATTGATCTTTATACTTCTTTTACATAACATAATTCAACATTTCCTCTAGATGCTCTTGTTACCTCATTTGATCAAATGCTCTTCATCAATCAAAAAAATGATAGTACTCAAATCATCTAAGCAATTGTCTTACTAGCATGTGACAAGTTTGACATCACTGACAAAATAATGATTGAAACACATTCTCATAATTGTATCAATCTTTGATCAACACAATTTAGCTGACAATAATCTTGTTGGAGAAATTCTAACTAGGCTAATGGACACAAGACATTTTTACAACATCAATCTCATAACAAATCATCTCTAGGGTCACCTTTATATATTAAATAAATAAATAAATAAATGTATTGAAAGAAGAAAAGAATTGCATTTACAATTAGAATAGTTATTCAATAGAAATCAACTGTAAACTCACAAGTATGAGTTACAATATAATGGGAAAGTTAAACAATACTTAAAACCATAACATTGCCACCAACAATTGACTATTGGGATGCTGTGAGTAGAATTAACTACTAAAACATATATTACAATAGAGAAAAGACTAGTTAAATTGCTTGAACAAATTGCTGCAATTGGAGAAAACTATAGAGAGAAAAGCCATCATCCACAAATACAAATCCAACAACATCATTGTATGTTGAAAATAGACCAACTGCATCCACTATCACCTAAAGAGAAAATTAGAAACTAATCAACATAGCAAATAAATATTTGGGACAAAATCATGGAGGAAGCATTGACAACATGTCCTTCCAAGGGTGCTTGGAAATCATAACAATGTCTTTAGATTTCTTGAGTTGAACCTAGAGATTATGGAGAGTAATAGAAAGCTCATAATTAGATTCTATAAAGGACTACCCATGAGAAATATGGAGGCTCAAATTGGATAAAATCATGTGGATCTCAATGAGGTGGGGCAACCAGTGTTAGAGAATAAGTCTATACATCTATGATTCCCAATGTTTAATTATCACTTGCTTGCAAACCTATGTGATCAAATTTTGGGCTTTGGACGACCCTACAAGAGCATTTTTCCAAGACCATTTAAAAAAAGAGAGCAAGGAGGGTTGAGAAAAGAGAATACCACAATTCTTTAGAATGAGAGATCACCTTTTGTTAAACACTTCAGCTTGGAATGACTTGATGGTCTTGGATGTTTCAAACAATGCCTTTTATGAAAAATGCCATCGACTTTACCCTATAGTATACAAGCTTTGTTGATCAATGGCAATTCAATAACAAGAACTATTCATCCTATGGTGCAAGGTGGTTGTGCACTGTAGATATTAAATCTAGAATAACCATTTGAATGGAATCATCCCTCTAAATATAGCTTGTTGATTTGAATTTTGGGGATAATAAATTTATAGGAAGGATGCCATCCCAATTCATTAATCTATGTTAGTTGGAGTCACTATTGATAATGAATAACAAGGTGACTGGATCACTCCCTCCCTCCATATCAAATTGTCCAAAATTGATTATTTTGGGTGTTGGACAAAATATATTGATAGGTTAGATACCAAAGTAAATAGGAAATAATTTTAAGCTTCCAATGATGGCAATGAGGAGGAATTATTTTGATGGTAGTATTCCTTCTGAAATTATGTAGTTGAAATACCTTCAAATTTTGAACCTTTCTTCAAATCACCTATTAAGGCCTATACTAGATGGAATTTTCAATTTACAAGCAATGATGGTAGAACCAAACCAAGAATTTAGCTAAATTTCAATATTTAGATATATTAATTCAACACCCATATGCCCAATACATGTATAAGAATGTATTCTAAAGATAGAGATGAGGACTATGCATATAGATTTTCCAACATGACATGTATTGATCTCTAAAACAATCAATTGAATGGGGATATTACTTTTTCCTTGAGAAATTTGAAGGGGTTGAAGGTGTTCAAAATTTCTATGAGCAATCTTAATGGTGTCATTAAAAATTCTATTGTACACTTGAGTTGGTTGAAATCATTAGACTTTTCAAGAAATAATTTCTTAGGACACATCATAGATCTTGGTTCTTTGAGCTATATGGGAGCCCTCAACCTTTCCAACAAAAATCTTTGAGGGGGTATACCACAAGGAGGACAGATGACAAAAATCACTAATTTATCATATTTAAATAATCAAAACTTATGGGGATGTCCATTTGAAAAGAAATGTTAATGGCTATAGTTCACTCAAACTCCTATTTTTTCATCAGTTAATAAAGAAAAGAACAACAAAGAAAAATTGTGGTATGGAATTGGAGCTGGACTATCATATAGAGTATATTTCACATTAGTGGTGACATTTGTTGTATTGAGAAGGAAATGGGGATGTACATAATTCAAGAGAGTTGACTTAGTCTTGAAATTATTTTCCCCTCAATTTCACAATTTCACAATAGGAAAGTTTATATTTTCTAATGATGTTAATCAATATAAATATATTGAACTTTTTTGAAGTTTTTCAATTGATTATTTTAAATTACATATATCTATTTATTTTTTAGTTACTTATTTTATAGAGATTAGAATTATTGTAAGGATAAAATTCATGTACACGAAATAATTTACAACATAGTGGCATTATTACTTCTATGAAAAATCATGTTGTCATTAGTGTCAAATAGTTAGTGATGAAGGTAGAAGGTATTGGTTGGTGAACATTATTACTAAGCCATAGTATATTGATTGAGCTAAGAGAAGAAAAAAGTGTAAGTATGATACAATTATATCGAGCATAGTATATACCAAGCAATTTTATATACACTAAGCACAAATCTTACCAAAAAATTCATGTTTAACCAAGTCAGAAGGACACCAAGTTACATCATTCATGCTGAGCTAAATAAAGTATCCATTGAGCTATGAAGGAAGCACATAAATGTTTCAAATGACACAAAATCTTATGTGTAATGATTCCACTGAGCTAGAATAGATATTTGTACATATCAAGGAAATTATTTGGTAATATTCATTGGTAAATGTAATTTGATCATTTATAATTTCAAGGAAAAGTGGAGGCTAATAAAAGAGGAGAAATGAAAAGAAAGGAAAAAGGGTGATTCTACATTGTTGATTTAGATCAAGAGTGAATTCCAAAACATTCCTAAACCTTAATTAGGTCAATTATTGAAAGAGGCTAAATATATTATCTAAGGACCTACAAGGAACAATTTAATGTCATTACTACTGCAAATACTATTGTTGATAAAGTTTTTTTCTATGAGATGGTTGTACTAGATGTTTAAGGAGGAAGTTCTACTGCAAATAATAGAATCAAGAAGCATAAGGAAGGATTTGATGTAATCATTATTAGAGGTGATAAATCATTGAGTAGAAGAGGAATTTGAACAAGAAAAGTGAGTTGCTAATATACAGATTAGTTTCATTGCTATTTTCTTATCATTGTAGCAATTAAATCCTTTAAAAAGGCATACTTAACAATATAGTTATAAATATCTTTAAAAAGTACACACATTTTTATCATGTTGTAAAATCCTTGACAAATGTATATCTTTACAGATTTGATTTTATTACTCCTAATTGAGTAAGTCACAAGAATTGACAAATATTGTAGACTTAAAAAGGCAACCTTATATCCATAATTTTCCCTCTAACCATGAGTTTTTGTGTGATCAAATCATTGTGTTATGTTTTGTGTTAATAGATTTATGTTTACATGCATTTGTTGAAATAGATTAGTTACATTTACTTTCATTTTAGTATTGAAGTAATGTATATGAATGTCTACTGAGTGAATAAAATACAAAGGGATAATAAGATTTGAAAGGGTATAAAAGTTTTAGAGAATACTATTCACCCCCCTCCCTCTCAACATCCTACCTTTCCTAAATAATCCAACAATGGGTATCCGAGCTATTTCTCTTGTTAAGGGGTTTTACCACCTCAGAGAAAAGATTCAAGATATGGAAAGGTATAGGATAATCGAGATTATTGAGAATCATAAGATTGATCTAAATATGGCCTTGAATCAAATCAATTAGATGAAGGAGAAACTGAAGCAACTACTAAATAAGAGGAAGAAAATTTCCCAATAGATGAATGACACAACTTATTACAAAGAAGTGATTGAGGAACTATCAGATGGAAACATGTTTGATAAATCTAATGTTTCCATAATAGATTTGATGGAGAAAATCATAACCTTACCAAGTAGATGAAATCACTAAAGAGAGAGCAAGAAGTGCAATCGACAAGGATGTGGTAAGTACTAGAACAAAAGACAGAAGCTAAGGATGAGAAAAGAATGAGTGAAAAGGATAAGAGAAATTTTACTACAAGAATGGATGCTAAGGATGAAGAATTTATGAGGTTAACTCATAACTATTATGATAAGATAAATTAGTTACTCAGTGCAAACCATAATATTGGCAAAAAGAAGGAGGAAATTGTTAAACTGAGAAGTGAGATGAATAGTGAAAGAAGAGAAAGACATCAATGAGAGGATGAAGAGATCATAGGAAAGTATAAGAAAATTGGATGAACAAGTAAGAGGGAAGAGGCAACTGAGAGATATTTCAGGATTGGGCTATATCAAGAATTTTATTATCAAGCAAGGAGAATCATGTAAGGAAGATGGACAAAGGAGTGTATATACCAATGTTACTCCTAAATTTTATGGTTATTATTACAACTACAATAAGTATGATCATCAAGTATGAATGAAGATCCAAGTTTAATCAATCTCTTAGGAAATATGAGTTTGATGGGTATTGTTATACCTATAATAAGTTTGGACACAAGTCACATAATTGTAAATCTCAAAGGAAGTCTAGTTGGGTACTTAACAAGAAAGGTAATATTGTTAATTAGTATTACAACACAAAAATTAATTTCACTGCATGTGGAAAATAAGGTCACATTGCTACTAACTATATGAGACTTCGGTTTGGAGGAAGACCTAGAAATTGGAGGATTATTGGGATGGCATGTCATCACTATCATAAGGTTGGTCATTTGAGTAGAGACTATAGGTATCGGGTATCAACACCTAAGTAGGAAGATACTAAAGGAAAAGGAAAAGTGAATGTTGATGAGATTCATGATTAGATGGGTAAGACTTGGAAAAAGAAGAAATAAGAGATTAGATCATCAAATTCTTTAGTCAGTGGTACCTCATCTAATGGATTAGGTTAAATCCTGCAAAGAGGTATGGAACTATATTAGTAATTGTCATATCTTGCATCAGTTCCTTAAATTAATTAAATGAAGTCCATATTAGCATAATTTATGATGCAATAGGGAAAATCATGTGATGTTGGTGTTGGAATATCTTAATGGAAAGAATGCTTTTGAGAGGGGGGTGAATCAGAAGTACTAGCTTCTAACCTATTTTTCACAAATCCTTAATAACATAATATTGAAATGCACATGCATGCATATCAACATTAGGAAATTATGATAAACACATGAGCATCAACACATAACACTAGAAATTTTGGTAACCCAGAAACCCTCCAGGAATAAGAAGGTAAAACTGGGGTGGGGATGATACCCACAGAAATTACTACAGCAATAATGTTTAACCACTTCTGAAAGTCTGCCCTATTAAAGGCCTGCTCTATTAAAGACTTTACACTGTATCAATAGTGACTTGGTTAAAGGATTTACAAACACTTTACAAGAAGTGTTAGCCTGTTAAAGGATTTAATCACCTATTTAAAGGATCTACAAAATAGCTGTTACGCTAACCTATCACCATAGGGTTTCCTTTCTAATACAGTTGCTAGAGAGTATTAGGTATAATAAACCTGATAGTTTACAATCCTTTGATTGCTAAATACAGACACTTGATCTGCTTTCTCTAATCTTGATCCTTTGAGATATGATATTCTTCACTCTGAAAAATAGTTTCCCTTACATATCTTCGTCCCTCTTCATATAATGAGACTTAGTCTTCCTTATAAAGACATTCAAAGACTTAGGGTTAGATGTGGATCTATGATCCATATTTAATCTCTGTTTCTCACTCATTCCTTGCAATTTTATTATTGGTTGCATGCCTTCTCCATTTTTCTTATTGGTTGTATGTAGATTGCATAGGAAATATAAAAGATTTGATCTTATCATTTAATCCTTCGAGATTTGTCATATGTTGGCCATGAAAATGGTTTATATCTACATTTGTAAAGTTATAGACTCATATGTGTATTCTGTGTTACTTGACACTTACTAATCTAGATGCTCGGCACATGTAACAAACTGGCTTACTCGACTCCTGTTGCATTTCTGTATTGCTCAACATCATCTGTGACTTGGCACTCAAATATCAGTCGGCACTTGTATCATGCTCGGCACCTAAAGTCATTCGGTACTTGATCTTTACTCGACACCTGATCTTTACATGACACCTGAAGGCTGCTCAGTACCTGATCTTTACTCGGCACCTGAAGATCACTCGGCTCATGTTGTGGCTCAGCATACATAGTGTGCTTGGCTCCAATGTAGAAAATGGTTAAGTGTGATGGCACTCAAATGTCAAAACCATTTTGAGACTAACAATCTCCCCCTTTGACATGAGTGACAAAAACACTTAACTAACCTTATGAGTACATTTAGCTTTTTTTAAAACCTTGATCAAAATTTTGTAATATACAATATATACCTCAAAATTTTTGTAACTCCGCCTGAGTTGATTGTTCCATTATCTGTGCTATATTGGTATCAAAAATTTTATGCTGTATATCATGCTCCCCTTTTATCTATCTTCTCCTATTAAATTCCCCTTTAATCTTTTCTCCCCATCTCATCTTGTCTCCCCTTGTTCATCTTGTCTCCCCCTTTTTGATACTTATGTCAAAGGGTTAAGGCCATATTTTGCCAAAAATGGGTTGTTTACCTCCATAATCATCCTGAGAGCTGCATTCCAATTATGCAAAGTAATTTCTAATCACTTGTGCTAGATGGCAGTCTCTGCAGCAAGGTGAATAAGTCCTTTTGAAGTAGAAAGATTAGTATCTTTCATGAGAATAGTTTCAGCATAGACCTGTTCTTTATGAAGTACTTCTAAGTGTGGGGTAATGGAAGATTGGAGCTGTATTAGTTTTTCCTTGATGGTGGCCTCTTCTACTATTAATATAGCTATTTCTTTTTGAGTGTGAAGAATTTGGGCAAAATGCTTCTCACTTTGAGCTGGATCTTTGGGTAGCTGCATGCTTGAAATATTCAAATTCCTCTCCAGGCTCATTATCTTTTGGCTAGTTTCCTGTGTGAAGTATGAAAAGTCACACAACTTTGTGTACAATGAGAATATATTCTCAAGTACCTTTTTCACTTTGTTTATTACCTTTGCCAATTCAATACGTGAAAGTGTTATTTGACTAGATATTTTCTCATTAACTTTCCCTTGAAATTTTATTTCAGACCATTCCATAAGTTTTGCATTTGTCTCTTCATCTGCATTTGTCACCTGGTCAACAATATCTGATAATTGTTCCATGATATGCTTGGACTCATCTGGTGACTGAATATTGAAAGCATCCATAAATATGTCTTTAATTTCATGTAAAGTTTGTTTTTGTTGATACTCCTTCCTGAGTATCTCTTGCCTCTTTCTTCTATTTAATGCTTCTTACAACTCATTGATTTGATCAATGTTTATTGTTTTTGAGTCATAACTTGGTATGAATATCTCCTCATCTAGTTTAGGGTCTCCATAGTGAAGTACCCTTGCAACTTTTGTAGAGCTTGATCCTGGTGCTAATATTTGTAATGGCTTTTGTGAAGGAGTCCCTAAGGTAGGAAAATTTATCAATGTTTGTATTAGCTCTTGCTCTTTAGGGGTTTCCTCTATTTTCTCCTCCTTCTATCTACCTTGATCAGTTATTGTAATTTTAGGAAGTGCACCTTGAGTTTGTGCTATAGGACCAGCTGTAATAGTCTGTCTTGTTTGTTCTATTTCTTTGCCTACTACTGCACTCAGCTTTTGTATTATTGTGTCAGCTATGCCTGATGAAACAACTATTGGCATTTGAAGTTGACCACTAGTAGTTTTAGAGATGATGGAAGGTGGTTCTTGTGGATTCACCTTATCTCTAATTGTGTTTTCTACTAGTTTTTGTAATTCATCCATACTGACCAATACTGGATCTACACATAATCTTGCTTGTTGCATGGATTAGTCAAGGATTCTTTTGAGATCTTCTACAGTTAATGGATTGATGTTCTGAGCAGAAGTGTTAGGAACATCTTGTACTATTACAGTTTTTGTAGGTGTGATGGGTACATGAGGAGGGCTAGAAGGTGGCAATTGTGTGTCTTGCACACTCTGGTCATGTTGCTACTCTTGCTCAGCTGTTGTTGTTTCATCTTGCTTTTGTGTCTCCTCCTCTATTTCTTTCTTGTCTTCTTCCTTCTTTTCTTCTCTACCTTGCTCTACTTCTTTCTTCTCTTCTCTCTTTTTTCTTCTTTCTTCTGGTCAAGCAATAGCTTCTTCCTTGTATTCTTCTTCAAGAAAATCTTCAATCTTTTTGTACAAATTCTTCCATGATTTTGTTGTTCTTTGTACAATTTCTTCCATTTTGTTTTGGAGAATGAAGAATGCCCTGTACTTAGGTGTAAACCTAGCATTATGCCTTTTGACTACTTTCTCTATTTTCTCTTTAGTCAAATCAGGCAGTATGCTTGCTAGGGTTGATTCTCTCATCTCCTTCTCCATTTTCAAACAAAAATGCCATCTGTCTTCTACAATTTTAGATAGTTCATTTGGCAATTGTCCATCTAGTTCAAGAGGAGTATACTTGAATTGTGCCATCATTCCATACACTGATTCTTCTATTCTATTTTGTTCATCTTTAGTGAACTTATTGAAATCAACTTTATTTATGTTGCTTAAATCCATTTACAATCTTTTTACATAATCTATCAATTGAAAAATGGCTTACCTTTTCAGATTGATCTTCTTCATCAGTATCAGGCTGAGCCACATATTTTCTTCTTTTCCTTGGCTCTTCCTATGTCTTCTTGATTATTTTATTTCTTATGGCTTCCTCTTTAGCTTTTTGTGTGGAGGCCCTTGTTGTAGCTTTGGTTGTTGGCTTTTGGGTGATGGCATGGCAATTTTCTTTGGTGTGGGCTGAGTTGGAGGCTGTTCTGTTGCCTTTCTCTTCTTTGGCTCGGCTTGGATTGGTGCTTCCTTGGCTTCTTCTTCCTCAAAACCTTCCTCCTTATCTTCTCCTAGGCCTTGAGTTAATTCCATTAGGCCTTGTTCTTGTTCATCCTCATCATCATCATTGTCATCATCTTCTTCTTCCTCAACTTCAGCCTCTATTCCTTCACCAAATTTCTTCTTAATTTTCTTCATCAATTTATCTTTATTTTTCAATGTGGAGGAAATTTTTAATTCCATATTTATCTTTGACCTTACAACATCATAAGTGATAAAGTGTGGGGCACTCTTATCTGTCTCTTCTACCAATAATGTAGTTATGGCTGCAGATGCTTCATCTATGTTAATCTCATAACCAAATGGCCTTAGCCATCTCACCCTTGGAATTGCTGCTTGGATATAGGTGAAGTCAATATCAACTAAGAATCATATATCATTAATATGTTTTTCCACTAAGGAAACTAGTATTCTCACCCTTTGCTTCATGGATTTCTTGAAATCCTCAAAATAGCTTGTCATCAGGGTATCAAAATTATCTCCCATTTGTTCTATATATTCATTTATTTGGGATATGATAGTTCTATCACTTCTCCATGTAACTTTTCCAAAAGAGAGAAATTCATTCTGAACATAAAAGAATACACAAACTAGAATTGCTCCAAATCTACATTGAGCACCCCTTGTCCTTCTTATGGCTACTAGATTTTCATTAATTTTTTGTAGTTGCAGTTCTGCAAGATCATAAGTATGATCCTTTTTCACCAGTTTGTAGCCTACATCTACTGCAATACATGGCACATTGTTGAGCCTACTGGATTGGTAGAATTTTTGGGAAATAACTCTAACAACAAACTCAACTAGAGGATCCTGAATGGTATGAATAGTCATTCCTCTTTTGTTCCATTGAGCATCTATGTTCTTTTCTATAACCTCCTTGGATTCACTTCTCAAGGACTTGTGCCGATCTAGGGTAGGATATCCAGTTACCCTATGAATGATTCTTTTTGTGATTTTGACAGGGACATCTTCTTACCACAAACTACCATCATGAATTCTACTCAACACAAGTCTAATCCAATCTATTTTAAATACGGTAGGAAAACTCAAAACTCGTGTTAAACCCTTCTTTTCAGCAATCTTGTATTCATCTTTTAAGACTCCATCGATACACAATTTTGCATAGGCTTCTCTTATTTCCATGTCTCCTATGGATCCTATCTTGCAATTATAGCATCTCCTTACATCTTGAACCATAACAACATTTGGGGATATGCAAGAAAGGGCTCTGACAGGATCATTTTTGTATGCAACTTTAGGGATAGGGCAAAAATTAGGCTACCTAACCTCATTAGATACTAATTGGACTTCAAACGTCTCTTTGTCCTGGGTTGTCTTAGAACTTGAAGCCATTTGTGCAAACTAGGGTTTCCTTTTTACAGAAATATGAAACTGTGTAGCTCGACACAATTGGAAATAACCTCAAGATTGATGAAAATGCATTGTAAGGGGTTGCAATTTGCTTGGAATACTGGATTCACTATTATGAAGTCACTCTACTCTCTTTCTCTTCTTTTCTTCTTGATCACGATGAAGAAAAATGATTGAAATCGTGATAATATACCCTATTTCCATTGCATTAAATACTCAACTGCAAACTCATCTTTTGAAGGATTTTTAACATTACTCGGCTTGCACTACATTTTCACTTCACTCGGCTTCCATAGGAGTTACTTAACTCAGCATTAGCTATCAACTCGGTCACTGTTAGGAACTCGACATGTATTGGAGTTTTACTTGGCATCCAAAGATAGCTGTGCATCATCATTTAACATTTTGTCTTGGCATCTTATTTCATGCATATTTCTACTTTGCATTGCTTCTTCATGGTTTAGGGCTGATGTATGATACTTTCTTATATGTGTCAGCCCTGTAGTCTCTTTCTTGTGTTTAATTGAATGAGAAATGATCACTTGACCTTGTGGGTGAAGTGACCCTTTCATTGGATGAACTTGATTCATTCTTTTTCTTCCATGTTTTCTTCATGTTTTTTCTTATGTGTTTCACATCAATCTTTTCTTTGCCCTTGTTTACTTCAATCTTTGGTGCCTTTGACCTTGTAGGATAGTTTCTGTTGATATGACTAGTTTTTAGGCAATTGAAACATGTGGTTTGGTTTAACCATCTTTTATAGTCCCCTTTGAAATGTGTTCTTATGCAGTTCTGGGGTATATGTCCATATTCCTGACAATAATGACATCAATACCTAGTGTTGTAATCCCAATGGTACTAACTTTCATTTCCTTTTGTTTTTGCTAGTTGATTTGATGCCCACATAGGCTTTGATCTGCATTCAAATGCTCTATGTCCATAATTCTTACAATTATGACAATGTCCATCAAATCTTTGTGTCCTTGTGACTTTGGATTTGCAATATTGTGTCATATGTCCTTGCATGTTGCACTTGTGACAGTAACTCTTGCTCTTGGGTGTGTTTTTCTGATTGAATCTTCTACTCCTACAAATATTAGCAGGTATGCCCCTTTTTATTCAGTAATGACAAATGGGTTTAGGAACCTTACCTTTTTCACCTTTTTGCTCAACATTCTTTGATGATTCCCCAATTTCAGTGCTGTTGTATCCAAGTCCTAATGTATCATGGGTTGATCTTGGAAATTTCATCAACTATTCAAAGTACTTGATGGCTTCACTTGAATTGTTTAGCTTCTCTGCTACCTCTTTTTCTCTGTTCAATTCATTCACTATTTGTTCATTCTGCATCTTCAGAGTAGAGATCTCAATATCTTTCATATTGAGTTCATGATGAAGGTTCATCATTTTGGCAAGTGTATCCATCTACATGTTTGACATCCTTGTTAATTCAATACATTTTTCTTCAAGTCTATTTGCAAGATTTCTTTTGTCATTTTCCATCATGAATCTATCCTCAACTGCTCTTTTCTTTTTTTTAGTAATTTCACATAACATTATGGCCTGTGATTCATGTTCCATCTTGAGAGATCTTATCTCTTCTGCTTGAACTTTGTTTTTTTGCATCAGTTTTGCTATTGCTGCATCAAACTCTTTAGTGTCTCCATTGGCAAATAGTTTTGTGGTATCAATCTCCTTGTAGTTTATATCATTTTCAGCTATGGCTATATCCTTTCTTCTTTTCAAGGATTTTCTCAGTTCCTCCCTTGCTTCCTCTACTCTGTGTAGAGCCAGTTGTACATCAATCACTTGATTGTCAATAATCTTTCCAAGTTTGAAGACTTCCATATTCAGATCTTTTCCTCCAAGCTGTTAGACTTCTTCTTGTGAGAACCTTGCAGCTCTGATACCAATTGTTGGAATATCTTAATGGAAAGAATGCTTCTGAGAGGGGGGGTGAATCAGAAGTACAAGCTTCTAACCTATTTTTCACAAATCCTTAATGCCATAATATTGAAATGTACATGCATGCATATCAACATTAGGCAATTATGATAAACACATGAGCATCACTAGAAATTTTGGTAACCCATAAACCCTCCAGGAATAAGAAGGTAAAACTGGGGTGGGGATGATACCCACAAAAATTATTGCAACAATAATGTTTAACCACTTCTGATGGTCTGCCCTATTAAAGGCCTGCCCTATTAAAGGCTTTACACTCTATCAATAGTGACCTAGTTAAAGGATTTACAAACACTTTACAAGAAGTGTTAACTTGTTAAAGGATTTAATCACCTATTTAAAGGATCTACAAAATAGATGCTAAGCTAACATATAACCATAGGTTTCCTTTCTAATATAGTGGCTAGAGAGTATTAGGTATAATAAACCTGATAGTTTACAATCCTTTGATTGCTAAACACAAGCACTTGATCTACTTTCTTTGATCTTGATCCTCTAAGATTTGATATTCTTCACTCTGAAAAATAGTTTCCCTTACATATCTTTGTCCCTCTTCACACAATGAGACTTAGTCTTCCTTATAAAGATATTTGAAGACTTAGGGTTAGATGTGGATCTACGATCCATATTGAAACTCTGTTTCCTGCTCATTCCTTGCAATTTTATTATTGGTTGCACACCTTCTCCATTTTTCTTATTTGCTGCATGTAGATTGCATAGGAAATATAAAAGATTTGATCTTATCATTTAATTCTTTGAGATTTGTCATATGTCAGCCATGAAAATGGTTTATATCTTCATTTGTAAAGTTACAGACTCATATGTGTATTCTGTGTTACTCAGCACTTACTGATCCAGATGCTCGGCACATGTAACAAACTGGCTTACTCAGCTCCTGTTGCATTTTTGTATTGCTCGACATTGTCTATGACTCGACACTCAAATATCACTCGGTAGTTGTATCTTGCTCGACACATAAAGTCATTTGGCACTTGATCTTTACTTGGCACCTGATCTTTATTCAACACCTGATCTTTACTCGACACTTGATCTTTACTCAGCACCTAAAGATCACTTGGTACTTGTTGGATTTCCTGACTTGGCTCATGTAATGGCTCATCATACATAGTGTGCTCAGCTCTAATGTAGAAAATGGTTAAGTGTGATGGCACTCAAATGTCAAAACCATTTCGAGACTAACAGTTGGAAGTTACCATAGTTAGTGAGTCACACTAAGAAGCGTAGTAAGTAGAAGTTGAGCATTAATCGAGCTAGTGAAGTAGATGGTATGCTTACTATGTTAACCAAGCTGGAGAGGAAAAGCATATTTTAACTGAGTATTTTTTGGAGACTAAGTGAAGAATGGAAAGAGATGATGTTAACTGAGGTTATGGTATGGAGCATCTATTATTCCCTGGTAAATGTTAAAGACAAATTTATTATTTAATGGGGTTTGAACTAATCATTTATTCACACTATGTTTATGAGTTTGCAAAGTGATTTGAGAAAAATTGAGCAACTTGTACACATTATTGATTTTAGAGCTTGAGTTTGTGAATTTGATTGATAATTTTGATGTGGAGGTGAATTTGGTGTGAAGGAAGAGAAAACCTAGTGAGTTTTAAGCTATTCATCGAAACCCTAGTTTGTGAAACAACATCAAGTTCTATAGTAATTAAGACTAGCAAGCTTAGCAGGGTAAATTTGATTCGAAATGAAGATTGTGAAGAGCCAAAATACCACCTAAATTTTGAGGTTGCTACAAAAATTGACAAGTGTGGAGCACTATCATTAATTTATCTAAGGGTTTTATTGGTTTAAGATGTTTGTGTGTTCTACCACTACAAAATTGGTGAGGTAGGTGATTATGAGTTGCAAGAGACTTACAAGAAATTGTGCAAGGATGGAAAATTGAAGGAAAATCATAACCATTTGGAAATGAAAGGGTTAATTCACATTCTATATTTCCCTAAGGTTTTCACAGAAGTCTATATGTGTATTATTTTAAGTAGGGTTCATAATATGAAAATCTAGTTAGATGAACCAATAAAAATATAGAGATGTTGTTCGCATGGTTACCGTGTATTCTATAATTGAGAGAGTCAAAAAAATTAGAGTTTATTGAAGAAGGAAATTAAAGCTAATAGTGGAGGTGAGTGGGATGGAAGAGGACTCAAAGTTGTATCCATTTCAAACCCTAAGATGAGATTTGACATGTATGCTATTTTTTATCAATCTAGCAGACCTAACAATGTACCATGTGGAGCTGTGGATTTGGCATATAAAATTGTGAAGAAATGATATAAGCTTGATTTTGCCGAGCTATAATTGAAAAAAATAGTAGAAAACATGAAGACTATTAGAGTTGCAAAGATCAAAACTTGCAAATTTGGTTTGTTATCGATATATATATATATATATATATACACACACACACACATATGCAAAACCATTTCCCCACAAGTAGAAATGTTAATTAGGATGTGAAAAGACATATGATTTACTAGATTAATGAATATATTGAGAGGTTATGAGATAAATTTAAAGTGTATTGTTTTCTTATTTCAATGACTTTAAAGAGAGAATTCATAAGAGGCATATGATTCCACCTCAATTGGTTGAAAAATATTGTGACGATATATGATTTCTTCTTGATACTAACTACACTTTGGTTCAAGCTATAAATCCAAGGGTTACTTGGCTAGAACCCATGGAATATGAAGCATTACTTAATGAACCTATGAATAAGTTGACCAAACCTTTTGGCACTTATGAGAAAGCTAAGGAGTGAATCAAACCTTATATCAATGCCCCTAGAGCTAAAAGGAAAACCAACTTAATGATAGATACTTTAGAAGGTGCACTCATTGTAATGTGGAGCCTAATCATACTTGGAGGTTTATTCAATGTAGTTTTCTCTCCATATTATTTCTATGGGGGTTTGGGGGTACCATGCCCAAGATGAGGTCAAGGGGTAGTGCTCTTGTAGGGTCTTGGGGTAGCATCCCAAGTGTGCTCCCTATTACAATATAGGGTGGGGTCAAGGGAAATACCCCCATGAGGGTTTTGGGTGGCAGTACCCCCAAAGCCAAAAATGACCTTATATTGTAAAAGGTGTCTGCTGCTATTTTCCTATTGGATGACTTATTTTAGCCCTAATTTTTAAGCAGTAAAATCTTGTATAAAAATACTTAGGGTTAGGGATTTTATAATGTAATGGTGATATTGTAGCTTCTTGCAAAAATATTGAGTTGTAAGGGATTGTAGATTGTAATCACTCGATAATAATAATATTGGACTTGCTATTGGTGGACCTAGCCCAAGGATTGGGTGAACCACCCTAAATCTTGGTGTCTTGTGTTCTCTTATGTGTGATCTAATTATTTTTTAATATTGGTTATATTTGCATATAACTGTTATTTCTATTTGAGGTTAATCCTAATGACCCAGGGGATATTTTTTATCAAAATTTGAAGTATTTGCAAAACTCCAGCAATCGATATTAGATTGAAGTCCTTAAAATTTTGGACCCAAAGCAACTTGAATAGGTGAAAAAGGATTCTGTATGATTGAGTTATGGCCAGTAAAAGTTGGGTCAAACTCTAGACTAGAGGTCATAAAAAAGGCAAAATTTGAAACCCTCCGAAATCAATCAAAGTTCGCATCAAACTGAAGGATTCATCGAGATTTTTCCAACGATCATTTCATCAAAACTAGAGCCCAGATGTAAAAGTTATGCCCAGTCAAAGTCATGATCAAACAGGCATATCAGGGGTGGACCAAAAATAGGTGTGAATTTTTGACCATCACCAAATTGGTTGAAAATGGCATCAAGGTGAAGGTCTCATCGAGAGCTTTCCAGAAATGTTTGTTCCATCAAAAATAGAGCCCGCATGCAAAAGTTATGCTTGGTCAAAGTTGGTTGACTAAAATGACTGATGACATGGCAAGTCCATACGATGATGTCAGCCAGCCAATCAATAGTTGACACATGGTATTACATGGAAAAAAAATATGGTACCACATATATGGCAAAGAAGCCCATGTAGCACCTTAGGATGATGTGAACAGTGTATACGTGGCACGTTAGTGGTGCCCACATGGTAGAAGGAGAGGCGCATATTCATTCTACCAAAATTTAATTTTGGTGGCTGGTGGAGTTGAACTCGTGAGTCTTGGTCAATGACCGATGGTCATTGTGCAACCGGTGAACTTCAAAACATATGTGGCGCCAATCCTATTTGAAGCTATCTTGCCAAAAATTGGTAATAAAGATCGCCAGCGGGGTTGGAACTCATGACCTATCTAAAATTGAATGGGCCATTGCACTATTGTAGTGCTTTGATATACATTTTATATAGTTTTTACTTAAACCTTAAGAAACCGCCAACCAACCTATTTTAAATAGGTACTTTGTTAAGTTGTTAAGATTTTATCCCTTGAAAATAGTGAAATACCAAATTTATTATTGGCCAAGGGGTAATTTGATGACCTATTTTGTTATAAGGCCTATATTTACAAAAAAAAATTTAAGCCTATTTTAGGCAAATAATCTGTATTAAAAGGGGGGGAATTTTTTTCTTAGGGACACATTCCAAAAAGGTCATTCCAGAGGAGAGACCATTCTGTACATCTTGATTTCCTGTTCATCCTGATTTTGTGGACATTATAGGAAGGAGGAGATAATTCTAGAGGAGATTTTTGGAGAGAATTTTTGAGTGCCACTCCATGATGCTGATGTTCTGAGTCTGCAGTCAAACCTTTTTTCAGGCAAATTCTTCCTGGCTCTTCAAAGACTAGTCTTGCACCTTAGGAGCTTGTTACAAGATAGTTTCTAGTCAAGATTTGTGTAAGGACTTTGTGGATGGACTATAGAATGTTGTAATCAACTTTTAGAGCATCATTTATACATTAGTCGCTTAGTTGAGCTAGACCCAAAGACATAGTCCACTTAGCTAGATGAACTCTGAAATCAAATTGGTTCTCTCTCTTTCTCTTCTTTGTGTGCTTATATGTGCTTTTAGTTTTACTTAACTATCATTTAAGTTCTTATTCCACATTGAACTAAATTGAAGTGGTTAAGTAAATTGGCATAAAGCTTAGAGTTTTAATGCACTGCACTAGTACATTGGGTTTTAGAATACTCAGTTTCTTTGTATTTACCTTTCATCTGGTTCATGTCATTCTTAATGTTTAATCTATTTTTAGTTAAACATTAGACATTAAGTATTTGTTTACCTTTATATGCATTTCCACTAGTATATAATTGCCTAGATCCTAATCAGATCAATTTCAGTATCAAATCTAGTTTGGCAAGTTGTATATGAAGTGATTGTAGGTGTATTCTTTACAATGGCACCAAAAAAGGAGGAATTAACTCCAGCTATGATGGTGAGTATTCATTAAATCATAGAGAAAGTGGAACTACTCATTCAAGATTGTCAAGAAGAAGATGATAGAATCTAGGAATTGGAAGAAGCTAATCACCAGCTTTGATTAGAGAATGCAAATCTTCAAAGGCTTCTCGAGGAGGCTAATCAAGAAAAGCAAAGCCTACATGAGATGTTCCAAAGGGATCATAGTGGAAGAAGTCCTATTCATTTAGAAAGTGTTGGCACGTGGGCATTGAGCCCATGATCAGAAGGAACTTCTTCATACTCTCCACTCACACCTCCTGAAGTATGTCTACATCATTAGCTGTAAAGTCTTTGCCAAAGCAAGAATTCCCTTGTGGCCATGGAAGATGGGCTAATTATTGCTCAAAGGAGAATGCAATCCATTTTTCTTTTTGTGAACAACTGGAGTACCTGAGACCATTTCAAGCCCCTACCAACCACAGTGGTTGGATAGAGGCATCTTCTACATTAGAATAGAAGCAAGAACTTGAGCATCACTCCATTGGAAGCTTTGAGAATCACACAAAGGACATCAATTGGAAAATAATGTCCAAGATGGGATACAATGGCAAAGGCTTAGGCATCTAGGAACAAGGCATGAACTATCCTATTGAGGCAAAGTAGAGGCCTTGAAAGCTAGGATTAGGATTTGGAGAAACTAATAAGAACTTTGAAGCCTTGTCGAAGAAAAATTATCTAGACCATGTTGAGGCTAAGTCTTTTGTGAAGAAGAAGGTCAAGATGCATGAAAAGATCCAAAAATTCTACATCCATTGTCAGATAAGTGGCCATTGGATAGAGAAGTATTGGAAGTTGCACCTAGAACTTCAACACTTCCCTAAGTTTGTTTCAGAATCCAGTCAGCCCAAAGTAGACAAGGAAGGAATCAAGTGGGTACCTAACACCACCATGCAAGAGACTAAGTCACAAGAAGCACTAGTAGTTTCCACCAATCCTAAAGCAACACCAATAGTCTCTAGCACTCCAGAAGCAGTCCTAGTGGAAGTGCAACAAAGGAGTGAGAAACCCAAGAAGGGAGGTTTCATTGAACAACTTTTTAAGAGTTGGGAACACTTTTATGATAACTAGTGATATCAAATTTTTGGGAATTACCTTTTATTTAGTAGGGTAGTGTTGATATTAAGCTAGTATTTTTTTGAGTATATTACTCTAAATAAAAATTGTATGTAACGAAGTTGTATAATCCTAGGGTTGAGATGTTTTTATGGCTATTAAAAGCCATACCTCTTGTAATCTAGAAAGGAGGATACTTTGAAATAGTTTTTTTGGTGTGAGGCTCTTTAGAAGAAGCACCTGTTACAACTAATGTGATTCAGAGTTGCAGAGAAAGGCTAGCCAATGCCTTTAAAGTTCTTCGCTTTATGACTTGGTTAAAGATGGTCAGTTGGTGACCAATGTTCCTTCATGTCTTTATCATGACCTTGATGCATATGCAACTATTTGGAGCTTTATGGTGATGCCTTTAGTCAGCTTTTCCAAAGCACAAAGGTGAAGGAATGTTTCAAGTTGAGGCTTTGTTACCATTGCTCATGCAGTTTGTAAGGAAGAAGAAGCATAAAAAGTGACTAGGCTAGAATGTAGACATGAACTACCATTTTCAGAAGTATTGAGTGATAGGTTTATCATGCTTAGTTTTTCTTCTTACTTTATGGTTTGTCAAGTTCAATTTGAATTGCGTTCCTTTTCTTTAAGAAGTCCTAGTGTGACTCAAGTATTAGTCAAATGTAAGCATTGTAGTGAGGCTACAAAAATGGCAACAGAACTAAGATCTATATCCAAGAAGCTAAAGGTTCAATTGTATATGCTTTTGGCAAACCAAAAGCCTTTTTTAGTGGGGAGGTTTGATCTAGGGGATATTTTTCATGAAAATTTGAAGTATCCCCAAAACTCCAACAATTAGTGATAGATTGAAGTCCTCAGAATTTGACCCAATGCAACTTGAATGGGCAAAAAAGGAGTTTGTATGCTTGAGTTATGGCCAGTCAAAGTTGGGTCAAACTCTAGACTAGAGGTTGTAAAAAAGGCAAAATTTGAAACCCTTTGAAATTGGTCAAAGTTGGCATCAAACTAAAGGGTTCATTGAGAGTTTTTTGACAATGTTCATTTCATCAAAATCAGAGTCCAGATGCAAAAGTTATGCCTAGTCAAAGTCATGGTTAAATAGGCATATTAGGGGTTGACCAAAAATAGGTGTGAAATTTTGACCATCACCAAATTGGTTGAAAATGGCAGAAAGGTGAAGGTCTCATCGAGATCTTTTCAAAAATGTTTGTTTCATCGCAAATAGAGCTTGTATGCAAAAGATATGCTTGGTCAAAGTTGGTTGACTAAAATGATTGATGACATCAGCCAACCAATTACCAGTTGACACATGGCATTACATGGAAAGAAAAATATGGTGCCACGTATATGGCAAGGAATCCCACGTGGCACCTTGGGGTGATGTCAATAGTGTATATGTGGCACATCAGTGGTGCCCACGTGGCTATCTACATGGTGGAAGGAGAAGCGCATATTCATTCTACCAAAATTTCATTTTGGTGGCTGGTGGAGTTGAACCCGTGACCACCAAGTCTTGGTCGAATGGCCACCAGCGAACTTCCGAACATATGTGGTGCCAATCCTATTTGAAGCTATCTCGTCAAAAATTGGTTATAAAAGACCGTCGGCCATTGGCCTGTCTAAAATTGGATGGGCCATTGTGCTATTGTGTGCTTTGATATACATTCACCATAGTTCTTATTTAAACCTTAACAAATTTCCAACCAACCTATTTTAAATAGGTACTTTGTTAAGTTGTTAGGATTTTAACCCCCAAAGATTGTGAAATGCCAAATTTATTATTGGCCAAGGGGTAATTTGAAGACCTATTTTGTTATAAGGCCTATTTTAACAAAATTTTGTTTTAGCCTATTTTAGGCAAATAATTTGTATTAAAAGGGGGGGAATTTTTTTCTTAGCGATACATTCCAAAGAGGTCATTCCAGAGGAGAGACCATTCTATAAATCCTGATTTCCTATTCATTTCGATGTTGTGGACATTCCAGGAAGGAGGAGAGAATTCTAGCAGAGGATTTTGGAGAGAATTTCTGAGAGCCACTCCATGATGCTAATGTTCTAAGTCTGCAGTTGAACCTTTTTCAGGCAAAGTCTTCCCGACTTTTCAAAGACTGGTCTTACACCTTAGGAGCTTGTTACAAGATGTTTTCAAGTCAGGATTTGTGTAAAAAATTTGTGGATGGACTGTAGCACATTGTAATAAAATTTTAGAGAATCATTTATACATCAGTCACTTAGTTGAGTTAGACTCGAAGATGTAGTCCACTTAGCCAAACCAACTCTAAAATCAAATTGGTTCTCTCTCTCTTTCTCTTCTTTGTGTGTGTTGGTTTGAATTTTTGCATGATAAAATTCCTTTGTCTAGGTATAAAAATTCATATTGTATCCATTAATGGTAAATAGGGTTTATGGTCTTTGGTCATCCAGATTTTTTAAACTTTGAAAAAATTTGTTAAAACCCTTTGTCTCATTCCTTTCGTAATTTTCAGGCGTGAAACTAAAAAAATTAGGTGAATATTCTATTTTCTTTTAAAATTTTCCCACACCCTCAAGTAACCTTTCCTCTTAAGTTCCTCATCATCTATTTTGAATAGATCTACCATTGTCACTATCTCGCTATAAAAAGGTGTGCACTTTTTATGCATAGCGAAGTAGCGAGCACCGAGAATTTTAAAAGAACAAGACTATAAAATGAAGGAACGGTGGTTGGAGATTTGTTTTTTGGCTGACTTTTCAATCATGTGCACCTTGTAAGTATCATCAAAATAGGAAAGGGGACCTAGTAGAAGTAGCCAAAAGTCAGTGCTAGAATAAAGGTCTTTCTGATTCCTCGCTACCTCGCTATTGGAAAATCTATGCGACCTGCCGGTAGAAACATAGTGAGTGCCTAGATTTTGAAGAAAGAAATAACCTTTCAAGGTTGACGTGACCATGGAAATTCTTATGTAGTCATATAAATATGCACAACCACCTTCTCTGACACCAGTGTTAATTGGTGAGGTTTCAATCAATGTGTTTTTGTTCTCCATCACTAGAGTTTTGACTCCACCAGGAGTCGCTATCTCACTAGCGGGAAGGTTGGTAATTTTTCCGATAGCGAGGTAGCGACTCGATTGAAAATAATAAAAATGGCAAGGCTGAGGAAGTGTGATGACACTAAAGGTTTAAAATAATATATATGTGATTACATGTTAAGAGAGCTCAGTGCTAGCAATATCTTGAACCCACTTCCCATGCATAGAACTTGTAAATGATTCTAAATCATCAAATCTTTCTTAAATCAATGACTGTCGCTAGCTCACCATAGAAAGGTGCTTGAAAGATATGTATGCAAAGGTAGTGAGTTGATGACACATGTCCTCAGTCATCCGTGGGCCCAGTTTGAAATGCCAACATTGAAGGAAGGGTACAGATGGAAGCAGTTTATTGGTTTGACTGCCAGCATGCGAAGAAGAAAAGCGAGTCATCTTAGTTTTCATTCTTGGATAATTGATTTTGTTTTGATCAAAAAATACCACTTTCTTGCAGTTTCAAAGTGCAAGAAATTTAAGGAATCTGGATAAGTAGTAATGCACATGACTAAGTTCATTACTTTTTGAATTTGAACCGCCCGATGTGGTGAAAATCTATGGATGAAATTCAAAGCTGATTGCAATTCAGAGGTAATGGCTACTAGAAGTTAATTTGGCATAGAGCTCTTTTGTGTGATTTCAATGCTCAAATATAATCTATGAGCTTGCCATTATTTGAACTATAGAATTGTAGGAAATTGATAGAGCATAAAGAAGTTTCAGGGATGGGGCACAAAATTTTATCCAGCAGTCCGGAGAGTTGTGGCGGGAACTATGTAAAGAAGAAGTGTAATTTAATGTTGTAGATGAAATTGCAATCAGATTTATATATTATTTTTATTTGATTTGACTTCTCCAGTAATTGTTAGGATGAATTGAATGTTTTTGGAGGTGGTTGAAGCAATTATTTTTGGGGCAACTACACAATGTTGAATTTCATTTTAAAGCAAGTGTGGCATGTTGAGATCAGATTTTTGGAGCCTCAGTACAAATTGTGATGATTTCTTGATATTCCTTCATGAGATATTTGCATACTTCAAGTGGGGATATATTAGATATTTTGGCATCGTTTATGGTTTTGAAAGTGCAGGTAGATGAGGAAGTTCAATTTCAACAACTCCAAATTGAAGACTCTTTTTGTGGGACACATGTCAAATTTAGATGAGAGACCCAAAAATATTTTCTCTCCTATATATCTTCCTTTTCTACTTACTGTAAGGGTTCAAATTCTTTGAAGATTTTAGGTGGATTGTGAGACCAGTCTAGTTCCAATTTCCTGAGATTTTTCTAATAGTTGTGATACCATTTTCTTAGTATTCTCCTGTTATGAACAACATATTATATTCCTTTTGAGGCATTTGTTATATTACATAGTCATTCTTTGTGTATTTTCTGAATTTTGATATGCAGATCATGTATTGGTTTCAAGGAAATTAATGCAAAGAGTTTAACCTTCTTAGTTTCATTATGATTCTCATCTCCACTTCCGTTATCTGTAATTTTTTGTGTTTAAGAACAAAGAGCTTGAACTCAATTGCAACCTCTTAAGGTTGTATATCAGGATAGGTTTGCTGTTGGAACAAAGAGACAAGTAAATGTTTGTTTATACTGATAGGGTTGTAGGTTACACCAGAAGAATTTTGTGATAAGTACAAGAGTTGTCATGAAGACTGATATCTATTTGCAAGTCAAATAGATAGATCACATGCATGAATATATGAGTATAATTTAGGTATCAATCTGCATGTTCAGGTTTAGTTGATTCCCAATGGATAAGTGACTAGTCAGCTTGAGGGATGCATGTTCTATATTTTTGCATACCCAGGTTATGTTGAGATACAAATCTTAATCGAATATGTTTCCTTCATGTTTAAGAATTAAAAGAGTTTTCCCTCACTTAGTTTATCAGGTTCATGTGCTTTGTTATTAGATATTTCATACATGAATGCTTGCATAAACATAGAAGATTAAGGGATTTTATCTATTTTCTAGATTCAGTTGTATACCTTTGCATTGGTATCATATAAGGAGTCTGAGGTCCACCTGCCTAGGTCTAATAGAGCCTGAAGAAGTAGAAGGATTTATCCTTATAGTTGGCCCAAGACTGTAGTCAAGTGCATCCATCATAGGAATTAGCTAACCTTAGATATATTGGTCTAGTTTCTTGGTTATTTCCAAAACTATTAAATCAGAAGCCAACAAGATGGCAACTCTGCTAGGGAATATACTCTATGTTGTCATAAACCATTATGTCATTTAAGATTTGTGTTTCCCTTGGGTAGAGTTTGAAGTAAGCATTTCATGTTGAAGGTTCCCCTGGATTTGGAATTTGTATACATTTTTCCCGAGACTATCACTTAAGGATTTATCATTTGTTCAATTCTTTTTCCCATTCTGATAGAGTGGGTGGCGAATCAAAAGGTTTTAACTAGTTTCAAGATTAAGAAATTTGTTGTCTCAAAACCATGGAAAATAAAAGAAATACACAGGAAAATGTGAGGAAAAACCTAGGAATCAAATTAAAAACTGATCTCCCTCCTAGAGGAAGACAAAATTGGGCTGTGAAGGGAAACCGGATCTAGAAAGGAAGCTATTCACAGGAGCAAATAGTAGGGACAAATAATGCTCACCATTCTACTATTGAAAATGTGCCTTTCTCCAAAGGTTCGAGATCTCACCCAATTTTGTTTGATGATGATTTCTATAATACCCCTGAAATGATATGTTAGGAAAAGGTTGTGCAACCACATACATTTGGTCTTGAGGATAGGATTAGTAACAATATTTTCTAGTGTAGCATAAACCCTTTCATGTCAGATTATTCCCCTGAAAAGGTCGGACCTAGATACTTAGAACTTGAAAGTTTTAATGATGAGAAAACATCTGGGTCTAAACTCACTATCCTTGATCCTGATGAGATTGAAAATTTGAAAGTACAGCTTGCTGAACAAGAAGCTATTAATAAGATATTTCAAAAGGAAAGGGAAGAAAAGATTATGAAGGCTTATGAAGAAAAGCAAGAATTACTTAGGTGAATTTCTACTACGAAGAAGAAAAATGAGATAGCAGCTAGTGCTTGACAACCTTAGATTGTGGGACAAGTTGAATAGCTTAAGAGGCAAGAGCAACATTTGTTGGAAACTTAGAAAATGAATATAGAGGGACCTGTAATACAAAAAATTAGGAACTATACTACTCTAGAAGTTGATAACAATAGAGTAAAGAATGTGGAACGTGTTGTAGGTACTAAGGACAAAGGAAAGCAATAGGAGATTGGTATTAAGATCAATGAGCTAGTAAAGATAGTTCAAATCCATGATTCCATGTCACTTTTTGATATTGAATTGTAAAAGAAAAAGAAAGAAAGGGATGCTTTAGCTAAGAGATTGGAGATTGTTGAAAGTGAGGCTTCTATAGCTAAGATGAACAATAAAATCAAATTCTTGGAAAATACCAAGAAGCAGTCTGCAACTATGCCTAAAAATGATGATAGATCTAATGATGCAAATTGGAATACTACTAAGGTACCTATTTCTTTCTTGTCTTTGTCTTCACTAAAAGTAGATCTTAACAAATCTGTTGGTGATGCTAGCACTAGTAATACTATGAGTAATATTAAGAAAGACAGTGCTAATCACCCCAAGATTTTTTTACAAAGAAGACCTGTTCAATTAGAAGGCTATAGGCAAATATGTTTTGATGAAATCCCTGGTTTTCCAAATCCTATCCCACAAGAAATGAGGAAAAGATTGCCTAAATTTGATGGAAATAATGCTATCTCTTGTGAAGACCATTTAAGGAGTTTTCTTGATATGATGAGTGATTATGAGGTTGAAGCTGAAGATTTCATTACGAAGTTGTTTGTATAGTCATTAACTGAAGATGCTAGAGAGTGGTTCAAGAGACTTCCTGAATTGTCTATTGTTGATTGGAAAGATATTGAGTATTGTTTCAAAGAGCAATATGGTGACAAGAAAAATCAGAGCTATATTTTGAATGAATTCAATAATATCAAGAGGTTGCCTAATGAATCTGTTATTGAATTTAACACTAGATTTCAAAAAAGGATGTACAAGCTAATGCAAGCCATGCAAATTGATGACAAGGCATGTCTGATCACTTATCTGAATGCTTTTGATGGAAAAATGGAATACCAACTTAGGGATAAAGAGCCTAGGACTTTAAGAGATTCTTTTAGGATTGCCATTAATATAAAAAATAATTTGAGGATTTTAGGGAGATTAGAAAGCAAAAGAGATGATCCTAGGTTATTTGGGAATAAGGGAAATAGAAAGGAAGAGTCAGATTCTAAATGCTATAAAAGGTCTGAATCTTCCTCAGATAAAGAATGATAGGAACCCCACTATAAATAGGGCCCCTTATCAATCAAATTTCAATAGACAAAATAGGCTACACAATTTCCCTTATAACACTACTTGGAAGGATGGCTAGCCTAGTATCCCTCCTCCCAAGAACAACAACAGGGTGACCCCTAATCCTTTGTCAAAAATTTTTGTGAATTTGGTAGATGATCCTGAGTTTGTTGTTGAACCTACATGGTGCTTTACATGTTAATTACCCCATTCCCCTGAATCTTGTGCTGTAGCATTGTCTTTCCCAGGAAATCAAACTGTAGTAGAAAAGTGTCATGAGTAGGAAGAAAATAATGATGATGTAGGATGCAATATGTTTGAATCACATTATTCTAACAGTGAAGATTATGACAGAGATGTGTATGACCAAAGACAACTTCAAAATTTCATACAACAACAAGTATTTTCTGATGAGAATAATCTAGAAGATAATGTGTGTAATATGGTAAATGCAAAGGAAGAAGTAACACTAAGAAAACCTTCTAAGGAAGAGATTGATCAAATTACTGCTAATATGATAGCTCAGGTTTAGACTAGAAACATGGCTTAGAGAGATAAAAGTAATAAGGTAGCTAGTATTTTCATAAAGGGGGTTGATCCTAAGAAGGGGGAAATTGTGAAACCTAAAGAAGCTCCTGTTGTGAAGGTTAGAATTACTAATAGAAGATGGGAACAAAAGAAAATGAGGAAATCCTAAAGATATGGAGTTTCAAATAATGTTCCTAGAAAAAAAGATGAGAAGGTATCAAAGACTATCACAAAAAATTATAAGAATCATCAAAATGCTCTAAACATTTTGGATAAACAAGATGAGAAAGGGAATGTGACTAATGATAATCCTTCTGATCCTTCCATAGATATGCTTGCTGTTTTGTCTCAGATTACTA
This sequence comes from Cupressus sempervirens, assembly GCA_028749045.1. Classification (NCBI taxonomy): domain Eukaryota; kingdom Viridiplantae; phylum Streptophyta; class Pinopsida; order Cupressales; family Cupressaceae; genus Cupressus; species Cupressus sempervirens. The sequence goes on from CM053790.1 coordinate 815,399,446, forward strand.
TTAAAGTTCCATTATCTGAATTGCTAAGAATCCTTGAACACCAAAATAAAGCTATACCATGGTTGGGAAATATTGATGTAAAGGTAAGTTAGGATTGTAATGAAAATCATAGTCCCAAAGAAAGTAGTAAAGAAAAGGTAAAGGACAATGAAGTTGAAGTAGTTGTCTCTCAAATTCCTCAAATGTTTTTGGATAATTCTATAAACCAGTGTTTGGGAAATGTTGAACCATTTTTCTTGAGTATTTTAGTAAATGGTAAAACATTAAAAAATTGCATGATTGATTCTGGTGCTTCCAACACTGTGATGCCTTTTGAAATAATGAAGGAATTAGGCTTAAAGGTGGATACTACTCAAGGAAGATGTTGTGCTATGGATAGAAGAGAAGTGATAGTTATAGGCACTATAAATTCTTTGCCATATAGATTAACAACCTGCCCTGATAAAGAACTTATTATGAGTGTATTGGTTGTTGACATTCCACCTCAATATGGTATGTTATTATCAAGAAAGTGGAGTGTTACTATGGGTGGGAGTTTACAGTGTGATTTGTCATTTGCTACTTTCAATATTGAGGGGAATTTGATAAGAGTCAATAGAGAACCTAAGGGTATATACATGATAGAGGAAGATGACAACATGAAAATTTTTGTGGATATAGATATTAACGTATTTAGAGTTGAGGTTTTGACTTTGAGGAAATCTAAGCATAAATCTTAGTTAGAGATGGAAGTTGACACAAAAATAGACAAGGGTGATCTATGGACTATGTTTTTTGATGGTGCATGTTGTAAAGATGGATTTGGTGCAGGCATTTTGTTGATATCTCCAACAAGGGCAACATACAAATTTTCCTTTACTTTAAGTTTCCCTTGTACTAACAATATAGCAGAATATGAGGCTTTTTTATTAGGCCTTCGATTAGCTCATAAGCATGGGATAAAGTGTTTACATGTTGTAGGAGATTCTGAATTGGTGGTATCCCAAGTAAGAAATGCTTATGCATCAAAGAATAAAAGATTAAAATAGTATAGAAATGCAGTGTGGGACACGATTGAATGTTTTGATGCATTTAGAATAATTTGGAAGGATAGAAAAAATTATAAAATGGTAGATTTACTAGTAAATATAGCAATAAAACTTGATGATATCACATTTGCTGGTGTGTCTAAAATTGAGATTCAAACTAGACCTTTTGTCCTTGATAATGTTTAGAATTGGAAAGTGTTTGAAGATGATAAGGATATTTTGAGATTTTTGAATTGTGAGCATATGTTGTTAGGATAAGAAATTGATTGTGCAGCCTATGTGGAACATGTAGATGGAAAAGATACTATTTTTGTGTAGGAAGTTGCACTAGTGAAGACAAATAAAATTCCAAAGGGTCTAGTTATTTTAGAAACTATTTTTGACAACCAAGATAGGTCACAAATGGACACTAATGGATATAATGCCAAATATTTAGTGGAGGTGAACTTGGGAACTCAGGAAACACCTTAAAATGTATATATTGGTAAGAGACTACCTCCTAAAATTAGGAAAGATTTAATAAACCTGCTAAGGAAATATAGACATGTGTTTGCATGGTCATATGATGATCTGAAAGCCTATAGGGAAGATCTTTTTCAACATGAAGTCCCTTTGAGACCTGATGCTAAGCCTTTCAGACAAAAACAAAGACTAATAAACCCAACCTTGGCTCCCAAAATGCAAGAAGAATTGATCAAGTTAAGAGATGCTGGGATCATAAAACCTATTAGACATTCTTCTTGGGTATCCAATTTAGTTCCTGTTAAGAAGAAAAATGGAGACATAAGGTTATTGTTGACTTCAAAAATCTAAATATATCTCCCTTAAAAGATAATTATGGATTGCCAAATATGGAAGCCATTTTGCAAAGGGTCATTGGTTCAACATTGATATCCATGATGGATGGGTTTTCAGGATATAATCAAGTAGTTGTCAAAGAATCAAAATAGTTTAAAACTACTTTCACTACTCCATGGGGTACTTATATTTATGTTAGGATGCCTTTTGGACTTACCAATGCTGGGGCTACTTTTCAAAGGGCCATGGATGTGGCTTTTGATGATATTATTGACAAATTCCTGGTTGTGTATCAGGATAATCTTACTACTTACTCCAAGGATGAAAATGATCATTGCATGCACCTATAAAAGGTATTTATTAGAGTCGTTAAATATGGAATATCTTTAAATTCAAGAAAATGTAACTTTGGTGTCACTGAAGGAAAATTGTTAGGACATCTAGTTGGCAAGCACAGAGTAAGGATTGACCCTAAAAGGGTAGAAGCAATAGATAAGATTTAGAAGCCCAAGAGTGTTAAAGGCATTCAGTCATTCTTTAGAAAGATCAATTTTTCTTAGGATATTTGTGACAAATTTTGTAGAGATTAGTAGGCCTATATCAAGAATGCTAAAGAGGGGATCTGAGATAAAAAGGGATGGTGAATCTAGTATTGCATTTGAAAAAATTAAACAAGCTATTAAAGAATCCCTTCTTCTCAAAGCTCTAGATTATGACAAACCAATGCATATATTTTCTTTTGCCTCATTTCATACTGTTGCTGTAGTACTGTTACAGAAAAAGGAGGAGGGTTATGAGTAGCCTATTGCATTCTTTAGCAAGTCTTTGCAAGTAGCAGAGCTTAAGTATGACATCAATGAAAAATAGGCATATGCACTAGTGAAAGAAGTTAAAGCTTTTAGATGTTACTTAATGGGAGCTACTGTCATTGCTTTTGTTCCTACTGCTACTATGAAGGATATCTTTTCACAACAGGAGGTATCTGGTAGGACGTGTAGATGGATTAATAGGATACAAGAGTTTAACATTGATATTCAAATTACTAAACTAGTTAGGGGTCAGGGTTTGGCTAAGTTGATGATAGAAGCTAATCTAGAGGCAAACCAAATTAATCAACTTGATGATAGTTGCAAAGAAAATCTTTGTGATATGGATATCTCTGACTGGTACACAAACATAATTTATTATTTACAAAACATGAAATCTCCATTAGAGCTAATAGATAATTAGAAAAGATCCCTTAAGTTGCAGGCTATAAGGTATGTTATAGTGCAAGGTCAATTATGGTGGAGGAATATGGAAGGGGTACTTTTGAAGTGTGTAGATGAAAGTGAATCTAAAAGGATCCTAAAAGAAATGCATGAAGGTGTATGTGGTGGTCACTATATGGAAAAAACTACTGCCCATGAAATCTTGAGAGTTGCTTTTTGGTGGCCTAAACTCTTCAGAGATACTCATGAGTTTGTAAAAGTTTTTGATGCTTGTAAAAGGTTTAGTGGAAAGTTGAAATTCTTTGAGAATTTTCCATTAAGACCGGTTGAAGTGCAGGCACCTTTTCAACAATGGGGAATGGATTTTATAGGTGAGATCACAAATAAATCCAGCGATGGTCATTCTTGAATCCTAGTGGCTACTGAATGCAACAAGCAAAGTGGTGATCAACTTCATTTTAAATAATATTATAACTATATTTGGTTGTCCATAGAAGATAATAACTAATAATGCTATGTGTTTTAGATAAGAGGAATATATATTTTTTTGCAAGAAATATGGAATTACATAGTACACATCATCACCCTATCATCCTCAAGGGAATGTTCAGGTAGAATCAAGTAATAAGAGTCTATTAAAAATTATCAAGAGGATCTTAGGAGAAAAAAAGAAGGCTTGGGACTCAAAATTGCCATTAGCTTTGTGGGAAGATAGGGTTATTATGAAAAAGGCTATTGGATGTGCCCCATTTGATTTGGTCTATGGTATACAGGTTGGACTTCCACAAAATAACCTCAAAGAGATGTATAGATTTGTTCAATTGTATGAAGATGATATCATTGATGAGATGCAACTCAGAATGGATGATATATTGTAACTAGAAGAAACAAGGGGAGAATCTATTGTTTAAAATGCCAAGTTGCAATCACAAATGAACCATTTATATGACAAAAGAGCCAGTAACAAGAAATTTGAAATAGGTGACATGGTACTAATTAGGAATGCTAGATTGGAAGATAAAGGAAAGCATGGTAAATTTGACCCAATATGGCTTGGCCCACATAACATTTGTGATAAAAATGGAGAAGATTCATATTTTTTTGAAGGATTTAGCTAGAGGTATTCTTGAATTTCCAGTTCATGGACAATTCTTGAAGCGGTACTTCTCTTAAAAGTATCTATTTTCCATGAACAATAGTTTTAGGGTTCTTGGTTTTCCTGTACATTCTATATATTTTGTAAATCCCTATAAGTAGTCTCTTTTTATAGTTTGGTTTCTTGTTTCTTGTTTCTATGTGTTGCTCTGTATTCTCTAAAAATTTGTCATCCCCGTACCAAGTATGTGGTCTACTCTCCCAAAGATTCCAAATTCTTGCATAGACTCAAGTAGTCTATCATCCCCAGATAGAGTCACTGTTGGTCTAAATTTTTGCATGATTAAATTCCTTTGTCCAGGCATATAAATTTAGATTGTATCCATTAATGGTGAATATGGTTTATGGTCTTTGGTCATCTAGATTTATTAACCTTTGAAAAAATTTGTTAAAACCCTTTGTCTCATTCCTTTCATAATTTTTGAGCGCGAAACTAAAAAAATTAGGCAAATATTCTATTTTCTTTTAAAATTTTCCCATGCCCTTAAGTAACCTTTCCTGTTAGGTTTGTCACCATCCAATTTGAATAGATCTAGCATTGTCACTATCTCACTATAAAAAGGTGTTCACTTTTTATGCATAGAAATGTAGCGAGCACCGAGAATTTTAAAAGAACGGGATTGTAAAATGAAGGAACGAAAGTCGGAGATTTTTTTCTTGGCTAACTTTTTAGTCATGTGCACCTTGTAAGTATCGTTAGAATCGGAAAGGGGACCCAGTAGAAGCAACTACAAGTCGATGTCAGAATAAAAGTCTTTCTGATTCCTCGCTACCTCACTATTGAAAAATGCGACCTATCGTTAGCGACATAGTGAGTGCCCAGATTTTGAAGAAAGTAGTAACATTTAAAGGTTGACGTGATCGCAAAAATTTCCCATGTAGTCTCATAAATATGCACCACCACCTTCTCTAACACTAGTTTTAATTGATGAGGTTCCAATCAATGTGTTTTTGTTCTTCGTCACTAGAGTTTTGACTCCATTGGGAGTTGCTATCTCACTAGCCAGAAGGTTATTAATTTTTTCGATAGCAAGGTAGCGACTCGCTTGAAAGTAAAAACACAGTAAGGCTGAGGAAGTGTGATGAAACTAAAGGTTTAATATAATATATATGTGATTACATCTTAAGCCAACTTAGCACTAGAAGTATCTTTAAGCCACTCCCCATGCATAGAATGTGTAAATGATTCTAAATTGTAAGATCTTGCTTAAATCAAAGGCCATCACTAGCTTGCTATAGAAAGGTGCTTGAAAGATATGTATGGCGAGGTAGCAAGTTTATGACACATGTCCCAATCATCCATGGGCCTAGTTTGAAACACCAACATTGAAGGAAAGGTATAGATGGAAGCAGTTTATTGGTTTGACTGCCAGTGTGCTAAGAAGAAAAGTGAGTTAGCTTAGTTTTCATTCCTATATCGTTGATTTTTTTTTATCAATGAATACTACTTACTCGCAGTTTCAAAGTGCAAGAAATTTAAGGAATGCGGGTACACGGTAATGCACATGACTAAGTTCATTACTTTTTGAATTTGAACTGCCCGATGTGGCAAAAATCTATGAATGAAATTTAAAGTTGGTTACAATTCAAAGGTAACAGCTACTGGAAGTTAATTTGGAATAGAGTTCATTCATGTGATTTCAATGCTCGAATACAATCTATGAGCTCACCATTATTTGAACTATAGAATTGTAGGAAATTGATAGAGCATAAATAAGTTTTAGGGCTGGGGCACAAAATTTTTATCTAGCAGTTAGGAGAGTTGCGACAAGAACTATGCAGAGAAGAAGTGCAATTTAATGTTGCAAATGAAATTGCAATCAAATTTAGATATTATTTTCATTTGATTTGACTTCTCCAATAATTTTAAGGATGAATTGAATGTTTTTGGAGGTGGTCGAAGCAATTATTTTTGGGGCAACTGCACAATCTTGAATTTCATGGCAAAGCAAGTGTGGCATGTTGAGATCAAATTTTTGGAGCCTCGGGTATAGATTGTGATGATTTCTTGATGTTCCTTCATGAGATATTTGCATACTTTAAGTGGGGATATATCAAATATTTTGGCATCTCAATGGTTTTCAAAGTGCAGGTAGGTGAGGAAGTTCAGTTTCAACAACTCCAGATTGAAGACTCTTTTAGTGGGACACATGTCAAATTTAGATGAGAGATCCAAAAAGATTTTCTCTCTCCTGTATATCTTCCTTTTCTACTTATTGTAGGGGTTCCAATTCTTTGAAGATTTTAGGTGGATTGTGAGACCAGTCTGGTTCCAATTTCCTAAGATTTTTCTCATAGTTGTGATACCATTTTCTCAGTATTCTCTTGTTATGAACAACATATTGTATTCCTTTTGAGGAATTTTTTATATGACATAGTCATTCTTTGTGTATTTTCTAAATTCTGATATGTAGATCATGTATTGGTTTCAAGGAAATTAATGCAAAGAGTTTAACCTTCTTAGTTTCATTTTGATTCTCATCTCCTACTTCTGTTATCTTTAATTTTTTGTGTTTAAGAACAAAGAGCTTGAACTTAGTTGCAACCCCTTAAGGTTTTATATCAGGATAGATTTGCTGTTGGAACAAAGAGACAAGTAAATGCTTGTTTATACTGATAGGGTTGTAGGTTACACTAGAAGGATTTTGTGATAAGTATGAGAGTTTTCATGAAGACTGATATCTATTTGCAAGTCAAATAGATAGATCACATGCGTGAATATATGAGTATAATTTAGGTATCAGTCTGCATGTTTGGGTTCAGTTGATGCCCAATGGGTAAGGGACTGGTCAGCTTGAGGGATGCATGTTCTCATTTGTTGCATATCTAGGTTATGTTGAGATACAAATCTTAATCAAATATCTTTCCTTCACGTTTAAGAATTAAAAGAGTTTTCCCTCACTTAGTTTATTAGGTTCATGTGCTTTACTATTAGGTATTTCATTCATGAATGCTTGCATAAACATAGAAGATTAAGGGATTTTATCTATTTTCTAGATTCAGCTGTATGCCTTTGCATTGGTACCATATAAGGAGTCTGAGGTCCACCCAGCTAGGTCTAACAGACCCTAAAGAAGAAGAAGGATTTATCCTTATAGTTGGCCCAAGACTGTAGTCAAGTGCATCCATCATAGGAATTAGCTAACCTTAGATGTATTGGTCTGGTTTCTTGGTTATTTCCAAAACTGTTAAATCTGGAACCAATAGTGTGCTCATATGTGTTTTTAGTTTTAATAAACTATCATTTAAGTTCTTATTCCACATTGAAGTAAATTGAAGTGGTTAAGTAAATTGGCATAAAGCTCGGTGTTTTAATGCACTACACTAGCACATTGGGTTTTAGAATACTTAGTTTATTTGTATTTACCTTTCATCTAGTTCATGTCTTTCTTAATGTTTAATGTATTTTTAGTTAGACATTAGATATTAAGTATTTGTAAATCTTTATGCATTTTCACTAGTATATAATTGCCTAGATCCTAATCATATCACCTAACAAGTGGTATCAAAGCAAAACTATCATCATTTTTATTTTATTTTTAGTGATCCTATATAGGAAGGTCTCATGGTTGAGTGGGAGTCTCATAGTTGAGTGGGAGCTATGGCAGATGAGGGTAAGCTAAAGGTTGAGAAGTTTAATGGGCAGAACTTTCAGTTATGGAAGATGTAAATGGAAGACTATCTTTATTAGAAGGATTTATGGAAGCCATTGAAAGGAAAATCCAAGAAACATGGAACTATGACAGATGAAGACTAGGAGGTTTTAGATAGAAAGTCACTTGGAAGAATTCAATTATGCTTGGCACCATCAGTGACATTTGATATTACAAAAGTGAAGACAATGTAAGAGTTGATGCAAACCCTAGCCAAACTATATGAAAAAACCCTCTGCTTCAAACAAGGTATTTCTCATGAAGCATTTATTGAATATGAAGATGACAGAAGGTGGATATGTTGTGGATTATTTAAAAGAGTTTAATACTATTACTAGTCAGTTATCATCTATGTGTATCAATTTTGATGAAGAAATTATGACTCTCTTGATTTTGTGTTCTTTTCCTAAAAGCTAGAATGGCTTGGTAATGGTTGTGAGTAATTTTTTTTCTAGATCTAATACCCTAAAATTTGATGATGTGATTGGTGTTATTCTAAGTGAGGAAACTCATAGGAAATCCTTAGGTGGACCTACATTAGGAAGTGCTTTGAATGCACAAAGTAAAGGTAGAATGACCGAGAGAGGAAAAAATTCTAGAAATCATGGGAAATCAAAAGGAAAGTCAAAGGGGAAGAGGTCTCAATCTAGAGGACCAAGAGATTGCTGGTACTATGGTAAACTGAGGCATAAGAAGAAAGATTTTTGGAGTTGAAAGAACAATGAAGGAGATAAGCCAGAAGGGAAGAAAGAGACAAATATGGTAAGTAACAAATCCAAAGAGGATGCTTTGCTTCTTTCTTTAGAAAGTATTGATGATTCATGGGTTTTACATTATGGTACTTCATTTCATGCTACACCTCATAGAGGTTATTTTATTGATTATGTCCAAAGGGATTTTGGGATTTTTTATTTGGGGGATAATGAACCTTGTCATATTTTTGGAAAGGGAAAAGTTAAGGTTAAATTGCAAAATGGGAATCATTGGCTACTACATGAGGTAAGACATATTCTAAGGCTGAGTAGGAATTTAATTTTAGTAGGGCAACTCAGTGATGGGGGTTGTGTAGTTACTTTCAATGATAAAAATTGGAAGGTTTCAAAAGGTTCCCTTGTAGTAGGAAAATATGTGAAAGTAGAAACCTTATATCTTTGTACAAGTCACATTGTTCTTCTACTTTGATTGTTTCAAATAAAAATGAATGTTTAGGAACAATTTTTATAGGTGAGTAGGGGGAACAAATATATGCTATAGATTTTGATACAATGCTATGGACAACAGACTTGGGCACATGAGTGAGGAAGGTATGAAAGTACTTCATTTAAACAAATTCTCACTAGGTTTGAAATGTGTTAGTATGGATTTCTGTGAAAGTTGTTTGTAAGGAAAACAAAAGAGAGTGAGTTTTGTGAAGACTGGATAAAAGTGAGAGATTAGAGCTTGTGCATACAAATGTATGGGGACCAGCTTAGGTATTTTCCTTTGGTGGCTCTCATTATTATGTTACATTTATTGATGATGCAACTAGAAAAGTATGGGTTTATTTCCTTAGACAAAAATATGATGTATTCCAAACTTTTAAGAAATGGAAATACTTGGTTGAAAATGAGACTGGTAAGAAATTAAAATATCTCAGGTCTAATAATGGTGGTGAGTATTGCAGTCATAAATTTGAAGATTATTTCTGTACTAATGGTATTCATAGATAAAAAACTATTCCAAAGACTCCACAGGAAAATGGAGTAGCTAAATGCATAAACAAGACTATAATAGAGCATGTAAGAAGCATGAGGTTGCATTTAGGGTTGCCCTTAAACATGTGGGTAGAAGCTACTGATACTAATGTATATTTGATTAATATAGGTCCCTCTACTTCTTTGGGCTGTGGTATTCCAAAGGAAGCATCAACTAGCAAAAAGGTGAGTTATTCTTTTCTCAAAACTTTTGGTTGTGAAGCATTTCCTCATATAGATTCTAAATAAAGAACCAAGTTGGAAGCTAAGTCAAAGAAATGTGTATTTGTTGGATATGGCATTAATGAATTTGGTTATAGGCTTTGGGATTTTGAAAACTATAAAATTTTAAGAAGTAGGGATGTCATATTCAATGAGCATTGAAAAAGTGTTGTACAAATATTTGTTGTAACAACATGAGAAGAAATAAGATGATTATGTAGTGTTGGATGATACTCCAAAAGATGATGTTCTAGCAATTCCTCATGATGTGCAATAACTGCAACAACAAATACCACACACCCTAGTGAATGTTAGACAATCAATAAGGCTAAGTAGACCTCCAGAAAGATTTTCTCCTTTTTGTATTCTAGTTGGCTTACTAATGCTAGTAACCTGAATGTTATGATGAAGCTATGTAGGTGGATATTAATATTTAGTGAGAGTCTACAATGAAATATGAAATGGATTCTTTGCTAAAAAATAAGTCTTCGGATTTATGCAAGTTGCTTGCAGGTAAAAGGGCTTTACAGAATAAGTGGGTTTACAAGTTGAAAGAAGAGGATGGAGGTAAGAAAAGATATAAAACTAGGTTAGTGGTAAAAGGATTTGCACAAAAAAAGGGCATTGATTTTGATGAGATATTTTCTCCTATTATTAAAATGACTTCTATTCACACTATTTTAAGTATTGTGGATACTAAAGATTTGCATTTGGAGCAACTTGATGTTATAACAACCTTTCTTCATGGTGATTTGGAAGAAGAGATCTATATGGAATAACCACAAGGATTTGAGGTCAAAGGTAAGGAAAACTTAGTGTACAGATTGAAAAAAAGTTTATATGGCTTGAAGCAAGCACCTTGGCAATGGTATCTAAAATTTGACAATTTTATGCATGAGCATCGATATAATAGGTGTCATTCAAATAATTATGTTTATTTTAAGAGGTTAGATGATTAAAACTACATTATTTTATGTTTATATGTTGATGATATGCTTGTAGCTAGGTCTAACATGGATCACATTAAGGGGTTAAAAGAACAATTATCACATTCATTTTCTATGAAGGATTTGGGGGCAATGAAACAAATCCTTGGTATGAAGATTTGCATAGATAGGAAGAATAGGAAATTAGCATCATCTTAGGATGATTATATTATGAAGGTATTGCAACACTTCTCTATGGAGAATGTTAAAGTTGTCAGCACACCTTTACTTGGTCATTTGAAGTTGACTAAGGAGATGTGTCCCAAGACACTAGAAGAGGAGAATAAGATGTCTAAGGTACTTTATACTTTAATTGTAGGAAGCTTGATGTATGCTATGGTATATACGAGGCCGGATATTGCACATGTACTGGGAGTCATTAGTAGGTATATGAGTCATCCAAGGCTTGAGCATTGGAATGTAGTAAAATGGATTCTCAAATATTTGAGAGGTACATCTCATAAGTGTTTACACTTTATTGATTTACAAGGATATGTTGACTCAGATTTGGCAAGGGATATTGATACCAAGTAGAGTGCTACAAGTTATGTATTTACTATTAGTGGGGCAACACTGATTTGGGTTTCTAGGTTACATATAGTTAATGCTTTATCCACTATAGAGGTAGAGTATGTTGTTGCTACAAAGGTAGCCAAGGAGATGATATGGCTTCAGTTCTTCTTGGAAGAGTTGGGACACCTATAGAGGGATAATTAATTGTTTCCAAATATCCAGAGTGTTGTTAATCTTGCAAAGAATTTAGCTCTACATTCAAAGAATAAAAACATATAGTTTTGGTACCATTTAATTTGGTCAGTTTTAGATGATGGACAGTTAAAGCTGGAGAAGATACATACAGATGATAATCCAGAAGATTTGTTTACCAAGGTCATAACAAGGGAGAAGCTAAACTCCTCTTCAACTTTGGTTGGTCTTCTAGAATAAACATGATAAAATGACAATAGTGTCCAAGGTGGTTTGATATTCCAATGGGAGCTACAGATTTAGTAGTGCTATGATTAGTCTCCAAGTGGGAGGTTATTGTTGTAGAGTCTGATTAGTCTCCAAGTGGGAGATTGTTGTGATGTAGAGCCTAATTAGACTTGGAGGTTTATTTGACATAGTTTTCTCCCCATATTATTTCTAGGGGGGTCTGCTCCAAGATAGGGTCAAGGCATAGTGCCCATATGGTGTCCTAGGGTAGTGCCCCAAGTGTGCTCCCTATCGTAGTACAAGGTGGGGTTGAGGGGCAACACCCCCGCAGGGGTTTTTAGGGGTAGTGCCTCGAAGCCAAAAATGACCTTATATTGTAAAAGGCATTGACTGCTATTTTCCTATTGGACAACTTATTCTAGCCCTAATTTTGTAAGCATAAACAACTTGTATAAAAGACTTAAGGTTGGGGATTTCATAATGTAATGGTGATATTGTAGCTTCTTGCAGTAGTATCGAGTTGTAAGGGATTGCAGATTGTAATCATTTGATAATAATAATATTGGACTTGCTATTAATGGACATAGCCCATAGATTGGGTGAACCACATTAAATCTTGGTGTCTTGTGTTCTCTTATGTGAAATCTATTATTTTATGATATTGGTTATATTTGCATTTAATTGTTATTTCTATTTGAGATTAATCCTAACAAAACTTAGTGAAAAGAAAGAAAAATAGTAGTGATGACTACCAAGTGAAAAGGTGAGGATGATGATGAAGAAAAAGGTATTGGAAAAAGAATGGTTTTGATAGAATCCAAGGAGAAGAAGGGAACAAAAAGATAACTTGTTATTCCTCAAGGTCCAAAAGATACAAGGTTTAGGACCAAAGATGTATTAGAGGTTACTCCACCTTTGATGAAATGAGTTTCTATAATTATTAAACCTACACTATCATGAGTTAAGACTTATGAAAAGAGGAAGGATGTTCCTACATCCTCAATCCAAACAACTCTAAGGAGAAGAAAGTTGATTATTAAAGATGAAGAAGTTAGTGAAAAAAAAAAAATCTAATGATGTTAGTCATTTTAAAGTTGTTGTAAATAAGAGACCTCGAACTATTAATGGAATGATAGATTCCTCAAGGGAACATGGAGGTTTCTCTACTTTTCAATATGTTAAGTATCACACAATCAATGAGGAAGATAAGAAAAGGATAGAAGATGCTTTGATTGATATGATGAAAAAACTCAAGAACACACCTATAGAGAATGGGAACATGATCTCAAAAGAGATGTACAAGAAAATTGATAACATGTGGCAATATGATTTCATTACCCATAAATAGATGAGAGAAATAGCCTTTGTGACTCTAATACCTCAATCACATGTTAATGAAATCAGTGATGCAATAAAAATACATAAGCAAAGATTTGTACCTAAACAATGAGCATTAAAAATATTAACATGTAAATTAATAGATGTCAACATTGATGGGAAAAGAATATAGAAATAAATTTACAAGAGCAAATACCCCAGAGGAAGTCACACAAGTTGATGATACTAAGCTAGGATAGGATGTTGAAATGGATAATTTAGAAGATTATTATGTTCAAAATATAGTAGAAAAAAGTGCATAATATGGTCAAAGATATTACTGATAAAGAAGATAATGTTACTATAGAAGACAATACTAAAGAAGATCTAGGAGATGAAGTGAAAAAAATGAATATTTTATGGATCACATTAAGCCCAATACAAAAGGTCAAACATCAAATGAGTCATCTCATGCACTTAAACTGTGCTATGCACCTATCATTAAACAGATTGAGTATAAGAATCCAGAGACACAAACTAAGTTATCTAATGAAAATGTTGTCTCTATTAGCTCTTTAAATTATTTTTTTGCTAATATGCCAATGGATACAGGCATACAAAGAACCAAGCACTAAGCTCAAACCACTCAAGGGGGAGACACAAATACCAAGGAAAAATATGAAAATTTTGAAGATGGTAATACACAAATATGAGTAGATACAATAGATAATAAAGGAGTTTGTTTTACTACTGGCATAAGTACACATGCCTAGGGACCTCCTAGTAAGGGGATTATAGGGAAAGGAAAGGCTACTCAATGCAAGCTAGGTTCATTGTGTGAACACAAGATAGATGCATTGAAACAATTGGGCTTTAAACCTCAAAAAATATTCCATTTTACACTAATATTACACTAAAAAAAGAAAGATGAGATGAATGAAGATAGTGGACTCTATAATGCCCCTCCAAAGGGAACCCAAAAGAATGGGTCAAAGTTTATATGTTTGATGAGTAATTTTTTTTTGAAAAACCTTTTCATGTTAACCTCATTAATCATAAATGTAAAGTACTATCCTAGTTCCCTTAACATTTATTCCTTACTACTTAATGTAGACACCTGAATTTGATTACACTACTTTGGTAATCTAATTTAGCCATCTCTAAAGGCATCATTAATTAAATTCTTATTTAATTAATCCTTTGTCATCCCCTAGTTGATTAATTTAATTAATCATCTATAGTCCTAATTGATAAATCAAATAATCTATTATTTATCAATTAAATCCTTTTCTCCTATCTAATTCCAAAAATCCCCATTTATTAAATAAATCTATTTGATAAATGAAATCCTCAAATTCAAAAAAACCCTAACCTATCTCTAATCCTCCATTTAGCCTAATCCACCCCATCCACCCATACTAACCAAGCTTAGCCACTAACTCACCCACCCTCATTAATGCCATCCACTTGCACATCTCTAACATCTCTAATCTAATCCTAAACCCAAGCCTAATCCACCCCCTAATGTTGTCACATTCCTTAAACAAGTTTAAGACTTTCCTAATCCAAACCAAAGTCTCCCCTCAAAAAAACCCAACCACTAAGTCATGAGTGCTCTTACAAAACATAAAGACTCTTACAAGCCCACTCATGACTCTTGCACCCATCTTCCACACTCTTCCCTCTTTGACACTCATTCCTCTTACATCCCTCTTACATACTCAACCCCACTCATCATGCCCTTAACCAACCCTTAACCCTACCCTCTCACACTCATCCTCCTTGTGACAAGTGTCACCTTCCCATTGGTGATAAACAAGCACAATCCATGTGCTCCCCTTTGAGTGCATCTTAGCCCTCCTTAAGCCTTCATCCATCCTTGCATCTAAGCCCTCCATCCCTCTACCCCTTAGCCTATAAATTGAATCCCATCCCAAGCCATTTCATCAACAATCTTTGAGCTAAAGTTACCATGCTATTTTGAGAACCAAAGCCATCAACCATACCCTTATAATGCCAAATTGAGAGCTCACAAAGCTACCAATTTGCCATTACCCATCTCCATTGAAGCAACTTTTGAGCATCTTGAGCATACATCCATAGCAAAAGGACACATCTACAGAATCAAGAAAGCATGGAGTGTTTTCTCTCGTGAGGTTTGCACTTCTTATTTTCTTTCTTAGTCTAAGCATATATGTGAATTTAGTTTTTGGTTTGTGAATGTTTACTTTATTTGTTAATATTCTTTGCATACTGATTCTGGTTCTACATTTTGGCACGCCCGATGGGACCCCACTATGGGTCATTTAATCATCTATTTTCATCTATATGTCATTTTTTTAACCATCTAATGTTTGCTGTTGTTTGAGTGTGTTGTGAGGGTGTTTTGCTTGTTTTTGCAGGTTAAAGAACGCACTTAGGAAGAAGAAATACCATCTATAAAAAAAAAAAAAATTTGCATTTTTCAGCTTTTTTGGCGCAGTTTTGGCGTCTGCAACATGTTCTGTCTGCGAAAATCGACTTCTGCGAAAATCCGCGTCTGCGCAAATCAACATCTGCGAAAATCCGCGTCTGCGAAAATCGACGTCTGCGAAAATCTGCGTCTGCGAAAATTGACATCTCTGCTTGTCACCTGGGTTCTGTGCTGCAAATCTATTTTGTCCTCTTCATATTTTGGTGCCTCTGTAGTTTAGCATCTTCGTATTTTGGCAGACTGTGTTCTCTGCTTGCTTATGTTCCATTTCTGCTTTACTATTTCTGCACTTTGTAGCTAAAAAAAAAAAAAAAAAAAAAAAAAAATGGGTCAAAGTTTATATGTTTGATGAGTAATTTTTGTTTGAAAAACCTTTTCATGTTAACCTCATTAATCATAGATGTAAAGTACTATTCTAGTTCCCTTAACATTTATTCCTTACTACTTAATGTAGACACCTAAATTTGATTACACTACTTTGGTAATCTAATTTAGCCATCTCTAAAGGCATCATTAATTAAATTCTTATTTAATTAATCCTTTGTCATCCCCTAGTTGATTAATTTAATTAATCATCTATAGTCCTAATTGATAAATCAAATAATCTATTATTTATCAATTAAATCCTTTTCTCCTATCTAATTCCAAAAATCCCCATTTATTAAATAAATCTATTTGATAAATGAAATCCTCAAATTCAAAAAAACCCTAACCTATCTCTAATCCTCCATTTAGCCTAATCCACCCCATCCACCCATACTAACCAAGCTTAGCCACTAACTCACCCACCCTTATTAATGCCATCCACTTGCACATCTCTAACATCTCTAATCTAATCCTAAACCCAAGCCTAATCCACCCCCTAATGTTGTCACATTCCTTAAACAAGTTTAAGACTTTCCTAATCCAAACCAAAGTCTCCCCTCAAAAAAACCCAACCACTAAGTCATGAGTGCTCTTACAAAACATAAAGACTCTTACAAGCCCACTCATGACTCTTACACCCATCTTCCACACTCTTCCCTCTTCCACACTCATTCCTCTTACATCCCTCTTACATACTCAACCCCACTCATCATGCCCTTAACCAACCCTTAACCCTACCCTCTCACACTCATCCTCCTTGTGACAAGTGTCACCTTCCCATTGGTGCTAAACAAGCACAATCCATGTGCTCCCCTTTGAGTGCATCTTAGCCCTCCTTAAGCCTTCATCCATCCTTGCATCTAAGCCCTCCATCCCTCTACCCCTTAGCCTATAAATTGAATCCCATCCCAAGCCATTTCATCAACAATCTTTGAGCTAAAGTTACCATGCTATTTTGAGAACCAAAGCCATCAACCATACCCTTATAATGCCAAATTGAGAGCTCACAAAGCTACCAATTTGCCATTACCCATCTCCATTGAAGCAACTTTTGAGCATCTTGAGCATACATCCACATCAAAAGGACACATCTACAGAATCAAGAAAGCATGGAGTGTTTTCTCTCGTGAGGTTTGCACTTCTTATTTTCTTTCTTAGTCTAAGCATATATGTGAATTTAGTTTTTGGTTTGTGAATGTTTACTTTATTTGTTAATATTCTTTGCATACTGATTCTGGTTCTACACTTAAGGTATTCCATACATTAGGGTTAATTTTCATGAAGTTTATATAGTTCTTAAATATAAAATACAAATGTCATAATATCATTATAATTGAATCATCTAATCTTACAATGTAGATAATCAAGAACAACAACTATAACAAGATATACATCATGATTTACATAAAACAAATTGATAACATAAATAATCACCATTAGACATAGACCAAGCTGAATTTTACAAAAGAGATACAATTTTTTTACATCTACTTTTCAAGAACAAAACCTCTTTCTTATTTACCCAACCCTTAAACATGTCTTTTCCTTAAAATGTACCAGTCTAAATCCCCTTTTCATGATAGATCAAATTACATCATTTATATTAATGCAAGCAACATGAACATCCTTAAGCATCTTTAAGCATCATCCAAGCATATCTCCAAGAAAGAAATCTAATGCAAGCCATGAAAAAGCCTCTTGTTTTTCCACCCAACCACATGGAACCTTATGGAACTAGTCCCCCGAGCTAGGAGAAAAAACCATGATCCACCTAAGCTCTAAGGTAGTCAAAGTCTTATACCCAAAATCAATTACAAGAGTAACATAAGCCACACAAAAGCATACATCCCAAAATGAAATCACATGAAAATGGACAACCAGAGGCATAAGAAGAGTGAGGGATTCAATTGCATCTAGGTGAGTGTCATTGTACCTTCCTAAGGTGTTGGGATCCACCTCCCAAGCTTAAGACCATCCTACATTACTATACATCTTTTCCTCGAGTACTCCAACAAGGACAAGCATGACCAAGTAATGTTAGGACCTACCTCTCAAGTTAGGGACCTATAAGTTATGCAAAATGTCCCTTTCCTAAGTACTCTAACAATACTTCCACAATTATCTTGTTTAGCTTGTGAATCCTAAAACCCAACCCATAAGTTCATTTACTATTATGTTATCACTTATTAGTTAACTCACAAATAGAACTAGCCTATGTAGAGCTCTAACTTCCAAACATAGGGACTCTAGCAACCACTTTTGGGCCCCAACACCTATGCTAAGCCACTCACCTAGGGTTTCCTACCTTAATCCAGTATCCAATATACAAGCCATATAGAGTTTCATAGGTCAAGGCATCTTAGAAAATTCATGTAATAGAAACAAATTCAATAGGATAAACCAACATAGAAAACTATCCATAAGATATCAAACAGTGAGCCACAAAACCAAGAAAATGGTAAACCATGCATCTGTTTCTTATAACCATGCATCTATTTAGTGTTGTTTAATTTTTTCAATATAACCACACATCCATTCAATGCTAACACAATTTTCTTCAATATAATCACACATCCATTCAATGCTGATGCACCTATGTTAAGAAAATTTGCACATTTGTTCAATATAACTATGCATACATCAAGATGAACTACACATTTGTTTGATATAACTATGTATTTTTTCAATATAATTGTGCATTTATTAGGAAAAGGTTCATTTGTACTAACATGTGGACAGAAAGGGTTAAATCTAGGGCTACACATATGCTTAGTATAATTGCGCATATGTGCAGGCTTCTTGCACATTCATTCTAGAGAACTCAACAAATATAAAGAAGGCTATGAATGAATTTTGAGACTTGTTAAGATGGAGAAAGGTCTTTCAGTACCACATGGGAAGGAAACCCCATGACCATCCCTAATCAAGGGGTTCAACTCCTAGAATTCTTATCTAAACATGACTTCCATACAAGGACTTTATCACAAACAACCATGGAATACATTCATACACAAATTTATTCACAACATTCAAAGATATGTTTTCATAATCTATAGTAGTATATTGGTTTGATCTTTCTCATTCAAGTTATAAAATAATCCAAATAGAATGGGGTAAGGAGACATACTTGGTTTCCTAAATTTGTGAATGGTGAAAGCTTCCAACCTCTAACTTGGTGCTTGTATCCTTCCTAGCCTTAGTCTTGGTTTCCTTTACATTTATATAGGTAATGATCTTCAAAAATATACCTTTGATTATAGTTTGTTTTTCCTTCCTTGTTCTCTCTTTCTATTTTTTGGGAAGCTCCTTATTTATAGGGATCAATTTTTAATTTATGGATGGTTGCTTCTATTATTGTCATCTTGCTAAGGTTTGATTAAATAAATCAAACATTTAATTAATAATTTAATTTAATTTAAATCCCTAACCATTTCTGGGTTATCTAGATTTTAAAGAGGTTCTTATTCAAAGGATTCTCATGTCACAATGGTTAAGTCTCTACGATCCTTCTCAGGAGGTTAAGGGTTCAATTTTAGAGATCTTTTACTATATAACGGCTTTAATAAACATGGGTTAAAATCTACTCTCCATTTTATGCTCCATGAAGAACTACATGGGTGGGTTGGTTGAGGGTGAGATTGATGGTGGAAGGTTCTAGGTTCTAATCTCTAAAACATTTTATTTATTTCCTCTTTCATTTTTTATTATAAAAGATTGCAATATAATTATGCAAGAAACCACATCCAACCACACACACACACACACACACACATTTATTTATTTAGGTATATATGTGTGCACCCATATATACTTGCATAAAATTATATTGAGACTTCCAATCATAAAACTAAAATCACAATAGGGATGCAAGTAAATATCATTAAACCAAACAAGAATAAAAATTCCCCAAGTTCCTAATTTGGATAGTTGATTCCCTAATGAGACATCTTGGTTCAAGGTTCCTATTTGGACCATGGTCACATCTCCAGATTAATAGATAATATAGAGGCTTTAGTTCCTATTCCTGCATAGACTTGCATCACTAATCAACCATTATGCATGTCTACAAATAACATTGTAATAATATAGTTTCATATCAATAGTAATATAGGTGTTAGATGTGTTAGTAGATTTAGAAATCCATAGAGATTTATAATCCATAATCCTTATTTGAAAGCATATGAAATGTATCATAGGAACTCTATCTAAAATACATAATGTAAAGTATCATCTAAGCTCCTACCTTATTCATAAATCATAAGAATAAAATCTAGTGTCTCAAAATAAATCTCAAATCATGTCACTAGGGTGGCATTACAAACTCAAATAGACTTATTAGGAGAAAAAGGATCCATTTCCACCCAAGTCATCATTAAGTACCAACATAGTTGATTCTAAAGGAAAGAAGATAAAGAAGAAGAAGATTGCAATAATGTGGTCCAATCTAGTTACTCTTGATGAGGTCAGTATAATACTTGATTGGGACCCAAATACTTTAGATTCTAATGGTATAGCTAGTGACATGTAGTGGAAATGAAGAGCACGATAGGTTAAGGAAGGAACTCAAGCAAGACCAAGTCATATTTGATATTAAGGATATCTCACTAGATGTTGTTCCTGACATTATTCTTAAAGAGGCGACCCCCATTCTAGAACAACTTTTCCAAATAGTTGAAAAGTTAAATGAGCCTGCTATGGATGCATAGGAAAAGTTGATGGAAAGATTAAAAAATAAAATTTAGAATAAAGTATTAGAATTTTTTCCCAAATTATTACCTTACATCAAGTGGAATCGTCCACTTTGGCCATTGAGCTTGAAACCATTGTTCAAAATGTTCTTTCATTATTCAAGAAATTATGTGATGCTCTCTAACTTATGGAGGATATCAAAGGCAATTTGTGTAAGATAGAAGAAAATATTGTTGGAAGTGTTAATTAGAAACCAAGACACTAAGAGGGGAGGGGGGAGGAGGTGAATCATGATTTGTAGCATTTAAACCTTTAAAAATTCATAATACATTCACCATATTTACCATCTCATATCCACTTGTATGCATACCTTATAAAATCAAACTATAATAACATATGGATCTAGTCTATCAATCACATGCATGAAAATTAATCACATGGTCCACAAAGATTTGGTTACCCGAAAACCCTCCAAGGTGAAGGTAAAACTAGGGTAGGGATGACAACCACTAATCTTCACTAATGCAGTAGTAAAGTTAACCTATTAGGGTTACAATGTTTGACCATATCCAATGATCTACCTTGTGAGGGTTATACCATTTTAAAATATTTTGAGACTATTAGGTATCACCTTGTTAAAGTATTTTACACTTACAATAAAGTAAGGAATATGTTAGGAGATTTACAAAGATCTTCTAAGACCACTCTATTAAGAGGTTATCTCTAACTCAATATATTAAAACTGATATAGTACATGATCCTTGATTTTCTATTGATAAATTATTTTTGGATCTCCCCCCTTCAATCTATTGAAGTTGATGAAAGATCAACCCCATAGCTCCCAAGAATCACCTATATGAAAACACCTTTCACAGAAAGAGAGAAGAAATTACTATGGAGGCTAGAATTCCCAGATTGATAGATGAGACATTCTTGATGAGGAAAAAGAGAGATTTCTATTATCAAAATTGAATGAATAAAATTACAAAGAGATCAATCCTTATGAAAGGAGATCAAAACCCTAACAGGGTAAAGCCTAGGTTGCATGATAATAATTAATAAAAGAATTAATTATTATATGCCTAAAGTTTAGCTTAAGTAAACTAGAGATAATTAGTGACTTAATAATTAAATTAAAATGATTTAATTAATAAGGCAATATCTTATTACTCTAACACAACCCCTTAAGATAAAACCACATGGGAAAAACCATACTCCAAAAAGAGATGGAAATAAAATGTTCTAGAAGATATGAACAAAAGATGATCATGAAGAACACCGCTGAAGCATGAAGTTGCAAACACTACCAAACTTCTAATTTGAATAACCTCCATTGTATAGAACATGACTAGGTAGAGAAGACTAATTATGAAGAGCTGATAAATCAAAGATGGAAGGTATCTTCATGGCCTCCAATAATAGGAATTAAAGAATGTCTATATGGTAAATGACCCATCTCACTAAAATGCATAGGTATCCAACCACTGCAATCACCTAGTACATAGGATCAAATACTAAATA
This sequence comes from Cupressus sempervirens, assembly GCA_028749045.1. Lineage (NCBI taxonomy): Eukaryota > Viridiplantae > Streptophyta > Pinopsida > Cupressales > Cupressaceae > Cupressus > Cupressus sempervirens. Next base: position 815,421,531 of record CM053790.1, read on the forward strand.
CATAGCTCACTCCATTGAACCAAGAAAGAAATAGAACCAACATAACCCCCTCTAATGCTGAGAGGTAAGACATGAGCATTGAAACTAGATGCAACATCTCATGTAGAAAGAAGAACTAGGAACATTAAGAGTGAAAAAGAAGTACAAACACCTATACTAACATGTGTCATTGACACATCATGAGGCTAATGTCATGGAAGGAACACTCACTTGAAAAAGGAAGATGGAAAATATGGCCAACATAAAACCTTCCAAGGAACTTTATAATGTAGTGTGAGTACAATAAAACATAGAGATGTCCAAGATCCCGAAATGTAATAGAATGACACTTTATCTTAGCATGTTTGCAAAAATACTACATAAGGATGTCAACAAAGATCAAAAGAGACATAAAGCTAATACAATAGATAGTATAACCCATGAAAAATCATCTAAAATAAAAAAAATTGATCCCTAGACCTAAAAAAACTAAGATATCCATCAGAATGCATAAAAGAAAAAAAACTGAATGGGATATGCCTGGAGTAGAATCTGGAACCACTAGTACATTTGAGGTCATTTTTAAACCATTATTGGTCAAAATTTTGACCAAATCTGACCAACCCATTGGTAATAATTTTTTTGGTCAAAATTTTGACCAATGGGTTGGTCAAACACTGTATGTTGCCATGGTGCAATTTTCACCCAAATGTTGGTCTAAATTTCAACCAACACATGGCAGTTTTTGACCATCATTGGTCAAAATTTTGACCAACGATGGTCAAAAAATATCAGGTGTTGGTTGAAAATTTGACCAACATTTAGTAGTTTTTGACCATCATTGGTTGAAATTTTGACCAATGATGGTCAAAAACTAACAGGTGTTGGTCTAAATTTTGACCAACACTTGGGTGCAATTTTTTTTTGACTAGCATGAAATATAAGCTTCTAGTATTGTATCCTATATATTATAATGGAAAGTTTATTGAAGAAACTAGGAAGCTTGCTGGTTTGGATGTTTTGGGTGATGGAAATGTGGCAATTGTCAAGAGATCAGATGAACACTCATGTCTTATCATGGAAGAAGCATACAGGATATTTATGTTTGTATGCTTCTTCCATGATAAGACATGAGTGTTTATCTAAGATCTTGACAATTGCCACATTTCCATCACCCAAGACATCCAAACCAACAAGCTACCCAGTTTCTTTAGTAAAATTGCCATTATCATCTATAGGATACAATACTAGAAGCTTATATTTCACGCCAGTCAAAAAATCTTCTTGGCCATGGCTTGGGGAAGTATGAACTAGCTGGATGAATGCCACATTCATCCACCTCAATAGAATATCTCCTCTAAGAATTGAGCGAGGAAAGAGTCATAGAACTCTAATGGAGGAATTGAGTCATAACAACCAACATGCTGCAATTTACAAGCCATTAAGGTTGGTGAGCTTTCCTCCTACATTGAAGCCATAGAGAACTAATTCTTGGAAAATAGTCCTCTGATTCCTTGTTAGATGAATTTGAACCAATGGTATCATCTAAGGAACATCCAAAAAACTTCTAACAAATAAAAACCTTGATGATGGATCACAACATGTGATCCAAAATGTTGATGAAAAATGTTATACAATTAGATTAAAAAATCATAGTGATTGATTTCACAGATTGTCAAAATCTACTTACTCTTAAACAAAAATCTACAGTGTCTAAAGTATCTGGAACCTCCCTTGTTCCCATACTGAGAGGAAATAAAAATCTACAGCATCTAAGTATCTTCAATCTTTCTTGTTCAAATCCCATGCATGCTCAAAAAGGATTTGCATAGCATGGCTGAGTTAATCTACATTGAAGTGGAAAAAAGGATAAGGCTAATGTTGCTATTTCTATTTTCCAAGTTATACTCTTGAAGAATTCAGTGGACCTATTTGTATTGCATGGTTTGTAAAAATACAATGCAAGACTTGGATGAGAATATTTGCATCCAAATTCATATTTTACATGTTGTGATGTCTAATCTGGTAGTTGTCCAACCACGATGAAAGATCCTTATTTGTAAGCACCTAAATTACATGTCCTATTGATGAGGCATTATTTTTAGAATAAGTATATTAAATGTGAGAATAAAGCATTTACTTGGAGATAGTTGGGCAATATTGGCAACGTAGTGTTTCTATCTCCCACAATGAACTCACTGTAAAGAGACATGGAGATACATAGTTGGATCCATAATAACCGATATTACATGTCATTAGTTTATATATAGTTGGAAGTTTAAATTACTTTACATGAATTGATATCAATTGTCACATCGGTATATATTCAAACTTGACATTTAAATTATCAAGTAGTAAATTTATGTTCGCTTAAGTTGGTTTATCAACAATGGTCACTAAGTTGGATTCTCTTGACAAATAAACTTAAAATAAAATTAATTGTAGTGAATTTTAGTGTCTCTCTTTGATGCATTTACCTGGAGACCTTGGGTTTCAAGTGTTGATTATTCAGGGGATGTAATAATTGATCCATAAATCTTCAAGCAAATGTTCGATATATACAGAAAATTGCATGGAACATTGAGATATCTTCTTTCAAATCTTCATGACTAGAAGCTAGAAAATTCTAATGTTTACAAGGATCTTCCAATGATTAATAACTATACACTATACCAACTAGCCAATGTTATAAACAATTCCTAAAAATGTTGTTGTTTTAGTCAATGGTCAACTTCTTATGCAGTGGTCTAGGTAAGAACAAAATCATCTATACATACTACTACAAAAGGTGCTAAAAACCTTTTTTTGAAAGTAGCCAACATATTGTTGTTGTAGTAGATTTAGTTAGTACTCTACAATTGAAGTGGACATTCCCTATTTTCTAAGGGATGGATGTGAAACAAATAGAAGTACTCTAAAATTGACCCACAACACAATGCATGTGAAACAAATAGAAGCACCTGTGCATTACTTTTGGAGATACACAGTGTTCCTTACCTTACAATATTAAGATTCTAAGATAACATCCTTAGAATGGATATCTCATGAAGGGTAGTAATTGTAATTCCATCTTCATCATGCTCAAGCTTAGCTTTCTTAATCACCACAATCAGAGCAAAAGTTTGATAGTCACCTCAAATTGCAATAAGACCAATAGTTTGATAGTCACCTCAACTACATACTTCAACATCAAAATCCAAAAGTTATTTATAAATAGGAAGAAAATATGTGAACTTACAACATCTAGAAAGAATTTACCTAAAGAAAAAGGTATGTGATGACATTGTAGTCAATAGGACAAACCCCCTCCATTTGAGACATCATAAGTGCAAAATTAATAGTGCCTTGGAAATAATTTTCAACAAATAAGACCTCTTTCTTTAAAACATCTTTAGATTCACTATTAGAAATATATTTTTATAAATTGATAATACCTAGGTATCGAAGTGCAAAATTGTCTAAAGGAGAAACAAGTAATCTGGAGTGTACCCAACCTAACAAATTCATGAGTTCCCTATGTTATACCTCATTCACAATCTATAAAGCTATAAGCATTAAACACAACAAAGAGAATTTTGAACTAAAAGAAACAAATGCTTCCAAGAAAAATATATTTTTCTAGTTAGTTTAAACATAAACAAGCCCCATATTCCATCATAAATGATAAGTGAACAAATCGAAGGTGTAATTGTTTAGAGTAAATAAGTATTTTATCAAACTCCCTTCTCTTAGTAAAACTTGCTACAACTTTGGGGGTAACCCTTGCTTTTGCGATTCCTTGGTATGTTAGTTTGAGCTTCACTTGGTTTCAAAAATATTATAATATTCTCTACTTAAAAAGGGCAACTATGTGAAGGTGGAAGCTCATCTGGCCTCACCCCCCTCCCCCTAACATCAATCTAAATTCTCCATTAACATCTAATTACATATTTCATTCATTTCATTCATCCATTTATGAATTATAACATTCAATCAATACAATCACATAACATTCATTAATATGATATAAAATTCATTAGTACGCAATAGTAATCAAGACATTATATTATATTATTCAAAGATTTTACAAAAGTTTTTTCCTATTCAACTGCACGCACCGGGGGAAAAAGAATAGGGAAAAGAAAAACCCTGGTATAGCTCAGGACTAGAGTCTTGTATACATTATAGATGCCCTTTATAAGGGTCTTTAAGAAGGCATACCTCCTTTTATACAAGGGGAGGATTTCTGATTGAAGAACCTCCAAAAACAAATACAAGGTTGGATCAAAATCTATCTTGGCCAGATTCCCTTCCCAACATATTGGGGATTACAAATAATACTGGTTGAGAGGGTTACAAATATTAATGTTGGAGGAAATTGGAGTGACAAAATTTTGAGGAGATCTTTGGTCTAGTTAAAGAAATGGTGGACACTAGAGGTAAATGTTGCAATCCTTGAATTAACTTGTAATAAAAAAACAATATTCCATGGTAATGAAAAGAAGGGGGGTAAGGGGTTAATAGGTCTTATCCCCCTAAAACAAATATCTGACAAGTCACCTATTCTCAAAAAGGAATCTATAAAACTATTTAGCACCTTACACTTCTAGCTTTGGTCACACATAGAAATATACATATACAAAGGAGAGCATATGAATGATTCAGATCTACATATGTATACATATATAGGTATATATACTTATGGGAAGAGATTAACTTGCACTAGTGATTAATAATGATTAACTTCCACCACAGACCGATGATATTCATCTTTGTTGTGGGCTATGGACTGGGCAATTCTTCATTTGGAGAGAAGGTTTTTGTAATGACAACAACTCATAAAATATCTCAAGGTAAAACTGTTATAAGCTGCTTGAGCTCAAAGTTCTGTAGTCCATAGAAAAAGAGGCAAGGAAAGAGCTCACACCCTTGAAACTAAGAAAGAAGGCTACTCAATTTGCCAAGAAAATTTTTGATTCTCAAAGGAAATCATTTTGGAGATACCATGTCAATACTTTAAGGATCTGGTTTGTTAAGACTATCTTCAAGGCTCCCTAAATGAAGGATTTGGCTTCATAAACTTTAAAACATTTGAACTCAAGGATTCTAAGGCTCCAACACAATTTCAATACCCCAATAGAACACTCTCTCAAATTGTTCCAATAGTCCAATTCTCTGCCCTTTAGGCCTATTGCATACTTGAAATGGGGATGACTTTGGCTTTTCCCAAGAGATGTGACAATGTAATGATGCTCACTAATGCCCTATTTGGTGTATTGCAACATATCATGGATTTACTTATGTTTGTTTTGGGTTAGCAAAACTACCCTTAACTAGTACCCCATTTTCATGCATAAAAATGACTACTTTTTCAAAGGAAATATCATCAAATGACATTGAATAAACCCTAACTTTTGGATAGTGACTTATTACCTCTTCATATGCTTAATTTCCAATACCCTACAACATCAAAACCCCCAAATTAACACTCCCAAACCCTTGAACTAGGCTTCCTCAATCCCCCAATTACACACACTTCCAATCCAAATTAACAATGGATTCACCTTCACATGAACATTTTTCAATGTCTCTAGTCATCAAATGGACCCATTGTTCAAGTAGAATGTCTATCTCTATACTTGATCATGCATTTTTAATGCACTATCATGCTATTGTTTAACTGAGATCACTCCTATCTTGTTTAATCCTTCATGTGCCTTGTTAGTAGCTTATAATACATGTCAATTCTATTCATTCCATGAATATTGAGCCCCCATACTCATGGAATGATTTCCATTATTCTTAAATTCTGTTTTAGTAAGTAAATAGTTAAAAGAAGTCATTGGTTCTACAACTGGTGCAACATCAAGTTTAACACAATGTGGAAAACAACAATTAGAAATGTGGATGGTTAATAACTCCTATCAATGCATTAATAAAGTAAACAAAATTGATTTGAGACTCCAAAGGATCAAGGAAATCTTGCAAAATTTGAAGTTTTATTGCTTGTGGTATTACACTAGTCCGTACACTTGACTCCCTCTTCTATATCTATAACAACAACTCCCTCTTACATATATAAGACTTCACAATATAACCAATTCAACCAACTATCATTGGGTTGAAAGGTTCAAGTCTAAAACTAATACTTCCCTCCAAAATCTAAATGACCATTATATGTTGGAAAATTTGAACTTAAAACATAAATTGACTTATTAAACATTAAAGCCCTTTTCTCATTATTAAAGTATTTCACCTAGTTTCCTAATATCCCTACTAGACTCATCCTCAACCTATCTTAGAATCCTAGAAACCTTATTAAGAACATTATTGAAACTTGAACAACATTGTTATCAAGCTAAAACTGATGTATTATACTGAGGTCCAACACCTCAAAATGCTAGAACACCTTTAATTCTTATGCAAATCTATAACTCATATTGGGATTGCAAGAGATGAATTATGCATCAATCCCCTATGGACTAGTATAATTCACTATTGCCATGCATGATTTCACCTTGATTTAGATCTCCATAATGCAATGCATTAAATGTGAATCAAATAGTTTTCTATAAAACCTCAACAAAACTAAAATGTGATTAGCACTAAGGTATGCCCATCCTAATTAAGCATCAATCCAATATAGACTAGTGTAATTCATAAATACCATGCATTATTTGATGATGATTGATATATCCTTGAGACAATGCATTAAATTGGAGTGAAATAGAGTTTGTCAGAAAACCTTTAACAAGACTTAAAAGTTAAATATTATCAAGAATAAGGTATGCCATTTGTAATAAGTAGAGCACTTTCAAAATTGTACTGGGTGATTGATATCTCCTTGAGAGAATGCGTTAAATTGGAGTGAGACATTGTCTGCTGGAAAAATCTTTAACAAGATTAAAATGTGATCACAAGAAACAAATTAGTATTTGTTAAACATAATTAAATCAAATGCTTAAGAGAAATTTTCATGAACCATCAAGAATTTAAAAAAGAACAATCCTTTTTAAACCAAATATTGCCATAAATAATGTGTATACGAAAACTACAAAAAGCTTTATTTATGAATGAAGTAGCCAATAATGTGAGATGATAGAACTATAAAAATTAAATTCAATTGCATATCTTAGATTAAAGAGCAAAGTGAATTGTTACATTAAGTAACATGGTAGATTCAAAAAGAAAAACAACATCAAACATACCTTTCTTCTTGTGGCATTCCAGAATGAATGCAAATTGATGGAAAAAAGCACTCCACAAGAAGCTTGTTTAGCTTTGTAGCTTTGATAACACTCTTCACAAATATCACAACTTGATTGAAGTCTAGTGCATCGAGCAGATCATTCAACTTCTAGTTCTTCTCCAGCTTGCTCAGTTTGATGTAGTGTTAGAAGAATCTCAAGACATAAATAACAAACACAAAAAAAGAGAGAAGGGTTTACTATTTTATCAGACATTATTAAACTCAAATAAATTCAATACCTAAACTAAACCATGAAGTGTCAATTTTTCCTTATCGTCAATGTATATCTCTATATCTCTGTAGGCTATAAATGAAAACAAATGTGTGTAATATTAGGTGGTGTGATTGCCATCAAGAGCCAATAGTTCCACAACTATCCACCTCATATTTGTACCACAAAAAGGAACTAAACATAGCTAGTGCAATTGTCATCAAAACTTCTAGAGGTGAAGACATGATTTGTGCCCTCAAAGAATGGTTTATCGAAGAATGGTTTATCTAGTTGTAAGGGCATTCAAAGTAAGAAGCTTCTGCATCCCATCCCTTAGACATTTTAACAACCCTTAATGTGCTCTCATCCTACACAAGACTCAAGAAACTACTATTACAATTGAAATTTGAGTTAAATAAACCAATCTATAAGTAAGATATATATTTTCTAATTCAAATTCTCTTCATAACCCAACTTCATTAACTTTTATAAGGAGCAAGTGTTTCCTAAGAATTCCTATGAATTGGAACTAATTATATGGATGATGTAAAACAAAATATAAAATAATACACTAAGAAATAAGAACATGAGTTGAGTAGGAAAAATTCTAATTCATTCATTCATAAATCTCTATGAACAGATACATCTACAACATGAAATTCTAGATTCCAAGTGGTGAGTAGTTGCATGATGGTAAGACCTAGTCCACATATGCATGAAAAAATGTTAAAGCATTATGTGGAGGTGCACATATTACTTATCCCAACAATGGTGAATAGAGTAATTTTGAATTTATATTCACAATGACAACAACTCACAAATACAAATATCATAATGATCATCTTTTGTAGGCATGTGTGAAGCTGTTAAAATTCTTAAGATACATTTAAAATACTTGCACCTTGTATTGAAACTAGTTAATATAAAACCAATAATTTAATTAGAAAATGTTAATATCAAAACCCGAGTCAAAAAATAAGGGATGGAAGAAATTATTTAACTGCAAAGTGCAACAATTTTGAATGAGATATGTATTATTATGGGAAACTTCTAGAATTCATTCATGAATTTAGCAAGAAATTTTAACATATTAATAAATATATTTTCAAAACTTAGAAGTATCCAAAAATTATAGTTAAAAGAAAATCAAAACAATCTTAGCTAAATTATTTATAGAAGAAACCTCTACCCACAAAACCCTCTATAGAAGAGAAAGATCTCTCACAGGCAATCCAGCTATAGTTTGGGGAAATCATTTAACTTATTCATACAAACCTCTCATAAGATGAACTTTTAAAGTGCAATAGAATTATAAAAAGAAACTAAGGTAATCCAATGATGTGGATATAATGGAGAGCTGAAATAGGGGAGCATAAAATACATTTGAACACAATCAAGAGGTCCTGAGCATAAAATATATGTCTTTTTCTTATTGATTAGTAAATTTAGAGTGTAGCATGCAATTTATCTTTATGATAGTTTTCCATACCAATAATAAACCAATAGATCCATGAAAGGTCTAATTAACAGAATAAAAAAGAGAAACTCATTCTAAGATTTCTGCCGCAACCAAGTTTGAGAAATACCCATTGCTAACTACTCAATCTAATAACAAAAATAATAGACTTGACATTGGTAACTTTAGCCAAAAATAGAATTATACTAATTACCAAGATTATAGGAAATGTTAAGGCATAAAAGACCATATGCTAATTTAGTAATTATAAAATGTAGTGTTGATCAGTGTGCAAATCATGGTACCTAATTTTAACCAAACGTATCAAAACTAACCTTCACAAGATCCCCCAATTCCTCACTACACTCCAACATGTCCTCAGTAAGCCAATTCTCCAAAAGGTTCTTTTTCTATTGATTTACAACTAATAGTGATAGTTCAAGAGACTCAAATGCATTTAGCTTTCCTTTTGTCAATAAAGTACCAAAATACTAGAGAAGCGGTGGTGTTTTCCCTGGTTGTACTGGAACACTCTGCAAAAACATTGGTAGTTTCTTTAATAATAATTTTGAGTATGATATTTTTAAATATTGAACCCTTCCTATTTATTAGACCTACTTCTGATAGGATATATCTTTGATGAAATCCAATACTACCTAGAACTTTGCTATAGTGTATAGTGTACGGAGAATGCCTTGAGGAGATTCTGCTACAAGTTCTACTACTTCTTTATACTTCATCTGAGAAAAAAGCTCTTGGAAATGTTGGACAACCTACATAACAAACACAAATATCCAATTACAACATCATTTCAAACTAATCTAGTCTTCTTTGTTTATTAAATTATTTAAATATAACTATTCCAAAGGTAACACAAACTTCCTATTCTAAAACATTTTTTTAAACATGATTATTTGTAGAACCTTGAAAAAAATGATTTTAGGTATTCCATAGGATGATACATCTAATGCAAAAATAGTTTAATGACCAAAATGGGGATCAACACCAAAAAATTATTCTCTATGAAAAGCAATGGCTGGTTATCCAACCAAACTTACTTTATTTTTGGATTATCAAAAAGTAGTGCCAATTTGCATTTATTTGGCTTGATTGTCTTAGCATGCCGTATATAAAGATACTTCCTTTGACCCATCAAAAAATGTGGAAATTTGCCTCCTTGGGTAGTAACAAAAACTTCACTATGCAAGAAAATAATATAGTGTAATGTAACCATTCTTGATGAGTAGGCCTACAATCATTAGCCACCTTTGTTTCACAACTTACAACTTAGACATTTTCTTTAATATTTCAAAAGGACCAAATTATATAAGTCACTGTAGTGGTTCCCATCAATGCAAGAAAATAAGGATACCTTAAATGTAGCGAGTTCTTCTAGAGATGCAATTGTTTCCTTTGTTTGTAATAGGGGACACATCTATTGGAGTGTTGCCATGTTTTTCTCTGCCTTGTATATTTTTCTAGATGCTAAATATATGGATGTGTTATTATTAAATCCCATACCTCTAAGCATCATGCCCACCTACCCATGCAACAAGTTTAGAGAGATGAGTCAACTATGCATATAGATTCATAACATATAGATAATTAGCTATTTGTAACATTATTTTAGAGCATATGCAAGATTGGAACAAGAAATAAACTAAAAATTTGTGGCTTAGATGAATCATGTGCCATAAAATCATGAAGCTTTGAATAGTGGACTACTCTACAGTGAATGTGGATCATCTTGCATTGTTTGTTGCCCTTCCCACTTCATCAATTTTTAGTAGAATGAACCTAAACAAGCCCACTAAATACATTATCTAAAACAAGAGACGCGAAGCATCATAGTTCCTGCCATATGTGTGGTAGTTGTATTATTGTAGAGCAGGGAAGGGAGGGTTGGCATAACTTGAAAAATAAAGAAATGTACTTAAAGCTTTGTGTCCAAGCCAAACAGTAGTACATAAATAGACAGTAAAATTACATTAGGAAATTATAACTCCCGTAGAAAGAAAACTACCAACACATGCAACATGTTTAAAAAGATCTCATTTTATTTTATGCATAGAATATAAAAAGAAATAGTTGAAGAAAAAAGGATTTGAGACACTCTTAGTAATTACTAGACCCACCAATGTTGGCCTGCCATTACCAAAGTTCATAACAAGAATAAAGGTCAAGTTCTCAAGATGCATTCGCCTAGATGTCATAAAAAGGATATGTCAAACATACATCCTCAACTCTATTTAATATATCAAGTTCAACATTCTATGATCATTTTAGTAAATCAATATTATCATTTACCATGTTACCATTATGATAAAGACAATACTAACATCTGCATCCCACCATTGGCAAATTAAATACTTACTACATATCATACACTTTCTAGAGGGAGAAATCCAAACAACGGGGTCACACAAAGAGTGCATGTGATATCTTTTTATTAATTAAGCCCTTAACATTGATGCTTTAGCAATTTAAGTATCAATATTTTAAGTGATTTCATCTAAAAATTTTGATCAACTTTAACAAAAGTCATTCATGCTAGAATGAAAAATAAAGAAAAAGACAGAGAGAGATGATTAAGCTCTCTAATCTTGTATGCCTATAGCTAGCTTCTTAAGATTAAATAATAAACACAAAAATGGAATAGAGTGAAGCCCATGAACCTTCAACATTTGTAAAAGCATTTAAGCATGGGGATGACTAGTATAAGGAGCCCAATCATTTCTGAATAGAAGAACATTTCCATCTATTCATTTCAAACCAGTAGGGAAAATTGAATCAATAGAATCATACATAACTGTTTCTCCCTGAATTGTGATTGGGAGAAAATATATATCACCCTAAAATAGGGTCTTCATTTGTTGAATATGTGCAAAAGGTTAAAGAGCATTGCACCTATGAAGTGGATGGATTAATAGTAAATATTGCCTCCAGTAGATTTTCTACAAAGGAATCCATTATTAGAGCTCCACAGATCATTATCACTCCTGCAATGCTAAAATTTTGTGAAGTATGAACATCTACAAGGGTGAACATGATTAAGCCCACAAAAAGTAGTAGCATAGATATGTATTCATGGACATGATATTTCCTCCTTAAGCTAGGTATAAAAACTCCCATTACCATCACTAGAATTACCTGCTCACAGATTTTTAAGAGAGATCAGAGATCATTATTCAAACAAAATCAAAGAAACCGCCCTATTCTTGGGCCCCAATAATTAATTCTAACTTTCCACTAAAAACAATAAAATTACTACTCGACAATCGCGCTCTCATTGTACAGCTAGAGAAAGGAGCGATGAGGAATTTAATTTAATTAAAAAATTAGAAAAGAAGACATTCTAGCACTCCAAAAAATAGGGTAAGGAACTAGTGTTTGAATTTCTATAATGCTTTTCAATTATTTACCCAAAGCATTTACTACCATACATGTGTCCATAAATGTAAGATCTAGATTACCCATGTAGCCTATTAGGAAGAGGAAAAATTGTAAATGCAAAGTACCTTGGTTGATTTGAACATGAGCTGAGCAGGATAGTTGAGAAAAGTGAGGGAACCCTTGGTTAGTCCATGGGATCCCATAAGAATGCCGAAAAGCTTCACATATGTTTTCCATGGATTTACAAATTAGTTCATTCTTAATCCTTGCAAATAAATGAGACTTAAGTAGACGAAGCCTTGTAAAAACATAAAGTACCATCCATAGCTGCAACACAACAACATACAATTTGCTTCAGTTATCTCATAAAATATGCACAACCAACACAAGATATGAGGAAAATACATTAAAAAAAGAACAAGGAGATCGATCTAGAAATGAAAAATGGAACTTGCTAAAGATATTCTTAGTCCATAATGATAAATACCTGAACTACAACCTATTATAAACATATTCCCCAATTAGTAATAGCGAACACTCACAGAGGGTGGGTGAATGTGTAGAGGGTAGGTTTCGACAGGTGAATGCATATAGGGTAGGTTTCGATGGGTGAATGTAGAAAAAAGCACATCGAGTGTCTCTAAAGCATTATCTTTGTTCTCAACTCAACCACTACAAAAATTTAGTGCTCAAACATTTTACCTCTAAAAGCTCCCGTGGAAATTTTATCATTTTTTTTGTTATGAACTGAAGTTGGTCAAAATTTTGACCAACTCGGGCATAAAACCCTAGTTTGGTCAAAATTTGACCAACATGGGGATTAAAAATAAAAAACCATGAAATAATAGGCCAACATGGCCTTTGGTCAAAAATTTTGGTTGAAAATGACCCCCAAATGTACTAGTGAACATAGAATGTCTCAATATATGTCTCTTGGAGTGCAAAATAGAACTTCTGACTTTGATAGCCAAACTAGGCTACCAAATAGTATCAAAAATCCAAATAAATTATACCATCATGATGAGCTTAGAATAAGCTTTTCAACACTTCTTTTAGATCCAAAAATGAATTTTGGATGAGCAAATTGTGGCCAAAAAACCACACGTAGGTAAAAAAAGTGCTAGAAAAAAAATTGCATCAAGATCTATGCCAAAAATCCTGAATTTCATAAAAAATCTCAATTTGCGTGCCCCAAAATCTTGATTTTCATGTAAAAAATCTCAATTTTTGTGCCAAAAATAAAAAAATCACCACCTCAAAAAATTTGTCTAATTTTGGAGCAAAATTTTTAGCCTTAAATTCCAACTGTGTCCAAATTGGACAAATTTTATATGAAAATAAGTGTTTTTGGGCCTTTGAGCTCAACAATGATGTTTATTTGGGCTCAAAGTAAACCAAGAAATGGCGACCCCCCTAGATTCAATACAAAAAAATTTGAAAAAATAAAACCCTCTAAACAAAAAGTACATATTTGAAATTGAAGACAAGCTTCTCATAAATAGAACAGGGGCTTGAAGATCTGGAGCTTTGATACCATGTTAAAGTTGATGAAAGATCAACCCCATAGCTCCCAAGAATCACCTACATGAAAAAACCTATCACAAAAAGAGAGAAGAAATTACTATGGAGGCTAGAAGTCCTAGATTGATAGATCAAACATTCTTGATGAGCAAAAAGAGAGATTGCTATTATAAAAAGGGAATGAATAAAAGAATTAATTATTATATGCCTAAATTTTAGCTTAAGTAAACTAGAGATAATAAGTGACTTAATAATTAAATCAAAATGATTTAATTAATAAGGAAATATCTTATTACTCTAACACAATCTGGTCTGATCTCTATTTTGATTTAGCTTTACTATCCTTTACTGCTTTGACAAGGTCACCTCCTCTATTTTGGAATAGCTGACCTCTTTGGCTCTTCTGTAATGCTCACACTATCACACTTAATCTACTTTGTGACCACATGAATAACTTGTATGCTCCTTCTCATCACTATACTCTATCACTCACAATGAAATAGGTTAAGATCTTCTCTATCTAAAGATTTCATAAAGAGTTTTCTAGATGCTTCCTTATTCTGCCTCTTCATCAGATTGGTTCATCATAGAATATAGGGATCCACGGTCTACATCATAAAATGCATAATAACCTATCTAACAGCCTCTACAAGTATTAAATATCGTATCCATGTTAGTCTAAAATGGTTTACCGCAAAGTTTGTATCATTCCTAACTTGAATGTCAATTCTACATTGCTCAACACTTACTGATGCTAATACTTGACATTCATTGTATATATTGTTGACACTCAATATCTACTATGCTCGACACATTTTTTTTAACTTGGCATAAATATGCTTGAACTACTCAATAATTATTGACATCAACTTACATTAAAAATACTTAGCGACCAAAGACTTGCTCAGCTCCTATAGAGCTTGGTATATACGTGGTTATATACAAGTATATCTCATGACTTGACTTATCTAGAGTAGTTCGGTTATAGTGATGACCTTCTAATTTTTCCTAGTATATGACTAACTATTTGACACTAATAGACAACAATAGTTAGAGATAACAATAGATATGAGGACATGTGTAAATAGGCTAAATATTAACCTAGGACCATATACAGTTCATCATTCAAAAGTAAGATTTTACAAGGGGGTCCAACATAAGTTATTAGCTGAAGAGGCCAACACAAGAGCAAAATTAAATGAGATGTAAGCTTTTTTGCTACCTCATATTGAGGTTATGCACCATCATATTCAAAAAGCCAAAGACCTAATAACTAAACAAGGGTTATCAATTTAAACCATACGATTGATCTTGCAGCTTAAGTGAAAGTGGAGAAGTAAATGTTGGATATATTAAAAAACAATTTGGATACAACCATGACCATCCTACTAAAGAGCCATCAAGAATTTCTTGATCACTTGGGCATACATCTTAGGTAACTATTTCAAAATTTTGAAGTTTTTTTATAAGTCTCAAAAAAGGGGATTACTATGTGTATTGATAGGGGGAGTATGTATGTATTATGTGTGTATATACTAAGTCAGGAGATATAAGGATTGAAATTGTACACAAAAAGAGTTTTGAAAAAGATTTTGCAAAACACATGTTATACTGCAGAAGCAAAGGAAGTATGTATGTAAGGGGAGTTCTACAATTTTCACTAAGTCATTTTTGAACTATTATGCAAAATATTTGGCCACTAATACCAAAGAGGGAGGATTTTACTCCTATGGACATTCATGTTGTCAATAGAGTCAAATAGTTAGTGATGAAGGTATAAGGTATTTTTCAATAAATACTATTACCAAACCATAATATATTGACCAAGATAAGAGAAGATAAAAGTGTATGATACAATTATACTAAGCATAATATATTGTAACACCCCACCAAGGGATCCAAAAGAATTAACCTAAAGTTTTACTAAGTTTGCTAAACATTTTTTTTTTTTAAAGTAAGAAAGTATAACATGCACATCTAACACAATAGTAGCGGAAGCAATAACATACATTCAACTAAAAACATACATAATAGGTTACATTCCTTAAGGATCCCAAGATGTTGAGTCACATTTAAATTTAATTAATTCTGAGTCTAACAACTATAATATGCACATGAAAGAATAATTAGAAAGTCCAAAGTCCATTTAATATACATTTGTATCAAATGCCTCTTGGAAAATTAATTCAGAATGCTTATTCATCCACTGTACATGTCATAGGGTATGAAAGGCTTAAAAGAATATACATATGTAAAAATAGAAATACATCATCCTCTTCAGATCCATGATATAAACAATAAAATAAATGAAATCATCCACCATACATGATACATCCATACATCACTAATGATAAAACATCCATCATAAAATCTAACCATCCATCATAACGATCCATGAACAAAATGAAGGTAAATGCCAACCAAGAAAGCTCCAGCCATGGTGACCACAGACAGATCTCAATGGTAAGAGTAAAAAGCACTACCACCCAACCTCGTGGAACCTAAATGGCCCACTCCCACTGCGCTGTGGAGATAGTCTCAACTCCCAAATAGGATATCAAATCACATAACACAAATACTCTCTAAGTCCAGGAAATCCTAAAAGTATACTAACTCAAAGGTTCCAACACATAGATTGACATCTAGACCCAGAGGCACACAAAGACACATAGGAAACCTACTATGCAAGTAGGAAAGTGTCATCACATGAATCACATTGTAAGTTACTCAAGCAATCCCTTAGAATTCTCAGGTCTCCAGTGATCCTATGGTCACTAGTATCCTCTCATACTGATGAGGCATACTATGGAACGCAAGGTCATAACCAAGTATTCTCTCAACTCCCGTCCTAGTCTGTACTAGCACTCAAGGCATGGGTGAGAACATACAATTAATCTTATTAGGTCCATTTAAGTCAGTATTTAATTTAATGTTACCACTTGTTACAAACAACTTACAATGAGTCATCCCAAGAGCCACTTAGGGTCTCTTGTCCCCCATTGCAAGCCACTTCCCAACACTACACATAGATAAGCTACCCTAGGCTCATGAAATCAAAAATCACAAAGTCACCTCAGTCCTATACAAGCGATTGGAAAGCATCAAAAGATAAGCTACAATAATCACATCAGTTCCCCACGAGAAACTAGAAAGAATCAAATGATAATCATAATGATCACAACAGTTCTCTATCAGCAACTGAAAGCATTAATGATAAGTCACAATATCTAATGGTTCTCAATGAGCAACTAGGAAATATCCCAAAATAAATCACAATACTGATCTAAGACTCCAAAATGGTCAAGTCAAAACATGTAACAACATGACATCATCAAGAACATAACAAAACACTTTAGTCCCATCAAGGCGACTGGAAAGCAACCCAAGTATAACTGATCGAGGACTCATAAATAGTTAAGTCAGATGTCATATAAACATCCACCTCAGCTTCACACAAGAAGACTGGAAAGCAATAAGAACCAGTAAATACATCCATCATAGAGCATATCACACATCACCATGGTTGGGTTTAGAAAAATCGAGAACAAAACAGCATAGCATCACAATCACATAACCCCCGAGCCTCTGGCAAATGTCCTAAACTGGTCAACACTCTAGGACCACCCAAACCCCAAACACAACCAATACATAGAAAACATCATAGTTTCATAGTAGGTTTGATTTGATACACATAATTGAGTTAAATAGTAAGGTTTAAATTTCCAATTTAATATATGTTTCGAGTAAGTAGGTTCCATAGTTCACCCTTTTCACTTAACCCATTCTTATTCGAAATAGTTTGCACAAATTATCCCTATTTGATTTAAGTAAATTTTCCCCAAGATAACCGACGAGTAATAATTTATTCAAATTATTAAATAATATTTGTCGATTTCCAAATAAAATAATGTACAAGTTATTAAGATCATTCCTTATTTAATTAATCTTAGTTAAATAAAATTTTAACTAAATTAATTAATGCTTACATATCTTTAAAAGAACCATTTTTAATATTATTTAATTATTTATTGATTAAATAATATTAAAGAAAATACTTATTAATTATTTATAAAAATACTAAATTTTAATAAAGTTTATTAATAAATCCATTAATTACAAATTTACTAAATTTGAAATATAATTAAAATTTATTAGTAAATTATATAATAAAAACAAAGCATATTTATAGCAATTAATATTAATTAAAATAATAATTATAAATTACTATCTAAAAACTATTAACAAAGCTAGTAATTAAAACTTCATATAAAAAAAAACATTAATATACATATAAGTTAAAAAAAAAAACATACCAAGCAATAAAAGAAAAATTGCTGACTGCAGTGATCGCACCACAGGCTACTGTCGTAGTCATCCTGCATTAGTAGGTACGATTGCATATAGCACTCGTCCTATTATACTCAATATTAAGTGGGGGGGGGGAGGGTGCGTGGGATAGCCCCACCCATTATAATTAATTTTTTTAAAGAAAAAATTATATAATGTGAAACATTTACAACATTGTTATTTAATTAATAAAATTTATAATTATATAAAAATTAATTAAATAACTCTCTTTTTAAATATGTATGTATGTATGTATGTATGTATGTATGTATGTGTGTATGTATATATATATATATATATATATATATATATATATATATATATATATATATATATATGTATGTATGTATGTATGTATGTATGTATGTATGTATGTATGTATGTATGTATGTATGTATGTATATATATGTATGTATGTATGTATATATATATATGTATATATATATATATATATGTATATATATATATATATATATATATGTATGTATGTCTATATATATATATATGTATATATATATATATATATGTATATTTATATATATATATATATATTTATATACATATGGATGTATATATATATATATGTATATTTATATATATATATATATTTATATACATATGGATGTATATATATATATATAAATTAATTAAATAACTCTCTTTTTAAATATATATATATATATATATATGTATGTATGTATGTATATATATATATATGCATGTATGTATATATATATGTATATATATATATATATATATGTATATTTATATATATATATATATTTATATACATATGGATGTATATATATATATGTATGTATGTATATGTATGTATGTATATATATGTATGTATATATATGTGTATGTGTATATATATATATATATATATTAAAAAAAAATTGATCACCACATTACTCTGATAGAGGAAATATTGCCAACCATCCAAATTTTCAATTTTGAATTTCATTTTTAAATTCGAACCCTTCCCAAATTAAATCTTATATTCTTTAATTTAGAAAACAAGGCTTTTTTTTTTTATTTCCTTTCTAATCCCTACGTGTACAGAAGTTAATTGACCAACATCTAATAATTCATAATATTGAAATGTTTAAACTTCCATCACAGAGAATTCAAATTTACAATCCATAGACACGAAGAAGACAAGAATGGATAACTGCAAAATTAATCAGTGATCAAAGCATAAGACCCTACCTGATTCTGATGCTAATACGAAATCCCCAAAAAATTGTGAGAGAATTCGCTCCTCTTCAATAACTTTCCTCTGAAAAACTTTCCTAGAATTCTCCTAAAATTTGCTTCCAAAATTTGTCTCCCAAAATTCGTGTCTCCAAAATTTGTAATCCCTCAAAAATGAACCCCAAAGTTGTGATAGGGAGTTTTCTCCTCAAATCGGGGCACTAATTGTGCGTTCACCTGAGAGGACTCCTTGCTCACAAGACTCAAACTCTAAATTTCATGCGCGTTAACTAAATTATTAAATAACTTAAATTTAATTTTCCCACTTGACTTCTATTTTTTAATTTTTATTACTTTTAATCCCATGTGCACTTTATGAAATTAAAATAACATTATTATTTTCACTTATTTTATCTTTTAATTAATTTTTTTTATTTTCAACTCATGCACGCATCATGCGATCTAGAATCCTTTTAATAATTTAATATCTTTTTTACTTTTAATTTATTTTAGAAACTTAATTGATAAAATATTTATTAACTTAAATAACAATAATATTTAGCATTTATTTAAAAATAAACTCTAAATATATTATTATTAAATTAAATAAATATTATCACGTTCTAAATACATCCTTAAACTTTTATCTCCAAATTTAATTCTTTTTATTTAATTAATTTCTAAATCAATTAAATATAATTAAATATTAAAGATATCATATTAATTTTCCACTAAATTAAATCATTAATTAAATCTTTTTAATTAGACTTAATTAATAGAAAATCATTAAGGACTCATAAACAACGTACAAAAACCCATCATAGAAGAACACATACAAAATCAAACTAAAAGGTTATAGTCATGAATTAACATCATTCAACGCATTGAGAGGGTACTAAACTCAGATACTTTTCCTAATTATCAATTAGGACAAATGGCTAAAGGGTTTAGGATTTGGACTTAAGATTTATCTCCCCTCTTACCATTGAGATAATGCGATAGGGTACACTCCTGGAAATTTAGGGAAGTTGATACCTGGTACTTGCAACTTGCATAAAATCCATGCATGTATAGACACAATGTTCTAAGCCAAACAAGCTATGACAAGAAGTGGTGCATTGTGTAGATCTCGACTAGTAGGTGACTATGACTCCCTTCCTTAACCACATCAGAAATGCCATACATAAAGAAAACAAACATGCACACCATACGCATGCAGTATGGGGTAAGTATCCATAAGAAAACACATGTGATAATAAACCATCTAACTAATCATCATCGATAACTAAAAATACTGAATAATCATCATACATAAAAGAAATATAGAGTACCAAGTAATCTCATCATATAATAAACTAAGTGTAAAACAATATCTATTAATCTCTAAAATAGTAGTACTAATCATCAAACATAAAATTGACCTAAAAGAGTTTGGCAATGATAGTAAAAATGTTATTTAGGGGTAGGCACTACATATATACCAAGCACATTATATACTGAGTAGTTGTATACACATCAAGTATAGATCTTACTGAGAAATCCAAGTTTAACTAAGTTAGAAGGACACCGAGTTACAACATTCCTACCAAGATAAACAAAGTATACAATGAGCTATGAAAAAATCACATAAATGTCTCGAATGACACCAAATCTTATGTGTTGATTACACCAAGTGTGAATAGAGATTTTTATAGACTAAGGAAATGATTTGGTAAGATTATCTAGTAAATGTAATTTGATTGCGTGTGATTCCAAGGCATAATGGAGGCCAATGAAAAAAAAGAAAAAGAAAGAAAGGAAGAAGGGTGATTCTAGATTGTTGATTTAGATCAAGAGAGAATTCCAAAATATTCCTAAACCCTAACTAGGTCAAGGATCAAAAGAGGCAAAATATACTTATTTAAGGACCTATACGGGACAATTTAATCTTGTTTCTATTGTTTTCGATAAAGTTATTTTCTATGAGAGGGTTGTACTAGATGTTTAAGGAGGAAATTCTACTACAGATTATAGATTCAAGTAGCATAAGGAAGAATGTGATATATAAGTCATTGGAGGTGATAAATCATCAAGAAGAAGAGGGATCTAAATAAGCAAAGCAACTGATGCAGGAGCATCCTGGGTGTAAGGATAATCTTCCATCACCCAAAAACATTTCTATTTACAGTTTTATGTTTTCAATAAGGGCTAATCTTGTACAAAGTTGCTATTTGTGGAATCATACTAATTTAAGTAATTTGGTCTTATGTGCTCAGATTGTTCTAATCTAATGAGTGGAGGTTCATCTTAGACATATCCATTTGCCATATTAGTTTCATTATCATATCATGTATTAGTGCAATTGTTACAGATTTTTGATATGAGTTTTGGCTCTCCAAACTTTAGGATCAGTGATGAAGGCCTAAATGGCTCTGCATTGAGGTCAAACCTCAACTGATGAACACTTGCATGATCACTTGATGTAGAACTTTAGTTGAGGATTTTGAAATGGGTTTATAATAGCCTATAGGGCCAACAATTTGTTAGCTATGGCCAGTATTGAAGTAATGTATGTTAGGTAAGGGAACTCAATTTTTTATTTGTGTTCTTTGTTTCTTATGAGATCAAAACAAAATGTATTTTGATTTCATTTGGTCTTTCAATGCATTTTGTAGGATCAAAAAAATGCACAAATGTTTTACTTTGTGAGTCACAAAAAATTAGATTTTTCATTCTAACATAAGATGGATATAAATGTGATTTATTTTCCCAAGTTATGTGAAGCAAGGTATCAAGATATGGAAACTAGGTAGTTTCTTTCTCACAAGATTTAAGAAATAAAATCTAAGATATTAAACTCATTTTGCTATTAATTTTTTCTGAAGCAATACTTGTTGTTCTTGTGAAATTTTGGAAAAATAATTATTATAAGATTTTTGAGTGTATTCAATGCAACGTTTTTCCCTAATCTTTTCAATTTGGTGTTTTATGAGGATTTTGAATATCTTATTTTAATAATTATTATTATTTAATTAGGTTATTAGGGTTACTGTGGATGTTCCATTTGAGAACATGCTTCCTACTTTATTTCTCTTGAGGTGCTAAATCACAATATACAAATTTGGTTATAGAGATATATTGACATTTGGGATAGAATATGACATGTACATTTGTGGATGATATTGAAGCGCTTGTGCATCATCAACCAATTTCAAACAATGGATCACCCATCGTGGTATGGGTTTTAGGGCATTGCTTTCAAGGAATAGTAAATTTAAAATTAATTATAAAGGCACAAATATTTTAGTTACATAACTTGAACACATATATTATATAAGAATTTTATATTTATTATTTTATTTTACTCCAACCATCTATTTTTTTGGGTTCTATAACATTACTTCTTTTGAATTTTTAAATATGATAGACAAGGATTTATTGAGTAGTTGAGGGAATGTATTCCCATTTTTTTAGGTGATTTCATGGATGTTTGGGGCCTTGAAGAGAATGTCCCTTTCTTTGCAGCATCTTTTTTTTGGAATTTTTGGGAAAATTTGTAAAGCTATTCTTTTATGTTGATATGTCCTTGGGCATGTCTGATATCCTTGGTACTTGGAACTTAAAGGAAATTTCCCTTCTATGACTTCCTTTTTTGAAAGTTTTACATCACTACTTTTCAAGAGGTCATCACCCCAAAGTTATGGATTTACCTTTGATATCCCAACATTTTCTTATTGTCCCAAGGACTTTTAAGTTTGCACCACATTAAATGCAAATAAAACCAAAAAATTGGGAATAAAATATTCAAACATTAGAAAAACCCCTACGAGAGGCTCAACAAGGTTTTGAATCTAAAAAATATTTCTAAAATCCACACTCATGAAATAGAGGAGGAACAATTTTCCAAATATCAATTGGATGATGAGTCAAATTTCTAAGCTTGTTGCTCAATACAATAAAGTGTTATAGTATCCATGATACTCATAATATAAATCATACATCGTATTGTGCCTATGATTATTGGTTAACAAATTAATAACAAAACTAATAAATTGGTAGTTTAGCTTCTTTTGGCTTATTTATGTTATTTCTAGTATTTGTAATTTATTCTATATAAGTATACAATTATTTAAATCTTTCATATTATTTTAATAGCCATATTTATGCTCCATCTATATTAAGTAGCATATTTAACAGTCCAATTTTTGTACTTTCCGCACAATGTGGTTGTGGTTGTACCTTTAATGTTCTAAATTCTCTTGTTAATGACTTCAAGGTTTACGACACATCAAATGCACAAAATATTAGAAAAAAAATTAACATTTTATAAAGCCATAAGAGAGAGGTCCAACAATAACTCCCAATTCAAAAAATGCTTCTAAAGTCCACACTCATAAAAATAAAAGAGAAGTGATTTTCCAGTTCAATTTGTAATCTTGTTGCTCAGTGTGTTGAAGTAATATAGTATACATGATGAATAAATCATGTATCATTTTATGTCTATGGTGATTGGTCAATTAGATTGTTGATATAATTCATCAATTGGTACTATAAATTTTAGAATTTTAGTAGTTTTGGCTTGTTTACACTATCTTTGATATTTTTTATTCATTTTATATAAGTATACAAATATAAATCTTATATATTATTTTAATAGCAATGTTTATACTCTATCTAAAATCTAATTTTTTTTTAATACCTATAACTTGTCTCTCTTCCTCATTTCTAGTGTTTATCCATCCATTAGAAGCTTAGATTTGATGAAGGAGAGTTAAACAAAAAGTCCTTCTTTGGTAAGAGTTAAGATTTAAGTTTTTGATGGCTAAATAGACGTTTCCCAGCTTCAGTGAATACTAATTTTAGATTCATTTTCCTATGGTCATGTTTTTAGTTGATTTATAGGCCAATTTTGATTGTGATTTGAAAGGACCAACTTATGTCAGTTGCTACAATGGACGCTAGCACTTGTTTTGTCTCCACAATCATTACCACTACTATTTGAGAACCACATTCATTTGTAATGATAATTCTCCCAAAATATGTATTGACCATCCATTGACAATTTGATGCAAACAAGGAATGGTGTTGAAATAACATAGTAGTATTCTCACAATATGTTAGTGTCTCATTTAGTGCATGTGTCCAGTGTGGGCACCGTAGGCCTTTATTTTAGTGTAAAGAAATCTTAGTAGTTTTAAATATTAATTTCAACTATGTTTCAGTTGTATTTTGAAGCTACACAACTCTAGAAACCCTTAGAAGTGCATTAAGTTGGTTTAGAGGAGTGAAGCCAAGAACCTCAAGGACAAGAAGAGGACAAATACCCATTTTGAAAGAACAACCTACACCTAAATGAGGTTCCCTTTTAATCCAAGAATCATCTCTAGTACAACTCACCCACCCTAGGAGATATCTCAATAGGTAGTGGTTTGGAGTGGTCTAAATCCACCAAAATTATCACATATGAGGTGTGAGAAAACATAAGCACATAATAAATATAATGTACATAATATGGTGAACCATGAATTGTAAAATTTAAACCTTATAATTGTGTAATATATAAATGAAATGTAATACAAACATGCCAAATTTATCAGTAGGAACCCTTGGGATTCCCTTATAATCCTTAATGCAAAATCATTCAATAGAAATGACAAAATTATTTTAAAGTTAATAGGCTTATGTTTGCAATGTTTCACTTGAAAAATTGCCAGCCCTTCTTTGTTGATAGTTTTTTTTTGGAAATGAAAAATAAAAAACCATCATGTTGGCCCTTACCTTTAATTGTTCGCTTTCTAATTATCATGCATGCTCTATATTTCTAGTTTTGTCTCCAATTTCTATTTTCCTCTCATTATTTCATAGATTTTATTTAGCATTTTATATAAAAACAAATTGTTTCCTCTAAAGTTCCATGATTTTATTCTCCATGATCTATTGAATGATATAGAACTTTAATTTTTTTTACTTTCATTTGCAAAGTACATGGTTCTCTTGTGCTAATGGTTTGGATGATCTATTGAATGATATAGAACTTTAATGTTTTTTACTTTCATTTGCAAAGTACATGGTTCGCTTGTGCTAATGGTTTGGTTTTACTTTAGTTATGTTATGTCATTGTTAAAATGAGGTGGGATATTTGTGATGTCTCTCTCATGTGGGAATTTGATTAAAATCGAGCATGTCATACCAAGCAACAGAGAAGTTGGTTTTACTATCACTACCATATGCTCAACAAGACTACATTTTGTATAAATGTCAAAGTGTTTTCATTTTTCTATGTGCTTTATTTCTTGCTGCTTCAAGATTTATTCACGTCTTGTGCTTGTCAATAAGATTGTTTAAAGTGTAGGGTTGTTAGATTTTTTCTTTGATTGGATTTGATTCCCAGATTTAATTATATGCTTAATCGACTAGATTTATGCTCTTAGAAAATTGCTCAATCTTGTATTTGTATTTATAAAGTTAGTTTGACTAAAAATTGTTTAATATTAATTTTTAAAACAAAGAAAAATATTGAACCAATACATGCCTTTGGGATAATTGAGAAATATATTGAACCAATATCATAATTATTCAATTTTTTGTAACACAAATTCTTTCGATAGTTCAGGATGATTGGGTATAGCCCACAAGTACTTGTGATTTTGGGGTTTTCGGTTAAAGACATGAATGCATGCCCAATATAATTAGATGAGTAAAAGACTTTTTAACTCAACACAATTTATAGTAGCTAATTAGTGTATGAGGGGAAATACACAAGGCCCAAAATTAAACAATAAAAATGATACACACAAAAGTTTTCAACAAATTAAAAATCTCATAAAAGAAGTGACAAGAAAAATAAAAGTGCTAGGGTGGTGCTATAGTCATGGATCCTTGATAGGTTGTTGCATGGAATAAGTGGTTGAATGAAAATAAACCATGAAAGTAAAAGGAGAATCAACTATACAATGACAATAATTTCTTTGTTATTTTGGTGTAGTTACACTCTGCTTCGTAAACCTTGATGGTAATGCATAGTTCATATACTATCAATAGTTGAGGGAATAAATCCCATGGGACACAAAACAAGCATAAACCAACTTCAAGGCAATGAATTTTCCATTATTATAATAATCCAATCCCTTTTCCTTTTTCAAAAATTAGGTACAAGATATAATCTTAAAGCCTAAATGAAGGAAATCCATGGTTGTTGATCTATCTGACATTAAGATAAGCTTATTTTTCTTGCACAATAGTAATAAAATTTCATCATTTTGTGGGAAAATATTTTGGGCTTGGAAAAGGTAACATGTGGTTTTGAATGCCTTATAGACACACAAATCTAAAGCAAGAGTATATTTTTGTAAGAAACACTTCAAGATAGATGGACCAACAATAGAAATCACAATATATAGGGATTTTATGGGTGTTTGATGGAGGAAGTTTAAATAATTCTTCTATACTTCATAATCATTTAGCCCTTGAGTTGCAAAAAAAATTTATATTTTGAAGGAAAATAATATAAGTAAAAGTTGTTTGCTATATTTAAATTTTTTTTATTTTAGGTCTCTAATTATTTAGCCATTGGTAATTTCTTTTGTTTAGGAATTGAGTATGCCTCTTCATAAGTTAGTTGGGTGTGATGCTATGATCAAAATATTATTTGAATGAAGACCAAGCCATCTTCTCAAGACAATTGAAACTTTACAAAAACACTTATTCAACATTTTGTACACTGATATTACAACCATAGAACAAATGATCCTTTACTCATTCAATGTAAAGGTATAGTCTATGATTGAATTTGTTCTTTTTTATATTACTATATTAAAAGTTTCTTTAATAGTTTGAGTGATATCATTAATATTCACCAAATATTTTCATAAAGGAAACTTAGTGTATCATTTATATCATTAATGATGAAAAGTTATCTATAATGATAGCAAGGAATTTACTAAAATGACATGAGTATAAAATATAAAATAAAAGTAGTTTATATTGTTTATGAGGATTTGTAGTAGATTTATGGATTACACTATATTTAGTTTTTTTTCCACCAACATTTTAGATTTCTAATTCCTAATCTAGTAAAAAATTATGTAATATGATTCAAAACATTAATAAACAACTCTTATTAATAATAGATAAAATTTAAGTCTACAAATTGATACCTCTTAAAACATTCTCTAATAAATACTATTCTCTAAATAAAAAAATATATCTACAAATTGATATCTGCATTTTATTATCTCTATCATCTACTTAATGTTTCATAAAAAATAACTTATCAAACAAACACTTGGCTATTTTCCTCCCACACATTAATCTATTTATTTGTCTCGTCCCTTTTTGATGATTCATTGTTATATTTGCAGTACTTGTTTAGATCTTCTTTGCATTACTTTTATAATCACTAAAGAAACTAAACTGTTATTTGATCAACTATCAAAGGCTTCAATAAAAATGGATCCTTATTATATTAGAACATGTGATGGTTCCTCTTTGAAAAAATATGCTACTAAGCCTTGACTTTCTTGTACTTTTTATTGTTTACTTCATACTATATGAATGTCAAACTTCTTGTTACAAATTCACCTTTCCTTTAGAAAAAAATTATGGATTCAATTTTTATTTTGTCTTGGCCATGCAATTATACCAATTTATTATTTAACAATGTACCACAATATGATAACTTCATTATTTGATCACCAAATTTCATCATGCGATACAACAAATCATTCCTATTGGCTCATCATTGCACATACAAAAAACACAAGTGCTAGTTCTATGCATTTAATGCCTTATGTCAAGGACTTTATATATTTATTTCAAGTAAAAAATTATAGTCTTCTAAAGTGATTCTTCTATAAATTCAAATCCTTCTTCCTGAAAATACATTAACATTATATACAAAAAATAAAATAAAGTGAAATGCCCATCTTCACATGTTTCTATAAATAATATTCATGAAATAGAGTATATGAGGTGGGACTAGATCTTTTGCTATGATTACTATTGATAAAAGATTGATACAAGTATGAGCATGTGTTTCAATCATTGTCTTGTCCCTAATGTTAAACCTACTATTGGCTAGAGAGACAATTTCTTAGTTGATCTAAGTACTATCATTTGTTTGATTGATGAAGAGGATTTGATTAAATGAGATAACAAGAGCATCTAACGGAAAGGTTGAATTATGATATGAAAAAGAAGTATAAGGATTAGTTGAGACAGTGATAACTTAGTGGATTGATCATCTACTTAAGGTTGCAAAGGATGGATATAGTGATTAAGTTCATAAGAACAAGTGAAACGAGTTAAGTCTGCTAAGCTTAACAAACTGCACAGTAGGTGCCAAGCAATATTAGTTTAAGTTGAGTAGAAAACCAATTGGAGTCAAGTAAAGTTGATTTTTAGTGTATGCCGAGTGAATTGTAGACAATACCGAGATAAGTGAAACTTAGTGGTTGCCAAGTGAAGTTTAGTTGATGCCAAGCATCAATAAACTTTAGTTTGTGCTAAGTGATTTGATAGAGGATGCTGAGTAATGTAGTATGTGTCGAGCATTAGAAGTAAGTTAATGCTAAGAGAAAACATTATGAGTTTGATCATGAATTTGATTAATCTAAAATGATAAGTTTGATTTCTTGGATTATGTGAACCACGTAGAAGATAAACTTGATGAGCTGGTGGCATAGAATTCAAGGAAACCATTTTGAGTTGAATTCAAGGAGGATTGTGAAGGAAGTTCCTAGAGGAAGCAAGAATAGAAAGATGGTAAGATTCAATGAATCCTAGCTAATCTTGGAATGAATGATTTTGGTTGAGTGAAAAAATATCTAAATTCTCTTTATAAGGGAATGCAAGGTCAAATGAAACTATTGGCATATGCGAGAACCCAAGGAAGACAAGGAATCTAGGGCATTGTTTCATATGGTGGCCTAAAGAAAGTTTATGCAATTGGCATGAAAATTAGGAAGACTTAAGAGGATGAATGCTTGAAGGATGAACAAGCTCTCAGAGTTGAAGAGAATGAAGCCAAGTAGAATGGAGGATTGAATAGAGATCTATAACCTACAAAGTGAGTTGTATTTTGTTATTAGATCAAGCCTTAATACTACTCTCTAATAATTGTACCAATTTAGGTAATATCCTTTAGATTAAGGTTGACCTAATAGCCATTTGTAAATCTTTTACCTAGGTGGCATCCTAATGGAATGGCCTAATGTCCTCTACCAAGGCTCCCTCCTAATAAGGTGATTGAAATCCTTTAATCGGGTCACATTTAAAAATGTGTATTATAACCTTTGATAGGGTTGACCTTTCATAGGGCATCATTTTAGAAGAGTGAAAATTACTAGCATGTTATTGGCAGTTTTTCCTAAATTAGGTTTCCACATAAAATCCTAGTGTCATATGTGTGAATGATTCTATTGTGTTTCATGTTTACATTTCTATAAAATAGTTTTGACCTAGGACATTAATCTACAAGTTTATGATTTGAATGATCAAATGGATGCATGCAAGGTTTATAAGAAGAATTTATATGCACCAGTATTGTTAAGTTTCATTGGGAGTTTTTGGACTTTGGATAACTAATTCACCCCCCTCAGTTATTCTAGACTATTCCAACAATTGGTATCAAAGCAATGGTTGCTTGTGAGAGATAGTTTCAAGGTACTATAAGTCAAAGATCATGATGCTTAAGAGAGAGGTACCCAAGCTTAACAAAGAGAACTTTCCTGCATGGAAAAGTTTGATGAAGCTACACTTAGGAGGACATGGAGGTCATGCATATACTACCATTTATATTGAACATGTTGGCCCTCTTGGAGCCCTCACTGCTAAAGATCTAAAAAGAAGAAAGAACACAATCAGGCAATGTTGGAAACTACATTTGCCCTAGATTACTTAGAGTATGATGACATCAAAGGTTGTGACTCTACAAAGAAGATGTGGGATGCTCTTAACACCATCTATGGAGGAGACAATTTTTTTTTGAGAACCAAAGCAAAAAGTCTCAGAGGTAAGTTCGATGATATGAGAATGGAGGAAGGTGAGAATATTGCTTAGTATTGTTTTAAAATAAAAGAAGTTGTGAATGCCATAAGAGGATCTATTGCTAAGATTCATGAAGATACTATATTGAGTAAAGTATTGAGGATATTTCTACCCATCTATGCTATTACAATTTCTACTATACAAGAGTTGAGATGTGTGCCTGGCAATTATCTAACTCTTGAAGGTTTGGTAGGTAGGCTCACTGCTTCTGAACTCTAAATTTAATAATTTCAAAACTGAGAATGTTGAATCTACTTTTAAAGCTAAGGCATCATTGAAAGAATTGTTGGAAATAATCAGGACTAACAAGGTTACTGAGAGGGGAGGGGTGAATTAGTAACTCTAAAACTTTAAATCAATTCAGCATAATAACATATTCACCATTCATTCATCTAATCTACTGTATGCATGAAAAGATATAACACATGAACACACTGATTTGGTGACTTAGAAACCTTCCAATTAGAAAGTAAAACTAGGGTGGGGATGATGCCCACAAAACTTCAATATTGCAGTATAAAGTTGGCCTTTTAAGGCTTACAATGATCACTTCTGGTGATCTACCCTGTTAGGAGCAAGTAGGATTGCTAGATCCACCTTGTTAGAGGATTTACAAACATACAATGAAGTATGCACTCTGTTAGGAGATTCACAAAAGACTGTTAAGTCTACCTTGTTAAAGGATTTACAAATTAATTCACCTTTTAGGATGAAGTAGTGGATCTAGTTACAACTGATTGCTGATAAGATCTTTTATGCACTGATCACCTGATGTGATAGATATAACTTTTTTGCATCTATGTTGACCTTGTTGTATTCCTCTGTTCTGTTGCTGATTCACTTTCACTCTTCTCAAAATATTGCAATACAACACCATACAACTATATACAACATTTTTTCATATTTTACAAATGATATAATACATTATATATATACCATTCCAATATTTACACTGGTAAGGTTGGCCAAACACAAGTGAACAAAACATTACTGAGTCGGCCAGATAGTAGAAAACTCGGGTTCCTCAAACTAACTGGGTGACCTTCTGATACTCAGGATCCACTACAATACATTGCATCATCATGCACTTGGTAAGAGTAGAGGCATGGTCCATACTAATCACTCTAAGTAGCTTGGAACTTGGTAACCATTGGTGACTTGGTGAATATTGTGTCACTCAGTAAAAACTGAATCCATTGATAACCTTCTTCACTTGGTAAACACTGATTCCTTCATTTACCTTGTTCACTCGGTAAACACTAAGTCCTTCCTTTAACGTAATCACTTGGTAAACACTAAGTCCTTTTTTTACCTTCATTACTCGATAAACACTGATTTCAACTGATGACTTGGTGAACACTGAGAACTTGGTAAACACTGCTGAACTTCCCATTTGCTTGGTGCCATTGTTCAGAATGGTATGAACTGTTCTGCTTGGTAACCACTATTGAATGCTCAATATGAACTATAGAATGAGTGATGAGCTTGGTAAGCATTCAGAATCAAATAAGTGTTGTAACTAATGACAAATATATCATAATTCCAACAATCTCCCCCTTTGGCATTAGTGACAAAAACAGTTATGAGCCAAAACTTAGATACAACATCTGACAGACTAACGTCTGATTCTACTGAATATACATGGCTTCCTTACACATAACTCCCCCATACAATATACACAAAGTATTTACATGAGTTATATGACTTTTATTCATAGTATCTCTTTGTCCCTTTTGTACATTTATCTCACCAATATGTATTTTTGAGTATCTCTTTCTCCCCCTTTTTGACAATAATGCCAAAGAATAAAATAATGTATTTACATAGAGACACCAAAATGTGAGATAAACTCAGAATGTACCTTGAGAATGAGTTGCAGAGTCTTATCCCAATTCTCTTGCAAGATTTTGCATGTGGATAGAGCTACTTGAACTTCTGCAGAAAGTCCAATCACATGGTCTACAACAAAGAAATTGTTGTCATGGATCAATGTTTTGGAGTATGCAATATGTTTCTACATTGTGTCGATGATAGAAAGAATCATGTTCTGGATATCTAGTAGTGTAGACCAAATCCTTCCTTCTTCTCTAAACAACTCTGCCTGCTTCTCTGACAAAAATTTGATCCTAAGGTGATGAGATGAGCTTGAACTGGGGTCAAGCTTCGGCTTTTGTGCACTTGCCTTCAGATCCTCATCTATCTTATTCAATTTCTCTCTTATCTCCTTAGTATACTCGGTAACATCATAAAGCTTAGCAAAAAGATATGTTACATTATTAAAAGAATTTTCAATGTTGGCCAAAAATGTGGTTAATTCAACCTATTTTATTGCTATATGCTGAGAAATGTGCTCAAGCACCTTATTATCAAACTTCTTTTCTGCATTCTCCATCAACTTTTCTTGACCAGAGATATCCTCATTGAATTTATTAACTACCTCTTCTAATTGTAACAAAATGTGTTGAGAAGTATCAACATCAACACC
Organism: Cupressus sempervirens; assembly: GCA_028749045.1. Lineage (NCBI taxonomy): Eukaryota > Viridiplantae > Streptophyta > Pinopsida > Cupressales > Cupressaceae > Cupressus > Cupressus sempervirens. The sequence continues at coordinate 815,454,373 of CM053790.1, forward strand.
TGTAGCCTCAATAATAATATTCTTCGCTCCTTCAATAATATTAAACACTCTATCTCTCTCATTTCTTAGTTTTTTATGCTTTTCCTTTAGATCTATATGTTGACTGAGAAGTCTTAGTTCATCAATTAAAGTAGTATCCAGATCTATCTTGGGAATGACAATTTCATTATCCAAGTCTACATCCTCATCCATTGTCTTTCTTGTAAGCAAAATTTTTAATGGAATCTTTGGTTTTTCTGCTGTGCTAACATCTTTGCCTTTGAAAATAGAGACAATAGTTGATGAGGCTAGACTGGTTGTCAAAACAGGAATAGGACCAACTAAAGGAAGACTGAGAGAAGTGCTAACTATGGGAAAAATTGATGTTCCCATATCCAAAACTGATGTACAAATTGGAATATTTGCAGTAGAAGAGCTGACTGGAGCAAAAATTGGACCCAATGTGGCTGGGGGTGACAAAATTGAAGTGAAAATTGGAAAACTTACTATACATACTATAGGAGGAATTGATACACCTGATGTAGTGACTGCTACAATGGATGACTCGGTGAATGAATATATTGCCTAATACTTGGTAGATGAAGAAGTGATCTTCAGCTTGGTAGATGAAGTACTTGATACTTCCATTGTGGATACCTGGAGCTAAGAGGTGACTGGAGGAGTTTGAGCTAATGGTGTCTCTATGGTGCTCATAATCTTGCTCGAAGAACCTATCTCCATAGATTTAACAATTTTAGGTGGAGCGTGAGGAAGGGAGGCAATGACAGCTACTGCAATTTTAACTGGATCATCCTCCTCCTCAACTGCTTCTTCCTCCTTTTCTTCTTCTTCCTTCTCCTTCATTAATTGCTGGAGATCTTCATTAGTTACATCCATGGTGATAGAGTTATCACCATCCACATCCTCTTCATCATTACTGTCATCATCCTTGATTTCCACAGGTTCATCACTTGGCTTATACAGTTTATAAGTATCATTCCAAACATCAGTTGCATTCTTAACAACTGGTCCAATATTTTTTAACAATATGAGACATGTATTGAATCTCATATTCATTCTTCCTTCCTGATCCTTCATTTCCTTTTTGACTTCTGCATCTTTCAGGATAGGTACCAGTTCTCTTAATTTCTGTTAAAAAATTTCTCTAATAGTTTTCTCGATGTTATCCCATCTTACCTTTATTTTATCAAACAATATTGCAAAAATTTGGGAGACAAATTGGTTTGGGGAGAATTTCCAAGTTCCCAACTTCTCCATTACCAGATCTTCAATTTCCTTTTGCTCAGTAGGAGTCCTGGATTCATACTTTAAGGCTTTAAAGTTGCTGATTCCTACACCAATCTTAAGTTGTTTTAGCCTATCTACAAATGTGAGAGGAGGCTTGCTAAACACAACTTCACTTTCCTTATTTCCTTTCCTTGTTCTCCTTGTAAATACTGCTTGAGGTTTGGTAATGATTACCCTACCTTTCTTCTTCATAGGCTCTACCTCCTTTTCTGGTTCCTCTTCTTCAGATTCTTCTTCTTCTTCATCCTCAACTTTTCCTTTGGTAAGCATTAGAGGTCCAGTGTCAGTTTTCAATTTTTCTATCTTCCTCTTTCCCTTGGAGATTTCCTAGGGAAGCTTGATCTCAAGTACTATTCTTACCTTTGCCTCATCAAATGTTTCGAATGCAGGCAATTTGGGATCCACTAGTTCATTTACTAGTGCCTCAATGATATCTATAGTTTCATCAATGTTCACTTCATAGGGAAGTGATTTTACCCATGCAATGTGGGGTTTGACTACCTATATATATACTTTTTCACAGTCAACCATGAAACATACATCTTCCTTATAGTCTTCAATAAGTTTAGGAGGAATCTTGAACTTGTTGTTCATTCTCTCCTTGAAATATTCAAATTAGTTATCCATAACCTTATCAAAATTTACACCCATTTCTGTAATAAACTCATTTATCTGATACAAAATTGGAACATCTTTTCTCCATACAACTGTACCTTTAGAAGGGAAAAACTTTTGTACATAGAAAAATAAACAAACTAACAAAGAACCAAATTTATAGGGGTTGGTCTTTGAGGTCCTTATACTATCCATGTTCTTATTTAGTTTCTTCAATAGCACATCTGCTAGGTCAAACTCCATGTTCTTCTTCACAACCTTATAGGCTAAGTCCATAGCCTCATAGGGCACACTACTCAATCTACTGGAACTATACAACTTGTATGCAATTACACTAATTCCAAATTTTAGCTCTATATTTGATACATTGTTAAGTTTCAGTCCTCTACAATCCCATTCAGCTAGGGTTAACTTCTGAAGTTCATCCCAACTTAGGGTTTTAGTGGTTTTGGATTTGCTCAACATAGGTAAACCTATAATTCTGTGAATCATCTTCTTTGTAATCAGAGCAAGTTGCTCTAACCACAATTGACCATTATGAACATGGCTCAAAATGTATCTTATCCATTTTACTTGGAAATTTCTTGGCAAATGTGGGATATGGGTTAAACCTTTGGTTTCCAGATGTTTGAACTCAAGTTTAAGGGTTCCATCCATGCATAACTTAGTTAGGGCATTATCCATATCTAGTGTCCCTATCTCTTGAATAGTGTATTTGAAATGAGTATGAATGTCATTTATAAGTAGCACCTTGGGTGGAATCTGTGATTGAGCTCCATGCGGGTCAAGCGATTCAGCTATGGTGGGAACGAACTTGAAGCTAGGTGCTTTCCATTCGACTCCCTTCATAAGCATTTCAGAGCCCCTCTTTGCCTTGCTACTGTTGTGCTCGTGGATGCCATTGCTGCTCAATAAGTGAACAATTTCGTAAAACAAATTCTTCACTGGAAAATCACTTAAAATTGCTTGAACTCACTTGCGTTCTCTTGGAAATCTCTTCGCTCTATATATTCTAAGTTCACGGTGAAAAATTTGCCATTAATGCTCAGTAGATGCATCACAGTGAACTATGTCTTGTATCTGAAATATTGATTTGTCATTTGCACTCCTTCATTCTGGAATTGCTTAGGATATGGGTTGAAGATGCAGTCCCTGATCCTCCTTGATGAGTCTAATTAGAAATGGTGTAGTCACCCACTTCTTGAGTGACATTGCCATCATTTGAACTTTCTAGTTCGGTAGATTTAGGAATCCACTGTTGTCTCATCTATTTTTGAATGTTGTCAGCTCTGGCTTTCTTTTCATCTTCAACTCTTCCTATGTTCATGCAATTCTTGGATATATGACCAAGTTTAGTACATGTATAACATCTTATGGTAGTATCTTTCTTCCTTAGGTGATGCCTTGTACAGTTTACTCCAATGTGTCCATATTCTCCACAATAGTGACATTTGCACCAAGTATTGTAGTCCCAACCAAATAATGCTTCGATAATTTGTTCTGCTAGATTGAATGATTTAGATCTACACTCAAATGCCTTGTGACCTTGTTTCTTCCATTTGTGACATTTGCCTTCAAATTTTGGTTTCTCTTTGCATTCATTGGCTTTGTGACCATGTTGATTGCAATTGTAGCATTTACCATTGAATTTTCCTTTACCACTGGTCCAACATCTGTTAGATGTATGACCTATCTTGCCATAGTGATTGCAAGTAGGTCTTTGATTCTTTTGGGAACCTTGTTTGGAAGATTCACCTTCTTCATTGTATCCAAGGCCTACTTTACCTTTTTGTCTATGAAGATTCTACTCATTTTGCTGATTCAATTGATCCACATCTGTTTGAGATTTTATCATCCTTTCATTGACTTACTTTTCAATATTTAAGTCATTTTCCAAAATTTCATTGATTTTTCTTTCAGATCTTAAGTCACTTTGTAAGCTTTCAATGATTTTTCTTTCAACATTCAGATCATTCCTTATTCTTTCATTTTGTGCTTTGAGAACTTTGATTTCTTCATTTGCATTGGAAAGTTGATCTATAAGATCCTCATACTGAAGGGATTAATTTTGAATTTCATTGTTCCTCCCTTCTATCTCATCTTGCATCGTGTTCCTTTGTTCCAAAATTTTACATAACCTTGTTGACTGTATCTCTTGTTCTCTTCTTAGCATTCTTGCTTCTTCTTGCAGAGATCCATTCTTCTCTAAGAGTTCTTTGATTGCATTATTTGCCTCATTAGCTTCATTTGAACTGCTTGATGGTAAAAGGTCTTCAATCTTTTCTTCAACATACTGATGATCATTCATTTGTCTTGCAAGGTCCTTCCTTCTTTTTAGAGATTGAGAAAGATGCTCCTTTGCTTCTTTGAGTTGAGCCATGGCCATTTCCAGATCTAGCTTTTCATTCTCAATAGATTTTTCAAGTCTAAATATCTCCATTTTCCTTGATCTTTGCTCAAGCTGCCAAACTTTATCCTAAGAACCACAATGCTCTGATACCAATTGTTGGAAATAATCAAGACTAACAAGGTTACTGAGAGGGGAGGGGTGAATCAGTAACTCTAAAACTTTAAATCAATTTAGCATAATAACATATTCACCATTCATTCATCTAATCTACTGTATGCATGAAAAGATATAACACATGAACACACTGATTTGGTAACACAGAAACCTTCCAATTAGAAAGTAAAAATGGGGTGGGGATGATGCCCACAAAACTTCAATACTGTAGTATAAAGTTGGCCTGTTAAGGCTCACAATGATCACTTCTGGTGATCTACCCTGTTAGGAGCAAGTAGGATTGATAGATCCACCTTGTTAGAGGATTTACAAACATACAATGAAGTATGCACTCTGTTAGGAGATTTACAAAAGACTATTAAGTCTACCTTGTTAAAGGATTTACAAACTGATTCACTTGTTAGGATGAAGCAGTGGATCTGGTTACAATTGATTGTTGATAAGATCCTTTATGCACTGATCACCTAATGTGATAGATATAACTTTTATGCATCTATGTTGACCTTGTTGTAATCCTTTATTCTGCTGCTAATTCACTTTCACTATTCTCAAAATATTGCATTACAACACCATAAAACTATATACAACATTTTTTCATATTTTACAAATGATATAATACATTCCATATATACCATTCCAATATTTACACTGGCAAGGTTGGCCAAACACAAGTGAACAAAACATTACTGCGTCGGCCATATAGTAGAAAACTCGGGTTCCTCAAACTGACTCGGTGACCTTCTGATACTTGACATCCACTAAAATACATTGCATCATCATGCACTCAGTAAGAGTAGAGGAACGATCCATACTAATCACTCTAATTAGCTTGGAACTTAGTAACCATTGGTGACTTGATGAATATTGTGTCACTCGATAAAAACTGAATCCATTGATAACCTTCTTCACTTGGTAAACATCGATTCCTTCATTTACCTTGTTCACTCGGTAAACACTAAGTCTTTCGTTTATCTTGATCACTCGGTAAACACTAAGTCCTTTGTTTACTTTGATCACTTGGTAAACACTGATTTCAACTGATGACTCGGTGAACACTGAGAATTTGGTAAACACTACTAAACTTCCCATTTGCTTGGTGACCATTGTTCAACATGGTATGAATTGTTCTACTCGGTAAGCACTATTGAATGCTCGGTATGAACTGGAGATTGAGTGATGAGCTCGATAAGCATTCAGAATTGAATAAGTGTTGTAACTAATGAAAAATATATCATAATTCCAACAAGAATTTGGTGCAAAGAAGAAGAAAAAGGTAAAAGTTGTTTCCAGTGATAATGATACCGAGGAAGAAGATCTTGATCAGCTTGAAGCACTATTGGCTAGAAAATCTTATAGAGGCAAAGGAAAATACAAAGATAAGATGCCTATTATATGTTATAACTATAGTGAAGTTAGTCATATTGCTACCAGGTGTCCAGAGAGGAAGAACAACAAAGGTGGAGATAGGTTCAGAAGAAGAAAAGATGAGAACAACAAAGAAAGAAGTCCTACTACATTGCTAAAGAAGAATCAAATGAAGAAGCTAATGATCATGAGGATGAATTTGTTTATGTTATAATGAAAGATGAATATGATGAAGATGAGTTAACTAAACTTATATCTTATGCAAATAAGCGTGACAAATGGATCATTGATAGTGGATCTTTCAATCACATGATACGAGATAAAAGTAAGTTCAATTCCCTTGTGCATTATAATGGAAATAGTGTTAGATTTGGGAATGATGCACCATGTCTTATCATGGGAAGAGGATCAATTAAGTTAATAGATAAGATCATTTTTGATAATTCTTCTTATGTGGAAGGTTTGAATTAAAATTTGTTGGGTATTACATAATTGAATAGTATTCGTTATAAGGTTGAATTTGGAAATAGAAAAGCCAAGATTTATGATGCTAATGGAGAACTAATTGACAATGGTGATTAGAATAGAGGTAATATTTTCTATCTTGATATGAAGGATGCTACTTTTCTAGTGGTATAGTTTGATGATATATGGCTATGGCATAAAAGACTATGTCATATTAACTTTGATAGTTTGGTCAGTATTAGTAAGATGAAGAAGGTAAGAGGTTTGCCAAAATTGAAGAAACCTAAAAAATACTATATGTAAACAATGTCAGTTAGGAAAGATGACTAAGTCAAGGTTTAAGAGTAAAACTTATACTTGAAAAGGTATACTTGAGCTAGTTCATACTGATTTATTTGGACCAATCAATGTACAAAGTTATAAAGGTGACAAGTACATTATCCTATTTGTTGATGACTATTCGAGGATGATGATTGTTATGTTTTTGAAGCACAAATCTGATGCATTTAAAATTTTTAAGTGGTACTTGACTAGAGTGGAAAAAGAAACTGACAAAAGCTTGAAATGTCTAAAATCTGATAGAGGTGGAGAATTTACATCAAATGAGTTTGAGAAGTTCTATAATGATAGAGGAATCAAAAGATAGACTTTTGCACCAAGAACCCCTCCACAAAATGGAATTGCTGAAAGGAGAAACAAATTTGTGATGGATTGTGCTAGAATATTGATGATGGAGAAAAATGTTGCTTTGAAATACTGGAGAGAGGTTGTAAGTACAATTATCTATACCTTGAATCGTGTGAAAGTCAAAAAAGGCACTCATTCAACACCTTTTGAATTATGGTATGGATAATCACCCAATGTAAAATATTTTAAGGTATTTGGAAGCAAATTTTATATTCTTAAGGATAATAGGAATGGAAAACTTGATGCTAAAAGTGAAGAAGGTATATTTCTAGGCTATTCCACAAGGAGAAAAGCTTATAAGTCTTTAGATTCTAACATAACAAAGTTGTGGAAAGTGCAAATGTGAAATTTGATGAATACACAGAAGTACATGAAGCAAAACCTACAAAAGAATTTGAAGATTACAAATATTTTGTATACTTTTATGATGACATGATTGAGGATGTTGTTGTGAACCATGTAACAAACCAACAACATCAAGTCTTAGTGACTACCAAGTCACAGATAGTGAATGTTGAGATGCATTTAGGAATCAAATTGCATTCAAGAGTCGAGTTGCAATTAGGAGTCAAGTTACAACATGAACTTGAGGTACATTCTAACAATGAGATCAATACACATGAAACAAAGATGCTAATTTACTTGATAGAGAAGCACACAATGATTTTGAAGTTAAAAGATCCATTGAATAAAATAGAGAAAAACCAAGATTGTTAAAATATGTCAAAAGACATCACCCTATCATACAGATTAGTGGAGATAAAGAGGCTAGACCAATGAAAAGAAATAAGTTGAGAAATGATACATGTCTATTGAGCATGCATGAACCTAAGATAGTTAGGGGTACACTAGAGAATGATGACTGAAGTAAAGCCATGCAAGCAAAGATTGAGCAAATGAAGAAGAACAAAACTTGGTAACTTGTACCAAGACCAAAAAGCAAGAATGTTATTGGTACCAAGTGGGTGTTTAGGAATAAGTTAGATGAAAATGGTGGTCACAAGAAATAAGGCAAGACTATTTTGCAAAGGTTATGCTCAAGAAGAAGGAATAGACTATGCATAAACATTTGCCCCTGTTGTAAGACTGGAAGGAGTAAGAACTTTGCTTTCTTATCAGGGATAACTTTAAGAAACCCGCCTTTGGAAAAATGTATAAATTTTGGCAAATCAAACATTAGTTTAGGGGAAAATAATTAATTTCTATTGGAAAATTAATTTTTTTGAGTACTATTGGCGTTGAACACTACTGAACAACAAAATGCTCAATACCAAAGTGATAATAATCACATAATCTAAGGGTTAGCTACTTCCTATTAACAATAATGTGTGTAAACCATTTGGATCCAACTTCAAAAAAACCAAGCATGCTTTTCTACTCCTTCGGCTCTGTAGAATCAAGGTGGGTATACCTAGGGGATGATTCAAATGCATACTGTTGTATGAGAATTATATTAGTTTCATTCTGATTCTCATCTTCTATCTCAGACACATACACAATTTATCCATTTCTTGACATTCTCAGATTCATATACATCCATCATAAGCAGATTTGGTCACAATTCTCATTGGGTTTACAAATATTTCTGGAAGTAGCAACTACCTAAGACTCATAAATTAGATATAAATGAGTGCTGACCAACATTCACAACCTTGAACAAAATGAAATAAAATTGACTTTTATTTTATGATTCATTGAATATGTAGTGGTAGAATTTACTCTCACTCTCCTCCAATTCATGTGAGTAGTGCCTTATCCATTGGGCAGAAATTTAACTATTGACAGGAGATCTAATTCAAATAACTTGTAAATGAATCCATCAATTGTAATCACCCATTTCTATTCTTATGAAATATCCATTTCATAAACTCATAAAATCTACTGATTTATTGAAGAATTTACATAATTCCTTGAATTAAAAGTAACAATAGAACCAACATACAACCCATCCAGACTGCATTCAAACAATTAGACCTAATTGAAATGACTTCAAAGAAAACAAACTCATAAAATGGAGATAGAAATTGGTGACGTACCCCTTTGTATTATCCTTTTAGAAGACCGATACAATGACCAATAAAAACTAAATGAAAAGCCCTAAATGTCTTGCTAATTCTATCATTTCTATATATTATCAAAGAGTACACAATTGAAAGTAAACCCAAAACAACTACATACAACTGGATCGATTGTATTTTTCTTGAAAGAAGCAAAAATTATACAAGCCTTCAGATGCATCAGAATGCCTTGAAAAATAATTTATATAAGCATGAGTTGCACCAAAAAAAGGGAAAAATGTGACTAGTAGGTGTCCTTTTACAACAAGGAATACAACAAACTATTAAAATATCCTTGTACCTTAAGCACAAAAAGAAACAATAGAAACAGTTGCATATGATAGTTGGAGCATCAAATCTCCAAATTTTGTCCTCATCTTCAACTACCCCCTATTGGTAGAGCCTTTATTTTTTCAATTGCCTCCCATACAATGAATTCACTTTTTGTTGGCCACTCACATGCTTTGATGGTTGTTAATTCACCAATAAACTTTTGCCACTAGCATTTGTGACTACCTTCCCCTTTGTTATGAATCTATTCATTTTAGTTTCAATCTTGAATAGAGTATCAATGAGTTCATTTAAAGAAAACTCATCAGTGTCAACTTCAAAAATAGATACCACCTATGGCAAGTTTGCAATATGATCAAAAGAACTAGACCATTCATTCCAATCTTTTATTTGGCTATCAGAATTAAGGATTGAAAGGATTAAGGAATAAAAACCATTGATCAACACTTTCATCTTATTCTAAATGATTTTCAATTTTCTTGTAAAGAATTGTAGCAAATCCTTTACTTTATCCATACCCTCTTTAACAGAAATGACCTTATCAAGAAGGTCTAGCTTCTTAGCTAACAAAGGTATCAATCTATCAAAAAATTTCATGTAAGGTCCCCATTGCTGGAAAATGGGGTCAAACCAAATTAATACTTCTTTGCACATTTTCTCAGTAGCTTGTAAATTGGTGAATGCATTATATGCATCTTGAGAGATTCTCTTCAAGATGCCTACCCTATGACTCAACATACTTACCATTACACCCCTTTTGGTGCACCATTAGTTTGAGGAACCTCACCTTTCACATTTACCACTAGTACTAGCACTGTTACCCCTATGATATATCCTATTTATGGACTTCTACTTCAACAGTGTGCCTAACCTCTTCCACACTCACTTGTGCATGTTTTGCCTCTATTGCAGTTTTGAGTTGGTCCTTCAAAGATGTAACTTCCTCTTCTAGCCTCTAAAATTTTCCCTCCAACTCTTCTATTCATACAACTTCCTAACATCCAAGCATTCATTATAAGTAGCAACAAGCCTATCCTCAATTTGATCCATCTTTGCCTCATTCATGAATGCAAAGTGTTTAACCATGCTAGAAATCTCTTTGCTTGTAGTATTGTCAAATGTCCAAACAATCATATTACCCTGAGCAGTCTTCTCTACATTCATCATTTTAGGTTTGTTAGTTTTAGGGGCAACACTCCATACAACTAGGGTTGTAGTATCTATAATAAAACTTCAAACCTTCACTACTACTGGCCTCATAACTGATTGCCTTGTCTTGCCTCTTGATCTGGTCAAGTACAAAGGCCATTTTAATGTCCCATCCTAGCACTAAAATCATGCCACTTCTATGTACCAACTTCCTAGGTTCTGTAGGGGTCATTGTCTCATTGTCTGGATCATATGCTAGCAATTTATCCACTAATTCTTTATTCTTCTTAGGATCTTCTCTTGGCATAAGGCTTAGTGTGAGCTCATTTTGCTTAATTCTATAGAAAATTTTTAAAACTCAAATGATTTAATGAAATCATCATCTTCCATGAATTTCTCAAATTGGATGAGTCTATCATCCAATCTAGAGGCTGAAATTTGTAATTCAATTGAAGCTCTGCCTGCCTCTGTTGCCCTCTCATGCAAGTAATTTTTTCTAATATTAGAAAAATACTGATCATTTCTTGGTATGACTTGTAGGGCTCTACTCACCACCCTCTGTAGGATATGCATGGTTTTCTATCTCTTGTTTCCTTTAGCCACCCATGTAGAAGATGATGGTTGTTCCTCCTCCTCAACATCAATTTCCAATTGGACATCAGGCTCAAGGGATTCTCTATTCACTATTGCCTCTTCTCCTACTAGCTCACTTGGAATTTGGCCCATGATATAATCAAAATTCTCAACCATTTTCCTCAAATTCTCATGATATGGGATTTTTGTGCAAAAACCCTTGAAGTTTGGGTTGGTCCTTTTCAAGGCATCCTCCACCTTTTTGATTTCACAATACTTTCCTAGTAACTCATCAGATTCCCCTATTTCTACTATATTAGAAATTAAATATTTCATAGGGATAGGTTTACTGGGAGGCAAAATATAACTTCTAATAGCCTTTACCTCATTGGTTACATAATTGTTTGGGTCATACATTCTATAGGGTCTAGTGGCAAATTTTTACTGGCTTAAATATTCACTAAGCTCCTCATAAGAAATCTTCCAAATTATAAAATCTCCTACTTTAAAGCATCTATAGACAAATGTAGGTTTATGTAAGGAAGGAAGAATCATCTCTTTGTTCATCAATAAAAATTTCCAAAAGAATTCAAAAATAGCTAACCTAGGAGGTAGATATTTGGATAATATATGAGGTGGCTGTGGGCATGCACAAATTCTCATCAAGGTACACTCATTAAACAAAAATATATCACCCCAATTATGGTCTAGTTTTATTTTTCCATCCAAAAAGGAAAGTCTAAGTAATGTTTTCAAAACATTAGGGGCCCTAAAAAAGGTATGATCTACCATTCTTATGATTGCAGCACTAAAAAAATTGAAAAATATAATTGCATTTGAATAATGAAAATTTCTATCCCAAATATGAGTCCATAATTGCATAGGCAACTCACCAAATTTATCAGACATTTGACCAATGAAATCCTGACTGATATAACCAATGTTCTTGTACAAGATCAGGTGCATTAGCAATGAGTAATGAGGAAATTTGAAGTCCTTCATCTCTCATTTCTTGGCATTCACAATTTGATGGTGCATGCTCTCAATAATGAATCCCACATAATCATATCCCTTTTTGTGAAAAGGGTCTTGTATGTCACATTCCATTAAAAAAATGAGCCATATACACAATCTTCTGCCCCATCACTTCCCAGAACTTTGTGTAATCCATACACTATATTCTTGAAGTAGTTTTTGAATCTACTTAGTGGGAAATGATCTTCTACTTTCTTCAGTATCTACCCTACCTTTTTAACATTGTAGGGGATATGGGGTAACATCACATTATTTAAATAATGAGTTTTATTTCTCCCAAATTTTCCCTGTAAATCCTCAATTTCTATGGGAACATTCATCTGCCCCTCCAAACTAAAAGCTTCTATGAAAGAATTCCTATCAAGTGTACATAAAATGATCCTATTATATCTATGGAATGACCTCATGACTGGATTATATGATTTTATTAGTGCTTTCAACAAATCCACATCAATAAATACCTTAGGAAATTATTAATTTTTCCATATTCCTGTTCCATGGGTTGCATACTGGTACATTTTCAATTTTGTTCTAGTAAAAATACATGAACAGATTAAACCCATTGACCTTAGGGCACATTGCATCTCTGCATAAGAAGTAAGGTTCTTTAAAATCATGGTCATTAGCTGAAATTACATTGGATGACCCTGGGAGTATCCTCATCCATTCTTCTACATGTTTGTTTGGATTTTTGACCCAGGTTTTCTTTTCCACCTTAGTTGCCCCCTTCTTCTTTTTCCCTTTGTTTTTACTTCAACAACATCTTCTCCTTCCTCTTCAACCTCTACTTCATCAACTGGGATCTCTTCAACATCCATGTCAACCACTATTTTCTACAAATTTATATCTCAAACTCCTACAAAAATGGAATAGAAAATCTCAAATCTATGGACACCTAAATAATTTTTAGAATGGAAGACACAATCTCTTAGAAATGGAAAATACTTTGAACTTTTGATCGAATCTTTATACTTTAATCATGTAATCTACTAGCTTTAATAAATTTTGCATGCATGAGCTTTAATACCATCCTTGTAGGGTGTTAGAAAAGAATGTCAATCATGTAATATGAGCCTGAAGTACCTTTCTACTTTTTATTTTAATTGGCTATGGTGAACTTGTCCTTTTTCTTAACTGGCATGACACCTTAGCCAATCTCTGTTTTCAAATTTGGTCTTCCTCTTATATGCTAAGCCCAAATCCTTCAATCTTCATAACTCTAAAGATGTAACTATCAAACCCTTACTCTTGTCTAGAAAAGCTTTATAAAAATTCAAACTTAGAAGTGTTAACCTTCTCTAAGCATGGCTTTGTAATCTATTTTATGCCCCTACGAGGTCTTCTTTATCATAAGATCTCAAACCCTTTCAATGTATCTTTATGTGTTTATGTTTCAACACATCTCATACCAACATAAAGCATTCATTTCATTTTTCATTTTACCTTTTATGCTCATATACCAAACCAATCTCATATCCATAGAGAAAGACATGAAGCACCTCTTCGTCCACACGATATCCTTGCAAACGTAAGAATGTAAGGGAATACTTTTCCCTTATCAAATCAACGACCCAAATCAAATCTTAGAAAAACATCACCGTTGATTTAAGAACATTCAAAATGAATGACTTAATTTATCTTCCATGTGGGCTGGGCCCATCTGACATATGTGTTGTGATTCGCTCTTCTCAAGGCCAAAGTGGCAGTTTGTCAAGTCCCACATGACACATTCCTCCTTATGACACCACTTTATGGTTGTCCACAAACCAAAATAATGGAAGCACGTAGATGAAGTCAAATATTTCTTCACTCTTACAAGCTTCCATTGCATGTAGAACTATATAACCCATTTGATATCTTCATGATACACCTTTTATACCGTGAAATGTCTTTACATCCTTATGCCATTAAGCAAAATGTAAGGGTGTGAACCAAACCGATCCACCCTTCTGCCCATCCACTCAACTTGTCACTCATACCCTCATAAGTCAATAAACATGACCACTTAAAACCCCATTATGCTCATATGCCATTTATAAGAATATATAGCCAAAGGTATCTTAATGATAGGATTTCATTGATACAATTTAACTCATCACCGTGGAATTGTAAGACAAACTTACAAAGTATAAAAAACTTTTATGCACCCTCACTAAAGGATCAATCGTATGATCAAAAAACTCCAAAGTGTGCCACTTTGCTATTACGAGATACATAACTATTTACCCATAAACCTAAAAATTCATTTACATCCTTATGCAATAATAGTGAAACATAACCACAAAGATAAAGGCAAGAAAGCACAATGCTCCTACGAGAAGCATGAAAACCATAAAATTGTAAAAGGGAAGAACTTAAGAATTTTGAAAACCCCTTCAAAAAATTCAAGATAGACCTAGGGTTTTAACATACTTAGGACATTTTGAAGACTATGTTGATGACAAACCTTGAGAATTTCCTAAAAATCAAACAACACATAAATTAGGGCATAACTAGGGCAACAAAAGATTTTGAAAAAATGATAAGAAGAGAAACCTAAATTTGTAGGACAAAAGGACTATATGATTTTTCACACATATTTTGGAATTTCTTTGCACTGTGAAAAATCAGACCACCAAGTATGAAAAAATTTAATTTTATTGGTGATATTTTTTCAATTATATGAAATTTCTATAAAATCCCGGTGAATCTTTCCTAATTGATCATCAAACTTGAAGGTTAAATTTATTCCACCTTGATGATTATAGTTTTCCTTCAAATTATTGAATGGTGGTATGCAAGCAACATCCCTATTATTTATGATCATTGAAGAATCTTAAATCAATGGCCTAAATCCTATTTGAGGCCAAATTTTTAAAAGGATACAAATTTTTAAAGAAAGTCCCAAAAGTAAAGGCACATGTTCCTAATCAAATATATTTTGGGCCAAAGTGAGAAAGGATAAGAAGTTTCATGGAAAGTCTTTGGAATAGAGACACATGTCAAATCTACATAATTATCATGTAACCTAACTTCATTTTTTACTAAACATTGACTAATATGACACCAATTAAGACAAGAATTAGAAATTGTAGACAAATATATATAATTTAATATGTGGAAAAAATAGATTCCATTGGTGAAGTCATCACTAAAATAAAAATTAAAAATACTTTTGTATTATTAATGGCATTTGGCCTAAGCATGGGACCCAATTTTTGTAACGTTCAAGCAACATGACCACCTCAAAAGTGCAAAATAATCAACCACTTTTGGGGTCCCTAATAAGTGAGATTATCCAAATGGTGAATATTAGCCACTAAAGATATCCTTGTTGCTTATTCTACATAAAAAGGTTTCAAGGTTTACCAAATAGATGTGAAGTCTGCATTCCTAAATGGTATATTAGAGGAAGAAGTCTATATTGAATAATCTGAAGGATTTGTTGATACTAACAACAAAAAAATGGTATGTAGATTGCACAAAGCTTTATATGGATTAAAACAAGAACCTAGAGCATGGTATGAAAGACTTCATACTTATCTGGTGTGTTGGCTAGGTTTTTCACCATTCTTATTGTATGTATTTAGTAGTGAAAAACCTTAATTATATGCTTTGAAAGTTTTGAAATTAGGTCAAACCCTCAATAAATTTTATTAAAAAAAACCCTAATGCCTTATCTTGTTTGACCCTACTTTTGGAAAATCTTTTTGAAAGTACCATTTATAAAAGTTTAGGTAGGACACATTTACCCTAAGGTTGGGCTTACACAAGGATGATTTCATTAAAATTTGATAAAACCTTATTAACCTTGCTTTGTTCATAGTTTGCTCAAAATATCTTATTGAAAAATATCATTTGTGATACTTTTTTATCTAGCCATTGATCTTTCACAGATCAATAGATGGCACATCCCCACAATCATGAAATGCAAGGTCTTTAAATAATGTGTGCATGCACCTTGATGACATGTAGCCCTTGCTAACATTAAAACTTCAATGCACCATGAGTTTTGAGGCCCCATTGATCTTGTTAAAATCAAAGGTTTGTGCTTCCCCACATTTTCAAAATGCATGAAAAATAAACAATGTGAGCATGCACCTTTGTGACACATGGCATCATGGGCGCACCTTTTTAGAACGTGACAATGATGTGTCTTTTGTGGTAGTTTTCAAGTGAGTTGGACTAAAAGGAAGTATTCTATTGGTTAGTTCAGATGATGTGATGTTATGAAAGTGCATGATTTTGTGATCATTGATCTGTATGAGATCCATGGTCAGTGCATGCCCACAATTTCAAGTTGCTTGATAGATAAATAATGAGGGTAAGCGCTATTTTGACACATAGCAAGGTGAGACCAAGTATGCAAGGTATGTTCCACATTGTGCCAAGCTATAAAGTGATTATTGATGTGTGCTACCAATTGTGTAGATAAAAAGGTTTGTCTGTTAGAAAGGGTGGAAGCTTTATCAACCGTAGATCTTTTAAAGATGAGTGGCTAGTGTTTACCCACAATAAGAAACTGTTCAACCTTTACATAATGCAGGAAAGCACCCTTGTGCCATGTGACCAAGTGGGACCAAGTTCTAGTTAGATTGTTGATTCATGCCATGTTGTAAGTCCATAAAGTTTCAAGCGCATTCATTGGTTGAATATGACACATGTGCCTAGCTAGAAGTGATGATATCATAGGAACAAAAACTCTATCAATTAATATGACAATCAAATTTTCAGAGCATGAGTGTTAAAAGAAACTATTTTATTGGTCAAATTGGATGATGAGACCATAAAGGACAAAGATTTAGACCCACCATCGATCTTGGTTAGATTGACGAAGGGCACTTGCCTGCATTATGAACCTATAAGAAGTTTAAGGAAAGTAGGTAAGTGCCATGCAGACATGTGTCCTAGGTGAGGTCAGCGCATTCATCTTAAACTATCAAATCATATAGCCATTGATCTCTTATAGATCAATGACTAGCACGTGCCTTCATAAAGAAAATGCTCACTAGTTAAATAAAGCGGGGATGCACTAGCCTGACGCATGGCAAAGGTGATGTCAAGAACTCAATTCCTCAAAAGATAAAAAGGGACCCACTTGCTTGGAATTTTGTAAGAAGACACTAATTCACATGGAGAGTTCTTATTGGTCAGTATAGCTAACTGGGCATTATTTGACTATATATTTGTAGAATCGTTGATCTTCTCTTGATCAATGGATAGCGCTTTCCTACTTGGTGAAGTTGCATGATAGATAAATAATACAGGAAAGTAGTGTGATGACATGTGTCCCATGCAATGTCATCATCTTCATTGCAAGCTATTAATAGGATTTCAGTCATGCCACCATTGCTTTTTCATAGATCAACAGTTGGTGCTTCCCTGCAATTTTAAGTTGAAAGCATTTTAAATAATGTGGGCATGCGCCAATGTGACGTGTGGCATAATGGGGCCATATTTACCAAAATGGGTTAATGATTTCCATGATGGAAGATTTATTATGCTAGTTGTGTCACACCTTGTACTTGTTTCCACAAAAATGTTTTATTTATCTCAACCGTTGATCTGGAGGAAGATCAATGGCCAACGCATCCCTACATTTCCAAAATGCAAGAAAGATAAATAATGCAGGGAAGTGCTTGATTGACATGTGGCCATGTTTTTAAAGTCATAAAGCTTGTTGATTTTTTGAATTAAAGCCATTCGATCTAGTGAAATTGACAGATAAGATTCAAATCTCATTACAACTTGAGAATAATGACTATTAGAAGTTAATATGGTTCAAAGTTCATTTGTGTGATTTCAATACCTAGATATAATTCACGTTCTCACCATTATTGAACCAAAAAATTTAAAAAGGTTATCAGAGCATAGAGGACTTTTAGAGCTAGGGCATAAAATTTTGTAGAGAAATTCAATCAAATTATAATAGAGATTCAATAGGAAAGAAGCATAATTTCGCGGGTAAATACTCTGCAACTTCTAAAATCAAGCATCTACTATTACATAAGTCTTAGGGTTTTTCAAAATGCCTCCATGAAAAGAATTTAGGGGACAAATTGATTACCTTAAGATATCTGTGCATGCTGACTTTCTTGAAAAGTTCCCTTTGTCCATAAATGAAATAACTAAAGAGAGAGGGGTCATCCCTAAGAACCCTAGGGTGGCTATAGCAGAGGGTTTCTATGATAAGGCTAATTGGGTAAGAGATGCCCAGGTCTTTGTGGAAGGATTAGAGTTGTTTAAGAAATGTTTTTTAGAATGAAAACTTGATACTCTTATGAGCAATGTTTGGGAATTTGATATTGGGAAATTAATAGTCCCTATAGTTTTCTTTGATAGTGATCTACTAATTGATCCAACTAAGAAGTATGATCCTATTATGGGGTGGGTAAAGAACCATGCTGGAGTAAACCTTTTTAAGGTTTTCCCTAAATTTATTAGAGAAGTATTCAACCTCAACCCTAACTACGTTGTGCATGAAATCATTGATATGGATGACCTTTAGGCAAGGTACGATGGACAAAGGATATACTTGAGGATAGGGCCATTGCAAGAGCATGCTACCAATATTGGTACATTGTCTGCGATCACTACTAGCACCCCAGAGCCATTAATGAGAAGACATTTTAATCTTAGGACTCAAGCATTATATTTTTCTCTTTACAAAATTTTTGGGATGGATGAAGCAAAAAAATCCTAGGCTTAATTGTTCTTATCATGGCTTAGACTCTACAATTCAAGATGAGCACTATTCTTGATTTGGCCACTTTCCTTACACAAGAAATTTATAATGGTTTGGTAGGGATGTCCCGAGGGAAAGTAAACAAACCATTTTTTGGGTACTCATTGCTCATGCATGCATGTTTGTTTAAGGGAGTCACTTATTTCTCTAAGGGTATGAAGCTGGAAATAACAAAGGATGGTGAAAGAAATGTAGTAGAATTATGGAGTGTTGATATGACTTCAGAGGCTAGTGATGCTAGTTTTGTGAGCTTTGAAAGATATTATGAATCCAAGCTTAGATTGCTCTTGAGAGGAGACAACCCTAGGATTCCACAATCACTGCTAGAATTGATTAGACCCAAGAACCATGCAAAAGGGCTTTTGGTTAGTCATAACTAGGGGGATATAATCCCATACAATGTTTCAACAGTGATTAGAGTATATGGCTTTTTGGGGAAGCCTCATGTGCTACCATTCCATGTTCCTTTGAAGATAAGAATAACAAAGTTGTTATGGTAGATAGGGACCATTGACGAAAGAGATTTTCCCAAGAAGGGTACTTTCTTCCTAGTTGTTACCATAGCACATGATTTTGTTTTTGTGATAAAGGGATGGAAACACGTCAATTTATTTCTGGATAGGTACAACATAGTAGAGTCCCATGCAAGATTTATTGATCTAGAGTGGTTTTATGATCTTCTAAGAGAAAGGACAAAAGCTACCTACATGGTGCAATAGGTTTATTTTCCTAAAGACATTATTAGAAACATTTTCTCTTTATAGGAACAAGAATTAAGGAAAGAAAAATGGATAGTGTTTAGTAAAATTTTGGAATTCATCAATGCTTTTGACTCTTCCTATGATCCCTTGAAAGATAAAAAGTACCAGGGAGCCAAAATGTAGGTCTTGATGAATAATTTTTCTATAATCATGTAAACAATGAATGAGAAAAGAGCTACATATGTTAAAACCTATCTAGACAGGGCTGCAAAAGTACAGAGAAGAATAAACAACAAAAATATAGTAGCTCCTAGTCAGTATACTTTGCAAAAGAGGGCAGGATATGTGATGGTGTAGCATGTAGAACAAGCTCCTCCTCAGGAAACACTAATACCAGATAGCCCATTGATAGCTAGTGCCCCAAAGAGATAGAAGCTGGAGCAAGGATCTTCCTCCCATGTAGAACAATACTCCCCAAGCCAAACCTTAATTCAAATAGATGATGAAGCATCTTTAACGGAGCAGTTGAGATAGATTGGTGGAGAAGGGGATGTTATTGTCACTACCATAGTTTTGGAGAGTGGATTACCTCAAGAGCCTCCTATACCCTCCTTGGACCTTATAGTTATTTAATATCAAGGTAAGGAGATAGATCCAATAGTTTCCCAAGCTTCTGAGAAGTTTATAAATGATGAAAATTTTGTCAAATCTAGAGCTTTTGCGTAGTTTTTGTGGAGATTGAGTATAGAAATTTTGAAAAGACATGTGAAAATAAAAGCAGAGCAACCAAATAAACTAGACCCTATTATCAAGGAGGAGGTAAAATCTATGTTTTTGAGTGATTTTTCCCAATTTACACCTAAGACTAGGAGGCAATTAGTTAAGCAATCAGGGGTCCTCATTTTTCTAGAATGGGAGATAGCCAATGCAATGATTTTTGATTCAATAAGAAAAGAAAAGGATGTATAGTATAAAACTAAAGAAGAGGTACGACAAGCCCACAGTGGAGTCAGATTCAGTGATGACCACCAAGCCCTAGTAATCTGGTCAATTGAAAAAATAGACAAAACCAGAATGTAGGAAATCTCTACTGTAGAGCATATTGGTGAACTAATAGTATTTAAGGCTGGTGAGGTTGGTAGTAAAAAATTTTTTGGAATGGCTTTAGAGATGATGAAATTTGGCACTGTGGTGTTTGGATAGGAAGATAATAGGTTTGCGCAACTCAATGCTAGATTCGAGGAAGTTTTGAAAGCACATGAGGATAGGGGTAAACAGATACAATTACTAGAAAATCAAGTATCTCGAATGGAGAAGCAACTTGGGAAAATAAAAGTAGGGGATTATAGTAGACCCATGATTTTATACCGCCCCAGGCTATCTATTGAATGCTTTAAGTCAATTCAAATTATTGAGATACCAAACACCCCTGAAAAGCCACAATTCCATACAGCAGAAGATTTTGAAGAAGAAAAGAATAAACTGTATGCATTGCATGTATTATTGAATAATCAATATGAAGATAAAATAAGGCATGGTATGCTATATTTGATAGATAGAATTGAATGGCCAACATTGTTTGATCAATTGGCAAGAATTGTAGAAATAAGAGATGAATTAAAAAGAGATGAGGTTAAATTCAGACCTCTTGTACATAAGTGGACAAAAAAGGAATAATGATATCACTACTATGTGCATATCTATCATCTAGTTGCCTTGTCATCAAATAGAGAATATTTTTGAGTTGTCGACTAAATTAGAAGGTTTTGAAGACAAACAAGATTCTTTTAGGAAAAATGTGACAATTAGTTTTTCCAAGTATATAGTTGAAAAAATTGATTTATTTCCTAGTGCTTTGAAAACTGTTGATAAAGTAAAGGAAAAAGGAGTTGGATGAGATTTTTTGTCACAGGATGAATAATGTTATAAATGAAAATGGGCACTTATTATGGGCTATGACCAATGAGGAGTTGGTTAAATCGCAGATATTGTATAGAGCCATCAGAAAAGATTTTGTAGATATAGAGGCAGTTGGAAATTCTTTGATAACTGTACAAAGAGAGGTCCTAAATTTTGATTGGCCTAATGATACTGCCTACAATGAATGGAAGGAAAAATTCATGTCTATAGAATAGATGGAAGAAGGTAATAGGGTAGAATATGATGCTGAAGTGACTATTACCTTTACAATCAATGATGAAGAAAAAGAGAATCCCCAGGTTAAAGTGAATTTGCAAGTAACTGAAGATGACTTATCACTTTCAAGCCTGATAGCCACTTAGTCTAAGGAATCATAATGACAGAAGAATCAAATCATTGTACTTTTGTTGTTCCAAGAATCGTAATAGAGAAGGGGCCTACCAAAGGAATGTTTGATGTATAAATTTTTCTTGTTACACACATTTTTGTCTTTTTGTGATAGTTACTTATAACTAATGCTCTAGAGAATGGTCTGATTTCTAATGCATTTTTAGTTTTATACTTAGGATGTTTTCAATCTAGTTTTTGAGAAAAAACTTTATAATGTATCTTCTCTACAAATTTTTTGAGAATACATTAATGTGGACTAATCTTTGTGTTTCTTTCTAAGGTCATTATGAGTTTGCTACAATTGTATACAATTTTCAAGGAAAATTAATACAAATTTTGAGCTATCCCCACATTAGTTCTTATTGAATTTTGTCTCCTTTTCTGTTACCTAGTTATTTTGAGATTGTGTGAGTAAAGCTTGCTCAATTGAATGCAATTCATTTAGGTTGTATGTCAACTCATTAGTGCTATTATTTCAATGAATTAAGTAAATGCTTTGATGAATTTGATGGTATTGTCATGGTAATAGAAAGGATATCTATAAGAATGAACTTCAGTAAGAATTGCTGATAATATTTGTTGTAAGGTGACAAATTAGATCCATAAAATTGTAGTAGACTCTAAGTCCCAATGGAATAGGCGCTGATCTTATTAATTCAGTCAGTAGATAGGTATACCATGAAGAAGCATTAAATCTAAAATCATAATCAGCTCTATTTTATTTTTCTTGAAGATTTTCAAATGTGGTCAACACTTGTTTGCATGGAATGTTTTAGCCTTAGTTAGCCACTATTGCTGGGAATACTTGAAAATCTATAGAAGAACTATGGCCAAATCTGCTATATGGGATGTTTTTTATCCAAAATGTAAAAATCATGCATGTGTTTGAGGATATGAGATGAGAATCAGAATGAAACTAAAATAATTCTCATATAGTAGCATCCAGCCTTGAATCATCCCCTAGGTATACCCACCTTGGTTTTGTAGAGCCTAAAGAGTAGAAAACCATCCTTGGTTTTGTTGAAGTTGGGTCCAAATGGTTTGCACATGTAATTGTTAATAGGAATTGGCTAATCCTTAGGTTGTGTGAGTAATATCAATTTTGTATTGAGAATTTTGTTGTTTAGTAGTTTTAAAACACCAACATGGTAAAAATTGGTTTTGAGAGAACTGATGACAACAAAAAATTATAGTTGAAGACTAAAGGTGGTGAAGGTAATTTACTAGCTGAAATTTTTGTTGATGATATCATATTCGGAGGAAAAAATGCATTTTGCAAGGCATTTGCTAATCAAATGAAGAAAGAATTTGAAATGTCCATGTTTGGAGAAATTAAATTCTTTGTTGGCTTGCAAGTTTATCAAATGCAATATGGTATTTCATTACTTAGTCTAAGTATGTGAAGGAAATCTTGAAAAAATTTGATTAGAAGATTCAAAGCCCATCAATACATCTATGGTGACTAGACATAAGCTATCCAAGAATGATGATTCAACTGAGGTGAACCAAACTTTGTATAGGTCTATTACTAGAAAATTGCAATATGTAGTTCATAGCATACCTGACATTGCATTGGTTGTTGGGATTGTTGCAATATTTTCTCTAAATCCTAAGGAGAATCATTTGATGATTGTTAAAAGAATAATGAGATATCTAAAAGGAATAGAGGATTTTGGTCTATACTATAAGAAAAATGAGAAATTTAAGTTGAGAGCCTATACAAATTCTAATTGGGTTGGAAATTTTGATGATAGAGATTAGTTACTTGGACTAGTAAGAAGTGAAATTGTACATCTCAATCTAATGCTAAAGCTGAGTATGTTGCTGATGTAGTAAATTGTACAAACATTGTATGGATCAAATAGCTACTCAAAGGAATGAAGGAGGAGATCACAAAACCTTTTGTATTATACTATGATAACATCAGTGCAATAAATATATCCAAGAATCCTATGATGCACAAAAAGACAAAACACATAGCTATAAAGTATCATTACTTGAGAGAGCTAGTTCAAGACAAAGAAGTAAAGATGGAATATGTGAATACAAAATGTTTTGATTTGAGAGATACTTGATACTCTTATTATTTGTACTTTATGATGACCTAAGAGTAGGATGTTATACTTTGATTTAGTACCATAGATGCTTTACTACTATGTTATTTAGTTTATCATATTTGCATGTTGATGCCATTTTGAGATGATAGTAGATCTATGATGCTATCTGATTATCTAGTATTTGGTCATATTTTTGTTTATGTGATGTGATGGATTTATGCTATGGTTATTTACTTCATTCTTGTATCTTTATGCTTTATGCAAATGCGAGTGATTTAGATGGATTAATTAGGTATTTAATGCATTAATTTCTTTAGCTATGATATTATATGCAATTGTACTTAATCATGTGTTTTAGTGTGTAGGATTTATATCCTTGGCAGTGGCACATGGAGTTAGTGATTCAGCTATTCATATTTTACCAATGTTTTCCATGTATGGTCAATGTATCCTTATTTTAATTGTTTAAATTAAAACCTTTCGGTGATTATTAAATCCAAACTCATTTGCATTATGTGATTAGACCAATGAGAGTATCTATGCATTTAGAGGTTCGCATTGTTGTCGAAGTTGTTTAGTGATTTTTGTGATTTTGGGTTTCCAAGCTTTAAATCTTCTTGAGTTTAATTTCTAGCAGCATTGCCTTAGGTGAATCCCTATTATGAGGAATAACCTTTTTTTTTTTGGGTTAAATCAGAGTCTAGCTAGTCTAACTGGCTATTTTCCCTAATCAACTATTTACTCAAAAAGTGAATAAGTATTGAAAAAGGGATTTTATTATTGACTTCTCACTTGTTGAAAATAGAAATTTGAGAGCTATTCTAAAATCCTCCTTCTAAAGGATTGGATTTCTACTTGTATTGTGAGCTGTGAGTGTGGAATCTTCATGAGGTTGGTCATGTTGCATCTGACTCGGGTAGACCTTGCTTTGTCATGACTTTTGGCAGCTTTGGCAAGCATTTTATTTTATTGTGCAGGTTTTAGTTCTTACCCCTTTTTTTGTTAGGTAAGGCCTTCCCATTTTATCATTTTTTCTCTATTTTAACTTCTAGTTTTTGTGTTCATTTGGTAGGAGGCTAAGAACTAGTGTTACCCTCCATTTCTGTTTGTTGGTTCTGCTTAGTTGGTTAGGTATGAACATTTTCTTGATTCTTGTGGTGGGGGTTTGGGGTTTTGCACCGTTGTGCTATCCATTTTTGCATAAAATGTCTAAAATCAATTATTATTGAATTTTTGGGGGTTTTGTACCCATAGACCATATGGATTTTAATTTTGAAGTTTTCCAATTTTTGGGGTTTTTACCTCATTGTGTGTACTTCCCAAATTTTCAAGTTTTCTTAGCACAATGTGGGTCATGGACTTGGACAATCCACTTGGATGTCAGTCTAACCACTAATTCACTTTTATGTTGTATTCAAATGTGCATCACATCTTTACTCTTGAGTCTATTTTTGGTTGAGTATATTTATCTGCTCGTGTTCTCATTCAGTCCTTGTGTTATGATCTTCATGATGGTGGTGCACCACACATGAGTACGTGCACATAGCTTTGTCGAGTGACTTGCAAGGCTCAATCTTCCATGGTACTTCCAAAAGCTATGATCATTGGGGTCAGGTTGGGAATTTGTATGCCTATGGGCACTCATTATTGGATGAGCATAGGTAGGGTAGGGTAGCATATGGAGGGGGCTTCTATCTCATGGCTTGGTGATCATTATGCCCAGAGGGTTGGTGAAAGAAGTTCTAATAAAGTGATAACTAAATGAAAATACTGGGTTGTAATAAATAATTTAAGATTATTAAAACAAGATTGTGTGCCTTCCGTTGAGAAGAGTAGCTGCCAAAACTAGCCTGGGTTTTTCAATGCCAAGCAACTCTCCATGATGTCAACCCCTACTTAGTAGCCCATTGAGTGTCTGACCAAGACCTGAATACATTATCTATGTCTTGTTTCAATCGTCATATTGTTTGGCATGTGTGTTAGCCATGGATGTTTGTTTTTTGTTTGTTTGTGGTTGGATCATTATCTCCATCAACATGTCAGGTGTGGACCTATGGGTGCCACATGGTTGGGAGACATAGCTACCCATACCACTGCTAGGCACTAGTGTATAGAGATAGTTTTTGTCCGAGTGCAACCACTACTAGATGTTTCACTTCGTACTTCAGGTTCCAGAGTATGCATACTTGTGATTTATGCTTTCTTTGGGATGCTTTCTTATCATGTGTAGATGATGTTAGTTATTGACACATTTTCTTATTTGATGATTAGCATATGATAGATGATGTTATCTATTTTGTAGGATTATCTTATGCTTTACTTGTAGCATGTTAGAATTTGTTATGCTTAAATTGTATCATATTTTAGTAGTGATATCCCTATATGAAGTACTGATGAGCTATTCAGTAGCTTGGGATGATTACACGTGGGGGATGGCTAGGGTCCACGATGGGATTATGATGCTATTATGGTTGGGACGAATCATGTACTTAGTTTTATTGTTCTATTCATTGTGATGTTATTCCTATTATTTTGATATTTCTTTAGTACACTGCAATGTTTCCTTTCATTTTTTTCCTTCACTATTTCTTAGATGGTTAGATTTTAGCTTTTCATCTTTTAGTTATTGTTCAAGTGTCCTTGAATTGAAATATAGATCTGATACTCCCCTATGTGGAAAAAATTTATTAACTTAGTCCTTTCTACATTTTTACTTCTTATGTGTTGTTTTGGGACTTCATGCAAAATGGTGCATCCTCACATGAGGATGCAAGATCTCATGTGGCATGTTGTGTTTCTTCACATGGATTAGCACTTTCTCATGCTAAGCCCTAAACTACTCTTGGGGTGTCTCGGTGGTATGAAAAAACACTTCCTCGTGCCACTATGCACATCTTTGCACAAAAAGCTATTAGTCTATGGTCCTTGCACAGAAACTAGGGGGAATCTCCATTGGTTTTTGGGATCAATTTTTGGTGTTCCTAGTACCCTTTGGGATGACTTAAATTACCATGCTCTAACATATTTTATACTCATTGTATGGTTATCTTTTTGGGATTTTAGTTCTAGTAGTGTGTGTTAGTTCAAATAGTGGCATTTGGAGATTCGTTGGTAGTTGGGATGGTGGTTAAGACTCCCATTGCAATCTTTGAGATCCATGTATGATGTTGTCATGTGCACTCATACTTTAAAAAAAATAATCTTTGTTTGTACTTCATCCTTGTTCCAAGGATCTTCAAGTGGGGCATTACACAAAATAATAGATTGCTGATATATTCACAAAAGCTTTACCTAAGGATGCTCATGTGTATCTAAGAGGTAAACTAGATGTGATATCCCTGTCCAAAGCTATCTAATGAGACTAGAGATGTGCCCTACATCAAACACAATAGAAGACACATGCTATAGATTGATACAATGGACTATACTTTAGGTACTTCCTAAAGTAATCAAGAGCTGAAACAAATAATTAGTCACAAGTAAGGTGATAGAGGGAGAACTCAAAATTATTCTACATTTGCATACATGAGATGACAAGTCTTTGGCATTTTTGTCAAAGAGGATGAATGAAGTATTACCAACAAAGAAATAGAGATGAATAAATAATAAGTACTACTAACAAAGGGAGATGAAGTAAAGTCAGATTGGAATCTATAAACAAAGAGAAGAAAAGACAATTGACCTAAATATAAGATAGAGAGAGTAATCAAAGTAAGTCATAGGCAGAAGCCCTACAAGAGAACAAAGTTTTGTAACATGTATAGAAGATTGAAGTTTTTGAAAGAGGGAGAGATTTGAATACAAGGAATTATTTTCTTTTTGGTGTTATTGTTGGTAATAGTTTGGAATCAATGCCAAAGAGGGAGATTATTGATCAAAGATTGATACAAGTATGAGAATGTCTTTCAATCATTGTTTTACCACTAATGTCAAACCTACTATTAGCTGGAGAAACAATTTCTTAGTTGATCTAATTGTTATCATTTTTTTGATTAATGAAGAGGATTGATCAAATGAGTTGAAAAGAGAACCTAAAGGAAAGGTTGAGTTATGATATGAAAAAGAAGTATAAAGATTAGTTGAGATAGTGATAACTTAGTGGATTGATCATCTACTTAAGATTGCAAAGGATGGATACACTAATTAAGTTTAGAAGAACAAGTGAGATGAGTTGAGTCTACTAACCTTAACAAACTACATAGTAGGTGCCAAGCAATGTTAGTTTAAGCCAAGCATAAAACTAGTTGGAGCCGAGTAAAGTTAATTTATAGTGTATGGTGAGTGAATTGTAGATAGTGTCAAGCTAAATGAAACTTAGTGGTTGTTGAGTGAATTTTAGTTGATGCCAAGCATCAGTAAACTTTAGTTCATGCCAAGTGATTTGATAAAGGATGTCAAGTAGTGTAGTATGTGCTGAGCATCAGAAACAAGTTAATGTCAAGTGACAACATTATGAGTTTGATTATGAATTTGATCAATTTGGGTTGACAAGTTTGATTTCTTGGCTTATGTGAACTATGTAGAAGATAATCTTGATGAGCTGGTGGCATAAAATTCAAGACAAATTGTTTGTAATTGAATTCAAGGAGGATTATAAAGGAAGTTTCTAGAGGAAGCAATAATAGAAAGATGGTTAGATTCAATGAATCCTACCTAATCTTGGAATGGATGATTGTGGTTAAGCAACAAAATATCAAAATTCTCTTTATAAGGGAATGCAAGGTTAGATAAAACTATTGGCATATGCGAGAACCTAAGGAAGAAAGGGAGTCTAGGGTTTTGTTTCATATGGTGGCCTAAAAAAAGAGTCTGCAATTGGCATGCAAAGTAGAAAGACTTAAGAGGATGATTTCTTGAAGGGTGAACAAGATATCAAAGCTAAAGTGAATGAAACCAAGTAGAATGGAGGACTAAACAAAGATTTGTAACTTGCAGAGTGAATTATATTTTGTCATTAGATCAAGCCTTACTATTATAGTTTAATAATTGTATCAGTTTAGGTAAAATCCTTTGGATTAAGGTTGACCTAGCAGTCATTTGTAAATCCTTTAACTAGGTGGCATTCTAATGGAATGGCATAAAGTCCTCTAACAAGGCTCACTCCTAATAGGGTGATTGAAATCCTTTAACCTGGTCACATTTAATAGTGTGTATTGTAACCTTTAATATCATTGGCCTTTCACAGGGCATCACTTCATCTTAGTAAGAATTAGTAGCATGTTACTTTTTTTTTTCCCAAATTGGGTTTCCACGTAAAATCTTAGTGTCATATGTGTGAATGATTCTATTGTGTTTCATGTTTACATTTTTGGAAAGTAGTTTTGACCTAGGACAATAATTTGCAAGTTTATGATTTGAATGATCTAATGGACGCATGCAAGGTTTATAAGAAGAAGTTATATGCATGAGTGTTGTTAAGCATTGTTAAGTTTCATTGGGGGGTTTTTGGACCTTTGAGAATTGATTCATCCCCCCCTCTCAGTTATTCTAAACTATTCCAACAATTACCATATAAAATAGATAGAGTTTATGAGGTAGGATTAGATCTTTTGACATGATTACCATATAAAATAGAAAATATTCACTCATTTTAGCACCCACATCTAATGTTAATTTAGAAAGTGATTCATGTGATCTTGTGTTGTATGTTGTCTTATTTCACTTTTGTTAGATTATTGTGAAAAATACTCTCATAACTTTCATATCCAACCTCTTCTATTTTTAGAAATCAACATTTCCATGTTTTTATTTTGTGCATTTTCTAATTTGTGTGTATATATTATCTATATTCTTGTTGCTTGGAGATGCTTCTAAATTATTGTTTCATTTATAAAAGATTTATATTCTAAATTAAACCCACTATTGTCATCTCACCTAAGAATTTGAAAGTAAATTTTTACAATATATATGTTTTCTTTTTTATGCTACAACATTTACTAATGATAATTTTGTTTCTTCCAACTTAGTCTTGGTCTTTATTTATTAAAGTAGTCATTTAATATTTTCATAAATTATCTAGTAAAAACATTATTTATGCTGAGACTATCAATCTCTATTGTAACATCTTTGACCCTACATGGTTGGAGGGTTTGGAGAATGCAGTACTAAGTATAAATAATCAATTGAGGATTCCCCTTCCCAAAGTCTACATGAATCATGCTCTAGGAAGTTTAGGGTTAGAAAATGTTCATAAGCATCCTATCCTATCAATTAGAGACGACGTCTTGTTTTTCCAAGAATGGCCAAAGATGGGAGCCAACATCTTCTTCCTACTATGCTGGAGATGGATTGTGGAGGAAAAAAACATAGAACAGCTCCATAATTATTTGAATTTTTACTCTGTGTATATTGAACCGGGGGTAGATTTGGAGAACCTTAATGATGTAGGGTTCATTCTCCCAAATCTATACAAGTCTAACAAAGAAAGGATTGCACATATTTTTCCTCTAGGGTGCTAGGTGACTAATATAAATGAGAAGCTTCATAAATCATAATTGTATGTGTGAAGAAGGAGGAGGATTAGGTTTAGTGTTATGCTGGTAGTAGGTATTATAATGATAGCAACTTTTAAGTAATCTTTCTGTATCAAGATCTTGGATAGTTTTCTCATCTATGTACTAGGATTTTGTTTTCAATTTTATGAGTATTCTCTTGAATTCTAGTTTTTGTTTTCATTTAGATCCCCCTCTATATATTTTGAGATCTAATGATCTTGACGTAAAACTAAACCGAAGCCTTTTGGGTATCATTAGCAGTTTGGTTTCTTCCATCTCCCCTGTTGTAAGGGGTTTTTGCATACTAGTTTTTTGCCCTCCATTTTTTTTCCTGGCTACGAGTTTTGTAGATATCACATGGATGTAATTTTTTACAATTTTATAGAAATAATGTTGAAGAAAGGAAGCATCCTTAATAGAATCTTACTAGGCATATTATTAAATTTGAATAGTCATAGTTTTTTTAATCCTCTAAGGATCATATGTAATTCTACATACATTAATAAAATCTACTCTTTGGGTACATTTGGTTTGTCTTTTCTTGGATTGATTTGAGTTCATGTAAAAGTTTCATTAGTAAAGGTAATTTAAGAGGCATATACTAAATTGAATTAACCCATGCATAGGATTGAGCATTATCTGTATTAATCTTGAAAGATTCAGACCATGTGATTTAGGCTCATTGGGAATAAGTGTTAAATAAAAAGGCATCCAATTTCAAGCACAAGATTTGCAGACTCAAAATTAAAGAGAGAAAGAAAATTCAATAGTAAAATGAAAATAATATTAACACCTAAATTCTATCATATATTTTAATAATAGAGGCAATAGAAGCAACACTCTTCTTAGCTCAGGCTCAATTTTGATAAGAAGACTATCATGTCAAAACTAAGAAATTGGTAAAACTTAGTTTCAAGGATAGTCTCTCTAATCAAAATTGATAAAAGAGGGAAACCTAATATTAGAAAGAGTATTAAAAACTAACTAAAGTAGTCTAAGAGACATATGAATTAGGCATAGGTGGATCATATGATAGAAGTTAAGTAGGTTTATAAAGACTAATACATATATAGTATATCAAGAAATTTTATATCATATAGATACTCAAGTTAGATTTAAGGATATCCAATTAGGAAAATAGGGCTTTTAAATATGAAGATTTTATTTACTAATAGAACTAACGCTATATATGAGTTTTAGTACATATCAACAGATAAGGAAGGTGTAATCTCATTATCTATAATTGAAGTAGAATAGTTTATTGCAAGGAAATGAAGATCAAATTGCATTTTTCTCTCACTTCTGAGCCATTGAAATGCAAAAGGTGTACCTAAAAAGACCAATATAATTGGAAACATTCATATGTGAATCTTAGTAATTTTATTGTATATAAAACAAAAGAAAATTGTAACTTTTTTTGAGACTAGGGTATGCCCCTTTTATTATGTAATAATAAAGGACTATGGTCTTAGGCAAGACTAAAGGTTTTCTTCTCTATTCTTTCCTATCGGCGCCCATTTGAATGGAGATACCTTTTTTTAATTAAATTATTATAATTCACAAGGCTTAGACCATTTACCAATCTAAATAAATAAATAAATAAATATATTCATGAATTATTTAAATGAATAGTGAGTTTTATATTCTTGTCATGAGTGTGAATTGTCTAATACAAGTGGCTTAATTAGGCATTATTTAATTAGAGATTACTTCTATAATCCTAAATACTAGCTCTAAAATATTTCATGTGCATATTATGACTAATAATTAATCTTGATCCATTAAAAGCTCAAAAATAAATAATTGATTAATGATATGTAATTTGTTCACATAGTTATATGCTTCTAACTTTTGAGTGGAAGATAAACTTCACAAACTTAAAAAAACCACCTATCCAAAGGTATGATTTGGTTAAATTTATTTCCATAAAGAGAGTTAAAGATCTTTTAAGAAATTGTCTCTACAATAGTCCCCAAAGTAATCAAGAAAGAATATGCAATGAAGATATGAGCCTTTTGTAAGGAAACTCAGGTGTGAAAACAACTTCCTATACTAATCCCTTAAGGAAAGTATTGTGGAAATTTCTATTAAATCCTTACAATTTCAGATTTGATATTATGTAAACAATAATATTGCAGTCAACCATGAATACATAAAACAAATAGAGAAAGAAAATACATAAAAACAAATATATGCTAGCAGGGAAAAACCTTTTGGTATAACAACCCCACCCCTCCAAGACCCATACAATGTATTATCTTTAGCACAAAGGTTACAACACACTTGCAATGTAAGTTCTTTTAGGACATAAAAGACTAGTCCAATAGCAACCAAAAATACACTTTTCACTCTCTCCTATCTACAACCCTAAAAATTCTTATATCATGCACTTTCCATTTTTAGGGAAACTTCTAAAGAACAACTGTATTAGGGTTTTACCATTCCTCAAAAAAAGTTGGAACCCAATTATTTTTTGGGCCGATGCGCCAAACCCTACACACTAGGGAGACTTGAGTGTATAGTACTCAATGATCAATTGCCACATGTCTTCACATCTTCACCCATCATTAACTCTTCCAAAGAGAGCTCTTACATGCCATAAGAATCCATCATAACCATTTCAGTCATGATCTCCTTACACACAATTCAAGATGTCAACACATGCAAGTGGAGTGACACATCAACATGCCAACTAGACATGTACACTCACACTTAACTATATTATTTGCAAATAATACATTTACAAAATAAATAATAAGAAAACTTATTCGGAACACCTTTAAGTCTATGATATGCCTCACCATAAATATTTAAAGGTTATAATAATCAAGATTTTCCCTTTACAATGTGTAATAAATTCCTTTGAATATTTATTGATGATATTTACACAACTAATGCATACAAGTCTGATCAATTAAAAGATCCAACCAACAACTATAGAAGATACTTAATTCACTTCCCTGCTCATCTCTATAAAATTTTAATTCTCATATTAACTAGTTGTAATACTAGAGCCTTAATTTGAACTTTAACTCCAAGTTCCTTAAACTAATTGTTCAAAATTATTACTCTTAATCAATTTAGTAGAAGTTTATAATGTCTCACAAATTTTTCTCTAAGCTAATGGTACTTGAACTTAAATATTGTAGAAACATAATTTGAGGGCCATGATTTACTAACAACAAAATGGGCTATGAATTTGTGATGTAAAACTTCACTTAAGTTTTTAAGACATTACAAGCCACCTCAAGAAGTTTTGCAATATTCTATACAAGTACTTATATTAAGCATTATAAATTTATTACATTAAACATTATAAAATTAAGACATTAACATATTTACAATCTTAGTCCTTAAAGAGATTTTGTACTAAAACTTGTATCTTTTAATTGAAAAAGATAAAAAATATTTTTGGCTAAGGATATCTCTGTAGCCTCTAGAAATCATCCCCTAAATATATTGGCCTAATCTTTTTCAACAAAACAATTTTGCTAATATTCTAAAAATAGGGAGTTCCACTATAGTTGTGTGTTACCATGCTACCTAAAAGGAAATGATGTTCTCAAACAACCCAAACCATTCACCTAAGCATGGTTGAGTGTGATGGTTCAGCCAGGCCAATATTCAATCATGCACTAATTGTAACAATAAAAAAGAGTCTAATCAATTTTTATTTAAAATGTATCATCTTTTATGGGTACCACATGTTTTTGAATTTAGTTCGATCCTTTTTATAAAGTAAGTCTAGTCAATACCTCTTTCTGTGAAGTCTTTATGATTGCAATTGCATTGAAACTCCTAAATGTCTTGATTTTAAAAATCTTTTCTACTTGTAACATATTTACACCATCTACAGTAGTTCCTATAACATCAACTTGTATTTCCATTCTTCTTCATTACCAAGAAGCATATCAAATTTCAAGTAAGCAATTAAATAATTAATCAGATAGTTCAATCTTTTTTTAGGCACCTCTTAATTTTTTGTCTTTACAAAAATTCTAGGTTAGTGCAACGAAATTATTGGTCACCTCTCATTTTTGATCCCTTTGTTAGTTTTGGATAGCTTTGACAATTTTTCATCCATATGTGATTAATTAGCAAATATTTGTTAATTAATTGACTCCTTCTAGAAGCAACTAGTAATCTATTGGTCAGGTTGTTTTAACCAAGAAGCAACTAGAAACTTCTTGGTTAGGTTATGTTTAATCAAGAAGCAAATAGAAACCTCTTGGTTAGGTAGTATAAAAGGGGGGTCAAGGGAGGCATTTGGTAAACACAAGTTGTAGAAGCATTTGTAGTGATAGCAAATAGTCTTGTAATGTTAGCAAGGGTGCAATGATAGCATTGGGGATAATAGTGGGGAATATCAACAACAGAAATTAGGAGGTTGTCAAAGTTCTGCTAGTGAGAGGCAAGGAATGTTGTATCTCTTGATTTGCTAAAGTTAATATATTTTCGATTTATAGAACTGGTTTTCCCTTAGGGGTTTTTCTAGGGATAATTTGTCTAAAAATATTGTGTTCATTGTGTTGTGAATTTATTTCCATATTTTCATTAGTGAAGTTGCAATTGCATTATTTTTTGATATTAGACGGGAACTTATTTTTGGTAGTTCAATAATCATTTACAATAGGAGATTAATAATCAATGACTGCAATAGTGTCAATTTTCAAATGGTATCAAAGCATTGTTGAGGGTAGAAGAGTTTTTCCCTAGGAAAGAAATTAATGATTCATTAAAACTTGGGTTAATATCTTTAGAATTATTATTGATTTAATCCCCTAAGATGGCTTCAATTGGTTTGAGAGATCAGGATAGATTAGATGGTGCCTCAAATTTTGGTGTCTGGAAGGCCAAAATTTCTTTATTGTTGGAAGAGAATGGTATTAAAGATTATGTTACCACTATTGTAACTGTACCTATAGATACTACATAGCTTGCAACATACAAGAAGGATGATGCCAAGGTGAGGAGGATTATCCTTGATGATGTCAAGGATCATATTGTTCCACATATCTTAGAGCTAGATACGATGAATAAGATTTGGGATGCCATAAAATGCTACCACCAATAGGAAGATCTTTCTCATAGAGAAGTTGAAGAATACCTAGTTGAACCAAGGAGAAGACATTACAAGTTACCTCATAAGACATAGACTTGTCAAGGATGAGTTAATAACTATTGGAGATAGTCCCCATGATGATGAAGTAGTGAGAATATCCCTAAATGGGTTTTCTAAACAATAGAGTGTCTTTGTTCAAGTTGTTAGTGGATGTGATACCTTGCCAATTTGGGATTGACTATGGACTAATTTAACTTAGGAGGAGTTTAGACTAAGTCTTATCAATAGGGCCAACAAGAGTTAAAAAAGTGAGGTAGAATAGGAAAATGTCACCTTAGTAGGGAAAGGGAAAACAAAGAAGGGATCTAGCAAAGGATCAAATTCACAAAGTGAAAAGAAGAAGGAGCTTTCTAAGGTCAAGTACTTTGGATGTCATGAGTACAGTCACTATGTCAGTGATTGCCTAGAAAGGAAGAAGGTAAAGAAGTAGGTGGTAGCTTCAACGAGTATAGAAGAACTCTCTAGTAGAATGGAAGATGAGTGTGTAATTGTAGCTTGTATGTGAGATCAACCTCACAGACTGTCTAGTATATAGATAGTGGGGCATCATTTCATATGATAGGAATTAGAGAGTACTTCTCTAGTTATAAGGGGGAGAACACCAATATCTAGATTTCTATGGGGAACTTGTCCAAACTCAACCCAGTTGGGAAAGAGATTGTTTAGTTTTAGAGGGAGAATGGAAATATAATTCCACTTCATGATGTGTTGCATGTGCCAAGATTAGGTATGAATTTGATTTTTGCATCTGTTCTTCAGGGTAAGGGATATAATGTACTCTTTAGAGGGACAAATGTCTTGATTAAGTAGAAGGATTGGAAGTCACCCATAACTATTGGAGTCAGGAGTGGTCATATTTATAGGTTGCAATTTGACACTCCTAAGAAACTCATGAGCATTGGTAGTCCTAGAGGTCTTGGAGAGATTGGGCATAGGAGGATGGGTAATATTTATCATGGAGCTTTTAAATTGCTTTGTGAGATAGTGACAAGTGTTCTAGAGGTGAGCATAGAGCATGATGATGTATATAAGGGATGCATGTTGGGAAATTTCATGAAAGAATATTTTCCAAGGAGTTATGCTAGATCTGAGGGTGTTTTTAATCTAGTGCATTCAAATGTATGTGGATTGATGTAGACAAATTTTATTAGAGGATATGAGTACTATGCTATTTTTATTGATGATTTCTCCAAGAAGACTTGGATATAGTTCTTGAAGATCAGTGATGAGGTTATTAGTTAGTTCCAAGAGTTCAAGGCTCTTGTGGAGAAGTTGATAGGAAGGTAAGGTTTCTTTGGCCAAACAATGGAGGTGAGTGTTAAGATTAACCTCAGCCAGAAATAACAGTTACATGAAAATATAACCAACACCAAAAAATAGTAGATCACATAAAAGAGAACATAAGACACCAATATTTAATGTGGTTCACCTAATCCTTGGGCTACATCCACCAACAAGAAGTCCAATATTATTGTTATCTAGTGATTACAACCTGATTACAATTTGTAATCCCTTATAGCTCAATACTCCAGCAAGAAGCTATAATATTACCATTAGATTATGAAATCCCTAACCCTAAGTCTTTTTATACAAGCTTTTTCCACTTAAACAATTAGGGCTAGAATTATAAAAAAATAGTAGCCAACGCCTTTTACATATAAGGGCATTTCTTGGCTTTGGGGACCTACCCCTTGTTGAGCTATCATTTTGTATGATGCATAATGGTAGGAATATTTTCAAACTCCTCTCTTGAAAAGTTAATCTTGGATCAACTCCAAGGTTTTGGGTGATCTTACAACCTACTGGAATCCGCTCAGTTGAAGATAAATGTTAATGTTCATGAGGAGGCCTTTGTTAGTTCTAAAACAATTCAGATAAGATTTTGAATCTACTTGCTATCTCAAAAGAATAACCACATGAAAAGAAATATATTTTTGTAGTTTTGTATTTTAATGATGAATAAAATCTAACAATGTAGCTATATGAATTCATAATTTAACCAATGGGTTAGTAGAGAAAATAAAAAAGATAGGGTAACAAGAAATTTGAGCAAATAACATGAAAAGTAAAATCCTAATAGACATAAACCACAGAAATAATGTGTTTGCAAGTTAAGCTTTCAAAAAATTCAGTGGGTAACCAATGAAAATAGGAGCAATGCTTCCTTAATTCCATTGATGCAATCATTGGTGGGAATTTAGTAACCATAAGATGTTCCACTTTTCATCAAATTGCAAGGCCGTGGAAATTTTACTCATGTGAGACAAAAGCTATGCAGGAACAATGTGATGATCTCTTCTCAAACTAAGTATGTGAGTGGAATTTGTAAAATCATAGCAAACACCATAATTAAAAGATCACACAACTAGAACAAAACAATAAAACTATTGGATCATTTACATTCCATGAATATAAATTCAAAAAATATAACACACTTAGGCAAGGATCACTATACTCCAAATGCGAGCACCAACAACATATATTATTGCATCAAAATAATGGCAGCCTAGAATACATATTAGATTCTTGAATTTATAAAAATATTCTCCTTAATTTGTGTTGAGAGTGAGAGATATCTTTATGCAATCATATGCTTCTAAACTAATAAGAAAAATCTATTTATGTACAAACTAACATTCTAAAAGGTGCTTAGTAGGACTCCATCCATATTTATATAATTAATTGGATGCATGCACCTTTACATGTCCTAAAACAAAGAAAAAATGATAAAATAAGAAGAAGAAAGCCATTAGAAGATAGGGAGTGTCTGGAAGTGCCAAAAATAGAAGCTCCATCTTTAGTAGGTGTCTATAGGAGTTAAACTACCATCAAAATGCTTTTCTGATGCATGGAAAGCTCTAGATCTAGAACTAGCATTTAACTATTGGCATACTTCTAACTTGCTCAAAACTTCTAGAAAACCTCTGAAAAGGTGCACTTGTGCACCTGAACATGTCAAAAGTAGGTTTAAAAAATGAAAAATTTCACCAAGTCCCAAAATTGAAATTCTAGCTTCTGGGTTTTGTTCCCCTTTATACCATAGCTATGTCTAGGTATTTGCCCTTGAATTTCTCAATAATCTCAATGAGTTGAGCTGCATTTGGAAAATCTAAGGTTTCATATTTATTCTTTACATTCTACCTATAGTTACCCACCTCAATGTGAGTCTTTGCAAAATCTTTGAGTTTTACATCCAACTCTAACAATTCTTCTTCCATTCTGAATGCTTGCCTAATGTCATCATCATTAGAAGCTTCTTCAAAAATCTTCCAAAATTTCTCAACTATTACCTCTATAGCTATCAATTTATCCCTTGCATCATCCTCAAAAATATCTAAACATGCATTGCTATAATGTTTCTCTGCCTCCAAAATTTTCTTTTGGGTTTGATCCTTGAGCTTATGAATCTCTACATGTAATGCTTCCATTACTTTATTTCCATCTACAATATTCTCTATTTAATTATCAATATTAACTAATTCTTCTACCATATATACCTCCATCAACATCCAATACCTATGTCCTTTGGTCAACTGTAGTGCTTGCAAATCTTTGCCCTAGGTATGTACCTCATCCATCAAACCAATATCTTGATTCAAAATGGCCACTAGCCTATCCACATTATCTTACATATGGTGTAACAACTTCAAATTTCCTTGTATAATCTACACACCTTTATCTTCAAAACTTTCTTATCATTGCTAACAAGCTCTCAAAAATGGATTTAACTGTACTAATTCCTTATCCCTTTTCTCCAATGCTGCATTCAAAGTTTCCTCATGATGTTGAAGATCTAAGGGACCAAAAATTTCACTTAGATATCCTTTTAGAATCTCATTCTATCTCTGAAGTGTTATCAATTCTACCCCATCCTATTCTAAGTGTTTAAACATTTCTTTCATTCCTGCTATTGCCATCAACCTAACCATGTCCAACATAGGTTTCCCAAGCACGACCTCCCTCATCTAATAATCTCTTGGGTTCAATTCTTCAACATCTATATTTAGAGGAGGGATAGTCATGTAAGAAAATAAGTCTTGGTTCTAATCACTCATAATGAAGGCTAGTGCCCATGCATCCTTTGGTGGTGACTCAAGCTTCCTTAGAACTTTGATCAATTCCATCCTATCCTCTTCCTCAATAGTGAATTGTTTCTTCTTGTTTCTTATCACTTCTTTTCTTAGCCATCTTGGAACATACTCTATTGGGGATTTTCCTTTTGAAGATGAAGGAGTTTGCTCAGCTATACTCTTCCCCTTATCTCCCCTTTCTGGAGTCCTCTCCTTTTATAAAAGATCTGCACCAGGAGTCTCTTTATCTATGGAGTCTATATTCCTCACCTCTATGTCTTGGGAAGATTTATAAGGTTTCTCACTTATTTTTCCTTCCTTTCACACTTCATTGGTGGATACTTGTTTTGGCTCTTCCTCCTATTTTTCTTGGAATTTTATTCTTCATTGTTTGGAGGAAGAGTAGTAGTTGATCCTTTATCTACACAAAATGTAACTTGAATGGTGGTTGGTGGAGCTACCTTAGGTCCTTGTGGCTCTAGTGGAAATTGACTCCAATCCTCTTGTTGATGTTGATTAGTTGGAGTGTCTCTTATTTTGTCTCCCACCAATTTAGTACCAATTGGCATAAAATCAAAATCTGACATCTTAAAGACATCAACCTCCTCAACATTCTTCTCATCTATCCATTGCTGCATTTCATCCTTAGAGGTTGTAGACTAAATGGGTTGTTCAGGAATGGATGGCAATGTGAGAATGGAGCTTCTTCTCCATTCCAATTTCATGGCTCTTATGACGTGAGTCCTCCAATTCAAAGGAAGGCTATCCTGTTTGTCTTCATCATCCTCTTCTTCCTCTCCTTCTTCTAGGATAACTTCTACGATTGATAGGAAGGGAATAAATCTCCTAATGACTTTTGTATCCTCTTGACTAGAGCCTTAATCTTTCATCTCTTAGGAGTGGATGGGGAAGCTTGTACCTCTTGTCAAGGTGGAGACACTTATTGCACTTCTATTTCCACTTCTCGTTGCCCTTGTTTAGCTGGTAGCACTTGAGGATTATCTTGGGCTTGTGTAGCTTCCACATTTTCTAATCCTTGTACATTTTCTTCCTCAAGCTATGATGGTGCTTGAGTGGCTCCCTCTTTTAGCTTACCTTGTTTGGGAGAGGTCCTCTTCCTCTTACCTTTACCCTTTTGAGCCTTGTAATATCTAACTTCTCTATCAAGTTGGTGAACTATTTTTGGCCTTACTGGGAACTGAGCTATAAATGTAGGCACTGCAACCTTAGCTCCTCGACCTCTTTTTGGGTGGGCTTGAGTGTGAAAGACCACCACCTAAGGAATTGGATCCAACTTGAAAGGTCTTTTGATCTAATCCTTTTTCAATTTGATGACATGTTTGGCCTAGTGATTAATGTTTGATTTTTCTTCCT
Organism: Cupressus sempervirens; assembly: GCA_028749045.1. Classification (NCBI taxonomy): domain Eukaryota; kingdom Viridiplantae; phylum Streptophyta; class Pinopsida; order Cupressales; family Cupressaceae; genus Cupressus; species Cupressus sempervirens. Next base: position 815,495,273 of record CM053790.1, read on the forward strand.
TATCATTCTCAACATTCATAATTGGTCGATCACTAATCTTGTCCCTATTGAACAATGGATCTAGGACATCCTCAATATCTTTTTGAACTATCTTTAAGGGAACTTTTATCTTTAAAGCACTGGTTGCTAGATAGAGATTCATCCTACAATAATCCCTTATATGGATATCGTAGTCATCTACTATGTTCATCTAGTGGTCATCAATTGCATCTTCATGCTAAAATGTCTTGCCAACCAAGTATTGTACTCTTCCAATGTTGTCAAAATAAGGCCGAGGAAAATTATACTCATCCAAAGGATATTGATCTTACTTAGACTCTAAATATGGATATCCTATCTCTGATCCACACTGAATGACCCTATAGTAATGGGCCACACCCAAGTTATTTTAAGTTTCTTTCTAACTCTGTTGTATGTAGCCAAGAGTTGTTGAGCTATCTCCAATAGTATAAGTATGTCACTTGGATATCTAGGAATCTTCTTGGGATTGTTCATTGTACCCATTGCCCTCAAATAGGTGAATGTTCAATACTAGATCTAGTAGGCTCCAACTTTTGATATCTTTGCAACTGCCTCTTCTGACATCCTCTTAGCATAATCCCCTTCATATAAATGCATCATTCACTATCCTGTATTCCTTGTTGTGTTTTCAAAGTTTTTTCTTCACTAGCTTAGGATATACTATATATGGTCGAGTGTTTGCATCTTTCATATTTCCCTTCTCGAACAATCCTAGATAATCCATTGCCCTTGCAGCTAACAAGTATACTAAATATGATGTCATATAAAAATTTTGATTATTCTTAACCACCACTAGCTACTCATCCAAATTCTCACTAAGAATGGAAGCCCAATCAATTGGCATCTTTGTTATTTTGTTAGTCTCAATAATATGTACCGTCCAGATGCTAGCAATCCCATGACTCTACTCAAAAGTATGATAGAATATCTAATATCTTCTTTCATGTATCCTCTTTTCATGTCCAATTTTCTTGCTTTATGGCCTAGAGGAGTCTTCTTAATGAGATATAAGGATTGGATGATCTTGAAAGCTTCCTCTACATGTTGGCTATACCATCTCTCCACTTGGTAATAGGTTAATCTAATGAACTAATCTGCTCTAGGAAGATGGAAAACCTTCTCTATGTTCTTGGGTTGAAGATCTAGGATTATCTCTCACATTATGCTCTTCATGACCCTTTCTTCAAAAAAATAGTTTTTTACGAGTGTCAGAACTAGCTCTATGGAGTACACTAAGATTGGGTGTCATGCTACATTGACAAGTCTTGATTGGATCAAAGAAGATATCATTGGAGACCTTTTTTCTAGTTTGTTACATAATACCAAGAATGTACTCAAATCTATGTGACCAAGTTTGGTGTTTTAGATCTCTGAATAGTCATCTTGAAATCATGACTTGGTCGAAACACCTTGAAACTTGAAGACTATGGGTTTTGGGACCATCTTTGTAGTAAGGGAGGATGATGAAGAAGCCATTGAATATGTAGAAAAGAAATGCCCATTAGTTGGAAGTCAAAGAAAAATAGATAAAAACCAACCCTATAATTGACACACATAGAACCCAAAAACCTAATTACAGAAACACCTAAAAATCCAATTTGTAACCCTTATATGAAAAAAAAGGGGTGCACCTAGTGTTGCTTTATCCTTGGAATGCTTTAATATATGGGGTATGCAACAATGCACCTTGTGGGGTGCACTAATGTGTACCCTATCTACACTTTGGCACAAAAGGATTTATTCATTTAAGGGTGTAGAATAGTACACCTAATTAGTTAGGTGCAGTACTGTGCACCTTAAATTGATGTTTTGTTTAAGTTTATTAAAATTTCCTAAAGTTTTAGTTTTTAAAGTTTTTAACAAATAAAAAAGGTGTGCAGTTGTGCACCTTTATAGGTGTCTTGGTGTTGTTTATTTTGAATGAGTTCAAGTAGAGGAAGTGATGCACACCTAGGGAGATGCAATGCTATGCCAAGGGAGCTGGACAGAAAAAAGATAAGTGAGGAAGTAAGGTGGGTCCCTAAGTTATATAGACTTGTGAACCCAACACACCCCTTGGTATCGCACATCACCATGGGGTGATGCCTTTTTCTAAGTGGTTTGGCACACTATTGCACTTGAGGAGGTGCACTAGTGTGCCTTTGTTTTGTAAAAATGACTTCCTTACTCCCAAAATTTTGATTTTTGGATTCTAGGTTTCTTAGTCGAGACCCTAATTTGACCAAGGACACTAGGTAAAACCCTAAAAAATACTTAGACCTTAGATTGGGAATCTAGAAAGCCAAAAAATAAAGTAGGGGGTCCCCATTTCTAGGTGAAATGAGGCATGCAATAGGGAGCACACTTGGGGTGCTGCCGCTAGACCCCATCTTGGGGGCACTACCCACAAATCCTCGTAGAAATAACCTAGAGGAAAAAATGCGTTGAATAAACCTCTAAGTCTGATTAGGCTCCACATCATAGTAATATCCCACTTGGAGACTGATCAGACTCCACAATAATAACCTCCCACTTGGAGATTGATCATAGTGCTATGAAACCTATAGCTTTCACTGGAATATCAAACCACCTTGGACTCTACTATTCTTTTATTCTGTTTAGTTGAGAAGACCAACCAAAGCTAAAGAGGAAGTTAGCTTCTCCCTTGTCACAACCTTTGTAAACATATCTTTTGGGTTATCATTTGTATGTATCTTCTCCAACTTTAATTGTCCATCATCCAAAACTCACCAAAAGAAATGGTACCACAATTGTATGTGTTTTGTCTTTGAATGTAGAGCTGAATTCTTTGCAAGATGAATGACACTTTAACTATCTATAAAGAAATAATTATTCTTTTGAGGGTGTCCCAATTCTTCCAAGAATAATTGAAGCCATATCATCTCCTTAGCTACCTTCATAGTAGAAACATACTCTGCCTCTATAGTGGATAAATAATTAACCTTCCATAACTTAGAAACCTAGCTCATGGCTGCCCCACCAATAGTAAATACATAACCTATAGTACTCTACCTGGTATCAATATCCCCTACCAAATTTGAGTCAACATAGCCCTATAAATTGGTAGTAGAGCCCCCAAAGTTTAAACACTTATCAAATGTTCCTCTCAAATATCGAAGAATCCATTTAACTGCATTCCAATGCTCAAGCCCTGGATGACTTATATACCTGCTAACAACTCCCACTACATGTGCAATATCTGGCCTAGTACATACCATAGTATACATCAAGCTTCCTACAGCTAAAGCATAAGGTACCTTAGACATCTTATCCTCCTCTTCTTGTGTCTTGGGACACATATCCTTAATAAAATTCAAATGATTAGGTAAAAGTACATTGACAACTTTAGTATTCTCCATAGAAAAATTGTGCAACACCTTCTCAATAAAATTAGGCTGAGATAAAGTGAAATTCCCATTCTTCCTATCTCCACAAATCTTCATACTTGTTGTGGTTTCACAACACACACCTCATTTTGTCAAGAAATGGGGACACCTACTTTTATTTTTTGGATTTTTGGATCTCTAGTCTAGGGTCTGAGTCCTTTTGAGGTTTTATCTAGTGTTCAAGTTCATGTCTAGGTCCTAACTGAGAAACCTAGTTGACAAAAATTAGTTTTTAGGATGGAGTGCCTTTTTTGCAACGCACACTAGCACACCTGATTAGGTGTGCTAGTGCACCAAACTAAAAAGCAAGAGACACATTCTTGTAGCTATGCACCTACTCAACACAAAAATGTATGGGGTTCCCTTGGGCTATATAACCAGGGAGTCCCCCTCCCTCACCCTATTTTATTTATCACTCTCAAAGCCCCAGTGTCGCATCCCTGCACCAAAAGAGGTGTGTATATCCTCTACTTGCACAAAAGCAACCACTAGACAAATTTAAAATGCACAATAAGGTGCACATTAGTGCACCTCATGAGGTGTGTTGATGCGCACCTTATTTTCTTCAAAAAAACACAAAAAACATAAAAAGAACCATAGAAAAACAAATAAGTTAATCCTAAATTAAGGTGCGCATCAGCACACCTAATTAGGTGTGCTGATGCACACCTAATTAGGTGTGTTGATGCACACCTTAATAAAAGCTTAAACATAACCTTTTTGTGCTGAGCATCAAAATAGGGTGTGCACCAGTGCACTTGATGAGGTGCACTAATGTAAAACTTATTTCAAGGTTTTGTTATGGTAAAGGCACACCAAATGCACCTATCAGGTGCACCATACTTTTTTCTTTTAGGGTAAAATCAAGTTTTTCTTGTTTTTAGAGCAGCTAGGGTTTTGATATTTTCTCATATAAGTACTAAGATGTGATTGATCTTTTTTCCTTCAACTTTGGACTGATGAACATATTTTGTGTAGAATTGATGGTATCTTCATCATCCTCCCTGCCTGAGAAAATGGCACCAAGACAAGTAGTGTTTAAGGTTTAGGGCATTCCTACTAAATTATAGTTTTAGGATGAGTATTCAATGATTCAAGACATAGATTTGTGTCACATAGATTTGGGTGAGTTTTTAAAGCTATGTAACAAACCAATTGAGAGGTCTCAAATGATATCTACATTGATTTGATTAGGACTTGTCAATGCAACATCACACCCAATGTTAATACAATCCTTAGAACTAATCATGACACTCACAGAGCATTTTGTTGTTGAAGAGAGGGTAGTCAAGAGCATTTTGAAGGAGATCATTCTCGATCTCTGACCCAAGAACATTGAAAAAGTGTTCCATCTCCCAAGGGTAGATTAGTTCACTAGACTAACCTATGAGCAAGCAGAGAGATGGTATAGAGAAGATATTGATGAGGCTTTTGAGATCATCCGATCTTAGTACCTTATAGAGAAGACTCCTCTAGGAAAGAAAGTAGGTAATGTAGACATGAAAAGAGGATACATGAAGGAAGACATTGGATATTCAATTATGCTATTGAGCAGAGTTATGGGTTTTCTAACAACTAGATACTTGAATATTTTTATGGTGCACTTTATTGAGACAATAAAGAAAGTAGAGATGCTACTAGATTGAGCTTCTACTCTTAGTCAAAATTTGGGTGAGTAGCTAATAGTGGTGAAGAATAAAATGAAATTTTATATGAATTCATATTTGGTATACCTACTAGTTACAAGAGCAACAAATTATCTAGGGCTCTATAAGAGGCATAGCACGCAAGATGCAAATGCATGACCCTATATTGTATACCCTCAGCTGGATAAAAAGAAGCTTTTAGAGAAAAGCAAGGAGTACAAGATAGTGAATGATCCTTTCTATTGGAAATATAGATGTATTAACTAAGAGGGGGGGTGAATCAGTTACCACAAAAATAAATCCATAGATCCCTTAGATGTCTTATAAAACTAGTTACTATTGTCACTTGTTAGCTATACAGAAAAATGCTATAACTTGGTAGATGTAGTGTATGTTATCTCTAACAGAACTTAAACATTCACAGTGATTAAGATGCATGCATAAAGAAATAACATGAACACAAGAGACACCAGATTTAACATGGAAACCCAATATGGGAAAAACCACCAAGTAACTAGCTACTGATTCTCACTCTTCGGAAGTGAGCCCTGTTAGGAGCCAACCCTGTTAAAGGTTACACTACACACTATTAGGTATGACCTTGTTAGAGGATTTAATCACCCTGCTAGGAGTGGCCTTGCTAGAGGACTTTAGAACAATTCAATAGAACTATCACCTTGTTAGAGGATTTACAAAATGGTTGTTAGACCAACTCTGTTAAGAGATTTAGAAATCACTTCTACAATAGTGAGAAAGTAACAATGAACAGACTTGAATGAGATGCAACTAAATTGTTGATACAGATTACTATTCTACTCCACTAGATCCTCTCTGATTGAATACAACTTTGCTGCTCCTCAAGGAGATCTGATCCTCCTTCAAAATCCACTCACACTTTCTTCTTCATAGAATCAACACACTTGCATGCTTGCTCATCTCACTTTAGAATTCACAACTTGACCTTTCATTTATACCTTAAAAATTATCAAGTTGGCTCATTTACAAGTTACAATTACCAATAATCATTACATCAGTCAGCTACAATCATTACATGAAATAGTTAAACTTTATTTCCCAAAACAATGAAATCCTTCATTGGCTGACCCTGCTCATTAAACACTATTCTAGAATTGGTTTCCAGTGTTAACCAATTGAAGCTTGGTGAACACTGTAAACTTTGCAAAATCCTTTGTAGACTGAGTGAACTTGATAAACATTGACTTTCCTTTGCTAATCTTGTGAGCTTGGTTACCATTGACTTCTGCCATAGAATCCTTCAATGCCTAAGTGAGTTTGGTAGAAACTATTTCCATAGAGTAATTTTTAGGAATGCTTGGTAGACTCTGTAATTTTCTTAGCTGACCAACTGAGCTTGATAGAATATGTTTGCCAACTAATATGACATTTGTGTAACATCAAAGGCAACACACAATTGAACAATTGTATCCAACAATTTTCATCTTTGCAATAATCTGGTTCATAGAAGGGGATTATGTAAAGAGAATATCAGAGGAAGAAACTGTATAGATATCACTAGTCAGAGCTTATTATATCCAATTCTAGACATTTACATATTTGAGGGTAGTAGGTACAACTATCAACCCTAAGAAGCTCCCTAGGTATCCCAGTGATAGACTTATTCTCTTGGAGATCTCCTGACAACTCTTGTTTGTATTTGATAGAGTTCAAAAGCAACAAAAAATATGTTAGGTGTGGCCTATGACTATAGGGCCTTTTTAGGTGGGTCAAAGACAAGAAATTTCATCTTTTGAATGTGAATGGGATCAATATCCCTTGGAAGATTATAATTTTCCATGGCCTTATTTTAATTGGGAGAGTGCAATACTTAGTGGGTAAAACATTCTAGCATGAGGATGCAGTTGAAGATCACTGGATGAATGCAACAAATGACTATGATGTCTGTATAAGGGATTATCATAGGATGACTCTGTATTTAGTAGAGAGGGATTTAAAGATAAAGATCTCATTAAATATTGTGTAATAGGACTTAGAAGAGTTGCTCAATCCATTATATAATAGGGATAGGATTGGCAACAAGCCTATCATGCATGCCAAGATAGATAGAGAAGAAAACTCAAACATCAACCATAAGGTGAGGAAAATCATTAAATTGGTGTAGGATTAGATCAAGTAACCATTAAAAATTGGTCTAATTCCTCAAACAATAGTCTTTCATGCTCAAATCCACCTAGCCAAAGGTCAAGGAGCAAAGGTCATAGTGCCTACATTTTTAGTCTAGTAACCAGTGAGATCAAAAATAGTACACCAACTTGATAAGCTAGTTGGTTATTATTGGGCTCAGAAAGGTAAAGGTAAGTGAAAGAGGAAGAGGAACTCTCCTCAAAACCTTGAACTAGAAGAGGGGGAAATTTAGGCACCTACAAAACAAGGAGAAAAAAAAGTACAAGGGCCAAAGAATGTAGAAGCTACATAAGCCCTGGAGGATCCCCTAGTGCTGCTAGCTACACAAAGCTAGGAAGAAGCAAAAACTAAGGTACAAGAGATTTCTCCACCTTGACAAATAGAGAAAGCCTTACCCTCCATGCCTAAAAGAAGAAAGCTTAAGACTCTGGTAAAGAGAAGGAAAAGGGTGATCAAGAAAGTGATTCCTTTCCCATTAGTTCCTAAACCAATCCTTGAAGAAGCGAAATAAGAGGATGATGAGGATGAAGAGGATAACTTACCTTTGAACCAAAGAACTCATCTAGCAAGAGCTACTAAGTCAAAAAGGAGAAGAAGCTCTACCATCACACCTCCATCTATTCCTAAGTAACCCATTCAAACTACCACATCAGAAAATGAGATACAACAATAGATAGATGAGCAAGATGTGGAAGGCACTAATGTCTTCAAGATATCAAATTTTGATTTCATGCCAGTGGGTACCAATTTGGTAGGAAATAAGATTAGGGATACTCCAACCAGTCGACCTTAATAGGAGGAATAGATTCAGATGCCACCATAATCACAAGGGCCTAAGGTAGTTCCACCATCCTAGGTGCAAGTCAAATTTTGTCTTGATAAGGGATAGACTACTCCCCTTCCTCCAAACAACAAAGAAGAGCAAGTCCAAATGGGATAGGAGGGAGAGCCAGAATAGGTATCCACTGAGGAAGTGTTGGAAGAAGGATGGATAAGTGAACAACCACAACAAACTTCCCAAGACATTGAGGTGAAATTTTTTAGCTCCATAGATACATAGACTCCCAATGCCAATATCTAACAAAAAGAAAAGACTCTAGAAAGGGGAGATAAGGGAAAGGGCATTGTAGAATTGACTTCTTCATCCTCTAAAAGAAAATTTCCATTAGAACATATCCCAAGGTGGTTGAGAAAAGAGGTAATAAGAAAAAAAAATTAAAAATTTACCATAGAGGAGGAAGATAGAATGAAATTTATTGAAGTTCACCTCCAAAAGATGCATAGGCATGAACCCTTATTATGAGTGATCAGAATTAGGACTTGTTTTCTCATGTGGCTTTCCCTCCTCCATATTCAAATGTTGAAGAATTGACTTTGCAAGATTATCCGATCAAGGAGGTCATGCTTGGAAAGCCAACCTTGGATACCACTAAGCTAATGGTTACCATATGGATGGTGGAGGTATTTAGGAGCCTAGAACATGATGGGGTGGAATTAATAACACTTTGTCATCAAAAAATAATCCTAAAGGGATAATTAAGCAATTTTTTTGGTCTCTTAGACCCCATAAACCTTGAGGAAACCTTAAATACAATAATTGAGAGAAGAGATAGGGGTGCAATATAATTGGACCCATGTTTGAGAACTTGTCAGCAATAGTGAGAAAGTTTTAAGGAGATAGGTGTATTGATTAATAAAGTAAATCTTAAGTTATTACATGTTATGCAGAAGAATGCAAACAAGCTAGTAGCAATTTTAAATCAAGATATTTGTTTAATGGATGTAGTACATACTTGGGAAAAGACTTGCAGTTCTTATAGGTAATTAAAGGTTAAAGGTATCAGATGCTGATGGATGTATATACATCTAAGGAATTAGATAAGATAGATGATTGAATAGAGAAGATCATAGATGGTAATAAAGTAATAGAGACATTACATGCAAAGATTCATAAGCTCAAGGACCAAGCCCAAGAGAAAATTTTGGAAGCTGAGAACCATTATAGTGATACATATCTAGACATTTTTTAGGATGATACAAAAGAGAAGCTAGTACCAGTAGAGGTAGTAGTTGAGAAATTTTGAAAGACTTTTGAAGAAGCTTCTAATGATGTAGATATCAGGTAGGCATTTAGAATAGAAGAATCTTTATTAGAGCTTGACGAGAAACTTAGAGATTTTGCTAAGACTCGTATCAAAGTGGACAACTATAGGTAGAAAGTGAAAGATAAACATAACACCTTTGATTTTTTAGACATGGCTCAAGTCACTAAGATAATAGAGGAATTCAAGGAAAAATTTCCAGACATAGCTCTGATCTAAAGGGGAACAAAACCTAGATGCCAGAATTTCAATTTTGACACTTCGTAAAATTTTACATTTTTTGGAGCCTACTTCTGAGGTGTGCTACTATGCTACTATGCCAGGTGCACTAGTGCATAGATGCACTTTTTTAGTAGTGATCTAGGAGATTTTGAAGAACTCAGAGGTGTGCTGACAATTAACTACCAATTCTAAAATTAGAGCTTTCCATGCATCGAAAATGCATTTTGATGGAAATTTAACTCCTACAGATGCATAGTGAAGTTTGAGCTTATATTTTTGCAACTTCCAGTTGTTCCTACATCAACTTAAGTCTTTCCCTTTCTTATTTTCTCATAATTTCTTTGTTTTATGACATGTAAAGGATCATGTATCTAATTAATGATATAAAATAGATGGAGTCCTACTTAGCACCAATTAGATAGATAGTTTGTACATAAATAGATTTGTTTTATTAGTTTAAAAGAATATGATTGCATAAAGATATCTCTCACTCTCAACACAATTTGAGGAGAAAATTTCTTATAAATTCTGGATTGTAATATTTAATCAAGGCTACTGTTATTTTGCAATAATATATGCTTTTGGTGCTCACATATGGAGCGTAGTGATTCTTGCTTAAGTGTGTCATATTTTGTGAATGTATGTTTATCTGATGTAATTGAGCCAAAAGTTTATTATGTTAAATTTGGTTGTGCAATCTTTTAATTTTGGTGTTTTTAACAGTTTTACAAATTCCACTAACATATTTAGTTTGAGAAGAGATCATCATCTTGTACCTACATATCTTTTTGTCTCACATGAGTGCACTTTCTATGGCCTTGTGATCTAATAAAAAGTGAAACACCTTATGATGAATGAATTTCCCATTGACGATTACATTAGTGGAATTAAGGAAGTTCTACTCCTATTTTCATTGGTTACCCACTAGTCTTTTTGAAAGCTTAACTCGTAGACGTGTTGTTTCTGTAGTTTATGTCTATTAGAATTTTACTTTTTATGTTATTTTCTTAAACTTCTTGTTACCCTACCTTTTTTATTTGCTTTACTAATCCCTTGGTTAAATTAGGAATTATTAATAGTTGCATTGGTAGATTGCATTCTTTAAAAATAGAAAAATACAAACATATATTTCTTTTTGTGTGTGTTTTGTTCTATTTATAGTAAGTAGATTCTACATCTTATCTAAAGTTTTCAAACCAGAAAAGGCCTCCTCATGAACATTCACATTTATCTTCAATTGAGCAGATTTTAGTAGGTCACAAGATCACCCAAAACCTTGGAGTTGATCCTCAGATTATCTTTTCAAGAGAGCATTTCGAAAGGATTCCTGCCATTAAGCATTGTGCAAAATGACAGCTCGATAATACCAAGGATTTGCTTTATTGCCCCCAAATCCTTCATAGAAAATGTATGTGCTAACTAACATTTCAACCCCTTAATGTGATCCATGTTAGACCCAGCTACAAGCATATCATCAACATATAAATATAAAATAATGTATTTGTCATCATCCAACCTCTTAAAATAAACACAATGATTTAAATGGCACTTACTATATCCATGGTCATGCATAAATCTATCAAATTTTAGATACTATTGCCGAGGTACTTGCTTCAAGCCATATAAACATTTCTTCAATTTGCACACTAAGTTCTCTTTACCTTTGATCTCAAATCCCTGTGGCTGTGCCATATATATCTCTTCATCCAAATCACCATGAAGAAAATTTGTTTTAACATCAAGATTCTTAAAATGCAAATCTTCAGTAGCCACAATAGTTAAAACAGTGTGAATAGAAGTAATTTTAATAATTGGAGAAAACATCTCATCAAAATCAATGCCCTTTTTCTGTGCAAATCCTTTTGTAACTAACCTAGTTTTAAATCTTTTCTTAGTTCCATCCTCATCTTTTAACCTGTAAACCCATTTATTCTATAAAGCCCTTTTACCTATAGGAAACTTGCATAAATCCCATGTCTTATCTTTCAAGAAAAAGTCCATTTCTTCTTTCACTGTAGACTTCCACTAAATTTTTGTATCCACCTACATAGATTCATCATAACATTCAGGCTCACTAGCATTAGTAAGTAAAATAGAATACAAGGAAGGAGAAAATGTTTCTGGAGGTCTACTTATCCTTGTTGACCATCTTACATTTATTGGGGTGTGTGTTATTTTTTGTTATAGTCATTGCAGATCATGAGGAATTTTTGGAACATCAGCTTTTGGAGTATCATCCAACACTACATAATCATTTTCTTTCTTCTCATGTTGCTACAATAGATCTTTGTACAACACTTTCTCATTGAATATGACATCCTTGCTTCTTACAATTTTATGATTTTCAAAATCCCAAAGCCTATAACCAAATTCATCAATGCCTATCCAACAAATACACATTTCTTTGACTAAGCTTCCAACTTGGTTATATTTTTAGAATCAACATGTGCAAATGCTTCACAACCAAAGGTTTTGAGAAAAGAATAACTTGCCTTCGTACTAGCCCATGCTTCCTCTAGAATACCATAATCCAAAGGAGTAGAGTGACATCTATTAATAAATTATACAATAGTATTGACAACCTTTGCTTACATGTTTAAGGGCAAGTCATCATGCAACCTAACGCTCCTTGCATGTGCCATTATAGTCCTGTTTATGTGCTCAACCACTCCATTTTCCTATGGAGTCCTTGGAATAGTTTTCTATCTACAGATACCATTAGTGGAGTAATAATATTTAAATTCATGACTGCAATACTCACCACCATTATCAGATCTAAGAAATTTTAATTTCTTACCAATCTCATTTTCAACCAAACATTTCCATTTCTTAAAAGTTTGAAATACATCAGATTTCTATCTTAGGAAATAAATCCGTACTTTTCTAGTTGTATCATCACTAAATGTAACATAATAATGTGATCCACCAAGGGAAGATACCTAAGCTGGTTCCTATACATATGTATGCATAAGCTCTAATTTCTCACTTTTATTTTCCTTCTTAGTCTTCAAACAACTCACTCTCTTTTGTTTTCCATACACACAACTTTCATAGAAATCCATATTAACGCATTTCAAACCTAGTAAAAATTTCTTTGAATGAATTACTTTCATACCTTTCTCACTCATGTGCCCAAGTCTATTGTGCCAGAGTGCTGAATCAAAATTTACAACAACTATTTGTTCCCTCTGCTCAATTGCAAAAAATATTCTTGAACATTCATTTTCTTTGAAACAATTAAAGTAGAAGGAACAATATGAGCTGTACAAAGATATAAGGTTCTTAGTTTCACACCTTTTGCTAATACAAGGGAACCTTTTGAAACCTTCCAATTTTTATCTTTAAAAGTAACTACACAGTCCTCATCACTGAGTTGCCCTACTAAAATTAAATTCCTACTTAGCCTTGGAACATGTCTTACCTCATGTAGCAGCCAATGATTCCCATTCTAAAACTTATTCTTAACTTTTCCCTTCTCAACAATACAATAGGGTTCATCATCCCCCAAATAAACAATCCCAAAATTCCATTAGACATAATCAATGAAATAACCTCTATAAGGTGTAGCATGAAATGAAGCACCAATATCTGAAACCCATGAATCATCAATACTTTCTAAAGATAGAAGCAAAGCATCCTCTTTGGATTTATTACTCACCACATTTTCCTCCTTGTTCCCTTTTGGTTTATCTCCTTCATTGTCTTTTGAGTCCAACAATCTTTCTTCTTACACCTCGATTTCCCATAATACTAGCAATCTCTCGGTCCTCTGGATTGAGACCTCTTCCCCTTTGACTTTCCTCTTGATTTCCCATGGTTTCTAGAATTATTTCTTCTCTCAATCATTTTGCCTCTACTTTGTGCATTCAAAGAACTTCCTAATGTAGATCCACCTGAGGTTTTTCTATGAGTTTCCTCACTTAGAATAACACCGATCACATCATCATATTTTAGGGTACTAGATCTAGAAATTGAATTGCTCACAGCCATTACCAAGCCATTCCAACTTTCAAATAAAGAACACAAAATCAAGAGAGCCCTAATTTATTCATCAAAATTGATACCTACAAAAGATAACTAACTAGTAATAGTATTAAAATCATTTAAATGATCCACAATAGATCCACCTTTTGTCATTTTCATATTAAATAAACTCTTCATGAGAAATACCTTGTTTGAGGCAGAGAGCTTTTCATACAATTTTTCTAGGGTTTGTATCAACTCTTTTGTTGTCTTCACTTTGGTAATATTAAATGCCATCAATGGTGCTAGGCATAATTGAATGCTTCCAAGTGCCTTTCTATCTAAAAGATTCCAATCATCATTTTCCATAGATCCCTGATTCTTAGTTTTTCATCCCAATGACTTCCATAAATCCTTCTAATAAAGATAGTCCTCCATTTACATTTTTTATAACTAAAAGTTCTACCCATTAAACTTGTCAACCCTTAGGTTACCATTTTTTGTCATCGCTCCCACTCAACCGTGAGATCTTTTTGTAGAGGATCGCTAAAAAAAATGATGATGGTCTAGCTAAAAGAAAAATGATGACCATCTAGCTTTGATACCACTTGTTAGGATTAACCTCAGACATAAATAATAATTACATAAAAATATAACCAATACTAGAAAATGGTAGGTCGCATAAAAGAGAACATAAGACACCAAGATTTAACATGGTTTACCCAATCCCTAGGCTACGTCCACCACCAATAAGTCCAATATTATTATTATCTAGTAATTATAACCTGATTACATTATCACCATTACATTATGAAATCCCTAACCCTAAGCCTTTTTAGACAAGCTTTTACTACTTAAAAAATTAGGTCTAGAATAATATAAAAATAGTAACCAAGAACTTTTACAATATATGGACATTTTTGGCTTCAGGGGTGCTACCCCCCAAAATCCTCATGGCCCCTCAACCCCACCCTATATTGATACTACTCTAGGACCCTGTAGGGGCACTACCCCTTGACCCCATCTTGGGCAACCCATCATAGAAATAATCTAGAGGAAAAAACATGTCGAATAAACCTCTGAATCTGATTAGGCTCTACATCACATCAGTGAGTAAAAAGGAAATAACTTATAGGAGTTCTATACTAGGGAAGGAATCAAGAGAGAGTGGACTATTCCTTACAATCCACAATAGAATGGAGTTACTAAGAGGAAGAATCATTCTATATTGGAGGCAACAAGAGCTATGCTACATGACTAGGATATGTCCCACTACTTATGGGAAGAGGTGTATAGTACAACATTCTACATTTGGAATAGGGTTCCACACAAGGTGTTAGGGAAGATGACACTAGAGGAAGTTTTCATAGACTACATAGAGAGACGGTACTTTGTTGGGTATAGTGAAACCTTAAAGGCATATAGGATTTTTATCCCTAGGACTAGAAGAATTATTGTTAGACATGATATTAAGTTCATGGAGGAGAGGGAATTTAGAAGGTTCAGAGATTTGCTAGTAGATGATCAAAGTGAGTAGCCAACAAAAGCTCCAAGGCCTAATCAAGGGTAGAAAAGCACAAGTACAACTACTAGTACATGTATAGGCTTAGATGGTGAAGATTCACAGAGTATGGAGCAATAGGTGCAATATGAAATACATCTAGAAGATGTACAAGTTGATATTTCATCCTCTATAGTTGGTAGAAGAAACTATAAGGTTCAAGAGACACTAAGGTATACTTAGGAGTTTGTGAGAGCTCCTAAGAAGAGTAATAGACAATAGAGAAAACTAACCAAGTTTAATAACTATGTAGCATTAGTTAGTTAGTTGGTAGATAGTGAACCTTCCAGCTATTAGGAGGTTGTAGATCATCAGGTATGGCAAGATGCTATGGTTGAGGAGTATTCTTCAATAATGTAGAATGATGTGTGGGAGGTAGTGCCTAGACCAATAGATATTTCTATAGTTGGCTCATGCTGGATTTATAAGATAAAGCATGGTGCATATAATAGCATTGAGAAATACAAGGTAAGGTTTGTGGCGAAGGGGTTTTGTCAAAAAGAGGGAATAGATTACAAGGAGACTTTTGCTCTTGTGGCTAGGTGTACTTCTAGATGAGCTATGATCTCATTTACAACATAGATGGGATGGTAGATTCATCAAACAGATGTCAAGACAACATTCATGAATGGAAAGTTGAAGGAACAGGTATACATAGAGCAACCAGAAGGCTTTGTAGCACACAACAAAGAGACCCACATGTGTAGATTGAAGAAAGCCTTGTTTGATTAGAAGGTTTAGACTATTGTGATACACTATGACAATTAGAGTTGCATCAAGTTGTCTAAGAATCTAGTATTTCATGATAGGTCTAAACATATAAACATTAGATATCACTTTATCAAATATTGTGTGCAATGGGGGGTTCTTTAGCTATAGTACACACCTATAGAGGAGCAAGTAGTAGAAATTCTGACTAAGACATTGGGGAAGGCTAAATTCATATTCTTTAGAGATAAGTTGGTGTCATGTAGAACAACTTCCTCATTAGGAGGGAGTGTTAGTTTTGGGTAGCTTGGATAGTTGTTCATTCATATGTGACTAGTTAGAAAATATTTTTTAGTTAATTGACTCTTTCTAGAAGCAACTAGCAACTTGTTGGTTAGGTTGTTTTAATCAAGAAGCAACTAGAAACTTCTTGGTTAGGTTTTATATAATCAAGAAGCAACTAGAAACCTCTTGGTTAGGTAGTATAAAAGGGGGGTCAAGGGAGGAATTTTGTGAACACAAGTTGTAGAAGCATTTATAATGATAGCAAATAGTCTTGTAGTGTTAGCAATGGCCTAGTGATAGTATTGGGGATACCAGTAGGGAATACTAGTGAGAGAAATTAGGAGGATGTTAGAGTTCTGCTAGTGAGAGCCAAGGAATTTTGTATCTCTTTATTTGTTGAAGTTAATATATTTCCCATATATAGAATTGGTTTTCCCTTAGGAGTTTTTCCAGGGATAATTTGTCTAAATATATTGTGTTGATTATGTTGTGAATTTCTTTCTATATATATATTTTTTTTAAAGAGGGGTAAAAGCTTTGACCTAGAGCTATGAACCAATGAGGACACAAATGGGGGACCTCATCCCCATTGGATTTGAACCTTGATGGCAAGGACAACAACTTAATAACTTAACCATCACAAGATGCCACTATTGGCTTCTTTATGTATTTTTACTGGTGAAGTTGTAGTTATGTTATTTTTTGATATTTGTTGGGAATTTATTTTGAGTAGTTTAATGATCATTTATGATAGTGAATTTAATTAGTGATTGAAATAGTATTAAATTTCACACCCTTCCTCCTTTTTTATCTCTTCCCCGCTAGTAAAACTACCAATTCCCCCTAAACTGTATGGCCAAGTCATTTGTGTTTGCTATTGTTGTTATTACTCCCCTATTTCTTCTCTACTTCTGCATCAAATGCATTGATAGGAAATAAAAAACCCTCATTCAATTCAAGGTAGCCCTCAATTACTCCTCTAATCCCTCCATCACTAATCTGATATTGTGGGAGGAGGAAGTTGATTGCTACCTCTAGAATGGAATTAGCTGTAGTAACACTACACTTCATGTACTCTCCATTGACATTATACTAGACAACAATGAAGCTTTCATATCTAAGAGCTTGTGCACCCTCACTTCTATTGGAAGCATATCCCTTTTTTCTAGTGGATTAATAGGTACTATTCCCAACTACCTAGGTAAACTCTCTTTTCTCATAGAAATATATTTATTTTAAAATAGATTGATTGGGAACATTATATTGTCCCTGGTAAACAAATCTTCTCTCACTGAATTTGTTCTTTATGATAATCATCTCACAGAAACCATTCCCTATTGACTCTCTAATCTCTCTTCTTTAGACTACTTATATCTTTTAGAGAATTAGATGAGTGGCTATATTCCTGAGTCCTTAAGTGATCTATCCTCATTGGTTTCCTTGGATCATTCTAACAACTAGCTAAATGGAACTATTCTCTCAACAATATTAAAGTTGTCCCCCCTTCTAGAATTCAATGATGATGGGAACAAACTTAGTTTGATGAACTCTTGGCCAGAGCTACCCTCTTTACTTGAAACACTTTCTCTTGCTTTCAATGGTGGTTAGATTATTTCAAAGGATTTCTTTCACAACTTTAGCAAATTAGAGTATTTGAGTTTGTCCAATTGTGTATTTAATTCCAACCCCACCTAGATTCCCTTATTTTAGTTGAGGAGCTTACATATGACATCATGCAATATGGGTTGTCTAATTCCATTGTGGATTTCTACTCAGTTCTCACTTATAGGGTTGGAATTAGCTGACAACAATCTTGTTGGAGAAATTCTAACTTGGCTATTGGATACAAGGCTTCAATACATCAATCTCACAAAAAATAATCTCTAAGGTCATCTTTTGTTAAATACTTTAGTGTAGAAGTTTGTGTACAAGATATATGCAAAACCCAACTTCACATAAGCCACAACGATCACCTACAAACAAATAACCCATTACAAGGGAGAGAGAAGCAAGGATAGAAGAGAGGCTCTCAAAGATGAAAATATATTCAAGAGAGGAACACATGAAAAAGAAGTGTTCAAATTTTCACATACTTAAGTGTTACAAAATACAAGGAGTGATATCCTTATAAATGAAATCGTCCACTTTGGGTGACTTGTAAAGCACATCACCTCTTTAGAAACTTGCAAAGCAGCTTAACCCTTTAGTAAACCCTAATTTTTAACTAACCTTAAAGGGATAATGTGACATTTAATAAAAGGAAAATTTTATTAAATGTCACCCACATGATTCACTTTGAATATCATCCACATGAAGTGACAAAAGTCAAGCTTCAATAGTAGCTTCAATAGTGACTAAATAGTGATCTGCAATAGTGAAATCTTAAGTGTAGATAAAGGTACGTAACCTTTACTCTAACATTTGGCTTGGAATGACTTGCGAGTCTTGGATGTTTCGGACAATGCCTTTTATGGACAGATGCCATCAATTTGGCCATCTAGTATATGCACTTTGTTTCTCATAGCCAATTTAATGACTAGAACTATTCCTCTAGTGTTGTAGGGTAGTTGTAAACTGTAAATATGAAATTTGGAAAATAACCATTTGGATGGAATTATCCCTCCAAGTATAGCTTGTTGTTCAGACCTTATAATCTTGAATTTGGGGGATAGTAATTTAATAGGAAGGATAACATCTAAATTTGGTAAGACAAGTGAGTTGGAGTTACTATTGATAAGAAATAACAAGGTGAGTGGAGCACTCCCTCCCTCCATATCAAATTGTTTAGAATTGATTTTTTTGGATGTTGGGAAAAATTTATTGAAAGGTCAGATACCAAAGTCAATAGGAAATAATTTGAAGCTGCAAGTGTTGGCAATGAGGAGGAATAATTTTGAAGGTATTATTCCTATGGAAAGTGCAAGGCTAGAACACCTTCAAAATTTGGACCTTTACTCAAATCACTTATCAAGGCTCATACCACATGGAATTTTCAATTTATAAGAAATGATGGTAGAATTGAACTAGGAATTTAGATTGGCTCTAATTGATCTATTTAATAGTTTAGATCCATATGTCCACTACACATATAAAGATGGATTGAAAATGGATTCTAAAGGTAGAGACGAGGACTATGCATATATCTTATCCAACATTGTATCCATTGATGTTTCAAACAATCAATTGAATGGGGATGATCTATCTGCTTTAGTAAAGTTAAAGGGGTTGAAGGTGCTCAACCTTTCTATGAAAAATCTACATGGTACCATTCAAATAGTATTGCACAACTGAGTTGGTTGGAATCATTAGACTTTTCAAAAAATAACTTTTTAGGACATACTCCAGATCTTGGTTCTTTTAGCTATTTGAGAGTTCTTAACTTTTCCAATAGAAATATTTTAGGGAGTATACCATAAGGAGGACACATGGAAACATTCACTAATTCATTATATTTAAATAATCCAAATTTATGGGGATGTTCAATTGCAAATAAATGTTTGTGGCCATAATTTTCTCTAAGTCCTCCTATTTCTACATTTATCAATGAAGAAATGCATAGAAATAAAAGTGTGTGTTATTGGATAGAAGTTGGCTTGTCATTCAAAGTAGGTTTTGCAATAGTGATTTTACTTATTATATTGAAAAGGAAATAGGGGCATACATATTTTAAGGGAGCTGACTTTGTCTTCAAATTATTTTTCCCTTAGCTTTGCAATTTGATAATATGAAAGTTTATATTTTCTATTGATGTTAATCAATATAAATATATTTATAGTTTTTTAAAGGTATTTAGATGATTATTGTAAATTATATACTTTTATATATCTATTTATTTTATAATTTTAAGAACTATTATAAGGATTCTTCAAATGATTATTTCTCTATGGTTGAGGATTATGATGCTACCATATACCTACCAACATTGTGAGGACTATGAAATTAATACAAAATTCTTCACTACTACTTTTCTTCTCTCTATGTCTATTGTGGATTATGTTTGTTATAGGAAAATGGAGATTACTATGTTGATTTTTGCATTAATGTATTTTCTTTAAGGAATTCTAAAATGTGAACAAGTTCTCATTTCCTTATGACTTTAAGAGTTATAGATTTTGCATGTTTTTCCATAAGTTTTGGTTGATTTCAATGGCATTTATGGGATTGTCCTTGTGTCTCATGTATCCTTCCATATTTTCAATAGATGCTTGCGTACCAAGAACATCTGGTTTTAGGACTGCCCTTCAACTGAGCTATCTATCTATTATTTCTTTTCCTTTTAATTGTAGGGAGATTGCAAGAATAGGTGGTTTGTATTCAATGAATAGGTGGCTCATATGCATCTATGCTTATACATTTTGTGTTTATATCTACTAGGGCAGTTGCATTGGTCACAATGTTTTCAATGAAAATAATTTGTAGATTATAGAAATACTTTTGGATGCTACTAGTAAGGCTTTATATATAGGGAAAGGAGATTGTAGAGGGATTGAGGTGAGTTGCTTATCATGACTTCAACAATTTTTTTTGATGATTTTATACACAATAAATCATTTTTTATTATATTTAATATACTTTTCATAATCTTTCTTTTAATGTCTTCTCTTAAGTAGGCAATGTCAAGATTTCATTGTGACATGATCTTGGCTATTACTATTATAGGATTCCAACATAATGTTTTTCCTTTCCAACATTTAGTTAGCATTTTTCTCTATTACTTTTAAATATCTAAGAAAGCTAGGACTAAGAGAAAACTTTTCTCACTATGAAGCATGGATGAGATGAAATTGGTAATCAAGTATAGATGCATCCACTAGTACCAATAGATTTGAAGAATGGACTAGTTAACTAAAATATGTGTACACAACTTTATATTTGAGTTCATGATTAATAAAAGAACTTTAACCAAAATTTATGATTCACTTAGTCTCTCTATAATATTTACAGAAAGTGTTTGAAGTTATCCAATTCTTTTTTAAAGTAGGATATTTATAACTAGAGTTCAGAGGAATGAATGTATGGTAGCATTTTAGAATGTATTGGTGACTTTATAATATCTGGTTGAAATTTCTTATAAAATTCCATGAATTTAGTAGAGTAATTGCTTATAACATTACATAGATTTCAATAGAGTATTATAGAAAAATGAGAATTTGGGTCTAGCTTAGTACTCAAAGTTGCAATTTGATTTCACACTTTGTCTACTAACCATTTCAGAAGATGCATTTCTATTGCCAATTAGCCCTTTGTAAACAAGAGCTATAGGGAAGCCAAGCTCCCCCATAGGGCTAGAAGAAATTTTTTGGTTTGGATAGAATTGCAAAAGAAAAATAACTAATTTTGATAAAGAGGGGACTTAGAAAAAGATAAAAGATAAAAAAAATCATTATTGGAGGCAATCAGATCAATATTGCAGAAAGATTTTTAGTTTCAAATATGGACTGGAGTATATACAAAAGCAAGAAAACAAAACATAGATGAAAAAAAAAACTGTGGGAGAATTTAATTGGCATAAGGGAGGAGATTTATATAGTAAAATAAATTCCAAACAACTTTTTCTCATCCCCTAAATATAAAATAAGCAAAAATAATCAATTTAAGAATATTGATTCAAAAGAATTGATTCAAACAAAGAATCAATATTTCCAAATCTATGTTGATCTCAAATTGGTTTTAACAAGTGAGTGTCAACACACTTAAGCCATTTACTTAGTTCATGCTGAACAAGTACTACATGTCGAGAACAACATCTAAATATTAGACCATGCCAAGTTGAAATGAGTGCCAAGTCACTCAAGTGCCGAATAGATAGACCATGCCAAGTAATTTAGGAGCTGAGTAAGCAATGGATATCAAGCAATGCAGTTGCTAAGTTAGAACAAAATTATAGTGTATGCCGAGCACTAGAGACTTCATATGCCAAGTGACATAGATTGGACATATTTGTTTGTAATGGCACAAACAACTATGTAAATCATTTTCAAGCCAACCTAAGGATAGATTTTGATCTTTTGGAGATAAGGAAAAATCTATATGCGGATTCCCTATTCAATTACATGTAACCAATAAAAAAATGGGAAGGTTTAAGTGGAAAAATGGATGAATCTTAGTCATAGATTCATACTTAACCCTAAGTCTCTAAGTCTTCTTAAGGACAAAACCCTAAAATTCTAATGAGTGAGTAAGGGAGTGAAGAAGAGATATAGAGAATTTTGCAGGGGCAAATAGAGAATTCATGGAGACTTAGAAGTTATGAAGAAGGAATGAATTGTAGAATAAGCTAGAGAAGAACAAAGGATAGAGAGAATGATACATCATTGAGACATCTGATCATGAAAAGATCAAATTGGACATTGTGTAGAGGTGATCTATTATCAAGCAAGCAAGTGCTAATCATAGGATCTGTGCTAAGACATTTTAGTAGGCAATTTCAGTTAAATCTCTTAATAGAGTAGTCTTAACAAGCTGTATGAAATCCTTTAACAAGGTGCTTACTTAGTTGTAAGTTGAAGTCCTCTAACAAGGCACACTTCTAATAGGGTGTTGAAATCCTCTAACAAGGTGGGACTTAACAATCTTTGTAAGCCTTTAATAGGGTATGCCTTTCACAGGGCAGATCATGATTCATGGTCAAACCACTGCAACCTTAATTGGATACACTTTATTGCTGTAGTAGTAAATATTTGTGAGTGTCATCCCCACCCTAATTTTACCTTCTCACTTGGAGGATCTTTGGGTAATCATATTTGTGTTATATATGTGATTGCTTATAGTGTATGTGCTTCACATGTTATTTCAGTTTATTTATTGAATGAATGATATGGATGTGTGCTAAAAGTTTTGTGGTTCATGTTTTAATTAATGATTCACCCCCCTTGAGAAGTTTTCTCTCTTCCCACTTGTAAATCCAACAATCTATGTACTAAAGAACTCTGGGATCTTTAGCCAGCACTAAGCATCAATTATTTTTGAAATATTTGATTAAAAATCACACCATATAATTTTTTTTACTTAGGGTTAGCTTGGAAATGGGGCTATCATTTTCAATTTTTACAATTTGGAAGCTAGAAATCCAAATCCCTTTTGTATCAACTAAATTGATTGAATATGACCTTACATTAGCTACGTAGGAGGGTGCTTATTGAGTTAGTAGAAAACCAAGAACCTAAGAATAATAAATGAACTTTTATGTTTAATGTCAAAATACTTATATGTCATTGTGGTTGAGTTTTTTAAAAAAATTCTACCATATTTTTTTGGTGAGCTTGTAAAAGTTGGTTGAACAAATAAGCTCCTAAGTTTTTCTCTACTTGACAAGTTTATGACAAGTTTTTCATCTACGATTTTCCTTACCTACTTATGCCTCATTCATTTGCATCTATTGGAAATATAAGAGGAGTTACTAAGAGGGAAGGGGTGAATCAGTTACTACTAAAATAAATCCTAGATCCCTTAGATGTCAATACAAACTATAAACAAAAAACTAAATACTACTAATGCTCGGTAAACATACATAAAATGCTGTAACTTGATAATTATTGAATATGCTTAGTAAATTCTTAACATACAAAATTTAGATGTTATATGTGATTACCATTACTTTAATTTAGCTGCAAATACATAAAAGAAAATAGAATGAACGTATTTGACACTAGGATTTAATGTGGAAACCCAATTTGGGAAAAACCACCAATTGTAACTAGCTACTATTTTCACTCTTCTAAAGTAAGCTTTATTAGGAGCCAACCCTATTAAAGGTTACAAAACACACTGTTAGGTGTGACCCTATTAAAAGATTTAATTACCCAATTAGGAGTGGCCTTGTTAGAGGTCTTTAGATGATTCAATAGAACTACCACCTTGTTAGAAGATTTGCAAATAGTTGTTAAGCCAACTCTGTTAAGAGATTTAGATCACTGCTACAATGGTTAGAGAGTAAAGATGAGATGAATTTATTTAAATATAACTAGATTGCTGATTACAAATCTCTATTCTGGCTTGTACTTGATCCTTCCTGATCAAATATAACTTTTCTTCTCCTCAAGGATATTTTGCTTATCCTTCAAATTCACTTCCTCTCCTCATCTTCAATACATTCATAACTTCTTCATATTTACACACTTTGAAACCACAACTTGACCTTATATTTATATATTTCATATTGTCAAGTTGGTTCAAATACAACTTAGAATAATTAATATTCATCACCTCAGTCGACTAGAACCAATAGATAAATCAATTAAGCTTGGTATGCCAAAAATAAGAAAATCCTTCATTAACCAACCCAACTTGATAGAAACTAACTCAAAAGTAATTTCTTGTGTTAACCAATAGAAGCTCGGTTAACACTAAAAAATTTTGAAAATCATTTTGCAACCAAGTGAGCTCAGTTAGCACTAGTTCCATCTAACTATTCTTCATTAACCAAGTGAGCTTAGTTGACACTCATTTTTGACATACTTTCCTTCGATGCCTAAGTGAACTCGGTACACTACATTCTAAAATAGGAAACCACATGAATGGTTAGTAGACATAGAAAACTATCTTCATTGCCCAAGAAAGCTTGGAATATACTGACTGATAATGATATGACATTTGTGTAATATCAAAGAAAATACATAATTAATCAATTGTATCCAAAAATCTCCCTCTTTGGCATTGATGGAAACACAAATGTCATAACATAATGATATTTTGAATTTATTCTTAAGAACTCCCTCTATTAGTATGAGCTCTTCCTTTTATTGGATTCTTCCTCTGTCTGCAACAACTTCTATCAAGTTCTTTCACAAAACTTTCTCCCTCTTACAAAAAACTTCTCCTTCTTTGGAATGACAATTTTTTTATGAGATATGACAATAAACTTCTCTCTCTTTAACAACACATGCCAAAGACAAAAAATTTGTTAATATCAATGTACCTTAAGTACTGATTCATTTGCAATATGCCCTTGTCAATTTTGTACCAACTAATTGATCTTCAACTTAGCTCTTGTTGATGCATCACTAAGATTTATTTACTGAACTTTAGATAGGGGAATGAACCCTAGCTTACCTCTAAGATATAGAAATGCACCCTTAGGTAATGGCTTGGTGAATATGTTTGCAATCTATTCTTTTGTATTAACATATTCCAATCTAACATCTTTATTTTGCATCAAATCTCTTAAGAAATGATATTTTATGGCAATGTGCTTTGTTTTATTATGTATCACTAGATTTTTTGATATATTGATTGCACTAGTGTTATCATAGTATATGACTATTGGATCCTTGATCTCTATCTTCATTCCTTCAAATAGTTGTTTGAACCAAATGATGTTAGAACAATTAACTGGTACTACCAAATATTCTACCTCTGATGTGGATTGGGATGTACAATTTTTCTTCTTGCTTGTCGAAGACACTAGTCTTTTACCAAGAAAGAATGGTCCACCACTAGAGCTTTTTCTATTATCAATACTTCCTACCCAATCAACATTAGTAAATAGCTTCAAGTCAAAATTACCTCCAAGTTTATACCATAAGCCATAGTCTTCAATACCTTTCAGATATCTCATGATTCTTTGATTTTCATCATGTGATTTTCTCTTAGATTTGTTGAGAATCTTGTCACCATTCCAACTGCTAGGGCAATATCAGGCCTTGTATGTATTACATACTACAATTTTCCAATCATTGATCTATATGTGCTCTAATTTACTTCTTTGGAATCATCATTCTTTGAAAGCTTATGTCCAATAGACATAGGGGTTCCAACTGGTCTTGAATCTTCCATTTCAAACTTGTTTAGTATCCCTTTGATATACTTAGATTGAGTGATATAGATACCATTTTTCTTCTTCTATATCTACAACCCAACAAAGAATTTTACGTTACTAAACGTGGAAATCTCAAATTCTTTACTCATTTCTTCTAAAAATGCTTTGCACAAGTCATCATTTCCTGTAAATGGAGTATCATCAACAAATATTTCTACCAACACAATCTTCTTCTTTGGTCATTTCTTGATATATAGACTACTATTATCATTTGTTCTTTGAAAGCCAATCTATACTAAATAATTATGATTTCTTTTATACCAAGCTCTAGGAGCTTGCTTAAGACCATATAATGCTTTGTGTAACTTGCAAACCATGTCTCTTTTTCTAGGATCTACAAAAACTTCTAGTTTTTCAATGTAGACTTCCTTATCAGGAATTCCATTCAAGAATGTAGATTTAATATCCATTTGGTATACTTTAAATCCTATGTGCTACATATGCTAGTGAAGTTCTAACACCTTCTAATCTTTCTACAAGAGAAAAAGTATCACCATAATCAATACCTTCTTCTTGAGAATAAACTTTACATACTAGTCTTTCCTTGCTTCTTGAAACTTTTCCATTTTCATTCAACTTATTTCTGAGTACCCACTTTGTACCAATTACATTTTTATCTTTGGGTCTAGGAACAAGGGTCCCGATTTTGTTCTTTTCTATCTCTTCATTCATTGCTTCAGTCCAACTTTCATTATCGAAAGCATCTTTAACATTTCTAGGTTCAAATTTAACAAGTAAACATATACCTTTTAATTTACTTCTTGTCATTATTCTATTAGATTTGTCTCGAATAATTTGATTAGATGCATCATGATTTCTAAAATATCTTGCTAACAGAGGCTCTTTGGGCTTAGAATGAGTTCCATTGTCTTCATTATGAACTTTAGTATCAAGCTCAAGTTCCATTTTCTATGACTTTGGTCCATCAGACTTCATTTGAACTAGCTTGGTAGCCTCAAACTGTAACTTAGGTTGCACTATCTACAACTCAGTAACCATTGGAGAATTTGAGGACTGGGGAGATGAAGCCTGCTTTATTTTAGATAGATTTGGTAGGGTATCAGGTTCATAGTAACAAAATCTTTTGTAATCCTTTGGCTCTTTGCTACTTTCTTCTTCACTCTTTTCTACAAACTCATCAATTCTAACATGTGCACTTTCTATTATTTTATGAGTAGACAAATTCAAACATCTATATGATTTACTTCTATAGGATTATCCTAGAAATATGCCTTCATCACCTTTTATATCAAATTTTCCTTTTCTAGACTCTTTCAATATATAATATTTGCTACCAAATACTCTTAAGTAACTTGCATTAGGTTTTTAGCCATACCATAGTTTATAAGGAGTTTTGTTTGAGTCTTTCATTAGATGTACTCTATTCAAGGTATGAGCTGAAGTGCTGATGGCTTCCTTCTAGTATTTGAGAGCAACATTTTTTTCAATCAGCAGGGTTCTTGCACAATCCATGATAGATCTATTTCTTCTTTCAGCCATACCATTTTGCTGTGGTGTACCAAGGGCTAATATTTATCTTTTAATTCCTCTTTCAATGTAGAAATTATTGAATTCATCAAAGATGAATTCACCACATCTATTTGATCTTAAGCATTTCAACCTCTTTCCAGCTTCTCTTTCTACTCTTGCCAAATACCACTTGAACTTTTGAAAGGCTTCTTATTTTTCTTTTAGATACATTATAGTCATCATTCTAGAATAGTCATCAACAAAAAGAATGAAAAATTTTTCTTCACTATACCTCTCTATTCCAATAGGTCCACATAGGTTTGTATGAACAATTTCGAAGACTTCTTTTGACTAATAGTTTTTTCTTTTGAAACTAGTCTTTACCATCTTACCAATTTGGCAATTCTTGCATAAACCCATATTAGATTTCATTAAACTAGGAATGCCTCTTACTCTTTTATGTTTTCTTATCTTGACCAGATTATCAAAGTTTACATGACATAGCCTTTTGTGCCATAACGGACTTTCTTTTACTTAAGCAATTAAACAACAACCACAAAGAGATGCTCATGCACAATTATACTAGATATATTGACTAGGGAAACCCTTGATCAAAAGGAAAACCTTGGTGGGAATGATGCCCACAAAATAATGTACTAATATGAATATTCCTTGCTAGAGGATGGACCCTATTAGGAGTCTATTACAATGTTTAGTACAAGAGACTCTTTTAGGAGACTTTGAATCCCTATTAGGAGTTATGGAAGGTAGTTGAACCTACTATTCAAACAACTTTAGGATTAGATCAATGAACTCACTGTCCAATTGACCTCAGTACTATTCCTTTTAGAATAATAAATGTGTAATAGGCTTTTTCTTCTTCCTCTATCTAATACGTTGGACACCTTCACCTTCAAATCATTCAATAGGATCTAAAACTCTAAACACAGTAATAATAACCCTTAAGGTCACTTACACACATTAGTAAGTCACTCTGCTCTGCTACTTAATAATTTGCAAGTCTTGACTTCTTCACTTGTTCTATAAAACATGGGAAACATATTTCCTTTATACCATGCTCAATAATAAATCCTTGGGCTGGCTTCACACTTCATTATCATACATTAATTAAATGAAATACACATTTAATCAATGCTGTCAGCTCACGGTTATACACAAACTTTCACATGTGCAAGTTCTGTACATGCGCACTCTTTGATGTCATCAATGGTCATTAAATTATCTCCAATTCACTACACAACCCTTCACTACAATTGTGACAAACTATAGCAATCATACAATAGGAACTGCTTTCCTAATACTTTTCTTTTATACAGTTCTTTGTAAATCAATCATATCTTTTGTACACTATCAATTCAAGTTTTGCACAGTTGCCTATGTAATAAATAGACAATTTAGTATACTTAGGTAACTACATATCATTCGATAAGTAATATATTTTTCTCAATATAGAAATCACATCTACTAATCTGTTAGTCTTTTACAAACTTATTACTATGTTATCATCAATGAAAAACATATTTATAAATATATCATAAAAATTTTCTACAATGCTCCCCATAGCATCAACATTCATGCTAACAATCTCCCCCTTTGACATTGATCGAAATATAGATGAAAAACATCTAGTTCCACAAATACCAACAAGTCTTTTCAAATCCTCTTCATCAATAAAATCTTGTTTCATGCAAATCCTTTATTACAATACTTCTCCCCCATAGTAAAATGTTTTTCATGCCATATTTCTCCCCCATTGACATCAATGTTAAAGATAGTACACAAATGGTTCAATTTTCTTGAACATTTAATAATTTATCTGCATGACCACAAGCCAATCTATTGCTTTACAACTGGGTACATAAATCCATAAAGAAATTAAGTGTCTAAAGACACTATTGTATACCAATTACCAATTACAAGGAGTCCTTTGTTGACTCTGTACATCATAGATACTCCCCTATATAGGAAGCATCAACATCTAGTATAGTCTATCAATAGTGCTTTGTTCCTTGGACTGATGCACTTTTGCATCTTTTATTCTAAAATAGGTAGGGGCATAACCCCAAGCACACCTCTTAGGTACTCAAACTTATCCTTTGCTAAGGCCTTTATAAAAATGTTTGTAATCTATTCCTTAGTGTTAATGTACTCCAATCTAATTTCTTTTTCTGCAACATTCTCTTTCAACACATGACACTTTATAGAGATGTGCTTAGTCTTAAAATGCAAAATATGATTCTTAGACATGTTAATCATACTTGTGTTATCATAGTAAATGATAATAGGTTCTTTGAATGTAATTCCAATAATTTTCATCATCTAATTCATCCATATAACTTGATTATAGTTGTTTGCTGCTACCATATATTCTACCTCTATAGTGCTTTATGAGGTGCAATCTTGCTTCTTAATGAGCCAAGAAGCCAATCTTTCACCAAGAAATAATGCTTCTCCACTGTTGCTTTTTCTATCATCCATATATCCAGCCCAATCAGCATTAGTATAAGCGAAAGAAGGAAAATCATTACTTTTTTCATACCAAATGCCATAATCAAATGTCCTTTTTAGATATCTGAATATCCTTTTTACTACTACATAGTGATATTATTTAGGATCAACCTAAAAATTTTGCCACAATTCCAACCACATTTACTATATCAGGTCTACTATGAGTCAAATATTGCAATCCTCCAATCATAGATCTATACATCTTTTGTTCAATAGTAGGTGTCTCATCCTTGCTTGATAACTTGTGACTAGTTACCATAGGAGTTCCAACAGGTTTACAATTTTGTAGACCAAATATTTTTAGTGAATATTTCAAATACTTTATTTGAGAAATATAGATTCCCTCTTTGTTTTGAACAATTTTCAATCCTATGAAAAATTTCATTTCTCCTATCATGCTTATCTCATACTCATTCTTCATATCTTTTGAGAATTTGTTACTGGCTTCATCATTTCCTCCAAAAATGATATCATCAACAAATACAATGATTATCAACAAACCATCTTCTATTTCTTTCAAGTACAAGTTGCTATTTGTAGTTCCTTTAGCAAATCCAAGCTTTGCCAAGTATTTATCTAACCTTGCATGCCAGGTTCTAGGTGCTTGCTTTAATCCGTACAAGGCTTTCTTTAATCTGCAAACCATATCCTTCTCTTCTATCAAAGGGAAACCTTCTGGTTACTCAATGTAAACTTCTTCTTCAAGTTCTCCATTCAAGAATGTTGATTTAACATCCATCTAATATACCTTGAAATTTTTATTTGCTACATATGCCAAGAATATTCTAACTACTTCCATTCTTGCTACAGGTGCATATGTTTCCTCATATTCAATTCCTTCTTGTTGAGAATAGACTTTGCATAGTAGTCTTGCTTTGTTTCTTATTACTTCTCCTTGTTCATTCATTTTATTTTTGAATACCCATTTTGTACCAATCATATTTTTGTCCTTGGGTCTAGGGACCAATTCCCAGGTTGCATTATAAATTATTTGTTGAGGTTCTTCCTTCATTGCTTTTATCCAAAGACAATCCTTGATTGCTTCATTTTCTTTTTTGTTCTACTTGAGATATTAGGCATATTTTGATATTTCTATAAGGATTTAACTATGTGATTCTGAGTCAAACTCATTGAGTCACTACTCCAGGCTAAGCATGCTTAACTAGAGAGTTTCCTCCATGATTAAACCCAAAGCTTGCAACCACATTTGAAAAACCATCACCAAGTGTTGTGCCTTATGAACCATTCATTAGAAAGCCCCTTAAGCTCATCAATTGATAAGTACAATAAAATTTTCATAGCGAGTCAAATTGTGATATTGCTATCAGGATTTAACTGTTTGATTTTGAGTCAAACCCATTGATCTATGTTTTATGAGTAGTGATTCAACATGAATCCATCTCTCATGAGAATAAATGGAACACTTGGCACTCATTGGATCTAGGTGATGCTCACAGGGGGGACGTAGTGGGACTCCCTAGGAGGTCACCCATCCTAATACTACTCCAACTTGAGTGTACTTAACTACAAAGTTTCCTCCATGGTTAAACCCAAAGCTTGCAACCCCATTTGCAAAACCTTCACCAATTTTTGTGCCTTATGAACCATTCATTAGAAAGCCCCTTAAGGTCATCAATTGATAAGTAAGAGATAATTTCCACAACACGTCAAATTGTGATATTCCACAATTTGACTTGCTATGGAAATTATCTCCTTCTTATCAATATTAGGGATAGTTCTTCATTGATTCTACTTCTTTTCATTAGCCCTTTTTCTTTACTTTCTAATATCTGATTAGTAGGATGATTTCTCATCACATTTTTATTTGCAGTAGGAGTTGTTGCTTCAACTTTTATTTTAGGCACTACATTTTGTTCTTCTCTTACTTATTTAGTTTGTATGTTATTCTACAAGTCATTGTTATTCTTATTAAAAATAATTCATTATATCTATTGGTCATCCTAGAATAATCATCTCCATTAGAGTTATAATCTATCATATTTTCTTTAGTTCCAAACTTTTGATCTATTCTCACATTTGTGCACTCTACTATAGTTTTTGTTCTATAGTTGAAACATCTGTAAGCTTTACTTTTTAATGAATAGCCAAGAAACATACCTTCATTACTCCTTGGATCAAACTTACTGATATCATCATCTCTTTTGATGTAGCATTTGCTTCCAAAAATTCTAAAATATTTGACTGATGGTGAGTGACCAAACCATAACTCATAAGGTGTTTCCTCTATACATTTTCTAATATGTACTCTATTAAGTGTGTATACTGCTATGTTGACTACTTCTCTCCAAAAGATCTTTGGTACATCATTCTTGAATAACATATCTCTTGCTACTTTAGCAATTGATCTATTTCTTATTTCAATAATCCCATTCTACTCAGGTGTATGGGGTCAAGATAACTATCTTTTGATTCCATGTTCTTTGCAGTAGACATTGAGTTCTTTAGAAGTGAATTCTCCTCCTCTATCAAATCATAAGCTCTTGATTTTAACTCCAGATTCATTCTCTACTTTATTCTTCAATATCCTAAATTTTTCAAATGCCTTTGATTTTTCTTTTAGAAAAGATACCCACATCATTCTGGTAAAATCAACAAAAAACATAAAATACCTTTCTCCATAGAATCCTCTTGTTCTTGCAAGACCACTCAAATCTGTATGGACCAATTCCAACGTTTGTGTAGTACCAAACTACTTGCTAGGAAATGAAACTTTCTTTTTCTTATCCAAGATACATTCCTTATAAATTTAATGCAAGTGGGCTTAGTGATCTTAGGTAAATATCTCAGAACAAGTGTATTACTAGCTTTCACAATGTTATTAAAGTTAATGTGACAAAATCTTTTGTGCCATAACCAACTGTTGTAAACTATAGCTACTAAACATGTTATTTTAGTGGTATTTAACTGAAATACATTACCTTTAGTTCTTTTGCTAGTACCAAGTAGTTTTCCTTCCTTGTTCTTGATAATGCATGTGTCATTAGAAAACTAAAATTGGTAACCTTTATCCATAAGCTGTCCAACACTTAACAAGTTATGTTTCAGTCCATCAACAAAATAAACATCATCAGTATTTGTTTTACTATCTAGTGTGATAGATCTAATTCTTGTAATGTGGTAGGCTACATTGTTCCCTACTCTGACAATTCCTCCATCATGGCTTCTAAATTTGACAAGTTTTCTCATATCACCAGTAATGTGATGTGAACAATCACTATCAATGATCCAATCTTTCCTTTCAACTTGTGAGATCAACACACTTTCTTCATTGATTTATCTATCAAGATCATTCTCCTTTATAGCTACAAATCCTAATTCATCTTCAATTTTTTTTTATTAGATTCTTCTTCCTCTTCTTCTGATGTAGTACAAGGTAGGAGTATCCCTAAAGGATATATTTTAGCCCCCATCTATACAAACACACAGTGGAAACACTATAGCAAGAAACAAAAATGCAAGATCTGATACCAAATTACAATTCTTGCTTCATAGATATATAACTAATTACATGAAGCGCCTAGCTATAAGGCCTTCTAGGTTAGGGCCAAATACAAATAGAAATTAAAAAATTAGTTCTAAAGATCCAAAAAGATCCAAATTACAACCAATCTTGACTAGTCCAAATACACAACTGGATAAGAACACCAATAATAATCCACACTTGTACCCATAGGTCCATGAAGAGATCCTCTAGTTCCTAAGCCATAGCTCTAATAGTTCAAGTTTGTATATATCCCTCCTTCCATCCTCAACTCAATAATGATTATAAGACTCCACAAGACCCTAATTATACCAATCCAAGTCACAAGTTAGTCTAGAACACAAATTAAATAAAAATGCATAAATTAAATGCCACAAGTTAGCTTGCAATAACAATTAAATGTCTAGAAATTGATATCCGAGTAAAATCACAATATTTCCTAGATCTGATTGAATTAGAAATCATGCTTCAAACTATAGGTATAAATCTAGGTCCTCTATATCCCCTTAAATTGAAAAAGTCTTATTCCTCAAGGAAAAGTGCACATCAACCTTGAAAGTCACATACAACAAACTATCATGCGAAATCGCTAGACATTGATACTTTGGGAAAATTGCCATATCTCCCAACTTATAATTAATTAGGACTTTAAATCTTGACACAAGGAATTAATCTCGACTCCCTTCAATTTTTAAAGTGGAAAAATTCTCATTCATTAGGGATAATTAGTTATATGCTCTGCAGTAGGCACCCAAAAACCAAAAAAAAACATAGTTCTAGCAGTAAGGTTCAAACAGTTCAAACTTCAACTCAACCAGCCAATCTCTATGAAATCATGAGAAAAGGTTCCCCAATGTGTCTCCAACACATCCTTAACCATGAAAACATAACTCCACCAAAATCCAAGCTCGATGCTCATCAAAACTTAACCAAAATCCCTCCAAACATGTAGGATTATAGGAAAGCCTAGGTTGCTCCTACATCAGAAACCTAAAGTTTGAAAAGATGTTCTAGTAACTGAAAGAACATATTTTAGGATTTAGAACATAAATCCCAAGCTGGTTCTTCACATACACATTCTCAAAGTCTTCAACTTGCACACTCTTTCCCTTATTTTTCTTCTTTTTCACATCCACCATATATGTTCTATAAGTTTGCTTTCCATGTTGACTTTCAACCTTCTCAAAATCTACCAACTCAACTCAACTACCAATACTTAAGTTCCTCCTACCAAGCTCTTCATTTTGCAAATGAATAAGGGAAAACTTCCTACCACCTTTCTCAATAATAAATACATTCCTAACACAATCATGCACAACCCTGCAATCATATTGCCAAGGTCTACCAAGTAACACATGACAATTGTTCATAGCCACGATATCACACAACATTTGATCCTTATACTACCTAATATGGATATCAATAAGGCATTGCTCCCTCACTTCTAAAGCATGATCACCTTGTAACCAACCAATCCTATAAGGACAAGGATGTCTCATTCTCTTCAAACCTAGTTTCTAAACCATCTCTTCAGCACCAAGGTTATCAGTACTACCACCATCCACAATCACTTTGCAGACTTTACCACTGGACTTACAATTTTTGAATAAACTAGTCCTCTAACAAGATTCTAATGTCCTCTCACCAATATTTACTCATCAAGCCAAAAAAATCTCTCCTTTCTCTTGTTGACTACCCTAGACTTCAACCTCATTCAAAATAGCAGTTGTCCTACCAATCAGACATATGAGATATGATGCAAATTAATATATGCATAGTTACCTCTTGTATGAAGAATTGACAATCAAAGGAATTGAAAACTGCAAGTGATCTAGTATTGTTGTATATCTATTCTCTTGAAGAACTCAATTGCTAGTGCATGTTAGGGTAGTGGGCTCTTCTTGCACACATTTGTATATGATATACCAACTCCTAACAAGGTTGAAGCAACTTCTAATAGGGTTGAGGCTTCTATCAAGGCCTATCTCCTAACTAGGACTTGAGGCACTATACATTCTTCATAGACTCCTAATAGGGTCAATATCCTTAACTAGATCCTTTATATAGTGAATCATCTTGTGGGTTTCATCCCCACCAGGGTTTTCCCTTAGCCAAGGTTTCCCTTGTTAACAAAATATGGTGTTATGAGCTCTCTATGTATGATTTTTTTTACTGTTTAGTATTATTGGTTTATTTTCTTATGCATGTGGAAAAGTAATTAATAATATTCAATTGTGGGAAGAAAGATTGAAAATATTGGTTCACCCCCCCTTAGTATTATCTATTTCTAACAATTGGTATAAGAGCACAACTTGAATAAGATCCCTATGGATATGGAACAATTGAAGAATAATCTTGAAGAAGCTCTTTGACAAATTAATCTCCTTAGTGATGAAAGAGATGGGCTTAAAGATAGATATAAAGATGTAAAAGCTTACATTGGTGAATTAAAAGACAAGATAGATGACCTAAATCAAAAAGGACCTGGTGAGAAAACCAATGATGATGATATTGAAGATCTAAAGAAAGAAAATGAGATCTTAAAACATGAGTTAAAAATAGTTGAACTCAAGCTAAGACTTAAGAAAAATGGAGGAAAGAATGACTTTGAAATAAAAGCTAAAAATGCAGATCTAAGATCCCAGTTAAGAAAAGTAACATCTAAATTGGAATCTATCGAGATAGATCATGTAGAATTAGAGAAATACAACACTATTATGAAAGGTGAATTGGTGCAAACCAAACAACAACTTGAGAAGTTATATACCAATAGTGAAAAGATTTAAGAATAAATATCTATATAGAGACCTAGTTATGATAAGACTGGACTTGGATTCTTCCTTGGATAATTTGCCAAGAAATCTATTAAGAGAAAAGAACCTGATACTCCTGGAGTCAAAAATGATCTAAACATAAGCAAGATAGATGATACATCTAAAGACAAGGAGAGTGTCACTCACTCTGAGAAATCTAAAGAATTTGATCAAGATGAGGATATTAGAAGAAAAGACTCTCATGCTAGATGTAATGAACTTGAACACACTAGAGATGATTGTAAAGGTAAGTCTTTTAAAATTATTTTAAATTTTTATTATCATAATTGTCATGGATATGGACATCATGTAGTAGATTGTAAGAAACCTAAATTTGATAATGATACTGCAAATAGTAGAATGTTTAGGAACACTAACCATGCAGACAATAGAAGAAGATCTCATAGCAATGAAAGTGGAGAAAGAAGACAAATTATTTTTTATAGATGCAACAATCTTGGACACATTGCAAGGAATTATAGAACACCTAACATCCAATAGAAAGAACAAAGAAGGGATGTACATGTATGTTAGTTATGTAATAACTTTGGACATACAACAAAGTTTTGCAGAGTGGATAGAAGAAACTTAATAGGAATCAAAATTATAGAAGGAACAATAGAAGAAATGATGATGGTTTGAAGGATGAAATGAAGGAACTAATAGAAGAATTTAAGGAAACATTTGTAAAGGAAAAAGAAACTGGAAGTTCTCATATAGTTCAGGAAGAAGCACATCCTAATGTACTTGATAAAGTAGTAAATTCACTTATTGTTTGTGATCCATCCTACCCAAAATAAGCATTCTCAGTAAAATAGTGAGTTAGTTAATAATAACTGATGTTAGAGAGAATATCACAAGTTACATAGTTAATAGTGTATACTAGACATTAGAAGGAGTCTACTAAAAAGTGCACATTGCTTACAATGATCAGTATAAGGATATGTAAGAATAATAACCTTTATGTTATATAGAGAATATTTTAGACTAGTGGTAGATACACATTCAATGAAAAGTATAGATTGTGATAGATTTAAAGGACACAAATTGATTTACAAACATCATTTTCTTGTGCAAAATCTTAAGTGCAAAATTGAAGAGAGATTTGAAGTGTTGAAGAAGTTTGGAGATACCTAAAATTATTGAAAACCCTAAAATGCAAAATTAAGGTATTTTCTAAATTTGTTGAGTATATTTTTAGAAATGGCAAGACAAGTACTAGAAAATGTCCTTCATGTCAAAGATATAAGAGGTTATATTCACTATAAAATTGAAAGCATAGGAGATATAGAGATTTATAAGGAATTGGAAAAAATGTGCAACAATGATTTGTCACTAAAACCAAAACATGCATACCTAGAACAATTTAACTAGTTAAGCACATGTTCTATAAAAAATTTGATAATCATGAATGGACAAGAATAATTTTGAGTAGAGCTCATGATGACCTTCTATGGTTGGGAGATTCTATCATATGCATTGATAATGACCTAATTCACAAGGTCACAGGTTTGAATAATGAGGGATGTAATCTAGTGAACATAAAGAATGTGTGCAAGTTAGTCAAAACCAATCTCAACATATGTTTTAATGGTATAAACATGAAGATCAATACCATTCAAGATGATGGAGTGAGACTTGTTAGTAAAATTTTTGGGTATAAGTTCAACTATGGATCTAGGATAGATTTAGTCCCTATCAGATTTCTTCATGTAGCTTATATGGTAGTAAAGGGTGAAGAGGTTAATTTATGTGATATTATCTAAATATATTTTTTGGATAACATATCAAAAATCAAGAAATCTTGGAGTGCACTCTTTAGGTTTTAATCCCTACTAACACATATATTCTTCTATGCAACAAATAAGTTTCTTGGTATTTCAAATTGGGATGGAAGTGAGTGCACAATGTAGACTATCACTTGTGCATACATAACTAAACCAAAAATGGTCAAAGATGGTGATATTGACATAACGATGAAATATTTCCAAGCTAAAATGAACCAAAGGTATAGGATACCTCCTGCACTGGTAGAGAAGTATAAGGATGAACTATGTTTCATTGTAGAAATAGATTTCACATGAATGGAGGTAGTAGTTCCTCGAGTAAAGTTCATTGAACCTATGGGCTATGAAATGAGTGAGGAACTGATTGAAGGGTATGCATAGATAATCCTACACTTTGAAGGTGATTCTAAATGTCCTAGACAGGGGACATATATTAAGAAGATGAGAGAAGTCAAAACAAGTTAGATAATTAAGGACTCCAAGAAGAAGGTAGAAAAGTGATTGATTTGATCTTCAAGGAATTAGGAATGTAATGAAAGGAATTTGAAGAGGTGAAAGAGATAACATTGGAAATGAAGGCCAATGGTCAATCTAAACTATTGACCCCTACACATATTGCAATGGCTAGACCTATTGAGGAGGTCATAGTTGCATAGAAAAGTGCATAAGCACCTACAGTGCCATATGCAATAGCAACCTCTAAGGAATCCAAATAAAACTGAGGAAGCACCAACACCAAGGAAGTCTACAAGGCTTGAGAAGGCCAATACCCCTCTTAAGAAGAGAGTCAAGAAAACTACAAGTGGGTCAAGCAAGAGGAGAAGAACATTGAAAATTAGTTCTTCTGAATCTAAAGAAGAGACTGGTGATAGACAAGTAGAACCAATGGATCAAGAAGAAAAGACTTTAGTAGGAAGAAAAGCATGGAAACCCAAGGTAGAAAATCTTAACATGCAAATTATTAATGACAATAATTTTGTACAATTGAATAACTACTATGAATTGTATAATAATATGGATAGAAGATAGCTAGAGAATGGTGTAGTTAGAAATATGATCCTAAAAGATAAAAGGTTTGATAGTATAAGGGATCAAATACCTAAAAACTTATACAATAGAATTTTAAATAGAAAAAATAGTAATTAAGGAAGATAAGCAAATAAGAATAAACATGGTGAAAAATTTTTGTATAATAAATAATGAGGAAGAGATAAGAAAAATTATTAAAGCAATAACACCATTATTGAGGAATAAGAAGAGATCCATTCTCCTCATGGGAGAAAATTATGAAGAAGTGAATGTCGAAACTCAAAAGATAATAGTCACATACATGTCTACTATGCCTCAAGAGCCTAAGGAGAGTGCACAACTAGAGAAGGAAATCCCTATGCCTAAGGAGTATGAGAAGAGTGCATAGAAAATAGAGACAAGTCCTACTATAATATCAGTTAATCCACCTCACAGTTCTGAGCAACAACTGAAACATCAATTCCAAGTGATTCACCATACATTACCATTGGTAGTGAATCTATGCAAGTAGATAAAGCTAATGCGACAATGGATAGAACTTAAAACCCATATAAAGATTTTGGACCCAACATTATTGGTGATATTGTTGATTACAGTAGCTCATTTGATGAGGAAACATAATAGGAGCAAAAGGGAGAAGATGCACCTTCTAAAAAGAAATTTGAATCTAGTGCTGAAGTAGCTACCACAAGTGCACCTGTAGCTATAGAAGCAGCAAAAACCATCTACACCACCTACACAAACAACAATAGTACTATAGTCAGATGAAGAAGAT
The DNA here is from genome assembly GCA_028749045.1 of Cupressus sempervirens. Taxonomy (NCBI): domain Eukaryota; kingdom Viridiplantae; phylum Streptophyta; class Pinopsida; order Cupressales; family Cupressaceae; genus Cupressus; species Cupressus sempervirens. Next base: position 815,535,052 of record CM053790.1, read on the forward strand.
GAGGAACAAAATCTTATATCTTATTTAAGTAAATTTCTTGAAAAGAAGAAATCTATCAAGTCTATTGAGAAGACTTTAACCTCAATTTTGGACAGATTGGAGAAGATAACAAGTCCTGTTGATACACCTATAGATATTCAATAGATAGCAACAAATTTGTGCAAAACCTTTGATAATGAGTTTACTGTGCTTACCAATGTGGCTAAAATTCAAATATAGACTAAGCATGATGGTAAACTTCTTAACAATATGTGCACAAATATAAGGAATGATATAGAAACACTGAACGTATGAATTAAGGCAATAAGGTAGAGTATGGAGGAAGGCAAGTAGATATATGCTAAGTGCAACATGGCATACCTTCACCTTCATAATTTTGATGAGAAAATCAAAGAGAAGATAAATGAGCTTCAAACGCTCATTGATAACTTTTTGAAATAGAATAAGAAGTTAGAAACATTGAGCATACAATGCAAGCACTTCATGATAGCATCTAGGATATACAAGCAAAAAAGGAGAAAGTTTTGAAAAGATTTACTCTTTTGAGAGACCATTTATCTCCATAGGTTACATTGTTACAAAATCACTTGGAGGAATGCTTGGTAGCCAAGACTTCATATGAAAAATTTGTGGCTATAGATTTGAATGAATAGAGTTAGTTGCATATGCTCTATGTGCACTAATAAGTGTGTTTGATGTATTGAAAGATAGTTGGAAGAAACACATTGTATAGTTGAAGACTAACTTTAGTGATTTTTTCTCCAAGTTTTGATGTAGTTTCCAAATTTTAACAAGATTTTTCTTTTTTTGTCACCTTTGTCATTGATAAAAAAGGGGGAGAAATAAGGAAAATTGTATTGCAATTGTAAATGCAAGTGATATAGTTTTATTTGAAGTATAGTAGTAAATTTTGCTTCAAGAAAACTATGTAATTGGAGTTATAAGGGATGTAATCTTTCTCAAAACATGAATACAATGTTTTTACTATGTTATGGTTATTTATTTTGATTGGTATGACAACATGTTTGGGATTTAGCCAATTTTCCCAAAATGTTGCCATTAATGTGAAAGGGGGAGATTGTTGGAAATATGACCAATCAATCAAATAAGGTGAGATATGTGGTTTTTCATCAATGAAAACATAAGTTTTGCAGTTTAGTTATGATCATTTGTGAATGAAAATTGTCTAAATATTGGACAGTGTTACAACAACATTACAAGATTTGTTGTTAGTGGAATATTCTCTTAGACTATTATCTTATGTAGTTAACCCTAGATGCATGACATCATCCTGATGATACATACTAGTGTGCATGTTCGTACGAGCAACTGAGTTTAAGTTATGAAGGAAATACCTATGTAGTAATCTCACAGTGCAGAATAGTGCATGTTAGTAAATTGACTTGTACAACTTGAAAAATTGTTTTGATTACTAAATCTTGATGAGCCGACTCTAAGGAGGATATGTGATCTAACTAAGGAAGAATTTATTAATATGTTTGATATAAGTAAAGAACTTCAATTATGAAGTTAAGTGTGAATGAAATGAGATACTATGTGATGCAAAGTAATGTTATGAGATTCGAGATATGATGCAAATTAATATATGTATAGTTACCTCTTGTATGAAGAATTGGCAATCAAAGGGATTGCAAAGTACAACACATGATCTAGTATTGTATGTATATCTATTCTCTTGAAGAACTTAGTTTTTAGTTTCATGTTAGGGAAATGGGCTCTTCTTGTACACATTTATAGATGATCTACCAACTCTTAATAGGGTTGAAGCAACTCCTAACAGGGTTAGGGCTTCTAACAAGGCCTAGTCTCCTAAAAAGAACCCAAGACACTATATATTCTTCATAGATTCCTAACAGGGTCAATATCCTTAACCAAATCCTTTATATAGTGAATCATCTTGTGGGTTTCATCCCCACTGGGGTTTTGCCTTGGCTAGGGTCTCCCTAGTTAACAAAATATGGTGTTATGAGCTCTCTATATGTATGGTTGTTTTTATTGTTAAACATCATTGGTTTATTTTCTTATGCATGTGGCAAAGTAATTAATAATATTTAGTTGTGGGTAGAAAGATTGAAAATATTGATTCACACCCCCTAGTATTATCTGTATACTCTAAAAGAGTCACACTCTAAACCCTTCTATCCAAACAATTCCATGAGTTTAGAATGTTTGCATGTCGTCTTAGAGCTCCCTATCCATAGAGTGTAAGAAGGTATGTTTCAAGTATGAAGGCTCTCAACTGAGCCTTTGGAAATATGTTTCTTGCTAGTAAACCATGCAACGAGAGATTCTTCAAGAAAAGAGCAAGAATGCAAGTGCCTTTAATGAATTCCTTAAGGATGTAATGCAAATATGAAGACTACCCTAGAATGAATATCCAAGGTGCAGCTATTCTAAGTGTGAATGAGAACATTACCAACTAGCTAATTAAACTATGTTATTTAAGCTATTGCAAAGAAATTATACCAACATGCAACTATGATAAGAATTCCATATGATCCTATGCTAGAATGATGAAATGAGAGAATGAAGACAAGAAAATGGAAGTTCTTCTCAAAGCTCTAAGAAACTTGTTAGAAAACATACAACATAACAATACTCAAAAGATGGATCCTTTGGGAAGGAGAGAGCTCTCTCTTTTAAAGCTATATGGATAGTGGAGATCAAGATGAAGATGGTGGATGATCAACATTTGAATTTGAAAATTATGGGGAATCCATGTGCACACACAAGTCAACCAATAGAATATGAGTTGACTTGTCACATAAGACACAAAGTCTCAAAAGCCTTTTCTTTTAATTGAGAAAATAGAAAAAGGACTTTATGTGTGCAATTAAAGTGGGTTAGAAGAATGTGGTCTTTTATTTAATTAAAAGGGGACATGTTCTTTTAATCAAATAATGAACTTAGGATAGCATATTCAAACTATAGGTTATAATCAAATTAATTGATTATTAGCAATTTGGTCTAAGTAAATGAATAATTAATTTAGCCAAAATGCTGAGAAGGGGACTAATAGTCTAGATGAGTATTTTTAAGTGATTACATTTTCCCCTCTTTGACTAATGTGTGATCAATTTGGGAACACATTACATCAAAGAAAATAGAAGCCAAATAGGCAGTGATAGATATGGATATCTGATTTTGAAGAATGAAATGCAAAAAGAGATAGAAAATCCTAAATGTATAGCCTGATAGCAATAGTACTGGACATTAGGAAAAAAAGATGATGTTAGAATTCAAGAAGAATGCTAACACCTAGCAAAGTAGATAGATCAAGAGAAAATGAAAAGATCACTCAAATGCTCCTAAGAAATAGATAGTTGTAGCAAGCAATAATAGAGTATTTCTACCCCCTCAAGATTGAAATTGAAATGAGGAAAAGAAGATGCAAAAATGAGCCAGATATGAATAAGTTGAGATAGAGAAATGTCCAAGATGATAGATAAGTTATTAGAACCAAAGAATAACTATAAGAAACTAATAGAATGCCCCAATTTGACCAGAGTTGACCACAAAGGATAAAGGATAAAAATTAGGTCAAATCGAGTATAAATGTGATTTAGACATGAAAAGATAAATGTGAGTAGATAGGAAACATGAAAATAATGAAGACATGAAGAAATGAAGATGCCCCAACAAATGATTCGAAGATTGGACCTCAGGAGGTCAACTAACTGCTCAGAAGAAGTTGAAATTTTAAAATACAATTTTGACCATCAAGATGAACTTGGATTTTGATTTTGATCCTGAAAATGGATCCAGGCCATCAAAATTAGCCAGGGGTGTAGTTTTCACACAATTTTAAGAGGTTTAAAAATTAGGTCAAAATAGGGTTAGAAGCTATAAAAGGGGACCAAGTGTCATTTTCAAATTCATTTTGTCTTTTGTGATTTGGTGAGAGCTTTTGAGTGGTCTAGAGATCATCATGGCATTGTCAAACATTCCTCTTCACCGACGCCATTTCGAGCACAACCAGTTGCATAACTGGCCAAAGCAGTACAGGGTGCTGATAAGTGAAGTCTTTTTGTCATGTTTTTGAGCTTTTTATGTACTTTTTCACATGTACAAAGGTTTTTTGCACAAAATATCATGCGATACTTAAAAAGTATTACATGGCTACTTTGGAAAATATCGTGCAATAGAATTTTTTTAAAATAGTATCGCACTCATGTTATGTAAACTGTCACTTGGGATATACCCATATGTCACTCAAACTGGTGTGAGATGTCACACAAAAAAATTGTATCACATCCCCTTAGAAAAAGTGTCGTGTGAAAAACTTCCAGCAAATTGTATCGCTTGCAATTTAAAAAAGTACCACATAGTTTTGATTTGGCATGTTTATGTGAATTTTTTGCATTATGATCATGTTTTTGATATGTTACTAATGTTTGCATGTGTTGTAATGACAAGAGATATTTTTTGCATTACATATTAGATCCCCCAAAGTGGTGGGGCTATGTTTTGTAGGTCTTTTGAGCTATGATGAGTAGGCTGCAATATCTACTATGGGTTTGCGATGGGTCATACTTATGCCCCATATATGGGCAAATCATGGATTATTGATTGTGCTAGTTGAGTGGTGGCACAGTGAGCATAACACTTTTCATTTACTGATAGGAGAGACCTTGATTACCTTAGAGGATGTGTATCACATTCTTTGAGTTCCATGCCATGGCAAGCCAATAAGTTGTTTGATTAATAGTTCTTGGTCATGTGTTAGCAATTTCAATGTTTTGATGTTGAGTATACTGATGCCAAGTTGTGGAGATGTCATAGGTGTATTATGATAAGACCCTCATAGAGGGATGAGCACATATGTAGTAGTTGTTTCAAGATGTGACCATTCTAGATCATCATTTAGGTTGGGAGAGATTTATTGCTGAGTACAGAGATGATTTCCCTCTACTGAGCTTGTTATGTTGATTGGTAGCCCAAGCCCTGGTGACAGATCGAGGCCAGAAGGGCTTCCCACTAGGATGGGGTTGATTGGTGTTTGATCTGGTGTCATAGCCATGTAGGAAAGCATGGGGGCCAGCTATACTAGCAGAGATGTATCATGAGCTTTGCAAGATAGTGTACCATGGAGGTGGCTCATGGGCATGCAGTGCAATGCTGGTGTAGATCTAGGCATGGGAGCATATTGCTATGATTCGACCATGGGTGTAGCCATAAGAGTAGAGCTAGCCCTACATTTTTGGGTATAGATGTTTTATCCCATAGAGACATAGTGGGGATGTGACCTACTATTGGTGTGTGTTTGATGAGTTGAAAATGTTCACTTGGTGGCTATACTGAGAGTGCCATAGATGGTCTGATTCATGGGAGTTGGATTATATGAGGTATAATAGGCCACTGGTGGGTCAGAGCATAGATATAGTAGAGTAGTTCATGATCAGCCAAGTATGGTGGTAGTTTATAGAGTGATAGGGGATATTAGTGGAAACTACCACCTATGTTTGGATGTGTTCAAATGAGGCACTAGGATGGTTACTAATGCTAGACTATTAGATGGCAGTATAGGATACAACAACTCTGGTAGTAGCTCCCTAGGATTATCACCCAGATGTGGTAAATGCTGGGGTAGATCTTGGATATTTATATGAGATGTAGAGACACCCATTCCTATAATTTATGAAGCCTGATGCACTACACATAGGAGGGGGACACAGAGGTAGTGGAGGCAAAGCTTAAGGCAGGGGTGTGAGATAGATGGAGGTGGGGGAGGGATCCCAATTAAGGTGAAGGAGGACATGGGAATAGGCTATGAGGGAGATGGAGGAGGAGGAGGAGGTGCCATTGAGGTGACAACAAGCTAGGAGAGCAGAGCCAGAGCTAGAGTAGCCAATGACAGAGTAGCCAGTGAGGGGGGGTGATGATGAGTGGGATGCTAGGATTTGTGCATTATAGGTAGAGTTGCAAGTGATATGGGTTACTATTGCACTACATGATCAACAACTCATGGATGAGAGAGTGTAAGTGGATGAGCTCTAGAGAGAGCGGGATGTGACGAGGTGAAAGGTAGTGCATCATGGTACACAGGCCACATATTATAATGCCACCTACAAGGGTGTGGTACCACTAGGGCAAGGACTTCTTGACTACTTTGAGTAGGACAATAGATTAGAGGGTGTAGTACAACCACTAGATAGGATATAGGCTCCACCACTAAGGCTACCACCTCTATCTATTACAGAGGGTGGTAGTCAGTCATAGGCTGATCATGATATTTTTTGACAGTTTTGGGTGTACATCATGTATTTTTGAGATGGATATTTAGATTTTGGATCTCATTCTTTTGTATATGTGTTGTGACATAATGATATATATATATATATATATATATATATATATATATATATATATATATATATATATATATATATATATATATATATATATATATATGAGATACTAGATTCGATTGGAAATCTTGTGTGCTTGTCTCAAATGGATATTTTAGCATTTTAGTTTTCATGTGGTGTTTTAGTTTTTGCTTTTAGCTCATGTATGTGTTTATGCTCATGTGTTTCTCTTATGCATGATGTTTTTGGTTCTCATGTGTATGATATAGACTTTTATGGTTATGAAAATATGCGACACTTGGATAAACCAAATGTGATGTTTAGATTAACCCCTTGTGATGACAGGATAGCAAGATTGTGATGAAAATGAAAGATCAAGAAGGTAAAAGACATGATAAAGAAAGCAAAGAAGGATGTGAGAGTAGTTAACCAATATTTCCACAAAAAGATGAAGAGAGAGTTCTCCTTAGATGTAGGAATGCAAGACTAGACTAAAAATGAACCTAAAATGCAAGCTAATATGCAAAGTGGTTTACCAACAAGAAATGCATAACCTTTAGAATCTAATTTCATCATTGAGCATTTATTAGGAACATCATAGGATCATACAACCATCACTAGCATAATCATGAGGATATGAATATGCTCGGTATCAGATAGGTATGTGGAAATCCAATCTAAGCATCAAAGACATAGAACTCAAGATGATTATGCCCCTAAGTTTAGTAGAGCAAGATTACACCTGTATCAAGGCATACAAACCAAGATAACTTCCAAGTGTGGTCTTGCCAAAATAGTCAAGGATGATACATTTATTAGTCAAAGTGTCAAAATAGGACAAGCATGAAACGCTTATAACACTATAGACAAAATAAAGTATACCCACAAGCAGAAATAAAGAAAACATGCCCCAATGACCCCAGTCTTCTAGTGAATGACATCCTAAAAAGACTATTAGGGAGGGAACATATAGCAAAGAAATCATCATAGATAGCACAAAAAGTAGGTAAAGATCAATAGAGTTGTGTTGTTTAAGTGTTAAAGTGCGTGTGTGTAAGTTACTTGGCCATTTCTTCAAGACTTGATTTCTAATAATGAGAAATATCATGACATTAGAGACTGTAGGTAAACTATCTAAAAAGTGTTAAGAAAAACTTGATGTCAAAGTGGGGGGTAGTGTTTAGAAACACTATTTTGAGAGTTGTTGAGGAAAACCTTATTGCACAAGGAAACCTTAATAGGCTAAGTAGCTATGCCCCTGAGACAAGGACAAGAAACAATTCCAAGCTAGGAAATGGGTTAGCAAAATGAGTGAATGAGACTGATAGACATAGTTGTAAGGGTTGCAAGTAGTGCTTGTTTCTAGGTTTACACCACTTGGAAAATTTCTTTTGGAATATTTTTTTTTTTTGGTGATACATCAAACTACCTATTGCTAGGTTTTCACTAAGATGATCATTTTTTCGGGACATTTTTTTTTATTTTTAGGATTTTTTTCAGGATCATAGATATGTACAAGATAGCTAAGAAGTGAGCCGCTAAGCATAGAATTTCTTCAAATGTAGGAAATTGATAGGCTCTACAAGTTCTTACCCTCAAGAGTAGATAGTTGATAAGCACTTGACCCAAATACCATCATGATAATGTATGGGCCCCACCAGTTAGGTTAAAATTTTCCCTTTTGCTCTCGATGCTACTAATTTTTGGGATTCTCTCTAAGCACAAGTTCAACAATCTGAAACTCAAGTAGGTGAAATTTCTTATTAGATTGAGTAGAAATTCACTTTTGATAAGCCCTCATGTGATCAAAAGTAGCCTTATGATGTTCATCAAGAGTCTCTAATTCTTGTACTTGCATAGCTCTATGGTCCTCATCAATTATTAACCCATGTAAGGAGACACATAAGGAAGGTATCTCAACTTTAATAGGAGAAAAACCTCAGATCCATAGACTAGGGAAAAGAGTGTAGCCCCTATATGAGTATTAATAGTAGTTCTATAGGCCCAAAGTGCTAGATTTATTTGTAGGTGTCAATCTTTTCCAGACTTGTGGACTATGCGGTGTAGGATTTTCAGCAGTGTTTTATTAGAGGCCTTAGCTTGGCCATTCCCTTGGGGATAGTAGCTAGAACACCAATGTTGTTTGATTCAATTTTTTTCGGATAACTATCTAAAGTCCTTATTATTGAACTATCCTCCATTGTTAGTAACAATAGAGGATGGGATACCATATCGACAAATGATGTGATTTAGTATAAATAGGGCAGCAAATAGTGGTACAACTTCAACCCATTTGGTGAAATACTCGATTGTTGTAATGATGAATTTGTGACCACTAGATGAATTTGGATGAATTTTACCTACCAAGTCAAAGGACCATTATTGAAATGGCCAATATGTCATAGAAGGGATCAACTCACATCCAAGAGCATGAATTAAGTTGCCATGAAATTAACATTTCTAACAAGACTTGGCATAACAAATGACATTAGCTTCCATGGTCAGCCAGTAATAACCCATCCTAAGTAGTTTTTGAGCAAGCACAAGGCCATTAGAATGTGCCCCACAAATGCCATCGTGGACTTTGGCAAGTGTCTTTTTAGACTTTTCTAGCTCTAAACACATAAGCAATATTCTGTCTAGACCATTCCTATACAAGTCACCAAATGTGAAGCATTGCAGAGGATTTGGCATTTTTGGTTGTACATGAGGGTTTTAGGGATAACTTGATCATGTAGGTAAGAGAAGATATCCATGTAGCAGGAGGAATCGTGACCTACACTAGTGCAAATCACTTGGTTATCTAAGGAATCATAACCAGGATGATGTAGTTCTTCCATTGAGAACTCAAATCGCAATTCATATTCATGTAGTTGGAGGATAGATGCTACGGTGGAAATAGCATCAAAAACCTTGTTTTCTACTCAAGGAATCTACTGGAATGTCACAAAGGTGAAATAGTTCCATAGAGCATCTATCAACTTCTTGTAAGGGATGAACTTGTCATTGTTTGATATTCATTGTTTACTTGGTTTGCAACAAGTTGAGAATTTCCATAGATGTGTGACTCAGCTATCTACCATTCAAGAGCCATTTTAATCCCATTTGTGAGTGCCTCATATTCTATAATGTTATTTGTACAGGGGAATAGGAGTTTATAGTATTTGGGGATCATATAACCATGAGGGGAAACAAACAAGATACTTGCTCTAGCTCCATTCTATGTATGATATCTATCAAGAAACATTTTCTAAGTTGTCTTAGTGATGTACATGATTGAGGCATCTAGAAACTCAATTTTCATGGGTGTTGTATCCTCTAGTGGAAAATCAACCAGTTGGTTAGCTATGGCCTACCCCTTGATGGCCTTATGTTCGATATACTAAATGCCAAATTCAAAAAGAATCATCATCCATTTAGCGAGATGACCTATAAGCACAAATTTGTTTAATAAATATTTCAAGGGATGAATTTTAGCAATCAGGTGAATTGTATGTGCCAACATGTAATTTCATAGTTTTTGAGAAGCAAAGATTACAACAAGACATGCTTTCTCTATACTTGTCTAGTTCATTTCATAAGCAACCAAAGTTTGACTGATATAATATATAGCCTGTCCTTTTCCAGTCTCATCACTTTGGGCTAACAATGCTCCTAGAGAAGAGGTTATAGCTGAGATATACAAGATCAGAGGTTTTCCTGGAATAGGTGGCATCAAAATTGGAGGTTTAGCTAGGTACCCTTTGATTTGATTGAGACTTTGTTGACAATCATCATTCTAAATATGAGTAGAACCCTTATGCAAATTCTTATTGAAAGCTTGAGATTTATCAGCCAATTGAGAAATGAACCTTCGTATGGATTGTAGATGTCCTTGTAGACTTTTGAGTTGGCTGATATTCCTAGGAGAAGGGATTTCCATGATAGCTTTGCATTTTTCAAGATCAACCTTGATACCCTTGGATGATATGATGTATCCTAGAAATTTCCTAGAAGTGACACCAAAGGCACAAGTTTTTGGATTGAGCCTAAGTTGAAATTGTTCCATACGGTCCAATATTAGACTAAGGTCTTCAAGATGTGTGTCACATTTTCTAGATTTAGCCAATGTGTCATCAACATAGTCATCCATGTTCTTATGCATCATATCATGGAAGATGGTGGTCATTGCTCTTTGATAGGTAGCACCAGCATTTTTGAGTCCAAAGGGCATGACATTCTAGCAAAAGGTACCCCAGGCACATGTGAAAGTTGTCTTCTCTTAATCAACTATAGCTATCTTAATTTGATTATACCTAGAACACCCATCCATGAGGGAATAAATTTCATAGCTCACACTCATGTCCACTATAATATCAATGTTTGTTAGTCAAAAATAATCCTTGGGGCATGCTTTTTTTAGGTCTCTAAAATTGGTACACACTCAGATAGACTTATCATGTTTAGATACAGGTACAATATTGGAAATCCATTCAACATAATCAATAGCTCTGATAAACTTTGCACTCAAGAGTTTTTCTAGCTCTACCTTGACCAATAGAGTGACATGTGGATGCATCTTTCTCAATTTTTGTTTAACAACTTTGATATCAGGCAAGATAGACAAATGATGCATGATAAGATCTATTTAAGGCCCTGATAGATTTGAGTATGTCCATGCAAAATTACTCTTCTTGTCTTGAAAGAATTTGGTAAAATGTGCTTTCTCCTATGTTGGCAGTGATTGAACCACATGTATAATCTTACAAGATTCCTCTATCCCCAAGTGGATAGGCTATGTAGGTTCAATTAGAATTAAAGATATATCTTGGAAATAGCTTGGCAGACTACCAAGTACCTCATCTACAAGTGCCTCAAGGAGGTTTTCACTATTAGATACACCTTTTTTTTAATACTATTTTTAGGTTTAGACATCACCACAATGTGGTTTTTTCCATCTAAACATTTCTTTTTCATTTTAATTTTATGACTAAGGCACCTAATATCTGATTTTGTCATGTTAACCGTAGGTTCATTGGTCAAAGAACTGATGGGTTTAATGTTATTTAGGTAGAAAGTGATCTCATAGTCATTTTGAAAAGATTGTAATTTAGGTCTTTGATTTTGAAGTGACCAATCTATGAGATCAGGATGAATTAATGAGAGTGGGGTGGAAGCTTCAAGATTGTTAACATGAAAAGAGTCATCTTTGGTGACATGTGAAGTGGAGTCTATAGTGAATGTCGCAAAGGAGTCTAGAGTAGGAATAGACCTAGAGGGACTAGCATGATCCATTAAATCATATTGTGGATCAAACTCATCTAACCCTACCCTAGAATCATTGACCACATTTGGTTTGGTTGCATAAGCATAGATAACATCCACTCCTAGTTCACAAGATGCATCTAATAGGCTTTCCCATTCATACTCATGAGAATTTGTACTCTAATCTCTGGCAATTAGATGAGAAATATTTTGTCTAATTTGGCCTCTATTCATGTCTTCATGATCAGATTCATCTTGTTCTACTTGTTGAGACATGGAAGCTTTAGCATCATTAGTAGCATTTGGAATGTCTTCTCCCTAAAGGAGAGAAGTTGTAGGTACAAAATCTTTGTCTTGTGAAGTAGTAGTGACAAAGGGAGGGTCATCATCTTCTAATTCACTAGACATAGGTTCTCTTTGATCAAATGTTGATATATCATTTTCTAGCCCAAAAACCTAGGCCAATAGTATCTTGAGCATCACAACCTTGAGTATGACATATAGGTTCAAATAGAGATTTTTTTCTACCAGTTAGAGACCCATGACCTTGATAGCCCATGTTTGTTAGAAATTTATAGCCTTTTCCATAATGTTTAGGAGATATGGGAGTAGTAATTATGACTTCCTCCTCATCTTACTCTCCTCTATAGATCTAATCTTTAATAGCATGTTCTTCTTTCTTTGGTTCTAGGGTAACTGAGGATTGTATGAAAGTATCAAAAAGAGTTGTTGGTTTGATTTTTCACAATGCAAAAATTTTGGAAAATTTTTAGTGAAAAATCATTTGAGTCTTTGTGTCTTGCAAAATTAGGGTTTTGTTCCTTATATTTTTCAAACCCTTAGATTGCTCTAGTTCATAGCCTGGTCTCTGTGTCTTTGAAATTCTATTAAATTCTCAAGGTTTGTCTTCAGAGAATTTCTTAGAAACCCTAGTTCCATGTCTTGTTTTACCTTAGTTTTGAAAAACCCTCGAAATACTTTTTAGAAAAATGATTTTGTAGATAAATCATTCTACCCTAAGGTCAGGCTTATGTGAGCATGGTTTTATTAAATGCTTGTTTAAAAATTCATTGACCATATTCTTTTTGACTTGATTATTTTATTCAAAAAAGCCCAATGTGATACAAATTTTGTGTAACTATTGATCTCATTCAGATCAATAGGTCTCACATTCCTGCAATGTTGAGATGCAAGGTTTTTAAACAATGCAGGCATGCACTTTGGTGACACATAGCAAGGTGGGGCTGAGAATTATCAGTAAGTGCTGCAGTGTGCCAAGCTATAAAATAATTGTTGATGTGTACTAATAGTTATGCAAATAAAGTGTTTCATTTGCCAGATCAACTGATTTTTTGTTTGCCCATAGATCCTTCTAAGATCGAGGGTTGGCACACACTTGCATTAAGAAACTACTTAGGAAATAAGGACTGTGGGTATGTGCCTTTATGTTACATGTCACAGTGGGGCCAAGGATTAAGGGAAAATGCTGAGCCCTGCCATGCTGTATGACACATATGCCCAGGTGGAAATTCTTATGATGTGGGTGCAGAGTTTTAACAATTAATGCAATAGACTGATTTGTTAGAATACGAGGGTAAAGAAATTATTATTTTATTTGGGTAGAATGCATGTGTGACCATAGCTGACAAAGTTTTACCTATCATCAATCTTGGGCATATTGACAAAGGGTCCATGCCCACATTAGGAAAGTGCTTGTTGGATAAGGAAAGCGTGGATGTGCTAGCTTGATGTGTGGCAAAGTTGATGTCAGGCACCACTTTCTTAGATTTTAATTGGGGACCTGCTTGTATGAAAAATTGTCAGGTGAGCTGGAATACAAAGGAAGCACCTCATTGGTCCATCTAGCTGACTAAGTATATAGTCATCAAAGATTTTGATTGCCTTAGATTTAAATAAGATCTAGGGTTAATGCTTACCCACAATATGGACTTGCTCCACATTTAAATAATGCAGGCAAATGGGCACAGTGGGACCAAGACTTAAAAGGAATGCTGAGTCATGCCATGCTGGAAAGGTTAGATGAAGTAAAGTGAACTCATTGGTGGTAGGTGAAAAGTATACCAAGTTGGAAGCAATGATGTCACAGATGTTGAAACTCTATATGCCATAGTCAAATTTGTCAGAGCATGTTGATTAAAATATGATATTCTATTGGTCAAGCTAGCTGAGTGGGCTGTCAAATAAATTTTTTTAGACACATTGTAAATCTAAGTAAGATTGACAGAGAGTGCTTGCCTACAATAAGAAGATGCAAGGTTTTTAAATAATGTGGGCATGTGCCCTTTTGACATGTGTCTGGGTGTTCTAAAACTATTAAATCTTTTTTTGTTTTCAAATAAAGCTATCCAATCATCATAGGATCAACGAGTGAAATTCAAAGTTGAAGCACAAACATGAAAATAAGGGCTACAAGAGTTAATATGATTCAAAGTTCTTCATGCAACCTTAATGCATAGGTATAACATGAGAATTCACCATTATTGAGTCACAAAATTGTAGATTCTCTCAGTGTGAAAGGATTTCTAGAGCTAGGGTAAAAAATTTCATAGCGGTTTCAACAAATTTGTAGAGAAATTTGCAAAAGAAGAAGGGAAAAATCTTGGCAGGTAAGTAATCTATAACTTGAAAAAATTAAGAACTTGGTGTTTGGAAGGTTTTAAAATTTTAAAATATGCCTCCACGAAAGAAAGTTTTTGGGCAAACTGATTGTTTAAAAAGGGTTGTGCATGATTATTTCCTAGAACAATTTCCCTTATGAATAAATGAAATAACTAAAGGTAGGGAGCTCATTCCTAAACACCCTAGGGTAGTCGTAGTAGAGGGTTTTTATGACAAGGCTAACTAGGTAAGAGATGCCCAGGTTTCCATGGGGGGTTTGGAGTTGTTTAAGAAATGGTTTTTAGAGCAAAAAATGGACACACCTATGAGCAATGTATGGGAGTTTGACATTGGTAAATTAACAATCCCCATAGTTTTCTTTGATAGTGATTTGTTCATGGATTTGGCCAAGAAATATGATCCAATTATGGGGTAGGTAAAGAACCATGTTGGGGTAAATCCTTTTAGGGCTTTCCCTAAATTAATTAGAGAGGTTTTCAATCTTAACCCTAACCATGTTGTGCATGAAATTATTGATATGGATGATTTTCAAGCAAGGTATGATGCACAAAGGGTTTACATAAGAACAAGGCCACTACAAGAGCATGCTGCTAAAATTGGTACTTTGCTTGTGATTACAACCAACACCCCTAAACCATTACTAAGAAGGCATTTTAACCTTAGGGCTCAGGCATTGTATTTTTCTCTTTGCAAGATTTTTGGAATGGATGAAGCTGAGAAAATCCCAGGCTTAATTGTCCTCATAATGGCTCAAACTCTTCAATTTGGGATGAGCACTATTTTAGATTTTTCTACTTTCCTTGCAAAGGAGATTCACAATGGTTTGGTGGGCATAGCATGGGGAAAAGTGGACAAACCATTTTGTTGGTATTCATTGCTTATGCATGTATCCTTGTACAAGGGATTCACCTTTTTCTCCAAGGGTATGGAGTTGGAAACAACTAGGGATGTAGAGATGAATCCAGTGTAGCTATGTAGTGTAGATATGACCTTAGAATCTATAGATGGTAGTTATGTGAGATTTGATAGATACTTTGCATCAAAGCTTAGGTTACTCATGAGAGGAGACAACCCTAGGATTCCACAAGTACTACTAGAATTGGTTAGACCCAAGGACCATGCAAAAGGGCTACTAGTTACTCATAATTGGGGGAATATAATACCTTACAATGTTTCAACAATGATAAGAGTGTATAGCTTCTTGGGAAAGCTTCATGTGTTACCATTTCATGTGCCTTTGAAAATAGGGATAGCAGAATTGTTATGGAAGATAGGCACTATTGATGAAAGAGATCTACCAAAGAAGGGTACATTCTTTCCAATTGTTACTGTAGTGCATGATTTTTTTTTGTGAGAAAAGGATGGAAGCCCCTCAATCTATTCCTAGATAGATACAATATGGTAGAGTCCCATGCTAGATTTATTGACCCTGAAGGATTTTATGATCTCTTAAGGGAGAGAACAAAAGCTTATTGCATGGAGTAATAGCTTTATTTTCCTGAGGATGTCGTTAGGAATGTTTTTTCTTTACAAGAGAAGAAATTGAGAAAAGAAAAATGGATAGTATTTAGTAAGACTTTATAATTTATTAATGCTTTTGACTCCAATTATGCTCCATTGAAAGATAAAAAGTATTGGGGAGCCAAGATGTAAGCATTAATGAATATTTTTATTGTGATAATACAAACTATGAATGAAAAGAAGGCTACATATGTTGGGACATATCTAGACAGGGCCATAGAGGTGCAAAGGAGAATAAACAATAAAAACATAGTAGCTCTCGATCAGTATACTTTGTAGAGAAGGGTAGGTTATGTGATGGTTCAAAGTGTGCAACAAGAACCCCTTCATCAGAGGCCAAGACCAAAAAGTCCATCAACAACTAGTGCTCCAAAAAGGCAAAAATTGGAGTAGGGGTCTTCTTCTTCTCAAGTAGAACAATACTCCCCAAGTCAGTCCCCAATCCAGATTGATGATGAGGCATCTTTCCCCAATCTAGATTGATGATGAGGAATCTTTAAGGGAACAACTTAGACAAATTGGTGGAGAAGGGGATGTAATTGTTACTTCTACGAAATTGGAGATTGGAGAGACACAAGAACCTCCTACACCTTTCTTGGACTTGACCATTACTGATTACCAAGGTAAGGAAATAGATCCTATAATTGGTCAAGCCTCTGAGAGGTTTATTAATGATGAAAATTTCTTGAAGTCTAGAGGATTTGCACAATTTTTGTGGAGGTTACACATAGGAAATTTTGAAAAGACATGTGAAAAGCTAAAGGTAGAACAACTTGATAAATAAGATTCTATTGTTAAGGAAGAGGTAAAGTCTAAATTTTTGAATGATTCTTCTCAATTTACACCTAAAGCTGGAAGGTAGATAATTAGATAGTTAGGAGTCCTTATTTTTCTAGAATGGGATATAGTAAATGCTATGGTTTTTGATTTGGTAAGAAAGCAAAAGGATGTGCAATTTAAAATCGAGGAAGAGGTACTACAGGCTCATAGAGGAGTCAAGTTTAGTGATGACCACCAAGCTCTTGTAATTTGGTCTATTGAGAAAAGGGATAAGACCAAGATGCAAGAAATTTCTACTGTAGAGCATACTAGTGTATTGATAGTATTTAGGGCTAGTGGGGTGGGTAGTAAACAGATAATTGGAATGGCCTTAGAAATGTTGAAATTTGGTTGTGTTGTATCTGGTCAGGAAGAAGAAAGATTTTCCCAACTCAATGATAGGTTTGAAGAAATTTTGAAAGCATATGAGGAGAGGGGTATGTAGATATAGTCATTGGAAAACAAAGTATCGCAAATGGAGAAGGTACTTGGGAAGAGAAAAGTACAAGAAACTAGTAAACCAAGGATTATGTACCCTCCACAGCCACCTGTTGAGCCTTTTAAGTCCACTCCAATTGTTGAAATACTAGAAAACCTAAAAAGGCCATCATTCTACACTATAGAGGAATTTGAGGAAGACAAGAATAAATTATATGCACTGCATGTGGAACTAAATGATTAGTATGAAGAAAAATTGAGATAGGGTGTCATGTATTTGGTAGATAGAGTTGAATGGAAATCATTTTTTGATTTGTTATAAAGGATTGCAACCATCAGGGATGAGTTGAAAAAAAATGAGGCTACATTTAGACCCCTTATGCACAAATGGATAGAAAGAAATAAAGATATCACTATTATGTGTATATCTATCATTCAACTAACCTGTCATCAAATAGAATATATCTTTGATTTGCTAAATAAATTGCAAGGTTTTGATGAAAAACAAGATTCTTTTCAAAAAAGATTAATTATTTGTTTTTACAAGTATGTTGCAGAGAAGTTTGATTTATTTCCTTTTGCTTTAAAGACCATTGATAAAGTGAAGAAAAAGGAAGAGTCGAAAAGAGAATTAGATGAAATTCTTTTTGAAAGGATGAATAAAATCATTAATGAGACTGATCATTTTTTGTGGGCAAGGACAAATAAGGAGTTGGTTAAAGTGCAAATATTCTATAACTCCATTAGAAAAGAATTGGTTGATATAGAGGCAGTTGCAAATTCTTTAATAACTTTACGAAGAGAGGTTCTGAATTTTGATTGGTCGGAGGACACTACCTACAATGAGTGGAAAGATAAATTTATGTCTATGGAACAAATGGAAGAGTATGATGAAGTAGAAGGTGATGAGGAGGTAGAAGATGCAAAAGTAAAAGTTACCCTTATAGTTAATGATGAAGACAAGGAAAACCCTTAGATTAAATTAAGTTTGTAGGTAATCAGAGATGACTCATCGCTTTCAAAATTGATGGCCACTTACTCTAAGGAATCAAAGTAATCAAAGAATTAGATGGTAACACTTTTGTCTATTTAGGTGGAATAACAAAAAGGGACCCACAGAGAAATGTTAGATGTATTAGCCTTTCTGTTATTCACATTTTGTCTTTTTGTTACAGGTGTATGTAAATATCTTTTTGAGTGACACCTGTCAATCACATTTTCCCTTTGCTTGTTGCAACTCATGTCTATATAAATGAGGTTTCAAGGCAATGTGATGGTTTGAAACATGTAGAATTTTTGTTTTCTTTCAAGAAAAGTACATTCAATCGATCCAATAATATGCAGGTGTTTTGAGTTTGCTTCCAATTGTACTCTCTGATAACATGAAAAATGATAGAAATAGCAATCTGTTTTGGGCTTTCAATTGATTTCTATTGGTCATTGTATTAGTTAGTTGAAAGGATAATACAAAGGGGTATTTACACTATATTTGTGTCACCAATTTCTATCTCCATTTTATGAGTTTGTTTACTTTGAAGTTTCTTAAATAAAGTTTAATTGACTGAATGCAATTTGGATGGGTTGTATGCTAGTTTTATTGTTGCTTTTAATTCAAGGAATTATGTAAATGCTTCAATAATTTAGTAACGTTTGTGAGCTTATAAAAATGATACTTCATAAGAATGGAAATGGGTAATTACAATTGATTAATTCATTTATAAGTTATTTGAATTAGATCTCTTGCTAATAGTTAAGACTCTGTCAAATGGATAAAGCACTGGTCACATATTTTAGAAGTGAGCAAGAGTGACTTCTACTACTACATATCAAATCAATTTTAAAATCAAAATCATTTCATTCCAATTTGTTTACAAGGTATAAAATGCTGGTCACTACTCATTTATATCTAATTCCTGAGTCTTAGGTAGTTGCTATTTCCAGGAATATTTGTAAATTCTAAGAGAATTATAACCAAATTTTCTTATAGGGGATGCATATGGATTTGAGAAGCTTTTAGAGAAAATTGATAAACTTTGTATGTGCCTGAGGGTAAAAGATGAGAATCAGAATGAAAATAAGATAATTTCATACCATAGTTTGCATTAGAATTATCCCTAGGTATACCCACCTTAGTTTAGTAGATCCTAAAGAGTAGAAAACCATCCTTGGTTTTGTTGAAGTTGGGTCAAAGTGGTCTATTCATGTAATTGCTACTAGGAATTGGCTAATCCTTAGATTGTGTGAGTAATTTCACTATGATATTGAGCATTTTGTTGCTCAGTAGTTTCAAACACCAACAAAAGTCATGGTAGAAGCAAAGGGCTTCTTTTTGGAAGAAACTTTCCCATAAGACCAAGGGGAAACTAGTAGGGAAGCAATAGAGTCTAGAGTGTATTCACCCATGCCAAGACTCATCATCTTCAATTTCTATTCACACTCTTTGAAAGACAGTGTTAGCTCATGAGAAGAGTGACTATGTGGAACCAGTGTTTCAACAGTAGATAATGCATTGACAGACATTGAGTTATCACCACGAACAACTACTTCAGTACCATTAAAAGGGAACTTGATGCACTAATGGTATGTAGATGGTACTACTTGCATGTGATGGATCCATGGACATCCCAAAAAAAAATTGTATGCAAGTGGTATGTCTAAAATTTGGAAAATGACATTCTTCTCAACTGGACCAACTCTGATTGGAAGAACAATCAAACCTTTAGAAGGCATTTTGACCTCATCATAGGCTTTTATAGTGATCTTGCATTTATGATCGATGGAAAATTTAGACATGCCATACTATTAGATTACATTGAATGAAATGATAGTCAACCCTGGACCATTGTCTATCAAGACTCAACAGATGCGAGTACAGAATATTTGAACTTTGACATGGAGAGCAAGATTGTGGGGATGACTAAGGGCTTGGTCATATTCTTTAGAAAAGGTGAGATAGTGAGGTGAAGAGATATGGTTTACCATGGATTGGAATCATTCCTCATCAATGTCAATGGTAATGTTGGCAAAACGTAAATCTTTTTCAAGGATATCCTCATGCAAGGGGGACAACTCTAACAACTCAAAAAAAGAAATTTGAGCTTGCTGTGTTGTAACTAACTAACAAGGTCATAGTTTGAGACCTTGGAAGTGGTTGGTTTCTTGGAAGATGAGGCATTCTTGGAGTCATGAGCAACTTTAAGGATAACCTTAGATTTCCCCCTATTGATGACGTTAAGTGGTTCACTATGTGAAGAGGAAGATTTGACCACTCAAAGCACGACCTTAGGTATAGTGTCATTATGGTGTTGAGGAACATTTCACATTTTTAGGACAACTTTGGGTCATTCATCCTTAGCATCATAACTAGGTTGTCTATCATCATGAGGACTAGTCATGCAAAGATACTCAACGGGTTCAAGCATGCCTATAAGATTTTCAGTGTCAGCATAGGCATAGCTGATTTTGGCATCATGATTCTTTTTAGCAACTTTGGAAGTCTCACCTTTCTCATATTCTGGCAAAGGTTATTTAAAAGCTTTATGGTCAAAATTTTTAACAGGGCCATCTGTGACAACTTTTCCTTCCTCAATGAGATCTTGAATTACATCTTTGAGCTTAAAATATTTTTTAGTGTTATGTCCCTTGCTTCGGTGATAACTGCAAGTGTGATCCTCTCTCCACCATGGAGGTCTAATGGGTGGATCATAAGGATGAGAGTTGTCTAGTAAGGTAACTATTTTGTTCACAATTAAAGCTTTCAAAACCACTTCATAAGGCTCAACCATAGGTGTGTAAACAAGTTTTTTGGTAAACTTAGAGCTCTTGTCAAATGCCAGTGGTTTTAAACTTTCTTGTTGTTTCATAGCATAGATGAAATTATAAATGTTAAACATAGGTTCCTTGGTCTTAAGAGTGTCCACTACTCCATCGTTGACAACATACTTGTTCTTATTCCAAGGTTTGCCTTTTTCTTTACCATTTCCATTGTTATTTTTGTCTTTCCTTATAACAATGTCACCCCATTTGATAGTAACATCCTCAATGCGATATGCACTCTCAACCATGGCATTGAAGGATGTGAACAGCTATTTTCTTAGATCAAAGTATAGCTTAGGTACAAGTATATTGACAAAAATGTCAATTTTTTCAGCCTCAAGAACTTGCCAAGGATATTGAGAGTATAAAGATCTCCATCATTGAAGGTATATTGCAAAAGGTTCTCCTAATTTTTTTTTGATGTTACATAAGTCTAGCACAGTCATAGGATGTTGAATGTTGTATGAATATTTCTATATAAAGCATTGTGCAAGTTCATCAAATGTTTTAAGAGGAGGACTTAGCTTTGTGAACCACTCCATACCTTGCTCTCTTAGACTTCTAGGAAACAAATGCATCAGAAAGGTGTCTTCATGCATAAAGTCCATGCTAATAGCATAGAAATGTCTCACATTATTGTGAGGGCCACCATTTCCATCATATTTGTCATACTTAGGAGCCTCCATATCCTTAGGAAATGGTAGCATGTATAGACTCCTATCAAATGGAAGAGCACAAATTGATTCAAAAAATGAAGTCTTAGGTGGCTCTTTTGAAGTTTACAATTGTGTAAATTGTTTTCTTAGCTCCTGTATTTCTTCCCTTAAGATTTCTGCCTCAATGGGCTCTCATTTGGGGATTATGTGTTCAACATCAAAACCTTGAGGGAGTTTCCATCCCCTAGCTGCCATGTATCAGAAGTATTGGTCTCTATTTTCCTCTAAAGCTCTAAGCATAAGTTTTTGAGCGAAGCCATCTTGTTGAAACTTTATGACATCTTCACTAGTTACTTCCTCATCACTATCATGATGAGAAGGGCATTATACCCATGGTGACTCTAGGAGTTTTTGGAGGTGTGTTTTTGTCATCATTGCCATCAAAAGGATTTCGAGAGTAGGTCCCTTTGTTCCCTTCATGATGAGTATAGTTATTGTTTTCAAATTGTTGACATTCTTTCTCCCAAGCATACATGGCTTCAAAGATCCTTTGGCTTTCATGTGCTTGTTCCTCTAAATGATGTTGGACTTCATCAGGGTGTACCATGTTGACCAAACCATGCTCACCCT
The DNA here is from genome assembly GCA_028749045.1 of Cupressus sempervirens. Lineage (NCBI taxonomy): Eukaryota > Viridiplantae > Streptophyta > Pinopsida > Cupressales > Cupressaceae > Cupressus > Cupressus sempervirens. Next base: position 815,557,145 of record CM053790.1, read on the forward strand.
TAGGTATTTCACAAAGTGTGTCGAATGGGTTCTCAAAACTATAAAGCAGATTATGCCTAACATTAGCTATTTGTGTTTGAGAAGATTCAAGATTTTTATCACAAGGTTGCTTGCAAGGATGTTTAGGTGGTGTTTCCAATTGCTTCAAAACAAAAGACATATGGTCACTATTACCAAGTTGATGTCTAGTTGTGATTGGAATGTAAAGATTTGTCTTTGTTTAATAGGACAAGAGAAGTATGTTATAGATTTGAAGCTTTTACAACCAGAACTAGTCACTTGTCAAAGTATAATAGATGGCTTGTCAGATACTACTCAAGAGCTTATAGCAATGGTGACTAGAGCTGAGTAAGTGAGTAAGAAGCTCAATAGTGAATAGCTAGAATACAATAATAATAAGATTTTGACAAGTGACTCATCAAGGATGTTTCAAGAGTTACATTCGATGGACTAAACCCATCTTTTCAACTTAGGATGAATTCCTAACACACGAATATGCAACCAAGACCAAGGAAGAATGACGTGATGTACCTTAGGCTAGAAAATCTAACTATAGACACTGTTCTGGCAAAGAATAATCTCAGTAGATACTTTCTCAAGAAGCAGGTGATAGTAGGACAACACAAAGTATCGTGTTGTATAGTTTTCAATAGAGAATGAGACTTTATCTATGGGCAACAATTCTCACTAATCAAGATGATAGAATTCAAAACCAAGTGTGGTAGAATTTTACACTAATAGATGAGACAATTTTTTGAAAATTATGTCACGTGATATTTCTCTTGAAGACAAGAAACACAGTGCCAGTTTTGTGCAAAAAAGGATTAGTTTTGACTTAAAGCATTTGTTTCAGTTTGTCAATTAGAGAGTTTTTCAAGTTAGATAGTGTGTTTTTCTAGTTCATGTTAGTTATCAACAAGATTTGCAAATGGTAGGTGTTTTAACATGTCTTTAAATAGTTGAACAAAGGTAACAACAACCTTGTTAACACACAATTATGATATTAGAATAGCCTTCCTACCAATATTACCGAGATGTTTGATTTGCAAGAATGGTAACACAGGTCACACATCCAAAAATAGTAGCCAAGCAATCTACCTTAAGGTCATGGTTCATTACTCAACAACTTGGCCCATGCTTGATGCTCCTTCACCTCACACCAAGTGGTTGCCCACAAGAAATATTGGCTTTTTCATGAAAGTGTTAGAAACACAACCAAGGGAACACATATGGTGAGTGTAAAATCTTGGGATGATCCAGGTAGTCCACTAGGATCACCCGAGGTAGTTCATCTATGGCTAATAGCACTTATCTACCACCAAAGCTAATGTTTTATCCTTTTTAAAATGCACAATCATACCACTACTATGAAATTCTTGAATAGTATTTTCTTGCATTGAGACCATAGGAACACATAGCTACTTTCCCTTGAATAAGTAACCATCTTGCATTAGATAATCACCTTGAATAGTGTCTACATGTCTAGGTACTGGATTCTTCAACTAATCAAAAACTTCCCAAAAGTCACTATTAGATTCATAAAAGTCTTTGATTGCATCAAAGCCAACCACCTCTATTTCCATGATATTCAAAAGAATAACTTGCTTTCTTAAGGCATCTACAACTTAATTCTATTTCCCTAATTTATTCTTTAGAACAAAGGTATACCCTTGTAGGAAAGAGACCCACTTTGCATGTCTAGTGTTCAATTTCTTTTGTGTGCTCAAGTATTTTAGAACAATATGGTCTATAAACAACACAAATTCTTTGGGTACTAGATAATGCTTCTAGTGCCTCAAAGCTTGCACAATTGCATATAATTCTATATCATATGTAGAATATTTCTTCTACATATCATTCAATTTTTCACTAAGAAAGGCAATGGGTTTACCTTCTTGGCTAAGTACAACACTGATGCCCACATGTGATGCATCATAATCCACTTCAAATGCTTTGTCAAAATATGGTAATGCTAGTACTGGAGTGTCAGTGACCTTCTTCTTTAGATATTGGAAACTCTCTTCAGTCTCTTTGGCCCATGAGATCTCTCGACCCTTAGTGCAATATGTCATAGGTGATACAATGCTGCTGAAATTATGAATGAACTTTCTATAGAAAGTAGCTAAGCCATAGAAACTTCTCACCTCGATGATATTATGTGGACTAGCCATTCAAGAATGGCTCAAAATTTTTCTAGATCCATCTTGACACCATCTACTGAAATGAAAAATCCTAGAAAAACCAAGCTTTCTTGCATGAACTACTCTTCTTTAAATTAGCATAGAGCTTTTCTCTCCTCAATACCCCCAATATTATCCTCAAGTGTTGAAAATTTTCTTCTGTTCCCTTACTAAAAATTAGTATATCATTAAAATAAACTACTACAAACTTACCAATATAGGGACACACCACAATGTTCATAAGTCTCATAAAAGTACTAGGTGCATTGGATAAACCAAAATTCATAACCTTCCATTTATAAAAACCATCCCTAGTTTTTAAAGTTTTTTTCCACTCATCCCCCTCTCAAATGTAGATCTAATGGTACCCACTTCATAGATCAATCTTTGAGAAATACTTTGCTCCAACAAGGACATCCGACATGTCATCCAAATGTGGGATAGGAAAATAATACCTGATGGTTATTCTATTGATGGCTCAACTATTTGTGGAAATCCTCCATGTTCTATCCTTCTTTGGAGTTAATAATGGTGGGACAACATAGGGGCTCATGCTTTCTTGTACTAAGCCCTTTTGTATGAGCTTAGTCACTTGTTTGTCTAGTTTTGCATGCTAGATGGGACTCATTCTATATGCTACTTGATTGGGGAGACTTGCTCTTAGAATAAGATCAATATGATGTTGGATATCTCATTTTGGGAGAAGTCCATTAGGTAGCTCCTCTAGAATGACATCTAAATACTCTTCAAACATTGCAACTACTTCTGGTGGTATAGTCAAGTCTTCCTCTTTCCCCTTTTGTACTACCAATTCATAACAACACCCTGTCACTTTCATCTCCTTGACAAGTTCCTTTTTAGATAGCATAATTTTAGTTTTTGCATCACCCTTTAGAGGTAATAAGACTACCTTAGATCCATCCTTCTAGAAGGTGTAAGTATTCTTTTCCCCATTATGAACAACCTTTCAGTCATACTATCAAGGATGACCCAAGAGGACATGACACGCATCCATCATAATCACATAACAACATAGCTCATTCTTGTAGACCTTCCTATGGAAAATTTAACAAGGCATCTCTTATCTACCATGACTTCACTTACCCTTTTAAACCATGCAATCTTATAAGGATGGGGGTGCTTTTCACGCTGGAGATTTAGTTTATCTACCATTTCTTTAGAAATAATATTCTCACAACTGCCTCCATCAATAATTACTTGACATACCTTTCCACTTGAGGTAAAACTTGTCCAAAATATGTTGGTCTTGAGCCATCAATTGTCAATTCCCTTCTCCTGTACATCCTTCTTGGCTGGAATAATTATTGTCATTCTCATCATGAGACTTTCTCCCATATCTAGAGGTACTTCTTGTTTAGATTCATTGTCAGCCTAGGCTAGGTCTACTCTGGATGGCTCTCCTTGATTTCTATCTTGCATGTTGAAATTGGAATACTCAAAAACTTTTTGGCCTTCTTCTCAAAAACTAAAACAAGTGAAAAGCTTCTCTAGTTTTCCTAGCCTCTTCCACTTCTATAGCCTCAACCTTGCTGAAACCCCCTCCCTCTTTCATGATTCAAAGGATCCTACCTAACATCTATATTTTTTTTAGAGCCTTGAAAACTCTCTCCCTAGCCATCATTAGAACCTCCCCAAAATGGAGTTGATGTACCCCTTTGACCACATCAATTCCTCTAGTTATATTGCCTATTCTACTTTTCTTCAGCCTTCAGAGCTAATTGGTAGGCTTCCTCCATATTGTTAACATGACGCATGCTCAGTTCATCATGAATAGAGAATTTAAGGACATTAACATATCTAGTAGCTATCTACTCATTATTTTCTTGATGCTTTATGCACATGGATAGCTTGTAGAACTCATTTGTAAGGTCTTACACTGAAGACAAGTTCTTCTTCAAATTTTGGAATCTACAAAAGAGGGTTTGTGAATAATCCATGGGTAACAATTTTTCTCTCAACTTTTTCTCCATCTTGATCCATGTCTTAATCTTCTCCTTGCCATTTCTAACTCATTCCTTTTGGAGGTGATCCCACCATATCATTGTATGTCCTTTTAGCTTTGTGTACACAAACTTCATCTTCTCTTCTTCTATCATGGGCTTCCATTCAAAAAAAATTCCTATCTCATTCTACCAGTCTATTAGTTCTTTTGGCTTAAGACTACCAGCATAGTTTGAAACATCAATTTTTATTGCTTCAGTCCTTCCTTCTAAAGCCCTAAGAAATCTATCTTCATAGCTCATTTCCCCTAGTCTCTTGTCTTCATTTTCTCCCTCTTCATCGGATTCATTTCCTCTTTGTATTTCTTGATTGTCTAGCTACTCATTGAGTCATTCAATCTCCCTTTGCATATCTAGTACCAATCTTTGCATCAATGTGACACCTCCTCTTCCTATTACTCTTACTCTCCTATCCATCTTACTACTTTGATACAAATGATGCAACCCCAATGTTAGTAAGGAATAATTTAGAATTTGATAGAAAACAAATGTTTCAGAATACCATAACTTTTCATTAAAAATTCTACAACTCTATTCTACCTCTACAATGAAAAAAAACACCTACTTATTACAAATTTGAAAATTATCATATTTGGTAGATTTTTGGAAAAAATTAAAAATTTCCATTTTTAGTAATTTTAAAAACTCATCATATGAATCTTCATTTTCGCAAGAAAAGCCCCCAACTAAGGCAAGATGAATTGCCAACTAATCAATGAAATCAAACATACGATTTTGGATTTATTTCAAAAACAAAATTCTAAAAAATTTGGAAAAAACACTAAAAGCCAATTTTGGAGGTCAAGATGATTTTTTAGGCTCCCAAAAAATGTCAAAATGGCCACCTATTGAGCTAAGCTTCATCAGCAATCCAAATAACTCCTTCTAGTGCAACTACCTATAAAATTTCAGCCAAAACCCACATTTGAGTCAAAAGTTATGACCCCCAGAAGTAAATCTTGACCAAAACCCACATCTGAGTCAATAGCCTTGACACTTGAATGTCCCTACATCACATGGGATATCGTAAGACCTTTCTTTTTAAAAATGCAAAATGGGCACTGAACTACCTACAACTAAGGTTTGATGGTGTGACTCATCACACAACTCGTTAAAATAGTGCACCTAGTGAAATGTGTCCAAAAAATGAGTTTTCAAATATTCAACCAAAGCTTAATCTACAAATTTGTAATAATTGAATTTAAAATTATTATTTGTTGTTAATAGAATATTGTATAACTATATGAAATGTAACATATATGCAACTTAAATGGACCAAATATCTATTATTAATTATAAATATTTGTTATATATAACTTTTATATTAAACAAAAAAGGACAAATATTTCAACACAAGAAAATTATTTGCTATTATAAAAAAGCACATTATAATATAAAATGCAACTTATATACAATACAAAGGGACCATTAGTTGAGCACTATTTTTTTTTGAAATTTTTACACATTTCATGAGAAAATACATGACATTTATTAGTACTCACCTTTTATATTTGCGATGAGACATATTATTGATATGATTTACTCTATGTATATACATTGCTACACCAATAGTTGTACACTAAGATATCAATGCTTATTAAAGTGAGCATCTTGTTTTATTAAGTGAGCATATTATGTTTTGAGTGACACACATATATTAGATAGATATGATATTTTTTTTGAGACAAAAATTTATTTATTTCACTCATTTATGAATTCATTTATATATTCTTTCTATAACATTTATAAATTTTTATGTGTGTATTGGTATATCTTTTATCAGCATTTGGATTTTGCATATTTACAAATAAATCAATTAATTATAATATATAGTTAATATGTTGGAAGATTGGATAATATGTTCACGATAGGGTGATTGACTATTGAACCCCGCTCAACTATTGGTTCCTCTCCCCTAATCCAATATGTAAAAATCCCTGAGCAATCAAATACTATTAGGAAAAATGAAAGTGCATAATTGATCTAATAAGTAACATCTTTTTCTCAGTATTAGGAATAACAATATGCAACTATTGGTCCATTAAATGATTTTTGGCTTAAATTTTAAGTAAAAAAAATTAACAAATAAATCAATTATCTTATGTAAATATTATTTGAATTTATAGAATTTTAATATAAAACTTAGTATCCCAAATCCAAAAAAAGTTTGATTTAACTAAAAATAGAAAATCCAAAATATAAATATTAAAACATAATATCTATACATTGGATTTTATGTTGATCCACATATGGATGAATATATTGAGAGAGGAGGGGGGTGAAGCAGTATATCCTAGATAACTTTAACTTTTACTGCCAATCATTCTTTGCACCAGTTTGCACATTAATGATAGCTATAAGTTAACTAGTTATGTTTAATCAAAATTAATGAAGCCAAACATAGAACCACATAAAAAAATTATTTATCTCATGGAAACCCAGCTAGGGTGAAAATTGTTGTCTAATATAATCCTCACAATTTTTCACTCTCTTGAAGTGTGCTTGGTCAAGTGCATACCTCTGTTAAAATATTACAAGGACACAATCAAGTGCCACCTGGTTAAGGGATTTAGATAAGACCTATGAGAGTCTTACCCAGTTGAGGATAACCTAGTTAAAGTAATCCTTAACACAATGATTTTGTTTAAGTCCACCCTCAATGGGATTTACTATTGTAGTGATTAGAAAATAATAGAAGGAATTGTCTATGTTGAATAGCTACTTTACTTAGCTTGGATATTGGTTTCTTTGACACTCCTCAGACCGAAGTGTAACTTTTATATGCTCTCCCTCATCTCTACAAATCAAAAAAAATCACTAATGTGCTTGGCTAAGCTACATACTATACTATTTGTTACTTGTTGATGTAGGAGCATCCTAGGTGTAAGGACAATCTTGAATCACCCAAAAATATTTTATTTTCAGCCTTTTCTATTTTAATAAGGATTGTAGATAGGATGGTTACTATTTATGGGAACTTGGTATTTTTACTAATTTTGTCATATGAGCTTGGAATGTTCTCATTCTCTATAGGAAGGTTCATTTTAGAGATATAAGCCTACCATAAAAATCTCATTGCTCCAGCTTAAGTATTAGAGAAGTTATTATGGATCTTTGGTGGAAAAATTTGTAGAAAAATCTTCAAGCTCACTGTTGGAGGCCTTAGAGTGCCCAGATGAGGTCTAAAAACTTGACGAAAGGGTGCTAGCACAATTTTGAGGTTGTAGATCAGGTGTTGGCATTTTTGAAAAGTGGTTATGCTAGCCAATTAGAGAAATAGTTCATGAGTTATGACCTTCAAAAGTTGGGCTACCAAAATTTCTAAAATAATTTGTGAAAGATGTATTTGGCTGATTCTATGTGTATTATTAGGGTCTATTAGCCTAAGGTATTAAGTTTGAGCATCTAGAACCTTCCTGGGCGGCATAAAACTACCTATTTAAGAAAGGCCCAAACATGATCTAGGACAGCTCTAGGTGATAGTTCGCAACACTATCTTGTAGATTACTACAATGAAGGCACCCATTTGGGTTAGCATATTGTAATTGAGAATTCTATAATTCTACATTTGTGGCAATAATAAGAAGTTCATATTTTGTTCTCACATTTATTATTGTTCCTTTGTTTCTGTTATGAGTTTATGGTATTAAGGGGAGTCCCCTACATTAGGTGGTATCAGAGCTAGAGTTCTTGAGAATGTGGATAGATCATTGACTATGAGGTAGTTTGCACCAGGACTATGGTTTGGGCTGAGCATGTAGATAGATCACCGATTGTGAGGTAGTTTGCACTAGGGTTTCAATAGAAGAGTGAAAATTCCTCCACAAAGAGAGCATGGTAGAAGATCTATAGGTGTTACACCTAATGGTTTTGGAGCCCTACAAAGACAAATGCAAGCATTGTAAGAACAAGTGTGTAGAGGAATGAATCTTTCCATAAGAGATGTTGAATCTTTTCATAAGAGATGAAAGTGAGGATGAGGATGAAGTAGAAGAGAATGACAAAACAGAGATAGTTCTAAACCCAAAGGAAGAGAGGCTTTTTAGGGCCATCTCTAAGATTGGAAAAAGACCTAAGTTTGAGGTTCACGCATTTTTTAGGAAATCTTAACCTAGAAGAGCTAATTGATTGCATCAAAGAACTAGAGGAGTACTTTGAGTATGAAGATATTGAGGATCTAGATAGGATCAAGTTTGCGAAGGCAAAACTGAAGGGACATGCAAAGATCTGGTGGCAAGAGGTTCAATTGGAATGAAATAGAAAAGGAAAGGACAAAAGCACTAGATGAGACTAGATGATAGCTAAAAAGAAGCCACAATTCATTCCTATGGATTATGAGCTGGATATGTTGAAGAAGATGCAAGGAATGAAGCAAGTAGGAAAATCTGTTCAAGATTATATCGAGGAGTTCTACTGAGTTCTCATTAGAACAAGCCATGCAGAAGCTGATAAGGAGAAAGTTGCCTATTATCTTAATGGGTTAAGGCCTAGCATTTAGGATGAGCTAAGTCTGGTTCAGATGAATATTATTGAGGAGACATACAACTTTGCCCTAAGACTTGAGGAGAAACTAAGCAAGAAGTTTGACAATAAGAATAGTGGAAGAGGTTGTGGTAGAAGATCTGGCAGATGATCTTATGGAGGCCATAATGATGATCAGAGGAACAAGGATGAGGCTACAAGTAGCAACTAGAACCAAAGGGGAAATAATTCCAATTGTTTCAATGATCAGAACAATAGAGATTAGAGAGGAAGAGATAGAGGACAAGGATATGGAAGAGGAGGCTTCTATGGAAAATGTTTTCACTATAGGGAAGAAGGGCATAGAGAATTTGAATGTACCCAATTCCAAGGAAGGATAGATTGAAGAAAAATAGGTCAGGTGAGAGTTGTACATGTTTATGAAGATGCAAAATCCTCACATTCTAAAGATGATGAAAGAGGAGAAGTCCTAGTTAACAGAAGAGTGTTGAAAATGAACCTGATCAAAGGAGTTTATTTTGAACAAGGTGTAGATGTGAAGGTAAGTATTGTGATGTGATCATTAATGGTGGAAGTACTAAAAATTTGGTGTCAAGAATGATGGTCATGAATTTGAAGTTGAAGAGATAGAAACACCCACATCCATACCATATTGCTTGGGTGCAAGATGACCACAAGGTTATGGTCAATGAGCAGAGCTTAGTGAAGTTCAAGATTGGGAGTTACTAGGATGAGGTACTATGTGATATCATATCTATGGACATATGTCATATGTTGTTGGGTAGGCCATATTAGTTTGATAGGCATGTTTTACATGATGGGCGAGAAAATACCTACACTCTAACTAAAGATGGAGTGAAACATAAGTTGAAGCCATTGAAGGATAAAGAAGAAAAGGTATGTAGTGCTGCCAGAATATGTTTTGTTGGTGGAAAAGAGTTTCTTAAAGGTATGAAACATGAGCATATATGTTTTGCTATAATTCCTAAAGATAGTAAAGAAGAAGTAGAGGAGGTACCTGTAGAGGTTGTAGATATGTTGGAAAATTTTTTTGATATTGTATCAGATAATGTACCTGATGAATTGCCCCCAATGAGGAAGACTAGTTACCAAATGGATTTGGTTCCAGGAGATAGTTTTCCAAACAATGTAGTGCATAGAATGACACCAACAAAAAGTAAAGAGTTAAATAGGAAATTTCATGAGTTTTTGCAGAAGTGGTTGATTTGAGAGAGTCTGTGTCCATGTGTTGTACCAGCAGTGTTAGCACCAAAGAAGAATCGAGAATGGAGGATGTGCATAGATTCTCATGCTATCAACAAGATCACTATCAAGTATAGATTTTCTTTACCAAGGATGGATGATATTGTGGATTGTTTGAGTGGAGCTCAGTATTTCACAAAGATAGATCTGAAGAGTGGGTACCATTAGATTTGTATTAGAGAAGGTGATGGGTGGAAGACTGCTTTGAAGACAAGGGAATGACTATATGAGTGGTTAGTCATGCCTTTTGGGCTAACTAATGCATCGAGCACTTTCATGAGGCTCACGAATGAGATACTGAAGGAGTTTTTGGGTAAGTTTTTCATTATTTACCTAGATGATATATTGATCTTAAGTAAGACATTGGAGGAGCATTTGATTCATATTTGCAAAGTGTTTGAAAAGTTCAGGGAATAAAAGTCACCGATAAACTTGAAGAAGTGCAATTTTGTAAAGAAAGAGTGGGTGTATCTAAGATTTTTAGTATCAAGAAAAGGTCTAAAAATGGACCCAAAGAAAGTGAAGGCTTTCCTTTAATGGCCTACTCTAAGGAGTGTGATAGAGGTAAGATCTTTTCATGGACTTGCTACATTTTACAAAAAAATCATCAAAAGTTTTAGTAGTATTTGTGGAGCCTTGACTAAAATAATGAGAAGAGATAGGAAAGAGTTTAAGTGGACTATAGGAGCAAATAAGACTTTCAATTTGTTGAAATAGAAAGTTCCTAAGCAACTTGTTTTAGCACTTCCTGATTTGAACAAGGTGTTTCAATTAGATTGTGATGCTTGTGGTACTACTATAGGAGATTTTTTGAGCCAAGAAGGTAGACCTATTGCTTATTTTAGTAAGAATTTGAATGATGCAAAAATAAAATATTCTATTTATGATCAAGAATTTTATGACATAGTTCAAGCATTGAAGACTTAGAGACACTATCTTCTTCCCAAGAAGTTTGTTTTGTATACTAATCATCAAGCTATGTGCTAGAAAATGTGACCTGTTGAGAGCATGAATCAACAAGAAAACATTAGTTCAAATCAAAACATGTAACAAGAATTCATCAAAATGAAGAAAAAATAAACTAATACTTGCTTGAGTTTTGCAACTCAAAGCAGCCAATGAATCAAGTCTTCCAGCCACCTCTATAGCTCAACAAAAGTACCCATGAGAGGCCTTGTTGGTGTGTTAAGATGGGAGGGTATGTTTGGTGTGCTCTCCCAAACACAACAATACAATGAATCTCTTGAGTGAATGTGCAAATGTGAGTGATGATGCAATATGAACCTAAACTATAATGAAATCAAGAACACCTCAAGAAATGGCTATGGAGAAATCCATACTTGAAGGCATTCAAGTGAGAATATGAAATGAAACAAGGAAACTAACTAAATATGCAAGCTATACTAAAATGTAAGTGCATTGAAAATGTGAATGCACAAGCAAACTAGATGAACAATGCAAATACAAAGCTAAAACAGCTACCAAAGGGTTAGTATGCACCTACAAAATCATTATGAAAACTCTACTAATGCAAGCTCAAACTACTATGAAAGCTCAAACTATGAATGTAAGCTCAAATCCCAAACCAACATGATAAAAATGCAATAATAAGAGATGATGAATTCTTGAGACAAGGCTTTTATTTATAGGCTTAAAGGAGGGCTTGGTGAGGTGGCATCAATGTAGATGCCATATAAGGTGACATGCAAGCCATGCAAATGATATAAATTTCAAAGTTTTCTCCCACATGTGCAAGAAAACTTGAGAAGAAGAGTGCAAAGGGGAGTGTGTAGGCATGCCATTTCACACATGTGTGAGCACACTCTTAGGCTAATGAGAGGGATTAGGAAAGGGATTAAGATGATTAAGTGGGATTAGAGAAGAAGTAGGCTTAAGAGGATGAAAAAGATGGGTATAGGCTAGGCTCTAGGTTAGGCTTAAGATTAAATTAAATGAAATTTAATTTAATCATGGATTTAGAGGAATTAATGGGATGTGAGGATTTAAATAAATAAAATTTATTTAAAAAGGGGAAAACATGGAGGATCATGTGTTAAATTAATTTAACACATTAGAGCTAAGAGTATTTAAATTAAATTTAAATGTTCAAGAGAATGAACTCATTTAATTAATTAATTAAATTAAATAAGTAGAAGAATGTGAGCAATATAATTAATTAATTAATAATTAATTACAATGTCATAGATAATATTAAAATTAATTAATATAGTGTTTAGGGACAATTTTAAGTGTCTACATTTTGCCCCCCTTTGATGTGATGTAGGAACAACATCATATCAAAGAAAAGAAAATATAGGTTTCCCCAAAGAAGGTAGGAGTCCTATGGCGACAATAGAGGAGGGGGGTGCCCCCTCACAAAAATTGCACAAAAAATAAATTTTGAGCAATTTTCAAGAAAAGGTCCTAAGAAAGAAGAAAAATGAGAGAAAATGAGAATAAATGACAAAATTTGCATAACTTGAAGGGAAACAAGGGACGAACATGGCTTAGGGAAGACATGGGCTCAAATGGGGTCCGCGAGGGGTCCAAAGAAGGTCATTGTCACACCGCGACTAGAGCATCCAGAGTAAACATGGACTCTATTGATTGATTGCAACTTGGTGAGCACATTCGGGAGTACTAGCGAGCAGCCAAGATGGGCCCTCTGGTAAGTCATCTGATTCTCTTCATGTTTTGGTAGGATAGGTTAGGCTAGGTGCATTTAATATGCCATAAATGCACCAAAAAAGAGGCCCAGGCAGAGATGACAGTCTCCACCATGTCCTCTATGAAGATGACAAAGAGGTGATCTACATTCGTGGAGACAACAAGATCCATCCTATCATCTTTGTAAATGCCAAAAGGGGGAAAAGGTGATGTGGAGACAATAAGGTTCATCTTGTCGTCTGTGCAGACAGTAAGGGTTAGCCGAGATGATGGAGAACAATTCATCATCTTTGTAGATGATAAAGAGGTTATCATCTACGAGGATTGGCATTTGCATGGATCAGCATTATCGTTGATTAGCTTTTGCACATATTGACGTTTGCACCAATTAGCAGCTTTGCCAATTGGGTTAGACTAGATTAGACTAGTAGGAGGCAAGGGAAGATGCCCTATTTTAGGGACATCATAGGCTAGAAAGATTGACTCTCTGCATGTCTATGCTATAGTAGGACATGGTGGTGTTTAGGTCGAGGGAGGACTATCCTCTGACCATGGCGATATAAGAGAGACTCACAGATGCATATTGGAGACATGTGCGACTATGCAGCCTAGAGCATGTATACGAGTGGCCAGATTTGAGGGCCCATTTAGCGTAGCTATCGACTCTCATAGAGCAATGGTACATGCCTATAGAGAGTTTCCATCTGCCAATGGGGGAGGCTATAGTCACACTACTAGATGTGTGGTAGATCCTAAAAGTATCGATTAGAGGTGCATACCCAAAGTATGTACTGGAGGGTTCTGATCCATTCTTGAGGGAGTGCTTTGGTAGATGGTGATAGTGACTACCCATCCAATGATCATGGTTGTCGTGGAGGGGCACACTAGAGTAGAGGCTACCGAGGTTGGCAATATACCTAGCCTCACTGATATAGCTGATGTTGCTAGATCATGCAAGACACGAGTGGCCGATTGGTTGGGCATGAGTGCTGAGCACCCTGCTATAGGAGGAGGGAGTGGTCTACTACTGGGGATAGATGATCCTGGCTAAGCTATATCATGATTTTCACATGTGTACATATTGGACCTAGTGCACTATAAGACCTGAACTAATGCTACTGATGGTTTGGTCTTGGGAGCATATTGGGGTCACATGGGCTATCACTTAGCAGGAGGCCAGGCATCCTGGGGAGCCATTTGCTGGCAGATATTGGCCTCCCATCCAATATATATCGATGAAGTCTATGGGGTTCTAGCACAGGTGAATAGATGAGATTATCATGTTTGAGTGGACGCCATATGATGGGGTAGAGCAGTGGGGGAAAACACTAGTAGCAGGGGGAAAGGATGACATAGAGGATCAGATGTACCTCCCATACACATAGATAGATTGTTGGATTATTAGTTGATCCATGCATGTGATCATGTGCTACATGCCCTCTCGAGTTTGATGATAGTTCAGTAGGATATAGGATGTAGTTCCAAATAGATTTTTATATCCTATGGTATCACAAGAGTATGGCCAGCTATGGGGACACAAGACTATTATATGATTGGCCCAAGCTTCTTGGTTGGGGATGGTAGGAGTGCCATGGGTGCATGGTCAGGATAGGGGAGATGCAAGTATGACACCAGTGTACGCATAGTGGTGGGCAGCCCACCAATGGGTCAGGCTTACAGTGTTAGGGGCACCTCCACCAGTAGAATAGGGATAGGGGGAGGGGGATGGAGCAAGGGGTGGTGGGCAAGCAGTTATAATTCCACCACCGACATAGGGGGCACATGAGGGACTACAGGAGTGTAGAGCCTGAGGGAGGAGAGGGCCAGGGCCAACACCAGCACAAGGGCCACCACAGATAGCACCCTAGGCACAGGCACAAGTATAGCCCTAGGCACCACTGTAGGCACCTCTACAGGCACCACCATAGGAATCTCCATAAGGATAGGTATAGGGAAAGAACCCAAACATGTTCAGGGTAGAGTGGGATAGCCTCCATGCAAAGGTAGCCTAGCTACAGGGGATAGCACAGGTGCAGCAGGCATGAGCAAATAGCTTAGAGTAGGCCATGGGAGCCGTACATGTAGAGCTATAGGTGTAGAGGGCTAGGGGAGATAGTGTATAGGAGGCCTTAGTGGCTCTACAGGCATGGGTGGATGGTGGGGAGTTTGTGAGGATGGGAATCCACACAAGGGCAAAGGAGTAGGTAGAATTGGAGAGACTGTTGGGGGAGGTGGTGACCCTAGTTGTTGAGCAAGGGACACACCAGACATAGATTGATGAGTATCATCGGTAGTGGGATATTTCGAGGCAGATGGTACAGCCTGGGGTAGCTATCTTAGTGATGCAGGAGGCCATCACAACTAGCTGAGTAGAGGCACAAGCCATACGAGAGGTAGCCTATTATAGGTTACTATATATTGAGACCGTGCCTACTGATTGGTGACAACCAGATTTTGAGAGGGGAGCCAGCTCGTGGATCTCAGGTGGCAGAGCCAAATCAGAGCAATCCATAGGATAATAGAGACCTCCTTGAGGGGGGGATTCAGGGGGGGCTGGGCCCTTACAGCCAGCAGCTTGAGTTTATATAGAGATCAAATTTTTTTTGAAAGATATGTGTAGATGCAGTGAGTTTTTTGATGATGCATTTGTATATGGACTGTACATACACTATTTTTTGAGATATATATATATGACATGATTCGATGACTCTATATGTGTATGGATGTATATGATGCATATGATGTTTATGATGTGGATACTAATGTCTGTGATGCATGATGTGATGCTATGTTATGTGTCCTATGATGTATGCATATGTACATGATGTCTAACATGTGTGTGATGCAGGTTAGTGGGTGATTATGAGATGTATGCATTATTTTATGTTACATGGATGCACTATATATATATATATATGTGAGATGTGATGACTAAAATGAATGTATGCAACTAATGAAATGCAATCTAATAAAATGAACTAAAAATGCAGAATGAACACTAAATGAAATGAGCAATAATGCAATGAAAAATGAATGAATGCAAAAATGGAAAGCTAATGCAACCTAATGGAAATCAACTAAGGAATGAATATCTTTCATAACTGTCACTCATAGAAACCCAATAGCATAGCATAGGAGGGGGAAAATAATTAGAACCTTGTCTCAAGTATGACTCAAAATGAAGCCCTATACTACATGCATCCTAACTACATGATATCAAGAGATTTCATTGTGTTCATATGGAGAGAATACCTTAAGTTTATTTTACAAATGAGTTTATGCATTATATGCTATAGAAGCATAAATGATATGACTCTTTTGCATGGACTAGACATACAAAACCATAGAGACTTTAAGATGATAGGTGTAGTTTAAATAGTCATGATGGATCAAATGTCATATACACAATAGAGAGGTTTGGGCACACCCAAATTCTTTTAGGGATCTTTGGTGGTACATTTGCTAACTTGTTGCCCCCATTACACAACGCATTAACATAACCAAAAACTAACACATATGAAATAAAGCCTCTAAAAACAAATCATACCACAAAAATGTGTGTAGTCAATGAGAGCCATTCAGGTACAACCAAAATATGGAAGATGAAGGTGCACCATAAAAGGCTTTCACTAACACACAAAAATAAAATCAACCAAAAAGAGACCTCATGACCAAGTAGTCATTCAGTCCACAATTTCTGCCAAGAACCTTAGGTCTAGAAGTGAATGTCGTAATGTCACCTATAGAAAGGATTCATCCTATTAAAGTGTGTCAAGTTGAAATGTCAATGATCATAAATCATGTGTTTCCAGCAAGGGCTGTGAAGTGAACAAGTTTCTTGAATCATTAAGTCTCAAAAGGTGATTTGGTGTAAGTCCAAGTGTGGTCACTGTTGTGAAAAAGCTTAGCATAATGGGATTGACAATCATTCGATGGAAAAAAAATGCCTCGTGGACTAGAGGTCTTGCAAAAGATGGAGGTGAAGCAAAGCCTCACAGACAAGAGGTCTTTTATTAGATGCATGAAACACAAAAGGCTAGATAAGACTTTGCACAAGGGAAATGGAATGGTGGAATGGAGTGAAGCAAAATGAGCCTTATAGATAATGGATCATACTTTTTTTTAGGAACATTTTTTTTCTTTTTAGGGCTTTTTTCAGGAACATTTTATTATTTTTTTGGATTTTTTTGATTTTCTAATTTTTTTGGATTTTTGTGAGACTATAAACACTGTATAGGAACTACAACAGCTCAAGCATAGAACCACTTGAGATGCTAGATATTTACAGGGTCAGGGAGTAGATCTCCCTCTAGAGTAGCAACCTGATATGCCCCAAAAGCATATTTGGCTGTAATGATAAATGAACCTAGCCAATTTGCCTCAAACTTTCCTTTCTTTTCACAGTTTTGGAGGTTCTTCATATTATGCTACAAAACTAAGTCACACACTTCAAATTCCCATGGCTTGACTTTCTTATGATACTGAAGTTGAAGGAAATTTTGATACATGCAAAGGTGGTTTAGGGCATGGAGTCATCTTTCATCAAGGAGTGCCATCTCTTGCAAGTGAGCAACTCAATATTCTTCTTTGGATATCAAATTCTTGAGAGAGACTTTGAGGGAAGGAAGCTCAATTTCAATGGGCAAGACATATTTGAAACCATAAAAAAAGGAAAATGGGGTGGCTCTTGTGGGGGTATGGATGGAGGTGCGATAAGCCCAAAGGACGAGAGAAATTTGGATGTGCCAATCATGACCAACTATATCAATGGTTTTCTTTAGGATTTTCAAAATGGTTTTATTGGTAGCTTCATCTTGGCCATTACCTTGGGGGTAGTATCTAGTGGAAAAATGCTAGGTAATTTCAAATTTCCTACACAATGTGGCAACCTCTTGATTTTTGAAGGGGGTTCCATTATCAGTCATAATATTTTGTGGTATACCAAAACAAAAAATTATGTAGTTCAAGATGAACTTGGAAATCTATTTTTCAGTGATGTAGGTTAATGGAATAGCCTCGACCCATTTTGTAAAGTACTCAGTGGCAGCAATAATGTACTTGTGGCCATTTGAAGAATTTGGGTATACTTGACCAACAAGATCGAATCCCCAGTGGGAAAAGGGCCATGGCGTGATGGTGGGCTGAAGGTCTTGGGTGGGAGCATGTATCAAATCACCATGTTGCTAACATGGAACACATCTTTTCACAAACTGATATGCATCTACTTCCATAGTGGGCCAATAGTAACCTATCCTATGAAGCTTTTTTGCTAATGAAAGGCCACTAGAGTGGGCACCAAAAATCCCTTGGTGAACCTCTTCTAACATCATTCTAGGTTCATCTGAATTGAGACATCAGAGGAGGGTTTCATCAAAATGTTTATAGAAAAGTGTGTCACCTAGGATGTTCTATTATGCAGTTCAGCGAACAAAGGTTTTGCTTTTGTTTGGGGTGAGGGCTATGGGAATGGTTTTGTGATGTAAATAGGCAAAGATGTCAGCATACAATGGGGACTTAGAACCAACAATCTCACACACCAAATCTGAATTAGTTTGCTCATAAACAAGAGTAAAAAGATTCTTAATGAGAAACTCACATTTAGGACTATATTCTAGCATGGCAATCATAGAGGCAATAGTAGCCATGGCATCTCCTACTTTATTATTAGCCTTGGGAATCTACTGAAAAATAATCTCTGTAAAATGCTGCTTAAGATCTTCAACTATTTTGCGGTAGGGCAAAAATTTCTCATCCTTGGTGTGGTATTCATCTGTAACTTGTTTAATGACCAACTGTGAGTCTCCAAAGACAAGAAGGTTTTTGATATTCCATCTGATAGCTTGACATAGTCCTGTAACTAAACCTTCATACTCAGCTATATTGTTTGTGCAAGGGAATGAAATTTTGTAAGACTTAGGAATGAGATCCCCTTGTGGTGTTACAAACAAAATTCTTGCCCCTGGTCCCTTTTGTGTAAAGGATCCATCAAAAAATAATTTCCATGGTGTAGTAGGGGCTAGGGTCATAATTGTGTCATCTGGAAAATTGGCTACAATGGGATGGTCACATTGAAGAGGAGCTTCAACAAGCTGATCGGAAATTACTTGTCCTTTAATGGTCTTACAATCCTTATAAATAATGTTGAGTTTTGAGTGGAACTATCTTGGCAATGAGATATGTAGTATGATTAAGCATATAATGACATAGTTTTTGTGTACAAAAGACTACAGCTAAACATGCTCTCTCAATAGTAGTGTAGTTTAACTCATAGCCAACTAGTGGTTGACTGAAGTAATATATGGCTTTCTCATTCCTGTTGTCATCTAATTGTGCCAAAAGTGCTCCTAGGGCAATTGAAGTAGCTGAAATGTATAGAATCAATGGTCATCCTACAACTAGAGGTACTAAAATTGGAGGATTAGCCAAATATGTCTTAATTTGTTCAAATGCTTTTTGGCATAGACAATCCCATTGAAACTTGTTTCCCTTGTGAAGCAAATGCTGAAATGGATGGCATTTATCTACTAGTTGTGACAAAAATCTTCTAATAGATTGTAACTTTCCTTGAAAACTGCAGAGTTGTTTCAATGTAGTAGGTGGAGGCATATCCATGATGGCCTTCACTTTCGCTAGATCTACCTCAATACCTCTTCTTGACACAATGTAGCTTAGCAATTTGCCTGATTTGACCCCAAATATGCACTTTGTAGGATTAAGGCACACTTTGTATTTCTCCAACCTATCAAAAATTGTGGTAAGGACATCAATGTGGGATTCTCTTGTCTTGAATTTTCTTAGGATATCATCAACATAGTCCTCCATTATGACATGTAGAAGATCATGGAATATAGTAGTCATTGCGTGTTGATAAGTGGCACTGACATTTTTCAAGCCAAAAGGCATGACTTGATAACAAAAGGTTCCCCATGGGGTGGTAAATACCATTTTATGTTGATCCTCTTCTACAATTCTGATTTGGTTATAACCAAAAAATCCATCCATCAAAGACAACATCTCATGTCTAGCAGTCAAATCCACTATGATGTCTATGTTAGGAAGTGGAAAATCATCCTTAGGACATGCGAGATTTAAATCTCAAAAATTTGAACAAACATAGATGCCCCCAGATGCTTTCCCTATAGGAACAATGTTGGAGACCCACTCAGGATAGTCAATAGGATGGATGAACTTTGCCTCTAACATTTTTTGCAACTCTCCTTTGATTAGGAGTGCTACCTTAGGGTGCATTTTGCACAAATTTTGCTTCACTAGTTTAATCTTGGGATGAACTGTCAAATGATGCACAACCAAATCTATGTCTAGGCTAGACATGTTTTTGTATGTCCATGCAAAATTGATTTTTCCCTTTTTCAAGAATTCAGTCATGGCTTTTTGTTCTTCAAGACT
This sequence comes from Cupressus sempervirens, assembly GCA_028749045.1. Taxonomy (NCBI): domain Eukaryota; kingdom Viridiplantae; phylum Streptophyta; class Pinopsida; order Cupressales; family Cupressaceae; genus Cupressus; species Cupressus sempervirens. The sequence goes on from CM053790.1 coordinate 815,577,165, forward strand.
TAAGGTAGCATCAATGTAGGTGATTTGTGGATTATCCTCTATTCCCAAATTAACTAGAATTGTGTCCTCATTCAAAATAGGTGACCTTTTTGGTGGCAAAGATCTAAATGGAAAGTCAAGCTCTCCCTCTTCTGGTGCCTCTAAGAGGTTTTCACCAGAAGATACGTCCTTTATTTTATCTTTTTCTTCATCCAAAAGTGCCCCAGAGGAGTTTTCACTAGAGGATGTTTCTTTTATTTTTCCATTTTTATTTTCTTTTTCACTTTTGTGACTAAGAGAGTTGACTTGGCTACCAAAGTAGGCTTCCTTATTGTACTGGATCTCATGTTTGTAATCTTGAAGATTCTTAAGGCCAAAAAGTGCCATCACTGCTTCATCAGTTTTACAAATGTCAAGAGCTAGTGGTATATCTTGAAGGTCCCAGTCTATCATGTTGGGTTTGGGGAGAGGTAGGTCAATGGATGAAAGCTCATCTATGGTAATGGCATGGACATAGTTATCTAGGTCATCTTCAACGTTTTGGAAAGGTACTTCAAAGAATTCCTCCTCTTAAGTCTCAGAATCAGGTTCAACTATACAATAGTTGTCAGCAAAGGATACCTTAGGTTTAATGGAGCCCAATCCACATCCTTTAGGATAGTTATTTGCTTCTAAGGGTTATCTAATTCCATCTTCTTTTGGTCCAAGGCCGGTACCATGGTATTCCATGCTTTCAATAATGGGAGGTGCCTTAACATATTTATCCCTAGGAAACTCCATAGGTTCATCTTTTCCATCATAATATAGCCAATCTAGAATATTATCTTCCATGTGCTCATCACTAAGTGAACCCCAATGCTCAAATGTTGTCTTGCTAACTTGCATGGTTTCCTTATTAGTAGAAGGTGATAAATGAGAATCTTTTCCAAAGGAATGAGGGGAGAGTGGTAGTTGTCCAACACATAAGGCATTTTCAAACTTATATTCTCCCATTCCTAAATCAACAAAAGTAACCTTCTTCCTTGTGGTGTCAATTTTTGTATCTTCAACCTTGTCTTTTCCCTTGTAAGAATTTGAATCCTCATTAGCTAATTTTGGTACTATTGTGGAAGGTGGTTCTTTTATGGTGAGGTGCTTAGGTATGATCTTAGCAAACTCACTGATTGGACAAAAAAAATTTGGTGCACCTTCCATCTTTTACAAAATGGAAAAGGAGTGGGATCCCCTAGGATTGTGACCTCTCTTCCTTGGTGGGGTAACTTCAAGAATTGATGATACGTAGATGGGACCACCTTTAGTGTATGTATCCATGGTCTACCAAGCAAGATGTTATATGGAAAATCCAAGTCTAGAACATGACATTCAGTATTTATGATAGCTGGTCCAACTTTTAGAGGCAAGATAATAATCCCTTTTGATTCTCTTTCCCTCTCATCATATGCTTTTATTGTGATCCTTTTATTAACATCTATAATATCCTCTAGAAGTCCCAAGAAGTGAATCATTTTCAATGTACAAAGGTTCAAACTGGATCCATTGTCTATAAGGACTCTTTTAATCTTATGTTGCTGTATAAGGACTTCAATGTGGAGCAACAAATTATGGTGGGAATCAGGGCCTTGGAAATATTTATCTGTGAAGACAAGGTGTTGTTGGGTGGCAAGGTTTCCAATCATAGTGGTGAATTGGGAAGCATTAATGTTTTTAGGAACACAAGACTCTAAAAGAGCCTTCTCCAAGATCTCTTTATGGATGGGTGATGTGGTTAGAAGCTCAAGAATAGATATTTGTGCAGGAGTCTTACTTAGCTGGGACAACACATCATAGCAGGAAGTGGGCCTTTATGAGGTAGATGGCATAGAAGGTGCATGTGGCATCAATGGATTAGTGTTATTGGGAGTGGCAACTTGCAAAGTGAGTCTTCCCCATTGAGTGGTTGCATCACAATCAGCTACTTGTAAGACAAGGGTATTCAAATGAGCGTCTACTTCTTCAATGTGACCACATAAGGAGTCAAATCCACATATATTGCTGGTTTCTATCTTACCACACAAGGATTCAAATCCTTATATGTGATTAGTAGAACAATCATAAGGTAATGAATTTGATGTGGAAGCTTGATTCACATTGTTGGTATTGTTGTTATCATTGTTGTGATTGAGAAATGGTTTTTGGAATATCTTCAATTTAGCATTTTTAGAGGTTGGACCTCCTTCTACTTTAATTTCCCCATCATCAACAAGATTTTGAATAAAAAACTCTGAGCTTGATACATTTTTTGGTGTCATGTCCTTTGATACGGTGGTATTTACAATATTCGTTTTCCCTATACCACTTTGACTTTGGTTGATTTTCATCAAAAGGACGTGTGTTAGGAAATACCATCAAGTTGTCATCCAGTAATTTTTGAAAGATAGCCTCCAAAGGTTCATGAAAGTTAGTAAACTTTCTATTGCGGTCATAGTCATGTTTGTAATTGTTGTTGTGTGGAAAAAATTGTGTTTGATTATGAGATTGTTGATTGCCTTGATTGTCATGATTCAAATTATTGTTGTTTTGATTACTATAGTTGTTAGTGTTCCCTCCTTGAATATTTTTGACATTAGTAACACCATCATGTGTAATACCCTTATTCTTGGCCCAGAATTTGGGTTTGCTATTGTTGTTTGACTCGTTGTGTGAGGATGATGAACTATAATGTTTAATGGTACCTTTTTCCAAAAGTCCATTTTCAATATTCTTGCCCTTTTTGACTAAAGTGGAAAAGTTTTCGAGGCTAGCCATTTTCATGTGGAAAGACATTTCGAGTATCAAATTCTTGATGAATATATCCACAAGGTGGGAATCTTCAATTTTATATGGCATATGATTAGCAAGATGTCTCCACCTTTGTAGGAAGTTGGCAAAAGTTTCTCCATTTTGTTGTTTTGTGTTGCACAAGCCACTCAATGAGGCATGATGTTCAATTTTGTAAGAGTATTGTGCTATAAACTTTATTGTCAATTCATTGAAAGAAGTAAAGGAGCCCTTAGGTAAATTCATTAACCACTCAAGTCCGGGGCCTCTGAGACTTCGTGCAAAGAGCCTCTTAAGATAGTCATCACTGTAGGCTACTTCTTGGCACAAAATGAAAAATTCCTTGAGATGGGTTACGGGGCATGTCCCTCACGTGTACTTGTCAAATTTAGGAATTTCAGAACCAGGTGGAAATGGCACCATATTAATGGATTTATCAAATGGAAAAGGACAAGTTTCCTCAAAAGAGACATCCTTCACCCGTTTGTTGTTCATGTTAAGGACCAAATTTCACAATTCTTGGAGTTGTTGAGCCAAATCTTGATTAGGTTGCACTTGTGATTGTTGGGAGTTCATAAATCCACCTCATAAATTGTAGGGAGTCCCAAATGTAGTGTGAGATGGTGAAGGTACTCCACTTTGGCTAATGTATTGATATGCAATTGTGAGAATTGGCATGGATGTCTTTACCATAGTGGTTGGCACTTGTAAATAAGAGGAGTGCATTGGCTGTGTCAAAATTTCCATTGGTTGAGTAGGCACTTGTCCAATGCCTAAGCATCCCAAAGTTGAGCTTGTCAAGGTAGATTGTGGAATACTAGCATGTGTAGTAACATTAGGCATGGCACTAATGATTTGTTGAATATGTTATGCACTCAATTGAAATGTAGGTTGTGTTGAAGTGCTAGATGTAGTAATAGCACTAGTTGTTTCCATGGTTTTTTTCCCTTTGCTAGAAGTCAGATTTGTGTTTGAAGTGGGTAATATAGGAGAACCACCTTTTGTAATTTGTCTAAACAAGGTGTTCTCATCAAAGCTTGGAGGAACATTAACACTGTCCTTGACCAAATTTAGGAATATCTCAGTTTTGTTTTCCCTTATGGATTTCTCCATCATTTCCACATTCTAGGGATCCACAAGGAATGTCCTAACATCACTAGGTACATCGTTGGGATCGATAGCATCTTGATCTTAGTATACCTCTTCATTATTACCCCCTAGACTTGTGTTATGGAAGGGATCTTTTGGTTCTTGCATGGATGTTGGGTTAGGCATACCAAAGTTTGAACTAGAGGGAATTGTGCTCCCTAATGAAGTTGTGAGTGGAGGAAAAGGATTTTCCATCTCTGATTGCCTCAATGATTCCCACAAATGTGACATGGGATTAAATGTGAAGCTTCCTAATCATGTGTGTACCATGCAAGAGTGATCAAGCGAATGGGTGGAAGATTATGGTAGAAAAAGAAAATGAGGATAAGAGCTATTAATCTTATGTGATTAAAAGGTCCACTACCCAAGTGTGAACAAAAAGACCTTGGTTTAGCAAACAAAGTGTTATTAGAGGATAGTAGTATCTTTCTCCTACCAAAGATAGCCAAGTGATGTTGTAGGCAAGATAGGACACCAAATTGATTACTCAATATTTGGAGATGGACCTGTGATTCCAAATAAGTAAGTGTAATTAGGATAAATGTTTACTTATGGATGAAAGGTCTAGTGTTGCAATGCCAAAAGATGTTTTAAGTTTTAAGCTCTCTAGAAGAAAATTTGAAAATGGAAGACTAGGAGTTTGGGAAGATGGAGGTAGATAAGAAGAGATTAAAGTTTTGTGGTCACTAATGTAGTTAACTCAATCCTCATTCACTGGAAATAAAAACCTTGGATTCACTCCTGGGAAAGTAGACTAGTTTTGAAGCTTTCTATTGTATTTAATTCTATCATAATGGTCTTGTCTAGCTTCTTCCTTTTGAATGTCTTTGATTGTGTATCAAAATTTTTTGTCATCGTGTGCTAGGTTCTTCCTTTCCTTGTAGATGGGTGGTTTGGACAACTTCACTTTCTTATGTTTGATTTGGTTAACTTTATCGATCATGGTAGGAATAAAACAAGACCTAAATTTCAAGTACCCAAAAACTTTGCAATAAGATGTGACTAGACTCAACCAATTTCAAATAACCATGAGTCAAGAAGTCCTCACTTATCCTATCTCACTCAATGAAAGGTTACCTCACAATTTCACTCATTTTAGGACTTGTTTGATGTTTTGGCTTTGGTTTTTGAATGTTTGAACAAGCACGTTGAACATGCCAACAACCCTAATAAGGCTATCTCTAGGATGAACAAGGTTTATCTAAAGGGCATCCTCAATATACACAAGGTACATGAGGCCCAAACCTAGAGATGAAAGGAAATACTACCACACACATGGGGGGAGATGGTAACCCAAATCTCCTCCTTCACTTCCCAAATGTATAAAGTTCTTTGGGGCTTAGCCAAGAGTGATAATATTTCACTTCCAAGAGAGGTGTCTTTTGATTCACCTCTTGATTCTTATACTCTGCCAGAAAATTGGAGTTGAGGTCATCCCAAGGGTTGATGAAATCCCCAAGTAGGCCTCCTAAAAAAAGAAAAGCAAAATGACTTATTTCTTATGCACCCAAGATTGCCCGAAGGCGCGAGGGGAGAGAATATGTAAGTGGTCTTGGGGTTTAAAAGACATTTGTTCTTTCCTAATAAAGCTTTAAGTTTTCTATCTACTTGAAGACACTCGTGATTAAAATATGCAAGGTTCTTTCCAACTTGAAATAGCACCAACATAAATGAAAATAAGGATTCGTCAACAAGAAAGTAAAGTAAGTGCGTGAAAGTAAAATGCTAAAAATAAAAAATGCAAAAGAAAAAGTCAATTTATTTTAGGGCATTCAAGAGTGTATGACTTCATTTTAAGCACCAAATCCAAATATGATCTAGCCTAGGCATACATGTCTATTTTAAGCACCAATTTCACACATTGTCTAGCCTAGGAATACATGTCCATTATCCTTTAAAGCATTCAAGATAGTGTGAATTCTTTTTAAACACCAAATCTAAATGTATCTTCTACCCTAAACATTCATGTCCATTTTAAGCACCAAAGTCCAAATGTTTGCTACTCTACACATTTATGTCCATTTTAAACACCAAGTCCAAATGTGGGCTAATCTAAACATTCATGCATTTCAATGAAAGTGTTTAATCCATACAAGTTCATTAGCCCTTTAAAGTTTAAATGATAAAAATTACTACAAATCTCCTTTAGTGATAAAAATCATTATTGATTTTGCTTTTTAGGTTTTTAAGGTTAATTCTTTGCATCAAAATCAGCAGTCAAAACTTGCAAGTCAACTAGTCAGCAACAAATATTATTCAAAATTGCATAATTCTGCTAAAACACAGAGACACCAAAATGCAGGCACAGATGCTAATTTGGGCAGCCGACAAACAACAAAGATGCCAAACTATGTAGATGCTAAAACTTGCAGACGACAGAAGACGCTTTGCACATTTCTAAGCAGACTAAATGGTTGTTAGATGTAGGTGACAATGTGAAGTGTAGAGATGTTGAAAGTTAGAGATGACAAACAAATACCTGCACACAATGCAGATGACAGATTTAACTTCACAAACGAAAAAATACTCCTCGCAAATGATAGAACTAACTTCATAGATGATAGATTAAACTTTGAAGACAGTAGAAACTTCAAAGATGATAGATTAAAAACCTAAATGATAGAATGGTTTCCTATGCAGATGCTAAAGTGAAAATGCAAGAAAGTATTTTTTTGGACTACTACAGAGACGTTGGTCTGCGCAGATGACAATCTTAGATGACGTTGCAGCCTACGAAGATGACAATGTAATGTTTTACGATTGAACTAGGGTTGTTTGCAAATTTTTGAAATGAAACTAGGGATGTGGGTCCCACCAGGCATGCCAAAATGTGTACAAAAAAATGTGACCTCTTGAGAGCATGAATCAACAAGTAAACATTAGTTCAAATTAAAACATGTAATAAGAATTCGTCAAAATGAAAGAAAATTAAACTAATGCTTGCTTGAGTTTTGCAACTCAAAGCAGCCAACAAATCAAGTCTTCTAGCCATCTCTATAGCTCAACAAAGGCACCCATGAGAGGCCTTGTTGGTGTGTTAATATGGGGGGGGGTTATGTTTGGTGTTCTCTCCCAAACACAACAATGGAGTGAATCTCTTGAGTGAATGTGAAAATGTGAGTGATGATGCAATATGAATCTAAACTATAATGAAATGAAGAACACCTCAAGAAATGGCTATAGAGAAAGCCATACTTGAAGGCATTCAAGTGAGAATATGAAATGCAACAAGGAAACTAACTAAATATGCAAGCTATACTAAAATGTAAGTGCAATGGAAATGTGAATGCACAAGCAAACTAGATAAACTATGAAAATACAAAGCCAAACTAGCTACCAAAGGGTTAGTATGCACCTACAAAATCACTATGAAAACTCTACTAATGCAAGCTCAAACTACCATGAAAGGTCAAACTATGAATGAAAGCTCAAATATCAAACCAACATGATAACAATGCAATAATGGGAGATGATGAATGCTTGAGACAAGGCTTCTATTCATAGGCTTAAGGGAGGGCTTGGTGAGGTGGAATCCATGTAGATGCCACATAAGGTGACATGCAAGCCATGCAAATGGTAAAAAATTAAAAGTTTTCTCACACATGTGTGAGCAAACTTGAAAAGAAGAGTGGGAGACAAGAGTGCAAAGGGGAGTGTGTAGGCATGCCATCTCACACATGTGTGAGCACACTCTTAGGCTAATGAGAGGGATTAGGAAGGAGATTAGGATGATTAAGTGGGAATAGAGAAGAACTAGGCTTAAGAGGATGAAAAAGATGGGTATAGGCTAGGCTGTAGGTTAGGCTCAAGATTAAATTAAATGAAATTTAATTTAATCATGGGTTTAGAGGAATTAATGCGATGTGAAGATTTAAATAAATAAAATTTATTTAAAAAGGGAGAAACATGGAGGATCATGTGTAAAATTAATTTAACACATTAGAGCTAGGAGTATATAAATTAAATTTAAATGCTCAAGAGAATGAACTCATTTAATTAAATAAGTAGAAGAATGTGAGAAATATAATTAATTAATCAATAATTAATTACAATGTCATGGGAAATATTAAAATTAATTAATATAGTGTTTAGGGATGATTTTAAGCATCTACACAAGCTTTGCAATATTTGAATAGTCAAGGAAAATTGAACCAAATACATTTAAAGTGGGTTGAGTTTTTGCAGAGTTATACATTTGTTTTGAAACATAGAAGTGGGAAGTCTAACAAAGTTGCAAATGCTCTTAGTAGAAGACAAATTTTATTAATAGGATTGCAGATAGAGGTGGTTGGGTTCAAGGAACTTAGTACATTGTATCTAGATGATCATGATTTTGGTGAAGCATGGAAGGCTTGTACATAACTTGTTACACTTGATAGGACAAAGTGGTTGGATTTTATGATCCAAGATAATATGTTGTTCAAAGGAAGCCACTTGTGCATTCCAAGAAGTTTAATGAGAGAGAACCTCATCAAGGAGAAGCATAGTGAAGGACTAGCTGGACATTTTGATGAGATAAAACTATAGCTTTGGTTGATAAAATTTATTACTAGCCATAGTTACAACAAGATGTGATGAAGTTTGTACTAAGTTGTCAAGTATGTTAGATGGTTAAAGGAGTGAAGAAGAATACAAGGTTGTATCAGCCATTATCTATACTAGAGAAGCTATGGGAGGATGTCAGCATGGATTTTGTTCTTGGATTACCGAAGACATAGCATGAGCATGATTCTATTTTTGTGGTGGTTGATAGGTTTTAAAAGATGGCACATTTTATTCCTTGCAAGAAAACTAATGATGTTGTTCATGTAGTAGAGTTATTTTTTATAGAAGTGGTGAGATTACATGGTCTACCAAAGAGTATAGTTTCAGATCGAGATACCAAATTTGTTGGGTATTTCTAGCATACTGTTAGTGAACAAATTGTCCTTCGAGAAAATGCATGCAAATCTGACCTTGAATACACAAATGAAATGACAAACTAGCACCAACAGTTGGATAGGTTATTATTAGATTAATAACCTTCCTCTGAATTTTATTGGGTATAGCTCCCCGTGTAAGATTTACAATGAATTAATCATAGGTAATTTTAACCAAAAAGCATGAAAGGATACCAAGCATCTATCTGTAAACACAGATTAGACGCACAACCTAAGGATTGAAAAGAAAGGAAACAGAATACAAAAAATTACACAAAGTTAATTTGTTGTACATTGTATCATGTAACAAGGATAAACTGTGTCTTTCATCTTCTTGAGATAATTAAAATCAGAGCCTTGTAAGATATTAAGAAATGACAACATAATAAAAGAACAATGATATCAGACTGTAATTTTTAGAGAAAACTGAAAATGACTCAAAGTTTGAATTTAGTGGAAGGAAAAACACATTGTAGTCAAAGTTAAATGTATTTCACCTCCAGCCTCCCTTCCCCGACTGTAAAGATCACAAAGCTTCTTCCACACATTACAATCCAACCATCATTTAAACCAAACAGAAATTCTCCTACCATATTACATCAAACATCAAAAAGACTGTAACCCTCTCTCAGCTACAAAGTTTTGAAAAAGAGGCAAAAAATAAAGCCCATGCTCTGCTTCTCTTTGTCCCTCAAGAAGATGAAAACTATTCTGTCAAAATTTCCTCCTTCCTTTCCTGAAGCCCAAAGTCTGCAGTCTAGAAGCTAGAAGAATCCTCAGTTATGTTTTCTCTTCTTCTCTTTATAGAATTTTGAAATCTTCTTTTAATTCTTGTAGTCTTCCTTTTCTGATGACATCTGTCCCTTCCAAATATTGATTCCCCAAAGTCTTATTTGATTTGTGTCGTTTCACTTTCTTCATTGTCAATTTTTGTTCTATTTTAAATAACTGATTCTTGAAAAGGAAACCATCTCCCTCTTTCTTCTTGTGTGCATAATGTTTAATTAATAATTAAACATATCATCATTAATTATTTTTAGCATCGTATGGGCTTCCTTCATGTGAAATAGATAATGAACTTCAAATTAATGCTTGGCTAAGCAACAAGCATCAACACCTATTTAAAGAATCTCTTCATTTTGCACATTAAATCACCATTTCTACTCCAAACTCAATATAAAAATTCTCAGACAGGCAATATAGAATGGGGAATCTTTTAAAGCAGCTCGGGCTTCCTTTGCTCATATAGCCACTTTTATCTCATTTAGAAATATATAAAGAATCAACACTCTCCACCCCTTAACCATGTCTTCAGTTGGTTCTTTCTCATTGTCAGCATCTAATTGAATAGCTTCCCCATGTCCACCCATTCAGAGTTGGCAAAGCCTCCTACACATTATTCATCTCTTCTTCATGATAATTCAGAGTAGCTCTCGTCCTCTTCCAACATTTCAATGAGGCCTTCGATAAGAATTGGAGCAAGTGAACATAACCATTCGAGTTTTTATTTAGCATAGATCAAAGCCGATTAAATCATTTACACTATTCATATCTCTCAATCTGAAAATTACATTTTTTTGACTGTCCACAAGAATTTTTATAATAAATCAGGATTAGCACTTAATTTTTCAACTCGTAAGGTAATGACTCAGGTTGCGCTCAGTTGAAGTATCATCAAAACTATCATAGAATAGAATTTTGTCATTCTAGACAAAAACTCTTTTGTCTCACCAGGGTCATATCCTTGCCATCCAACTCAACACTTACCAAATTTGCGGGTTGGAGGAAGCTTAATATCTCATGTTGCATACCTTGAAATAAATATCCTGTTCTCATCTCTCATCTCAATTGATCCTTCACTACGACGTCCAGCTACATCCAATTGGGCAGTGAAATGGCAGTTTATAACACATCATGTCTAGCAACAGACACTCATTTTCTTTTTTTAAAGCCATAGCTTTCAATGATGAGAAGCCTCCTGAGCTAAGAAGATTACAATACTTGTTATCTTTTTATCATGCAAACACAGAGACTGCCATGACTTTGAGGTCTCTTCCCTACGATGATTTTCATTTTCTTAGTACCTGAGCATCCACATTAATCACACTCAGGGGTTATAAGAAACATTTGTCCAAATTGTGATTTCCATGAATCCTTTTGGTGATTCTATGCTTTGCCTCAATCAATATAGTGTGTTTTCTATTACATGAACCTCCTTGTTTTGAAAAGTTTCATTAAATCATGGAACTGACCATGGATATCTCCGCAAACAATCACCGGGTTGTTCACAAGCTTTCTCATCTGGACACATTCTTTTACTTTGTTGAGGAAATTTATTAGTTCCATTAAAGTCATTTTCCTTGTGACTACAAACAAACCTATGATTCATTAAAATAATGAACTCGCTGCCAAGTGGGACACGCCATGTTGCAAAACTAGTCAAGCTTATATTCTCAGATATGGAGAACCAGCCAAGCTCAAAGAGGTTCGATTATGGTCAATTCACCTTTGTATCAACAATCAGCATATGGCCATTTCATGAAATGATAGGCTACATGACATACCTACTATATAAATCAAACTTTTTTTTACTGATGCAGAGTGACTCATGAGCGTGTATACTGTCAAATGGTTCACATGCCATTCTTTACTATGGACTTATTATCCTGAATTGCATGCATCACCAATTCAGCATGTGATGAGAACACATGAATTCCATGTGCATTTGAAAGTCTCAGAACACCCAAGAAGAAGATTCTATTCATGGTCAGGTTTTAATCATAGTTTGAAGGTTTAAACCAATGAAAGAGTAATCTTGATATTAAAAATGTTGCAGTGTAACAGGCAAGAGAGATAACACATGATGCTATATACTAGAACTATTCACTCTTCGCAACCCCAGCATCATTCTATGTATGAATGAAGTCCAAAAGTAAAATTACTTGAGCCAGCAAAAATAATCATGGGCCAAAATTTTGCTAGTGACTCATAGAATCCAACAACAATACTAGAAATGAGAAACATCAATACTATAAGAGTGCATCATTCTATAGTCTTTGCCACCCATCCGATAACATCAACATCTCTACTAAAATCTAAAGCCTCTTCTACACATTTAAGAAGTGCCTTTGAATGATGAACTTTATCTGAAAATACCAAAGGCCATCTTGAAGTAACCCGTGGCTCCATCTATTTCTCAGCATCATCAATGTCAACTTCCATTATATTACCATCATCCAACATAAAAGCTCTACTTAAATTTGAAGCTTTCTGTCCTGAATTTGAAGTGTTTGAAACTGCATACTAAAGCATTGGATTATATTCCAAATTCAGCAATATGAGCCTCTGAGTCTGCTTATGTGACACTGTAGATGCTGGATCTTCAAACATCAACATTGAACTCATGTTGAAAACTAGAATTTGCACTTCAACTTTTGTCAACCAATGAACTTGGAAAATGAACCTTTCTAAACCACTGAACTGGCCTCCATCTTGACCTGTACTTTGCACTTTCTCAAAACTAATGAAATGGCAAAACCTAAGCTTAAATGATAAAATTTTGAACTTGTTGAAACTGATCTTGCATTTTCAAACCCATTTGAACCATCAAACTGCTTTGAAGCACTTTGAAATGATGGTATCTAATTATGAACTTTTTTGAATGAACCATTCTACACTTTCTTGGAATCATTAAACTAACAAGATTTGGAACTGGAGTATGGATTGAGATAGGATTCTAAACCCTTTTGAACTAACAAATCTGCATCTCGAACCACTTTGAACTATCGAACTGCTTTGAAATGCTTTGAACTGAGTTCGAAGTACTTCAGAGAGGTTCAAAACTTGAAACTGAAAGTTTTAAAACCATGTCCACATTGATTGAACATGAACCATTCAATCAAGACCAATTTCAAAAACTAATCATGTATCCTGAACTTTCTTGAATTAATGGATTTGCATTTCAAACTTTGATTGAGCCTTTGAATCATCAGACTCATTGAATCTTTAAAACTGTTGAGCTGGTGGAATCAGATTAAGCCAATGAAGTCTGAGCTTGAAACATAAATTGAGATTGAATCCAGGTACTAAAATGAACATGGGCTCTAAACTTTTATGAACTAAAAATTTTGCATTTCAAACCTAGAATCTGAACTTCACTTGTATTGAACCTGCAGGACGGGTTACCTAGACCATTGAACTACTTTGAACTACTTTGAACTAAAGTTTGAAATGGTTCAAACTCTGCACTTGAAGTTTTAAAACTGTGATCATATTGGATACTCACACATACATTGTGGAAGAAGTTGAAGACAAATTTGAAGTTCAATTCATTACACCATCCATAGATTGATGGGTAGACAGAAGCTGTGAATTGTAGTTTGGAAAACTTGCTGAGATGCATGGTCAGAGATAAACCAAAAGGATGGGATATGATTTTACCACAAGTGGAGTTTGCATGTAATAATTTTGTCAATAGGAGTACTAATGAATCACCATTCTAGATTTTATATGGGAGTAGTCCCATAAATGTTTTTGAATCAAGGAAGTTGGACAAGGGAGAGATAAGCAATTCTTAAGCAGAAGATTTTGCTGAACATTTGAAGAACATCCATGAGGAGGTGAGGAAGCACATCATAGAAATAAATACACAATATAAGGCTAAGGCAGATGTGAAAAGGAGATATAAGGAATTTTATATTAGAGATGAAGTCATGGTTCATTTAAGAAAGGAGCATTTTTTAGTAGGCACATATAATAAGCTAAAGATGAAGAAATTTGGACCATGCAAGATAGTGAAGAGCCATGATTTTGGAAATGCGTATGAAATGGAGTTGCCCGCTAAATTAAATATTTAACCAGTATTTAATATTTTAGATTTAACAAAGTATTATAGAGGTGATGGAGATAAAGTTGCAAAAGTGTAGTGGAGCATTCCAACAGCTAATTTAGCTACCAAGGAGATTGAGGAGATACCAGATAGTTGTATTAGAAAAAGTACCAGAAATAGAACTTATGAGGAATATCTAGTCAAATGGAAAGGGAGAGCAATTGAGGATTCATCATGGCTAGCAAAGGAGAAGGTCAATTGTCTTGGTTTTCTACTGAACACCTGAGACATGAGACATGACGGGGTCACTTCTCAAATTACCTTGGTTGTTTGATGTAGGAGCATCATGGGTGTAAGGGCAATCTTGCATCACCCAAAAATATTTTATTTTCAGACTTTTCTATTTTAATAAGGACTGTAGACAAGGTGGTTATTATTTATGGGAACTTGCTATTTTTAGTAAGTTTGCCATACAAGCTTGGAATGTTCTCATTTTCTATAAGAAAGTTCATTTTAGAGATATAAGCCTACCGTAAAAATCTCATTTCTCCATCTTAAGTATCAGAGAAGTTATTGCATATTTTTAGTAGAAACATTTGTAGAAAAATCTTCAAGCTCATTGTTGGAGGCCTTAGAGTGCTCAGATGAGGTCTAAAAACTTGATAGAAGGGTGCTAGCATGATTTTGAGCCTATATATTAGGAGTTGGCATTTCTAAAAAGTGGTTATAATATCCAATTGGAGCAACAGTTTGTGAGTTATGACCTTCGAAAGTTGGCTTACCAAAATTTCTAAAATAATTTGTCAAAGATGTATTTGGTTGACTCTATGTGTATTGTTAGGGTTTGTCAGCCCTAGGTATTAAGTTTGAGTGTCTAGAACCTTCTTGGGCGGCATAAAACTACTTATTTAAGAAAGGACGAATATGGTCTAGGATATCTTTGGATGATAGTTCCCAGCACTGTCTTGTAGATTACTATAATGAAGGCGCCCATTTGGGTTAGCATATTGTAATTGAGAATTTTGTAATTCAACATTTTTTGCAATAATAAGAAGTTCATATTTTGTTCTCACATTTTCTATTGTTTCTTTATTTCTATTATGAGTTTATGGTATTAAGGGGAGTCCCCTACATCACTTGTGTTAATTGCACTCTATGGTTTATCCTCAATACACTATATTTCAAAGTTTTTTCTTGATTTATCAACATCACCATTTTCTCCTTGAAATTACACTTATCTCATCTCTATGGTATTTTTCTGTTCAATATGCAATCTAAACTTTTTCCTTCAAACAACATTGTCTTATATAATCATTACATCTTATTCTTCAACCCCAATATGTGAGTTCAAATTTTGAATTCTCAAGCCTATACTTAGCATGCACCCCTATTACTTTCTTGTGCCAGTCTTGTCAAATGCACCATGTATGAAAAAAAGTTATGGATGTTTGTGTCTTTGATGGCTTACTTTATTGGAAAGAATTCAAATTTTAATTCTCTCATTTGTCCTTGACGTAAAAACATCATCCCTATTAAATGTAATGTTAAGTGCATTCTACTTTCTTCATGACATGTTAGTCATAGATGTCTTTCCATTAGCTTCCTCTTACTATCATGGCTGAATTTATCATGACTACCAATCACACCACTTTTCATGCATTCTTGACATCATTCTTCATATGCATACACACTTAGCATGACTTCATATAAATGTGATTGTCATTTTTCATTACATATTCTTGGCTTGTCCTTCTCATTCATTTGGTTACACTTGTGACCTAGACTTCCACATGTGTGCTCATAATTCCTCATTAGTCCTAGCTTCATAATGGATAACTATTTCTCTTTACCTTGACATGAATGAACTCATAGTCCCAACTAGTTATAGTGGTACCTTCACCAGTTGGTCCTTTAGACTTTTGACAATTATACTGATAATATTCCCCTTTAGCATTGATGGAAACACTCAATCACACTAAATCATATTTTTTATGACTAATTTATGCTTAGCATGTAATGTCATGAATTTACCTTATTTTTCTTTTTATTCAACATCTCCCCTGTGATTATACTTCTACATCCTTTAACTTCTTTGAGTCTTCTTCATTGGTTCACTTAATCCTATTTGAATTCTCCCCCTGTCTTGTTTTTTCACCTCTCTTCCCTCTACCTTTTTCATCTTTTTTTCCTCCTTACTCTCATCTTGGCTTACATCATCTCTATCAAGCTTTTTCTTCTTTCCCTTTTTCTCTTCTCTTTGTTATATTCTCCCCTAGTCTCTTTTCCTTGGTTATCATCTCTCCTTTTGACAAAAATGCCAGAGGCACACATCATTTCTTTGTAACTACTCCCCATGTGGAGTAGTCCATATTATTCATCAATCCATGCATTTATTAGTCATTTGTGGATCATGGATTGATGACTACCCTAGATTATTTTTTTAAGGATTGATATGGGTGATACCCCTAGTTTTCTTCTAGTGTACTCAAAAGTATCCTTCTAATGAGGTTTTGTGAATATATCAGATAATTTTTCTTTGGTTGGTATATATTCGAACATTACCTCTTTCTCTTTTACTTTCTCTATCAGGAAATGGTAATTTATTGATATGTGTTTCGTCTTAAAGTGCATAACTTAGAACTTTGATTGTTTATGGAACTTGTGTTATCATAATTGATAACCAATGGTTCCTCCATTATTTATTAAATATATTCTAGTAGTTCTTTGATCCAATAAATCTGATTGTAGTTCACTATTATAGTTGCATACTCAACATTTGCCCATGATTGTGTTATGCAATTTTTCTTCTTATTGGCACATGCGACGAGTCTTCCTCCAAGAAAGAATGCACCACCAATCATTCTCTTTCTATTATCTATTTTCCCCTCTCAGTCGACTACATTGAAGACACTAAGCTCAAATTTTCCTTTATGAGGATACCATAAGCCATATTCTTTAGTACCCTTTAGATATTTAAAGATCCTCTTCATCATGACCATGTGTGATTCCTTTAGAATGGCTAAGAATCTAGTCACTATCCAACAACTTGCACAAACTTTTGTCTACTATGCACCACATATTTTTTATTTGCCAATAATTTATCAATTAAGAGTTGCATTCACTTTAGTACTCTCATCTTCCTTTAAAAGTTTACAATCGGTCACCATTGGGGTGCTTACTAAAATAGCCTCTTCCACATTGAATGTCTTCAGAATCTCCCTCACATACATTTTTTCTTATGAAGATTTCTCCCTTGAGCTGAGACACTAGAATTCCAATGAAAAACTTGATCTCACTAATCATGGACATTTCAAATTATATTTTCATTGCTTCATCAAATTTAGTGCTCATCTTATCTTTTCCTCCAAAGATGATATCATTTGCAAATATTTTTGCAATCAAAAAACCAAATCACATTTCCTTCTCTAGGTAGATGTTTTTTTTGTCTCTTGTCCTTTAAAAGATATTTTTTTATAAATTATGAGTGCAACCTACCATACCATCCTCTAGGTGCCTATTTAGTGCATATAGGGATTTCTTCAGCTTGCACACTTGGTTATTTCCTTCTCCATTCTCAGACCCTTCTATTTTTTCAATGAACACTTATTTCTCCAAAAATCCATTTAGAAAAAGTCAATTCACATCTATCTAGTATACCTTTAAGTTCTTGTATAGCATGAAGGAAAAGAGTATTTCAACTCCTTTGAGTTTGGCCACTAGTGAAAAGTTCTCTCCATAATCGATGTCTTTTTGTATATATCCCTTCTAGAAAAATATGGCCTTATTCTTAATTAATTCTCAATATTCATTCATCTTTTTTTCTAAATACCTATTTGGTACCAATGAAATTTTTTTCTTTAGGCAAGGTCATTAGGGTCCATGTGACATATTTCACTATCTTACCAATTTCTTCCTTTGTGGCCTTCCCTTGATCTTCATCTTTTAGGGCTTCTCTTCTAACCTTAGGTTTAATATGTGATAGTAGTAAATTCTCTCTCTCTCTCACCTTTCTTCTCATCATTAATTCAACATATTTGTCTCCAATGATTTTCCCAACTGAGTGGTTTCTTCTCACATATTTTTCTAACACTAGTCATGTTAGAAAGTGAAGTCTACCAATATAACTAGGGGTGAATCATAGATGCATTTAAAAAGATTCTCAATATCCTTATTAATCATGATACATATAAAATTTACATGCAATAACCATATAAAGATAACCATGAATAGTAGGACTAGATATGTTAATTATGGAAACCCTTGATCAGAGGGAAACCCCTAGCGAAAACGATGCCCACAAGATGATGTACTAATATAAAAGGTCCTTGTCAAAGGATAGACTCAATTAGGAAAAAAATGAGATACATTAATTAAATATGAGTCCCTGTTAGGAAAATTCTAATTCTTTTCAAAATGTTCCAACTCTGGTAGGAGATGTACCAACCTTATTAGGAGTTGAAAGGAGTACAACTGAATCCATTGTCCAAATAGCCTCAGACTGTCTTCACTAAACAATCTTCAAGATAATCTTATCCAAGTTTTAAACTAATAAATAAAAAATCCTTTTCCAATAAAGTTCCTTTGAAGCTCATGGTACATCCTCAACATTAGTCTCGGTTATGCTCAAGGAAAAATTTGCATTCAATTTTACATATACTAACCATCCACATCGAATACTAATCCACAAAGAAATGACCTTTCCTTTATACCAAGGCCTAATAACTAATTGATTCAGCATTAAGACTTTCTCAATTTACAATGAATAATATACGACATCAATAAGATAATTCACTTACATTTTACATTATAATTAACATGTCCCATAAATATTTTATCAATAGCCATCTCACTTGGAACAATATGTTGAACAATCTTCATAAGTTAGCTCAAACTGGATATGTAATTTTACCATCTACATCATAAAATCTTGAACATGTCTCTAACCATCCTCAAAGACTACTTAACCAAATCCCATCTCTTCTAAAAGATATATCCAATTTATCAATACCTTCTTTTCAAAAAAATATCTCATAACTCTATGATATCTCATTATCTCTTTCTACACTCATAACTGAAGTATCTATACACATCATTGAATATATTCCAAATGTGCATAACCCAAAATTTTGACCATTGATTGCACTAAATAAATCTTCCTCTAAAACTTTGGTAATCTTCATAGAATAACATATATGTTGACATCAGTAACAAACTCTTTCATGAATACAATACATAAGAACTCAATCATTTCTCTAGTAATGCTAACATACTCCGTCATAGGAATACCATCAGCATTCATGCTAACAATCTCCCCCTTTGGCATTGATGGAAATATAGATGAAAAATGTCTAAGTACCATGAATACCAAATACTTTTCTTCCTCATCTACCTTTACTCCCCCATTCACGCTTCCCATGAATTTATATATCTCAATCTTAGATAGCACATCAACATGCACAAAGAAGGTGTTAATCTCTCCCATACATAGACATCAATCAAAAATTTATTTATGTATACACACATATTTCCCCCATAAGGAATGTTTTTTATGTACTAAAATCTCCTCCATTGACAACAATAAAAAAGTATCATTATGTCAATTCTTTATGTTCAATAATTTCCAAAGCAATACGTTCAAGCTTAAGTGTCTAAAGACACTATTAAGTTCCAATACCAAGAGCCTCAATGAATTAGCTCAATAAATATATACTCCTCCATAGGAGAAGCATCAAACAACTAGTCTAGATAAAATATATAGTGCTCTGCTACATACAAGACTGATGCAACTTCTACATCAACTATTCTGAAGTAGGTTGGGTCATAACCCCAAGCATACCTATCAATACTCAAATGTGCACTTAGCCAAAGGTTTTGTGAATATATATACTATCTTCTCATTTGTTCTAACATATTATAATATATGATTTCCTTCTCTTCTACCTTCTCTTTCAAAAAATTAGATTTAATTGAAGTGTGTTTTGTCTTTGAATGTAGAACTAGATTCTTTTACATACTCATTATACTTGTGTTATCGTAATGTATGACAATAGACATAGTAAATTCAATTCCAATGTCCTTCAACATCTATTTCATCTAAATAATTTGATTGCAATTATTTTTTGCTACTATATATTTTTCTTTTGTTTCATCTACACTTCCCACACAATCAACATCAGTGTGGGCACACAATGTTAAATCATATGATATGTCATACTATAAACCATAATCAAGTGTTCCTTTCAAATATATGAAAATTATTTTTACTACTCCAAGGTGTGTCTCTTTAGGATTTGCTTGAAATTTTATCAAAATTTCAACTGCATTAGCTATATCAGGTCTAGTATTTGTCAAATATTGCAATCCACCATTTTTTGTTCTGCACTAGGTGATTTATCTTTGCTAGATAACTTACATCAAGTTACCATGGGTGTTCCAATAGGATTAATTTTTTTAATTCAAATCTATTCAAGAAGTATTTATGACACATAGCTTATGATATGAAAATGCCATTTTTGTTCTACATAATCTATGATCCCAAGAAGTATTCCATCTCTCCAATCATAGTAGTCTCAAATTATTTCTTTATTTCTTCTAAAAATTTCTTTCTAGCTTCATCATTAACTCCAAAAATTATTTCATCCACAAATACAACAATAAATAGACCATATTTTGATGTAAGGTGCTCCTCTTAATACCATAAACCATAATATAAAACAAAGAAACAACAACAAATGTGAGAAAAAATATGGACTTCTTATTTGTGCCATAAATGTAGAATTATAGAATTCACAAGTACAATATGCTAACCCACATGGGCACCTTCATTACAATAATCTACAAGACAAGTAGTGAACTATCACCCAAAGCTGTCCTAGACAATGTTTGGGCCTTTCTTAAATAGGCAATTTTATGCCACCTGAGAAGGTTCTAGATGCTCAAACTTAATACCTAGGGCTGAAAAACCCTAACAACTATCTTGTATCTCCTCAATCTCCTTTGTAGCCAAAGTAGATGATGGAATACTCCACTATGCTTCCACAACTTCATCTCCATAACCTCCTTCATAATACTCTGTCAAATCTAAAATATTAAATAGTAGTGAAATATTCAATTCAATAGACAACTCCACTTCAAAAGAATTTCTAGAATCATGTCTTTTACCTATCTTGCATGGTCCAAACCTCTTTATCTTCAACATATTATATGTACCCACTAGAAAATGCTCCTTTCTCAAATGAACCATGACTTCATCTCCAATCTAAAATTCCTTATACCTCCTTTTCACATCTTCCTTAGTCTTATATTATGTATTCATATTTATGATGTGCTTCCTTATCTCCCCATGGATGTTCTTCAAATGTTCAACAAAATCTTCTGCTTCAACACTAGTTATCTCTCCTTTATCTAACTCCCTCAATTCAGAAGCATTTCTAGGACTACTCCCATATGCAATCTGGAATGGTGATTTACCAGTACTCTTACTGATAGAATTATTATATGCACATTCTATTTGTGATAAAATCATATCCCATAAGCAAAAATCTTAAATCTTAGCAAGTTTCCCAAACTGCAATTCACAAAGTCTATCTATCGATCAGTCTATAGATGATGTGATGAACTAAACTTCAAACCATTCTTCAACTTCTTCCACAATGTACACCAAAAATACCGAAAATTTTTGGTATCTTGATCTAAAACTATACTCTTTGGTAGACCATGTAGTCTCACCACTTCTTTAAAAATAACTCTACCACAAGAATAACATCACTAGTCTTCTTACAAGGAATAACATTTGTCATCTTTGGAAACCTTTCAACCACCATAAAAATAGAATCATGCCCATGGTGTGTCCACGGTAATCCAAGAACAAAATCCATGCTAACATCTTGCCATGGCTTCTTTGGTATAGGTAATGGTTGATACAACCCTATATTCTAATTTACTGCTTTCACCATCTGACATACTCTACAACTCTATACAAAATTCTTCACATCTTGTTGTAACTATGGCTGGTAATAATTCTTAGGAACCAAAGCAATGGTTTTATATCTGCCAAAATGTCTAGCCAATCCTCCACTATGCTTCTCCTTGATGAGATTCTCTCTCATTGAACTTCTAGGAATTCACAACTGGCTTCCTTTAAACAACATGCTATCCTATATCATGAAATCCAACCACTTTATCCTATCAAGTGTAATAGGTTTTGTACAAGCCTTCCATGGTTCACCAAAATCAGGATCATCTGGATACAAAGTACTAAGTTCCTTTAACCCAACCAGCTGTATTTGCATTTCTATTAGAAAAAAATGTCTTCTACTAAGAGCATCTAAAAATTTATTAGAATTCCTAATCCTATGTTTCAAAACAAATGTAGAACTCTGTAAAAACTCAACCTATTTCAAATGCATTTGGTTTAATTTTCCTTAACTATTCAAATATTGGAAAGCTCGATGACTAGTATACAAAACAAAATCCTTAGGAAAAAGATAGTGTCTCCACTTCTTCAAAGTTTGAACTATAAAATAAAATTATTGAACATAAATATAATAGTTTCTTTTTTCATCATTCAATTTCTCATTGAAATAAGCATCAGGTCTACCTTCTTGGCTCATAATAGCTCTTATTGTAGTACCACTAGAATCATAGTCTACTTGAAAAACCTTGTAAAATTAGGAAGTGCTAAAATAGGTTGCTCAATAAATTTTTGTTTCAATAGATTAAAACTCTTATCTACACCTACAGTCATCTTAAATTATTTCTTATCCCCTCTCATTTTTTTTGTCAAGGGTCCACAAATACTACTAAAACCTGTTATGAACTTTCTATAAAAACTAGCTAGTCCATGAAAAGATCATACCTTTTGACTAGTTAGAACAATATCATAGTAACACAAGGATTGGAAATTGTTAAACAATGATTCATTGCTAAGATTTAACATGTTTCTACCTAGAACATCATGCTAGACTCATTTAATGTATCAATCTAGGAATGTAAAGTTGAGATAGTGACTACAAAGTTTATGCTTTAGTTCTCAATATTCATCACTACTAAGGTAAAAGCAATTGCTATAGGAAACTTATACTAGAAACTAAACCTATAGATTAATTCTCATCTTGAAGGAAAAATATAATAGTAAATAAATATTGCTCTGGAAATAAACCTATGCTATAGGATATAGTCAATGGTTCTACTACCAATGACTATAGGAACAATAGTACTTAACAACTCAAAGGAAACTTAACTAAATCCTACTTAAGCATGAACAAAAAATTCACCTTCCATGAGGGACCCCACGGAAGTGTGAATGAATTATAACTAATAGATTGAAGTGAAAAACTATCATGTATTCATTCAATAAAACATGGATGCAATATAGAATATCATGACTCTTTACTCTACTGCTTGATTATAACATGAATTTCTCAAAACATCTAACTCTGGAAACATAAGTTCTATCTTATTTAAAGTAAATTAGGAAAAACAAAATGCCTACAAACTAGGTCTTCCATTACATAGCATAACAACTTTTAGTTTTAGAAGTGATAACATCATTTTTTCAAGAAGATAAGCCACATTCAATGCTTCAAAAATATAGGAATGCTCGGCAACTAAATTATCTTGAACTAAATACACAATCACAGAATGATGGCAAGAGTGGAGCTATAAATGAACTCTAAAACAATCACCCACCTTGAAAGACCCACTTATCCTTTAGTCCACAGTCCTTGCTTGACTTATTCTTCCTGCAAAAGATTAACACAAGAAAATCCAAACACGAATCCAAGTCATAGATCATAATAAGTTTTTCCTATTTTAATATAGCCTTGTCACACGACTATAGGAGGTCTACCCATTAAAGCTAGAGGAGAAATATACTAGATTTACCATGACATTTATTAATCTAGATATATATATTCAATATTGTCTTTGAGCTCCATAAGCATCAAATATACATATAATTAATAGTTATAAACATAAAAGACTCTCTCATTCTTATGAAAAACAATAATTTATTCAAGTCTATACTTTAAAAATCATAAACAAAACATCCCAAAATCTTGACTCGTCATTCCCCCCAACTTAGCTATTTTCTTGTCCTACAGCAAATAAATTCTTTAACCTAGCTTCCATCCTATATTTAGTAGCTATACTCTATCCAGATCCTCCCTTTGCGAAGCTCTAGTAGAAGCCTTTTTCTTTCTTGTGTTTCTTCCATATGTTCTCTTCCTCTTGCATGGTAAAATTGTCCAGTCTTTTTAAATTTACAAGTAATGGAGATAGTAACAATGGAGGCTTAAAGATTAATGGAATCCAAAAAAATTCTCTCTCTCTTATGAAAGAGATGTACCAAGGAGCACATTGGGTTTCCATAGAAAAATTGAGAGGTGAATGTGGTTCTCTCTTTCTCATTTCCTTATATAAACCGTTCCAGTTGCAATGTATAGTATTTCTAGCCTCAGGTAGTTTAGTATTTGCAATCTCTTCGTATGCATTAAATTCTTCCTTCATCATTGGATAGATGATCTTGCTACTTAATTGAGAGAAGGCTATTCTTAACAAGTTATAATAGATCTAGTTCAAGGATCCTTATCTTCAGGCCTTAGAAATAGGGGAATGTCTGACTCCAAATTTCTATATACTTCAGCTTGAGTATTCCAACTAATTTCATTTTGTATCTAGGACATGAAGGCTGTAAGTTGAATATCCGAAATATTAAGTAAGGGATTCAAAACTCAATCATTTGGAATTAAAATATTGTAAAGATAAAGTTTACATCACAAATTTTTGATGACTATAGGAGAGTTATGTAAAGCTTGGAAAAACTGAATAGGCATTTGTAATAAGGGAGTCCTATCCTACATAATGTAGATCATTTGATAGTTTAACAATTGTTCTTTAAGAAACAAAGCATAGACAGGTGATGGGAATCTAAAACCAATTAAGTCAGGGATTAAGGATGTAATTTTATCAAGCTTTAAACTTAACTATTCTACCTTTTCTTCTTGAACAAGTGTTTCCTTATAATGATTGTCTATGATTTTATTCAATTCTATCCATTTCTATTTCCACTTTTCCTCTTAGAATTTAATTTCTTAGTCAACATGAAAATAACATCTAAAAAATATATTGGACTAGATTGAGTTGATATATGGTGAGAATTATCTACTACTTGAGGAACATATGACATACCCTTGTTAGCAATTGTCCTTTTCAAAGGATCCATCCAAATAATCATAGCTTTCTTAGGATTAGAGCATTGTTGAGTTGTTGGAGCTAATGTTTCTAATCCTTTATTCAAAATTTTCTCAACCACCTTTTTGATAAGGTCCATATCAATAACTTGATTTTCTTCAAAAGGATCCTTTCATCTATTTCTTGATGTAACTTGCAGAATCATCACTCCCTAAATCATCTCCTTGAAAATTCCCAGAGGTTGGTCCTTGAAATACATAAGCCTACTCCTTTAAGTAGAATTCATCTATGATTATAATGAATTTTTCATTCTCAAGCTTATCAGGAACCTTCTCAATTTTTTCATCATGAAGTTCCTTAAATGTGCCCTATTCCATAGCCTTAGTCCATTGCTCATCTTGCTAAGAAATTTTAGGCCGTAAATAAGCCTCTTGTTAGATATTTTCATTTTCTTCTTCCTTTGGCTTAGAATCTTGGGTTACCTAAGGTTCATTACCTGGAAGCTCCTTAGTTGGTTTTGTTCTTCACCTAGCATTTCTCCTTAATGGAGTTTCCTCCTTTTCTAGGGCTTTCCTTTTTTTGGAAGTGCTCTTGCCTATAGGAGATGCCTTAACCTGTCAGCTAGTACTAGGGTTAATTTTTCACTTCTTACATTTTGGGGAAGTTATTTCTACTATAGGGGCAACTTCAACCTTCTCTATAGGAGTCTCCAATTCTTCTTCATGAACTATTACTAAAGTAGAGGAATTAGTAGAATTAGGGAAGTCAAAGGAATTAGGGTTTCTAAGCTTAGCTTCCTTTTTCTTTTTGGACAAAGAACATTGTCTAATTTCAACAAAGATTTTTTTAATTCCTTTATCGAGGGTTCGAATCCCTCTCTTTCCATATATTTGTATTCTTTTTTGCATCATTTTATCATTAATCTAAACTAGATAGGATGGTTTCATTTTCCCACAATCTCCTTCCATTTTGGGGTAGAGAAAAAAATATTAAAAAAAAAGAAATCTTTAATTGAATAACAATGACATTGTTATGTAACATACAAAGGAATAGATGTGCATAAATCCTTTCTTTTCATTCCCTTTAAAATGGGAATAATTTAAACTTGACAGGAATAGTATTCTATGACCAATAATTCATTAATCTTCAAACTGATACGCTTATTATCCTTTTTTTTTTTTTACTAATCCACTATACTATGACTTTTTTTTTTATCTCATTTAAATGGGGGGGCACCTTCATTTTATCCTTTTGAAAAATCTCGATATTTTTATTCACTATATTTCTCAATCCTTGTTTCTCTTTTATGGAAATTAAATCTTGGGGTTTGCAACGATAATTGGTATATCTACTATACAACCATTGACCAAGATATGCCTATGGTTGACTAATTGTCTAGCTTCAAGAATAGTAAATGCCATACCCAATTAAAAAAGGATATTATCCAAGTGCATTTCAAGTAATTGTAATAGAACCTGACTTGTTGATCCCTTGGCTCTTCTAGCAATACGAACATATTGAAGTAATTGGCACTCTAGAAGTCCATAATGAAAACATAATCTTTGTTTTTCTTTTAGACAGATAGGATATTTAGAAGATTTAAGAGGTTTAGAATGTTTTTTTAAATAGGCTTTTGAATTTTGTTGGGTGTTTTCTTACTTATTCCTGGTAAAGTTTTGAGACAACTTATTATTTTTAAATGAGGTCCGTGATAACGACACATAAAAAACTCCTTATTTCAAGAAATGACATAGACTTAAATTAATGTTGGAAAGAGGAATAATATAAATAGCACAAATATTGAAATGATTTTATATATAGAGAGAGAAACAAATTATCTTCAATTTGAAAATAAAAATATTGTAGAGAGAAAAAAAGATATGTTTCAATCATTGATTTCATTTCTAGTTGAAATGAATCATGCCACAATAGACCTAATAGATTGACAATACAAAAAGTAAGAGCCTATTTTAATGATCTATGGTTGATAATGGTAAGAAGTGGAAAGAATAAAAATGAGCCAGCTATTGGGATCAAACCGATGACCATCGCATTACAAGTGTGATGCTCTCACCTCTAAGCTAAGCAGGCTCATATGCATGCAGTATGTAGTCACATGCTTATTGGCTGAAAAGATCTCTTCAAAATTGCTAGAATTATACATAGTGAATCAAATTATAATAATGCAATTCAGATTCAAAAAATTGCATCAATTTATCTTAATGGATTATTATAAAACAATAATGGGGCATGGCCAAGCGGTAAGGTAGTAGGTTTTGGTCATGTTATTTCAAAGGTTCAAATCCTTCCGTCCCAAGTGGAACATTATTATTGAATTGAAAAGAAAAAGACTTATAGAAGGGAAATATTATTTCGATAAGATTCTAAATAGAGAAAGGGATATTTTTGTGGTGTAGGATGGGACGATAACAACATTGCATCAAAAATGCAGAGAGAATATAATGCTCGTGCAAATGAAATAATTGATGGGATGCAATTATTGTTTTATGATTTCGTTCTACAAGAAGGGGATATGGCAGAATTGGTAGATGCTACAGACTTAAATTTTTTGAGCCTTGGTATGGAAACTTACCAAGTGATAGCATCCAAATCTAGGGAACCCTAGGATATTTTGAATGGGAAATCCTAAGCCAAATCCAATTTCTAGAGACAATAGTTTCCTTTTCGAGAATGAGATAGGTGCAAAGACTCAACGGAAGCTATTCTAACAAATCAACATAATCTGGATTGGATACAATCCATTTTTGGAAGTAATAAAAATATGAGGATAAAGATAGAGCCCAATTCTACATGTCAATGTCAACAACAATGAAAATTGGAGTAGGAGGAAAATCCACTGGTTTATAAATCGTGAGGGTTCGAGTCCCTCTATGCTCAGGTTATCTGTTTTATTTTTTATTTGTTAAGTGTCTTAGAACATAAGAAGTTTTAATTGTATGATGAATGTTTGCTTCTCTTCTATATACATCTTTGTATATAACTATATATAACATACACAAATAATACACAATATATATTGTGTATTATTTATTGTATAAATAATGTTTTTAGTTATATCGTTGCTTCTACTCATTCAAATGTTGTCTTTTACCCTTTTTGCTAGTTGATAGGAGTTTGGTTACTATGCTAGTATGATGCACAGGGGAATAGCCAGGATAGCTCAGTTGGTAGAGCGGAGGACTAAAAAGCCTTGTGTCACTAGTTCAAGAAATGAGTATCTGATGGGGTCAAGCCAAATAACAAAATGGACACAATAGGAAAGGGAAACTTTATTAATGATGAAAATATGCTAATACACTAAGAATAGAGAAAATAGTCTTCAAATCATGCCCTATGGGCTTACAATAGTAAAAATCTAGAGATATGTTCTCCTTCCAGTACCTCCTCTCAAACTCCACTCCGAACTGCCTTTTACAAGGCCAAAAATGCTTTTAAATAGACCCCAAAGGGTTAAGGATTAGGAATACATTCTAGAAAGTGCTAGTTGGAATATACCACCCAAATAGAAGGCTCCAGAAGCCACATTAGAAGTCGGCACAAAATTAGAAGAATTCAAAAATAGTAGTTGAACTTCTGGGAGGCATAACTTTTGAATCGTAGCTCTAATTGATGAACCGTTTACATTTTTTAAAAGCTCTTGAAGTGCTCTATAGCCCTATGGACCACCTTTTCTCATCCCCCATTTTTTGGTCCTATTCAAGGTCATTTAATGCCCCTAACCTAACTTTGAAGCATTCTTAGGAGGTCCCCCAAAAGCTGAAAAACTATAATAACTTTCAAACCGTGGGGCCTTTTGACCCAATTCTTTTTTTGGAATGTTCTAAATTACAATTAAAATCATCTGACCAATTTACACCTTCTAGCTCACCAAAATTATGGCTCAATTACATACTCCTATTTTTTTTGGCATTTACACATATCCCAAGGTGCTTAAAAACTCTAACCCAAAACACTAATAGTGGAACTATGAGAGTTGGAACCTTTATTTAACCCAAATGGGTATCCAAAAATGAAAAAACATGAAATAGAAACTATATCTAGGTATATATTCTTTTTTGGTTACACAAGATTGCCCTTATACCTCTGGATGCTCCTGCATCAGTATCGCCCCTCACAAGTGAAATACTTAATGATAAAACCCACACATTATGGAAATGACTTAGCAAGAGATAGTCTAATAGTACCTTGTTTCTTATTAATATCAAACATTGGATCACCATGTAGAGTGAATTGAGCTCTGGCAGAAGTTGGGTCAAGATCTTCTAAAAATTCCTCACCTTTCAATGGTAGTCCCATAACTTCTACCAAAATTGTCTGAGAGAATGGCACCTTCAATCCTTTAACTATTGTCACTTGATTCTTTAAGGATTTGAGAAATTGAAATGCAACCTCGTCATCCCAGCTAGTTAGTTTTTGAACATAATCTATCCATCCCCTTGCATGAAAATATGACCTACAATTGTAGTCTTTAAGAAACATATTATGCATAATAGTCTCTCTTTGAATAAGGTCTCCTCCCATCATCTAATTTCTAGGGTACCCAAAACAAAGTTTCAAGAGATAATAATAGACAACCACAAATTTGGACAAGAAAAGTTGAAATAGTAGGTTATAGGATAAAATTTCTAGAGTAATGAAGCTTAAGAAATAAGAACTTTTGAGTAAAATAAATGCAAATCTCTACATTATTATTTCATAATTACTCGTAAATATGTCCCTCAAAACCTGTACTCAACATTTCTTTCCACCTTAGTTCCATACGTGCAAAAAATAACACACAACAAAACAATTTATAAAAATGTCAAATCATTCACAGAAAATAAATGTACAACAAGGGAAAAGAATAAATAAAAAGATTGCATAAACATAATAAAAAAACTAATATAACTCCCCCTTAGCTAAAATAGAGAAAGTGGTCCCCCACTTGAAGTGGTAACAAGGCATACAAAAAAAAACATTGGAAAAAAAAATTAATATTACATACCTTGGAATGTGTGCTAACTGGAAGTGCTGGTGAGGTGGTAGTTGCTATCAATGAATGAAAGAAATGATGAGATGGATGGGTGATAGACTAGAAATGAAGTAGAAATTTATTATGGAGAATCAAATTTCATAATGAAAGTGTTTATTATGATAGTGACAAGAATAGCTAGAGTGAAGAAGGCAAATGAACAAAAAGCACATTAGGAGATGTTGCAAGAACCACAACAATAGTAGTAAAAGAGAATTTCTGCAGGAACTCCTCCTTACTCTTTGGTTTATGATATAATTTTAACCTATGACCATTGACCAACAATTTGAACTAAACCTGATCCATAGTAGAGAGCTAGATTGCTCCATTTGGAAAGACTACAATAATTTCATATAGCCATAACCATCTAGTTTTGGATTTTCTAGGATTATGCTAATTCCTAGAGTCATAAAGGAGTGCCTAATCACAAACAGGAAATTTTTCTGTCTTGAACATACTTTTCATGCCATTTCTTGTGTTGATTTTGTATCAATTATGTGTTAAGATCCCTATAGTTGACACAAACTCTCCACTTCCCTCCTTCCTTCTCTACAACTTATTCTTGACTCTATACCTAAGAGTTGGATTTACCTAGTGATGAGGTTGGCAAAAAAGTCTGGACTCAAAGCTAATGTAAATTTTGTGAGTACAGAGCTTAGGGTCTAGGCCTTTCATGTTAGTATAATCCCAAGCAAAGGTTGATTGATTTTTTTAAGAAGCTATAGGACTTCTGACCATTAAGGGGAAGTCAAAGCACTATGTACAACCTCTATCTTGGTGGCCTTTTCTACCATGATTAGTTGAGCAATAGGGAAAGAGTCCATTTCATGAGGTAGCAATGTCTGAAGAAATTTTGAAGTGTTAAGAAAATAGTTCCCTTGGAAACTCACTTGGGTTTCCACTCCATATTCATTTAGAATAATGGATGAAATGATCTCATCTTCCCCTTAGAATTTATAAAAGGTTCCTTGGATATCATCATTAACTAATGAATTAAGATTGACCTTAGGTTTAGTATCATCCAAATCTAGCTAGATAATCTGATCATCTTGTAACAGAGGGTGAACTAGGGAATATGGAGTTAGATGTTTAGTATTGACTCCATTAGATGTATAGGTATTAGTAGTAGCAATCCAAGGTCTTCCTAGGATTATTTGGTATCCTCCCATGTTAGCCTTTGGAGAAAAAACAAAAATGTTAACCGGATATTCCCATTTACTCAAGGTGACCATAACATCTTCTACTATCCCATTAGGTGTAATGGTGAAACTGTCAATAGGTTGAAGGATGTTGAGTGCTTCCCTAAGATTGATGATATGTAACTAATACATTATCTCCTTAGTCATGACATTTATGGAAGCACCCAAGTCAACAAGGGTATTTTGGACTTGAACTCTTTGAATAATGATTGTAACCACAAGACTACTAAGATCATAATACTTTGGAATTGTCAATTTCTCCAACATGAGATCAGATAACTGAACTAGGTCATGAATAGTTTTATTGTCTTTTCTTGGTATCTCAATTGGATTTGTTGAAGTATCCCCAATTTTGATAATAATAGGCTACTATGGAGGAGGAAAAGTTGTTCCAGATCTTAAATGGATGTTATTCAAGGAAATTGCATAGCTCTGTTATTGCGTTGTTGGCTTAGCATTGTTGAGATTATGAGTAGGCTAAGAAAGAAATTGATGAGTCCATTTTGGGGAAGTAATATTGGCTGTAGGAGTAGACATCAAAGCTTGCTGCTTGATTGGTTAGACCAATTGTGTGGTTATTGCCACCCCTGCTGGGGCTATTGCCAACTATTATATCCACTAGATCCACTATGTTGTTGGTTTTTCCACGCATTATTACTATTAAATTTTTCCAGAGAATCTTGGGGTTACCTAGTCTTGAAGCCCATGGCCTTCACTATATAACATAGAGGACCTCTCCATTCTCATCAATGGCTTTAAACTCAATAGGCATAGGTTGAGATTCTAGGCTTGCAATAGACTTGCACTAACAATTCTTTTTCTCCTCCCTACAATGTGGACAATATTTTTCCAACATTGCATAAGATTCATCTTTCTTTCTCCTTTCTTGCATTATATCTAACTAAGCAGAAACTTTCTTAATGATGTCTTTCTTGAAGTCTAATGACATATTGAATAACTCCATTTTGGATACACCTCCACCATTAGACTTGCAAGGCAAGGCTCTCAAGCCTCTTCCTTTCTTGACAGTAGGTCTAGAATAGTTAAGGCATATACTCTTTAGATGATGATTGTGAAAGCAATTGGTCATCGACATCAAAAAACACGTTCTCAAATTGTTCCACTTCTTATGGAATTTCTAATTGGGTTTTCTCAAGTGCTAGATTGAGAACCTCAGATGGTTCTTCCTGATTAAGATTATGTAGGAATCACCCAAGATGGTCCCTATGCCTATGATTGCAAAATGCAAACTAAATCAATGACTTCTGGGTTGAACTAAATTGTCACCATCCCTGGCAACAGTGCCAAAAATGACTCGTTAGAACAATATCCTAGTAACACAATGATTGGACATCCTTAAGAAATGATTCATTACTAAAATTCATCATGTTTCTACCTAGAATATCATGCTAGACTCATTTAATGTATTAATCTGAAAATGTGAATTTGAGATAGTGATTGCAAAGTTTATGTTTTAGTTCTTTTGAATAGTCATCACTACTAAGGTAAAAGTAGTTGCTATAGGAAACTTATACTAGAAACTAAACCTATAGATTGATTCTCATCTTGAAGGAAAAACATAATAGTAAATAAATAATGCTCTAGAAATAAACGTATGCTGCAAGATACAGTCAATTGTTCTACTACCAATGACTTCAGGAACAATAGTACTTAACAACTCAAAGGAAAATTAACTGAATCCTAGTTAAGCATGAACAAAAAATTCACCTTTCGCATGGGCCCTCATGGAAGTGTGAATGAATTATAACTCAGAGATTGAAGTGAAAAATTGTCATGTATTCATTCAATAAAACATGGACGCAATATAGAATATCAAGATGCTTTAATCTACTACTTGATTACAACATGAATTTCTCAAAACATCTAACTCTAGAAACATAAGTTCTAGCTTATTTAAAGGAAACTAGGAAAAATAGATTGCCTACAAACTAGGTCTTCCATTACATAGCATAAAAAATTTTAGTTTTAGGAGCGACAACATCATTTATCCAAGAAGACAAGCTACATTCAATGCTTCAAAAATATAGGAATGCTTGGCAACTAAATTAGCTTAAACAAATTCAGCAACTACAAAGTGATGGAAGGAATGGAGCTATAAATGAACTCTAAAATAGTCACCCACCTTGAAAGACCCACTCATCCTTTAGTCCACACTCCTTGCTTGACTTATTCTTCCTGCAAAAGGTTAACACAAGAAAATCCAAATACGAATCCAAGTCATTGATCATAATAAGCTTTTCCTATTTTAATATAGCCTTGTCACACAACTGTAGGAGGTCTAACCATATTTACCATTACATTCATCAATATATATTTATATATATATTCTTAGTATTGTCTTTAAGTTCCATAAGCATCAAATATACATATAGTCATATAGTTAACACATATAAACATAAAAGATTGTATCATGCTTATGAAAAACTATAAGATATTGAAGTCTATAGTTCAAAAATCATAAACAAAACATCCCAAAAACTTGACTCATCAATGCCATTCAAGGATAGCCTTCACTTTCTTTGGGTCCAATTTTAGACCTTCTGCTAAGACTACAAATCCTAGGTACACCAACTCCTTCTTTACAAAATTGCACTTCTTTAGGTTTATCAGCAACTTTTCTTCCCTCAACTTATCAAACACCTTGTGAATATGAATCAAATTCTCCTCCAATGTCTTACTAAAGATCAAAATATCATCTAGGTAAACAATGAAAAACTTACCCAGAAACTCCTTCACTACCTCATTCATGAGCCTCATGAAAGTGTCCAGTGCATTAGTTAGCCCAAAAGGCATGACTAACCACTTGTACAGTCCCTCTTTGGTCTTGAAAGTAGTATTCCACTCATCACCTTCTATGATACAAATATGATGATATCCACTCTTTTGATCTATCTTTGTGAAATACTTTGCTCCACTCAAACAAACCATAATATCATCCATCCTTAGCAATGGAAATTTGTACTTGATTGTGATCTTCTTGATAGCACAAGAATCTATGCACATCCTATATTCTCCATTCTTCTCTAGTGCTAATACTACTGGTACAACACATAGACTCAAACTCTCTTGAACCAACTTGATGTAGGAGCATCTAGTGGTGTAAGGGCAATCTTGTATCACCCAAAAATATTCTTAGAGATAGTTTCTATTTAGTATGTTTTATTTTTGGATACCCATTTGGGTCAAATAAAGGTTCTTAAGCATGGATTAGAGTTTTTAAGCATCTTGGGATATGTGTAAATGTAGAAAATGGGTTATTTTGTAATAGAGAAAAAATTATGATGATTTAGAGGGTGTAATTT
Source organism: Cupressus sempervirens (assembly GCA_028749045.1). NCBI lineage: Eukaryota > Viridiplantae > Streptophyta > Pinopsida > Cupressales > Cupressaceae > Cupressus > Cupressus sempervirens. Next base: position 815,611,583 of record CM053790.1, read on the forward strand.
GGCGGGATGATTATATTTGTAATTTAAAATGCTCTAGAAAAATAATTAGGTCAAAAGACTTTATAGTTAGAAAGTTATTGCAGTTTTAAGTTTCCTAGAGACCTCATAAGAGTGCTTCAAAGTTATATATGGGGCACTAAAAGGCCTCATACAGGGCCAAAAAATGACGGATGAGTGAGGCTATCCATAGGGTTGTAGAGTGCTTTGAGAGCTTCCCAAAAATATAAACAATTCATCAATCATAGTTCTGATTCAAAAGTTATGCCTCCTGGAAGTTGGACTACCATTTTTGGATTCTTGTAATTTTATGCTGACTTTTAGAACCTTCTATTTTGGAAATGGATGTCAACTAGTGTATTATATAATGTATTCCTAACCCTAAAAAAATTGGTGTCAATTTAAGAACATTACTGGCATTGTAAAGGTAGTTCTTAGTGAGTTAGGGAGAAGGTACTGTATGGATGATTTCTTTCTCTAGAATCATACTTTTGTAAGCCCATAGGGAATTTTTCATTGATAATAATATTTCCCTTTTCCTATGTGTTCATTCTAGTCTCTGGTTGTGTCCCCATCAATTGGTATCAAAGTAGGTTTTCCTGATTGTGTAGATAGAGTGCCAACTATGAGGTAGTTTGCACCAAGATTGAGTGGTTGTGGGTTTGAGACAAGAAGATGCCTCCATGAAGGGAATGTGGTGGAAGGGCCAGAGTTGTTACCCCTAAGGTTAGAGCCCTCTAGAGACAAGTTCAAGCATTGTAGGAGGAGATTTGTAGAGGACTAAATGTTGCTGCAGGCAACGAAAGTGAGGAAGAAAATGAAGAAGGAAATATTGGATAGGAAGGGGAAGGTGAAGAGGAAGTCCTAAATTAGGCAAAGGAGAAACTTTTTAGGGCCATTTCTAAGCTTGGAAAAAGACTTAAAATTAATATGGGTATTTTTTCGTGAACTCTAAACCCAGATGAGTTGATCGATTGGATCAATGAACTAGAGGAGTATTTTGAGTATGAGGATATCAGAGACCCAAAGAGGTTTAAATTTGTAAAAGCAAAAATGAAAGGCCATGCCAAAATCTAGTGGCAATAGGTTTAGCTAGAAAGGAATAGAAGAGGAAAGGAGAAAATCACAAGGTGTGGTGGATAAACCAAACAAGTAGTTCATTCCTGTTGATTATGAGCTTGATTTCTTCAAGAAAATGCAAGGGTTAAAGCAAGCAAAAAAATCTGTCCACAAATATACAGAGTTATTTTATTGAATTCTTATTATGGAAAGGCATGTAGAAGCTAATAAGGAGAAGGTTTCCTATTACCTCAGTGGGTTATGACCTAGCATTCAGGAGGAGTTAAGTCTAGTTAGAATGACTAATATTGAAGAGACATACCAATTTTCCCTGTGAGTTGAAGAGAAGCTAAACAAAAAGTTTGACAAAAGGAAAAGAGGGTGCAGTCAAGGAGGAAGGGGTCATTTTAGGCCATTTCAAGGTTGAAATGAGAGCTAGAAGAAAAATGAAGATGTGGGGACAAGGCTTTCAACCACTCACATGATCAAAAATTTAGAGATTAGAGAGGAAGAGGTAGAGGGTGTGGACAAGGCTCAAGAAGAGGAGGCTTCTGTGGTATTACAATGAAGAAGGTCATCATGCATTTGAATGCCTTGAACAAAAAGGAAGGACAAATAGAAGAGTTGTTGGTCAACAAAGGTTTGCTCATGTGGATGAAGATACAAAGTCATCGCATTCTAAGGATGAAAAAGGAGGAGAGGTTCTTGTAAATGAGAGGATCTTACTAAGTACTGAGACTGAACTTGGACAAAGGAGGAATTTTTTCATACCTGGTGCAAGTGCAAGGATAAGTGTTTTGATGTGATTGTTGATGGTGGCATCACTGACAGCTTGGTGTCTAAGGAGATGGTCCCTAATCTAAAGCTCAAAAGGGAGAAACACCCACAACCCATCAGATTGCTTGGGTGAAGGATGATCATAAGTTCCTCATCAATGAATAATGTTTAGTGAAGTTAAAGATTGGGAATTACCATGATGAAGTTATCTGTGAAATTATTCCAATGGATGTCTACCATTTATTGTTGGGAAAACCATTGCAATTTGATAGACATCAGATAGATTTAATCCTTTGAGCTAGTTTGTCTAACAAGGCTACTCATAGGATGACTCCTACTGAAATTGAGGAGCTAAACAGACAAGTTCAAGAGCTATTGAGGAAAGGTTTGATTCGAGAGAGCCTGAGTCCATGTGTAGTACCTATAGTACTGGCACCAAAGAAGGATGGAGAGTGGAGAATGTGCAAAGACTCTCACACTATAAATATAATAACCATCAAGTATCGGTTTCCTTTACCAAGAATGGATGATATTATGGATAGTTTGAGTGGAGCTCAATACTTCACAAAGATAGATCTCAAGAATGACTATCATCAAATATAGATATGAGAGGGAGATGAGTGGAAGATGCATTCAAGACCAAGGAGGGCCTATATGAGTGGTTAGTCATGTCCTTTGGATTGAACAATACACTGAGTACCTTCATGCAACTTATGAATGAGGTACTAAAGAAATTCTTGGGAAAATTTGTTATTGTCTATTTGGATGATATTTTAATTTTTAGTAAGACTTTGGATGAACATTTATTGCACATTTGTAGTGTTCTTGAAAGGTTGAGGGAAGAGAAAATGTTGATTAATTTGAAGAAATGTAGCTTTGTTAAAAAAGAGTTAGTCTACTTGGGGTTTCTTGTACCATGTGAAGGTCTCAAAATGGATCCAGAGGAGGTAAAGGCCATCCTAGAATGGCCTACTCCAAGGTCTACTACTAAGGTGAGATCATTTCATGGTCTAGTTAGTTTTTATAGGAAGTTCCTTAAGAATTTTAGTGGCATATGTGCACCCTTGAATGAAACAATAAGGGGGGATAGGAAAGAGTTCAAGTGGACTACAATGGCTACAAGAAATTTTGAATTTTTGAAGAAGAAGGTGATAGACCAACCTATGTTGGCACTTCTAGATTTTAGTAAAGTGTTCCAGGTAGATTGTGATGCTAGTGGTAGTGCTATTGGGGATGTATTGAGTAAAGAAGGTAAGCCTATTGCATATTTTAGTAAAAAATTGAATGATGCAAAGAAGAAGTATTCTGTTTATGATTAGGAGTTCTATGCAATTGTTTAGCCCTTAAAGAAATGGAGGCATTATTTATTGCCAAAACAATTTGTCTTTTATATTGACCACTAGGAATTGCAATACCTAAATAGAAAGGTAAATTGACCCAAAGATAGATGAAGTGGGTAGAGTTCATGCAGATCTATACATTTTTGCTGAAATGTAGAAGTGGAAGGTTTGATAGGGTTGCAAATGCATTGTGTAGGAGACAATTGTTGCTTATAGTAATGTAGGTTGAAGTGGTTGGGTTTGATGAACTCAAAAATTTGTACCTAGAAGATCCTGATTTTTCTGAAGCATGGAAGGCTTGTAAAGAACTTGTTACTATAGAAAAAACTAGGTGGCTAGATTATTTGATTTAGGATGGTATGATATTCAAGGGCAGCCAATTATGCATTCCAAGGATTTCCATGCGGGGAAATTTTATCAAAGAGAAACACAATGGGGGAATGGCAACAAAGTTTGGTCAAGATAAGACTATTGCCATTCTTAGAGAACATTATTTTTGGCCTCAAATTTCACAAGATGTGAAGAAATTTGTGCAAAGTTGTCAAGTATGTCAAGCAGCCAAATGATTTAGTCACAATATTGGACTTTATCAGCCATTGCCTATTCCATCAAAGCCTTGGGAGGACATAAGTATGGATTTTGTTCTTGGGTTTCTGAGGACACAAGGGGATAATGACTCAGTGTTTGTGGTGGTTGATAGGTTCTTCAAGATGGCACATTTCATCCCATGGCACAAGAATCATGATGCTATACATATTGCAGATTTGTTTTTCAGAGAGGTGGTGAGACTACATGGTCTCCCAAAGAGTATTGTTTCCGATAGAGATACTAAATGTGTGGGGTATTTCTAGAGGACTATATGAAAGAAGTTGAGGACAAAATTGAGGTTTAGTTCTACACATCATTCATAGTCTGATGGATAGACCAAAGTGGTAAATAGAAGTTTGGGCAATTTGTTGAGGTGTTTAGTAGGAGATAAGCCCAAGGGATGGGATTTGATTCTACCACAAGTAGAATTTGCTTACAATAATTCTATAAATAGGAGTACTGGTATATCACTATTCCAAATTGTGTATGGAAGTAGTCCAAGGACTGCATCAGAATTTAGGAAGATGGAGCAAGGGGAGAAGACAAGTGTCGAGGTAGAAGAATTTGCTGAACATATCAAGAGCCTACATGAGGAGGTCCATGCACACATCACCAAGATGAATCAATAGTATAAAGCTAGGGTAGATCAAAGGAGGAGACATAAGGAGTTCCAAGTAGGGGATATGGTTATGGTACACTTATGAAAGGAACAATTTCTAGTGGATACTTACAACAAGCTGAAGATGAAGAAATTTGGTCCTTGTAAAATTTTGAAGATACATGACTCGGGAAATGCATATAAGGTGGAGTTGCCAGATGGGATTCACATTTCTCCCATTTTCAACATTGAAAACTTAACAAAATATCATGATGATGGTGCAGATGAGGGGTTAAGTCTGGAGCCATGTCCAATTCCTACTTCTAAGAAGGTGGAGATAGAAGAGATTATGGATAGTCGTGTAGGTAAGAGTATCGAAATTAGGTATTATGAAGAGTACTTGGTGAAGTGGAAAGGATGACCAACAAAGGACACAACTTGGATATCAGCAAAGGAGGTTGCCCATTTGGGTTTTCCTCTACCATAAATTGATAGGGTCACTTTTCAATCTACCCTAGGTGTCTAATGCAAGAGCATCCAGTGTGTAAGGGCAATCTTGTATCACGCAAAAATATGCTTAGAGATAGTTTCTATTTAGTATGTTTTATTTCTAGATACCCATTTGGGTCAAATAAAGGTTCCAACTCTCACAGTTCCACTATTAGTTTTCTGGGTTAGAGTTTTTAAGCACCTTGGGATACATGTAAATGTAGAGAATGGGTTATTTTGTAATAGAGCCAAAATTATGATGAGTTAGAGGGTTTAATTTGGAGGGATGATTATAATTTAATTTAAAATACTCTAGAAAAAGAATTAGGTCAAAAGACTTTACGATTAGAAATTTATTATAGTTTTAAGTTTCTTGGAGACCTCCTAGGAGCATTTCAAAGTTAGATATGGGGCACTAAATGGCTTTGTATGGGGCCAAAAAATGGGGGATGAGTGAAGCTAGTACATAGGGCTATAGAGCACTTTGAGAGCTTTCTAGAAATGTCAATAGTTCATCAATCAGAGTCTTGGTTCAAAAGTTATGCCTCCCAGAAGATGGACTACTGTTTTTAGATTCTTCTAATTTTATACTAACTTCTGACATGACTTCTAGAACCTTATATTTTGGTAGTGGATGCCAACTAGCATATTCTAGAATGTATTCGTAACCCTAAATAAATTGGGGTCTATTTAAGAACATTATTGGCATTGTAAAGGTAGCTCTTAGTGGAGTCAGAGAGAAGGTACTGTGTGGAAGATTTATTTCTCTATAATCATACTATTGTAAGCCCATAGGGCATTTTTCATTGATAATAATATTTTCCTTTTATTTTGTGTTCATTCTAGTCTCTGGTTGTGTCCCCATCACAACCCCTTCTACAACAACTCATGAACTTGTCTGTTCAACTCTTCACTTTTTGCTAGTGTCATTTTGTGCACTACCTTGTTTGGAAAATTGGCTCCTAGAACCAAATCCATTTGGTGACTTATCTTCCTCATTAGGGGCAATCCATTAGGTACATTATTTGATACAATATCAAAAAATTCTCTCAACATATCTACAACTTCTACAGGTACCTCCTCTACTTCTTTACTATCTTTTGGAATTATAGAAAAACACATATGCTAATGCTTCATACCTTTGAGAAAATATTTTCCATCAAAAAAACATATTTTGGTAGCACTACTTACATTTTCTTCTTTCTCCTTCAATGGCTTCAACTTATTTTTCACTCCATCCTTGGTTAGAGTATAGGTATCTTCTCACCCATCATGTACAACTTGTTTGTCAAACTACCATGGTCTACCTAGCAACATATAACATATGTCTATAGGTACGATATCACATAGTAACTCATCCTGGTGGCTTCCAATATTGAACTTCATTGAGAAATACTCATTGACCATGACCTTGTGGTCATCTTGCACCCAAGCAATATAGTATGGACATCGGTGTTTCTGTCTCTTTATTTTCAACTTGGTGATCATCATTTCTAACACTAGATTGTCAGTACTTCCACCATCAATAATTACATCACAACATTTATCTTCACATCTACACCTTCTACAAAACAAGCTCCTTCTTTGATTAGGTTCATTCTCACCACTCATTAGGACTCTTCTATTAATTAGGACTTCTCCTCTTTTAGTATTTTTAGAATGTGATGATCCAACATCTTTGTCAACTTGGGAAACTCTAGCCTAGCCTTCTGTTCTTCAATCTATCCTTCCTTGGTGCTGAGTACATTCAAATGCTCTATGTCCTTCTTCTCTAGAGTGAAAAAATTATCTACAGAAGCCTCCTCTTCCAAATCCTTCTCCTTTACCTGTTCCTCTCTAATCTCTATTATTTTGATCATGGAAAAAATTGGAAAATTTTCCCCATTGGTTTTGATTGCTACTTCTAGGCTCATCCTTATTCTTCTATTCATCATTATGGCAACCATAAGATCATCCACCAGATCTTTTTCTGTGACCTCTTCCACTATTCTTGTTGTTAACTTTCTTGCTTAGTTTCTCCTCAACTCTTAGGGCAAACTAGTATGCCTCCTCAATATTGTTCATTCAAACTAGAGTCAACTCGTCCTAAATACTTGGTCTTAATGCATTAAGATAATGGTTCACTTTCTCCTTATTATCTTCTGTATGGTCGGTTCTAATGAGAACTCAGTAGAACTCTTTGGTATACTCTTGAATAGATTTTCCCACATGCTTCAACCCTTGCATCTTCTTAAATAGATCAAGCTCATAATCCATAGGAATGAATTGTCACTTCATTTTATCTATCATCTGCTCCCATCTGGTGATTTTTTCCTTTCCCTTTCTATTTTCCTCCAACTAAACCTCTTGCCACTAGATCTTGGAATGTCCCTTCAGTTTTTCCTTCACAAACTTGACCTTATCAAGATCCTTGATATGTTCATACTCAAAGTAATCTTCCAATTCATTGATCTAATTGATCAACTCCTATGGGTTAAGCTTTCCCAAAAATCTAGGAACCTCAAACTTAGGTCTATTTCAAATCTTGGAAATGTCCCTAAAAAGCCTTTCTTCCTCTAGGTTTAGAACTACCTCTGCTTCAACATTTTCTTCTACTTTGTCCTCATCCTCACTTTCATCTCTTATGGGAAGATTTATTCCTCTATGTATTAATTCTTCCAATGCTTGCATTAGTCTTTGGAGGGCTAAAAAACCCTTAGGTGTAGCACCTATAGCTCTTTTGCCATGCTCTCTTGATGGAGGCATTTTCAAACTTTCACTGAAACCCTAGTGCAAAGTACCTCACAATCAATAATCTATCTACACACTCAACCCAAACAATGGTCCTAGTGTGAACTAACTCATAGTCACTCTATAGTCATGTGCTAGGCCTAGCTTAGGAATAATCTATTCAAGCTAAGGACTAGTTTTCCCCTACCATGAGGTGCATTTTGATTTTCAACTCAAGGACGTATACTTGAAATGGTCAGCACAGTATGTGCACTAGGTACCTTAATGAGTCATTATGCTTGTGCTGCAGGAAAGTAAAAATGCAAAGGAAGGAAACTACACTACTGCTATGGAAAGGAAAATACTAAATCTATGAATGTTGAAAACATAATGACAACATAATAGAGATTCCATCTTGACTCATCCACTAGTCTATTTTCACAAATTTTGCATGAATGTTCATGAAGTGTGATGCTACAGGAAGGAATTAACTAGCTACGTCTTGCTTAAAATACTACTAATGCTAGTAAAATGAATCTATTCTATCCTAATCTAATCCACCTTTCAAGTGGGCCCCCTTGGTTGGCTTCTCTAATCTACCAATGCAAGATAGAAGCTAAAGATAACTAATTCATTTCATTAATCAGTCATTACATGATTCAGAATTGTAAAACACAACTACAACAAACTGTGAATAATTTTTCTCTCTTACTCGATAAAACTTATCAAAAACCAAAACTTCACACATAGGAGTCAATCCTAACATATATAGGGAATCTACTCTTTATTACATAACAGAAAAGAAATTGTCCTAAGTTAAGTCTATAGGAGAGAATATAGGAGAACAACTAAAAGTGGAAAGGAAGGATAATGGAATTGAGGAGGGAGCAATGAAGTCTCAGCATCCGCTTGTTACAATGTAAATGTGGAGAAGGCAATGGCTCGTAAAATCTCCTCCTTATTCGCTACCATGTTTCCTGGAGTGGTTATAACTTCCTTTTCATGGTTGTTCCTTGATGCTCGTTTCTCCTTGAATGTTGTCGAAAACCAACTTCTGGATTCCTCCACTCATCCTTTAATCCTTATCATCAATTTAGTTATGATATAAGACATATTTTCAAATAAACATCCATCAAACTAAATTCAAGCGTAAGAATGCACACTTGGATATTTATATGAAATACTGCATATTAGATATAATTTAGGCAAAAGATGACAGTTTTTATACCCCATAAATTATCAAAAGTTTATCAAACATAGGCTTATAAGTGTTAAAACAAGGATAAACAAAGTATCACAAAGTATCTTAAACATAACAAAATAAAGGCATTTTTTAGACTCATCTTCTACCCCCTGCTAAACTAATGCTTGTCCTCAAGCATTACACTTCTTTGTCAAAGATCTGAGCTCCCCAACTACTTTCTTTCCCTTTTTGCTACTCTTGAAGGTGTAATAGAATCCTCTGGTCCTTTCCCATACTTCTCGCCTGTGGTCTTCCTGCAACTTATCAAGTTTGTCAACATCAATATAATATAGGGGCCATAAAAGCATTGGAGGTTGCATGGTCAAAGGAAACCATAGCTCTAGACTTAGTTTCTTTCCCAGTTCTAAATATTTTGGAGCTCTATATAGTGCTGCTTCCAAATTAATAGGACTATGCAACTCTAATTTCTTGAGAGAATCAGGTAATTGTGCCCATCTAATTCTTGCTTTGGTCATAGCTCTCTGGAATGCAAAGTAGGCCAAGTTTTCATGTTCGGCATACACTTTGGCTCTAGTAGCAAATACATTCTTTCTAACTTTTAGATTACTCTTCCCATAGGTTAATGTAAACCAGTCTCGAAGCATTTCTTCTAGTTGTTTACTTTCTGCCCTCAAGGGTAAAGGTTTTGTTCTCTCCTCATCTCTGTAATTAACCAGTTGTCTGTCATAATTCGCCTCATTAGACATCCATGACATTAAAGCTTTCAAATGCACATCTCCTATATAGAGCAAAGGAGTCCACTCAGTTTTTGCAGGAATGAAAAAATTATGAATGTACAACTCACACAATAGATTGTGCTGCCATGCTGGTAAGGTTTGATACAACCCATAAAACTCTTGTGCGGTTTTGAATTCTGCATTTACATTTCTGAGGGTTAACATCAACTGAAGCAAAAGATATTGTTCTTCCAAAAAAAAAGCATATACTTGAGGAGGTGGTCTGCAAGCAAGATCTTGATTAGCTAATTTAAGTGCATGTTCCATCCACTATTTTTGTCTTTCTAGCTGTTCTTTCAATTCTTCAATCTCCTCATTTTGTGATGTTATGATCTTGCTCATTATTTTCTTCTCCTCTTTCCATAGTTCTTCAGCAAATAAATGCTGTCCATATAATTGGAAAAGGAGTTTTTGCAAGGTGATGGCACTGTTATCCTCTTCATAATCCTTTTTCTTTTTCTGTTCCCACCATAGATGTTCCGCCAAACTATTGATCCATGTTGACTTATGGGACTAAGGTAGTATTCGAATCATGACATTCAGGAACTACTTCATTCTCATGGCTTGAAAAACCTAGTAAATTCATTCAAGAACTTCTATCATCTCAGTGTGAAGGGGAGAATGGTTAGAAATTATATGAACAGGAGACTCTGGAGCAAGTACTTTAGACAATATAGGATCTTTAAAAATCTTCCCTCTCATTCTAGAGCTTCTCCGCAAAGGAGTCTCTTCTTGTACTACTATCTTTTGCCTACTTTTTTGTTTCGGTGTCACTGCTGCAGGACTAGTTGCTGCAGGAACCTTCTTTGTTTTCTTCTGTTGCTTAATTGTAGGACTAGGTTTTTGTTGAGTAGTGGTTTCTTTTGGTGACTTTTATTTCCTTTTAGCTTTACTAGTAGTGAGTTTAGGGATGTCCTATTTAGGTGGAGGCACATTCTCTTGAATGGAAGAAAATTTTGGTTCAATCCCTTGTGTGTTTTCTATTTCAGCTCCCTCAATATTTTGTTCTGTAGGCTCACTACTGAGAACTACATTTTCCTCACCCTGTCATTCATTAAGGTCAACTTGGGGTTGTAGGGTTTTAAATTTCACAAAGTCATCCCATGTCAAAGTGGATACATCCATAAGAGACCTTTCTATTAACAACTTAATCAAGGCATGGTGAGTGACAAAATTATCTTTCCCTTTTTGAGTCTCTTCTGCACTAATATAGAGCATATTATATAGAAAATTTGGAAGATTCGTAGCAATATTGTGCCTTATACAACTAAGCAACTTAAAATGGTGTGCATGTAAGTGAGAAAATCTGCCTTCACAAGTAAAATACCTAATGACATGCATTCCTAGGTCGGGGTATGGAGGCGGCAAAGACAATCTCTTGCACCCCTACTTTGTAACATCCAATTGAGGGTCATGTGGGGTAGTGAATTGGGCCCTCGCTGACCTAGCATCATGTAATCTAGGATAATGCTCTCTAATAGAAGGTAACCCTGTTACTTCTACAATTCATTCTTCTATTGCAATTACTGTCAAACCCTACACAGAAGCTTCACCTTCATCAAATGTCCTGGTGAATTCTACAGCCGCCTCTTCAGCATATGCTATTAAATTCAAACAATGATCTAACCACCTACATGCATTGAATCTTCTTACTGCTTCTACGTCAGAGAGCAACAAAATGTGCTCAACCGGCTCTCTTCTCTATGAACTTCCTCCCATTTCTTGATACTTCTTTTGCTACTTTGTTTCTCTCTCCCTTTCTGAATGCAAACTTCAAGACTCTATGTTATTTCTTAGATGCTTCACCACTTCTTTTTTGGGAACATTAATTGCCATAACCAATTGTTATGTGCCATAATTAAACTTTAGGTAAAAGTAAATCATGAATTTGCATGGAAATCATCCGAAAATATGGTTCAAATGCAAAAAAAATTAAAAAGAGGTCACATCATGGCTTAGCACAAAAAATTTGGCACGAACAAGGAAAAAAACAAAATTCATTCAAAACGTGGGAGTACAACACTTGACATAGCATACTTATGGAAAAAAGTTCTCATTAAGGGGTAATGCCAAGATTTTAGAAAATCATCACAGTTAATCAGGCATATCATTGGATAGTATGACACTCCCCTGCCCCCTGCTAATTTTATGACAAGTGTCCTCACTTATCAGACTAGTATGGGTGAGGGACTGGAATATGCCGTAATTATAGAGCATATGTAGTATTATATATAATTAACAAAATCTGCAAACTTATAAATGAATAATAATTTGAAAACATTTATACCTGCCAAGTGGATTGTCACATGCTCCAAAAAAAAAAGGTGGCAAAAATAATGTAAATGGCAGCATCCATCAGCATGTGCAAATTTGATTAAAACCACAAAAACTTAATTATGTAGAAAGTGGGTGGATGGAAGATTAAGAAATGGAGTGGGGTGGGTGGATGGAAGATTAAGATATGAATGGAAAGAAATATCATGAAAAGAAAATGGACTTTATGCAAATATAAAGTTATTATTATGGACATGCAAATTAGAATTAATGTTGAAGAGGAGCAAGCAGAAGGTTTTCACCTTCTACTGCAGGAAGAGATACTTGAGTTGTTGTTGGATCTCGTTGTTTGAACTGTTGCATGAATTCGGCTTTTGTTTGGGGCTGTTTGTAAAGCTCAAGTTGATGACCATTGATTAGCATTTTGAAAGGCACATCATCAATTTTGGTTAGTTGAACTGTTCCATTGTCAAAGACATGGATGATTTGATATGGTCCTAACCATCACGTTTGCAGCTTTGCTAGCATATCCTTAAAGTGGGAATCGTACAATAATGCCCAGTGACCACCTTTGAATTGTTTGTTGAGGATATGAGAATCATGCCAGTGTTTTCTCTATTTTTGCACCAGTTCAATGTGTTTTAAAGCGGTCTTGTGCATTTCATCCAAAGAATTAAGATGCATGAGGCATTCTCTTTGTACTGCAGGAAGATCAATATCTAAGGTCAAGGCTGTTCTTAAAGTCTTGTGTTCAAATTCAATTGGAAGCATTGCCACTTTCCCATACAAAAGCTCAAATGGTGTGAATCCAGTAGTGGTTTTCCAAGCTGTTCTATAAGCCCAAACAACTTCTTGTAATCGGCTCGTCCAATCCCGATGATGCAAATGGACTGTTTTAGTTAGAATATTTTCCAGCTCACGGTTGGTAACTTCTACTTGTCCATTGGCTTGTAGATGATAAATACTAGATCTGTGATGCCTGATGTTATACTGTTTCATCAACTCTAAAATTAAGTTGGAAGTAAAGTATGTGCCTTGATCAGTAACCAATTCCTTAGGAACTCCATAGCGTGTAAAAATTTCTTCATACAGGAATTCGGCAACTTTTTCATCACGGGCATGCTTCATAGCCTTAACCTCAACCCATTTGGTTAGGCAGTTAGTACAAACCAAAATATAAGACTTCCCATTGGATGGAGGATCAATAGGATCGATGAAGTCCATTCCCCATTTTTCAAATGGTGTTAACACCACTTGAGGATTTAGAGGCATTTCATCTATTTTGGTTGTGCAACCCATTCTCTGGCATTGGTCACACTTCCTTGTATAATTGATTGCATCTTTATGAAGGGTAGGCCAATAGTAACTAGTGGCTAAGATTTTGAAAGCTGTTCTTTTGGCTATAAAATGTCATCCGTAGGGCTCATTATGATATGCATGCAAAATGTCATATGTCTCATCTTCTCTTACACATCTGTGCATAACTTGATTAGGTCTAGTATAGAACAGAAAATTGTCTATCTATGAGAAATGGAAACTTTTCTATATGAGCAGCTTTCTCTCCTTATAATAAAAATGCACTGGTATCTTATTAGCTGCAATGTAGTTAGCAATATCTATTAGTGTAGTTTTTTAATTTTCCTATTTTGCTAGGTTTTTCCTACACTTTTAATAATCTCGCTTAGGTTAATAAAGCATGTCTTATTAGGTGAATGATTGTGAGTTGTCACCTTCCTACATGTGAGCATCCATTAGCTATCTTGGGAAGATACTTTGCTATCTTTAGTCCGATAGATGGTTGCTCCTCATTGGTTGGTATTGCCACCTCCTCCCTCTTCCTAGCCTATATAAGCATGCTACCTGGCTTGTATTTGGATGTCTCTTATTTTTGCATCCTCTTAATGCTATTTTGCTTCCAACATTTGCATTACTCTCTTGGAGACTAACTCTATGATGCTATTTTGATTTTGTATCATTTTCATTCATAGTTTAGATATTTACTCTTTGCACTAGTTTTCTAGGTTATTAATGTTATCAAATTCTAACATGGTCATTTTTTAATTTTTGGAGCCATTTTTTACTGTTAAAGGCATCCAATTTACACTAGAGCAACATCTTCTGTACATCAAAAAGAAAAATGCTTTCTGGGTTTTGTTCCCAGCCCCGAAAAACCATCTTGGTATCTTTTAGATTTTGCATGCAAGCTGTATATTTTTCAAAATTGAGCATGCAAAGCTACAGCCATTCCCCTCTCCATTGGCAGTCGCAAATTTGAACGCAGTTCTCAAATGTCTCGTTCTTGCTCATACGGACTTTGATTTTGATGATTCTTGTTATGAACTTGGCTATTTTTTTGTGCTCTATCCAATAGTGGAGTTGTTTTATTATTTTCATTCATGAATTCTTCAAAAATTGCAGATTCTCAGCCGTGACTGTGCACAGTTCTCATTTTGGAAACTTCAGAGGATCATAACTTTCTCATACGGCCTCATATTGAGGCGATTCTTTTTTTGAAAGTGCACATTTTTCAAGTAGATCACAGTGGTAGTATTTGTTTCCTTGATTATTGTGCCCAAGTTTCACTTCTAGCATATGCTCTTCATGAGGGTTTGTAATGCATTGAAATCAAGACCACTAAGTATTTCTTTCTAGTGGTAGTTGTAAACGCACTAAAATAAAGTGCCAAATCATATCTCTTTGGGGGGGTTCTTTGATTGAGTAAAAAGTGGGGGGCATTGTCGTGGCTGGGTTCTCTTCTTTTTAGCATTTCTTCTCTGGATTTCTTCATCATGGATCAAACAAATATGCCTATCCTAACTCCATACAATTACTTTGAGTGGAAATCACACATGAAAATTCACTTAAGGAAAGCTGGATTAAATAGGATAACTAAGGGACTTGAAATTGAACCTACTAAAGATGAAGATAAGCCTAAGTGGTTTAACAAATGTGATGAGGCATTTGGAACATTGTGTTTGTCTATTTATCCTAACTTGCTATTTCACATTGAGTCTTTGGATACACCAAATGAAGTATGGACAAAGCTAGAAACACTATTTGGCACACAAGATTCAATGAGGTGTCATATGTTGGAAAATGAATTAATTAGTTTGAGTCTAGGCAATTTCAACACAATCCAAGATTTCTTCACCAAATTGAATTCACTAAGGCTACAGTTAAAACAATGTGGAATTGAAAAGAAAGATGAACAACTGATTCTTAGTATTCTCTCTAAGCTAAGTTCACAATATTCTGTGTTTGTCTCTACCTTCTATGCTACTAAGGGTGCACTTGGTACTCAATACACCATGCCATCTTTAGATGATTTTTTTGTCAATCTCACTCGAGAATAGGACAAGCTAATTCAGATGGGCACTCTTAAGTCCTCTAAGTCACATGCCTTGGCTGCCAACCAAGGCACAAAAGAACAACAAGGACAAAGTAGTAACAACAATAGTAAGGATAAGAAACAAAATAATAGCGAGGAGAAGAAGGATCATATATCAATTTCTTCAAAAGCAACTATTGATACACCATCTTCCAAGGGTGATAAGCCTAAGAAAGAAAAGGTCAAATGTGCCTATTGTAAAAGACCTGGTCATGATGAACATAAATGTTTGCAGAAACAACTTGATCACTTGACATACATTCTTGAGAAGAATAATATCAGTGTTCCTGAGTCTATTAAACAAAGTTCTAACGAAGGGTCTAACAAAGAAAAAAAAAATAGCAAGGGGAAAGGAAAGGGCAAGGCCCTTTTTGCAGTTGCTTCCTCACCATCCACTTGGGTTCTTGATTCAAGTTCTTCACACCACATGGCTTCATCTAAGGAAGAACTTGCATCCTTGGAGCCATGTACTATGCCTTCTATTTTGATGGGTGATAACACTCCTATTGAGGTGTGTGAGAGAGGGTTTGTTGATGTGGGGGTTGGCACATTCCATGATGCTCCTTGTGTACCCTCATTGTCAACTAATCTCCTATCAGTACACTAGAATACTCACACAGGTTTAGGCAAGTGGGTTGAGTTCACTCCTGATTTGATGGAGATACGTGAGTTGCATAATGATTCTACAGTTGCAGTTGGGAGAGCAGATCATCAGTCATGACTCTATATGTTTTCTCACTTTGTTCTTGATCCTCCTTTGACTATTTCACTTATTCACTCTAATGATGTGAGAAAATTATGGCATGAGTGGTTTGGCCATCTTAACTTCCACTACTTGCATTAGCTTAACTAGCAGAGCATGGTCATAGGGTTGCCTTCTACTTTGACATTGGAGTCACTCGGAATACATGATAGATCTTCTAATGGGTCAGATTCACTTAAGCAGTCTTCTACCTCTACTTTTGATGCAGAGAGTGATTCAAAGGACTCACCTCCTTCCTCTCCTAGTCATCATTTACAAGTTGATGATTCTCCATCTTCTGGTCCACTTTGGGCTAGACAGACCTTTCAGTTTGCAGGTGATTGGGTTGGGGATCCATCAGACACCAAGCAGAATCATTCACAATTCCAGGATGCTCTACATATCTTCATTGCTAATACCCAAAATCCATAGTCCTTTCATGAGGCTTCTAGTATTTCTGAGTGGGATATAGCTATGCAGGAAGAGTATCGTTCCTTGATGAGGAACCACACTTGGGATCTTGTCCCTTTTCCTAAGGAAAGAAAACTTGTTCAATGTAAGTAGATCTACCGGACAAAATTTGCAAGCTTTGTTGGAGGTGAAGGATGCTACATCTTTTGGGGGGGCCTCTTCCTCTCACTTGGAGTCCTAATTTTGTTTGGGGAGTCTCTTTTCTCTCTCTTTTGGGGGAATTTTATGTACATGGCTACCTCATCAGACTTGACTTGTCGGGACCCATTTCTATGTCCACCTAAGCTTCGCTTATGGGGGGTTTTAGCGTAGTTTTTTATATTTCCTATTTTGCTAGGTTTTTCCTAGACTTTTAATAATCTTTCTTAGGTTAATAAAGTATGTCTTATTAGGTGAATGGTTGTGAGGTGTCACCTTCCTACATGTGAGCATCCATTAGCTATCTTGGGAGGATACTTTGCTATCTTTAGTCTGATAGATGGTTGCTCCTCATTGGTTGGTGTTGCCACCTCCTCCCTCTTCCTAGCCTATATAAGCATGCTACCTGGCTTGTATTTGGATATCTCTTATTTTTGCATCCTCTTAATGCTATTTTGCTTCCAGCATTTGCATTACTCTCTTGGAGACTAACTCTATGATGCTATTTTGATTTTGTATCATTTGCATTCACAGTTTAGATATTTACTCTTTGTACTAGTTTTCTGGGTTATTAATGTTATCAGATTCTAACAATATTTGCATACCATGGAACTTTAACAACAATATGAAAAAAATGTTCATTTGGAAATGCATCATCTACCAGAGTAGTATCAGTACCATGATGATTGATTCTTGACAAATAATCAGCTACGACATTTGTTTTTCCAGGCTTATCCACTATGGTTATGTCAAATTCTTGTAGCAATAGTAACCATCTTGCTAACCTACCAGTTATAACAGGTTTGTTCATGAGATATTTTATTGTTGCATAATCAGTATGAACATAGATAGGATAACCTATGATATAATGCCAAAATTTATTTAGAGCATAGACTACTGCTAACAATTCTTTTTCAGTCACTGTGTAATTCAGTTTTGGGCCATGAAGACTCTTACTGATATAATAAATGGCATTTTCAAGATTTGAGTGCTTCTATGCTAAAACTACACCTATGGCATAATCAAAAGCATCTATATATATGTGAAAAGGTAGGTTCCAATTAGGGCCTTGTACAATTGGGGCTGTGGTCAAAAGTTGCTTAAGTTGTAGGAAAGCTTTATCACACTTAGGTGTCCAATTGAATTCAGCTTCTTTGGTGAGAAATTTGTACAAGGGACTGGCTATTTTACTAAAGTCTTTTATAAAACGCCTGTAATATTTAGCATGTCCTAGAAAAGATCTAATATCTTTTAATTTAGTGGGTATGGGTAATGTTTGAATTACCTCAATTTTTGTTGGGTCTACTTGTATACCTGTAGTAGATATGAAATGACCGAGTACCACACCCTCTTGCATGAGCATGAAACACTTTTCACTATTTAGTGCCAAATTATGTTCTTGACATCTTACCAAAAAAATTTCAAGATTTATCATTGCTTCTTCAAAAGTAGCTCTAAATGTTGTAAAGTCATCCATATGGATTTCCATACAATCATGTGATATATCAGTAAAAATACTAATTACAGCCTGTTGAAACATTGCAGGAGCGTTACAAAGACCAAATGGTAAAACAAAGTATGCAAAAGTACCCCATGGACAAGTAAATGTGGTTTTGTCTTGGTCTTTAGGAGCAATACTGATTTGATTATAGCCACTGTATCCATCTAAAAAGGAGAAGTACTTCTTTGCAGCTAGTGTATCCAAAACTTGATCTATGAAGAGTAACGGAAAATGATCCTTTTTAGTAGCCTTATTCAACTCCCTATAATCTACACTAATTCTCCATTTTCCTCCTTTCTTAGGTACTCTAACCAGTGGTGATACCCATTTAATATCAGATATAGGATAGATAAAACCAGCATCAAGCAGTTTCTGCAATTCTGTTTTGACTATTTCTCTAAGGCTTGGATTTATCCTCCTCTGAGGTTGACGAAGTGGTAGACAACCTTCATTAATGTATATCCTATGGGTACAAAGTGTAGGGCTTAATCTTTTCATATCACCATAATCCCAAGAAAAAGTCTTCTCATGCTTCTGAAGCAATTCTTTTAATTGTTCCATATGTGCAAATGTCAATTTGGGGTTAACATGCAGTTTATGGCCTTTACTCAGTTCAATAGGAATAGTGGATTCTACCATAGCAATTTCAGAGATTGGGCTTCCTTCTAATTCACAAGGAAGTAGTGAACAAATTTTTTTAGGTTCCTTAAGTAAAGTACAACTTGTATCACACTCCTCATATGTAATCAATTCTAATACAGAGCTTTCAGACACATCTTTTCCTACCACACAAGTGTTGGTAAGGATGCTTTGGATTACTAAATCTTCTTCTTGCAACTTTAGAACAGATTTCCTATGTAACATCATAAGTTGTGCTATGGAATTTATCTCCTCTTCTTCATCTCCTAAATTTGGCCAAAAGATGTACTCAAATCTGGTAATGGTTGTGCAGGAGGATATAGATCGAATTACTTGGTTGCTTGGCCATTTGATATGGTCATATTCCCTAATCTACAATTTATGTTTGCATCAGCTATGGCCAACCATGGTCTACCTAGAATGACAAGATAGCTAGATAGGTTTACTTTAGGGGGAAAAATCATGAAGTCTGCAGGATATTCTAGGGAATCTAAGGTCACAACAATATCTTCTATCATTCCATCTGGAATGATAGTGGAACTATCTGCAAGCTGCAGAATAGTTGGTGTGGGCCTTAATCATTCTATCTGTAACTTCTTCATGGTTTCTTTGGTCATCACATTTATAGCAGCTCCCAAATCTATTAAGGCATTTTTAACAAATTGACCATTTATGCTGACACTTACTACTGGACTCCCTGGGTTAGAATATTTTGGTGAAATCACTCTTCCTAACATGATATCAGCTAAGTGCCCAACAACATGAACTGTGGTAGAATCCTTCTTCTTCCTTCCAGGTTTCTTTAGACAAGCTTCCCTTATAGCTTTTCCATAAGAAGGAATGTCCTTAATAGCTTGAAACAAAGGTATTTGGACATGCATATTCTTCAACTGATTAACAATGTCAAAGGGTTGTTCCTTGCTTTGTTCAGGTTTCTTTTGTATTAGTTGGTCTGGAAAAGGAGGCTCTACTACTGGTTGACCTGGTATTGGTATGGTAATATTAGTTGGGTCAACAGGTTCATCAACCAAAGGTTTTGATGCTATAGGAGAGTCTAATACTTCAGTTATAAGAGGTTGCTTTGGTGCTGGTAAGGTCATTCTAGATCTCAAATGTATATCTGTGACATCTAGGGCATACGTAGGGTACTGTTGGGTATCAACACTATACATTGGCTATTGTGGTTGGCTATTTGAATTTGGCTAAGGTTGTGCAGGTAGCTGTGTTTACTTTTGAGGTCCACTATTTGGAGGTGGTGGCATTAAAGCAGGTTGTTGAGTTGGAGGGGGTAATTGTGGAGCACTAGTATTTTGGTTAGGCCATTGTTGAGATCCC
The DNA here is from genome assembly GCA_028749045.1 of Cupressus sempervirens. Classification (NCBI taxonomy): domain Eukaryota; kingdom Viridiplantae; phylum Streptophyta; class Pinopsida; order Cupressales; family Cupressaceae; genus Cupressus; species Cupressus sempervirens. Next base: position 815,631,608 of record CM053790.1, read on the forward strand.
TTCCATTAGTTTGGAGATTGCCAATTCCCTTGGGGTGGTTGCCATTGGTTCTATTGGTTCTGGGGCCATTGGTTATTCTACTGGTTAGGCCAAGGTTGTTGGGAATTTTGAAACCATTGAGACTATTGTGGGTTATTTTTCCCAGCATTATTCCAATTGGGTTGGTTTTGTGGAGGACCTTGGGTATTGTGGTTTTTCCATTGATTACCATATGAATTTGAATTTTGCAAGGGGTCTTGAGGCATACCTTGACGTTCAGCCCATGGTCAGCATTGAGAAACAAAGAATACTTGCTCATCATCCCCATCTATCCTTACATATTCAGTTGGAAGATGCTAGATCTCCATGCTTGCAACCAATTTATAGTGGCAACCCTTCTTTTGCTTCTAGCAATGAGGATAGTACTCAGCTAGTTGTAACTTAGCCTCTGATTGCTTCTTCTTTGTAGTCATTGTATCCAACTATGTAGTGACATCATTAATGATGTCTTGATTGAAATCTGACAACAAATTGGATATTTCAAGTTTTGAAACGCCTTGACTAATTCCTTTTGTAACCGTAGAACGGGGTCCTTGACCTTTCTTCATGGTTAATCTTGACTAGTTCTAACATATCTTTTTGAGGTCATCCCATTGAGCTTGATATACATCTCCACCAGCCATCAGGTCCAATGCTTCCAAACAGTCTTCATTCACTCCTCTTAGAAAGAGTAGTTTTTGGGAATCTTCAGACAATGTGTGTTGAGGATTCTTTTATAGTGTATATAAAAATTGAGAAACATAGTCTTCTAATGTCTCTTCCTCCTTCTCTGATATCCTAAAGATATCATCTCCTCTTGTGCCAGATGCTTTGCAATATTCTTTATATTTTTCCAAAAAAAAGGCTTGCATTTCATCCCAATTTCCAGCTGCATTGGCTCCTAAGCCCATGAACCATCATAAAGTTGATTCTTTCAATGTGGTTGGAAATAATTTAAGCTTATGGGCATTAGTACTATAGTCGAAACTATGACAAAGGATGTCGAACTCAAATAAGAAGGTATCAGGGTCTTTAGTTGCAAGGCCATAGAACTTTGGAAGACAAGTGGGAGGTATATTCTTGAGATTGGCATTGGTTATGAGACTTGGAAGTGGAAATGGAAAAGTGGGTTGTGCCATGACTGGTGAGACTGGATTATGAGGTTGCTACTAAAAAGGAATGTTAGGCACTAGATGATTAACAACTAGTGGATTCAAGGTAGTGTTATGAAGAAGACTGGTCAATATTTTAGTGAAAGGTTGGAGACTAGATATATCTAGGGATTCAGCTCTTGATGATGTTACTGTGGGAAAAATAGGACTTGCATCTTCAAAGGACAACTCAACTTCTTCATTCAAATTAATAGATCTTTTTGTAAGAAATCTGCCATATTCATCTTTTCATCTTCCTCTTCGATGCATGCAACTAAAATTTTCACACTGGTAAAAAGAACTTAATCTAAAAAATATGACTTAAAAATGCTCCTAGCTTGACACCATCCCTGGCAACGGCACCAAAAATGAACCGCCTCACAATAAGTGTTCTATAGTCATGCGCTAGGCCTAGCTTAGAAATAATCTATTCAAGCTAAGGACTACTTTTCCCCTACCATGAGGTGCATTTAGATTGTCAACCCAAAGACGTATACTTGAAATGGTCAGCACAGTATGTGCACTAGGTACCTTAATGAGTCATTATGCTTGTGTTGCAGGAAAGTAAAAATGCAAAGGAAGGAAACTAAACTACTGCTGTGGAAAGGAAAATACTGAATCTATGAATGTTGAAAACACAATGACAAGATAACAGAGATTCCATCTTGACTCATCCACTAGTCTATTCTCGCAAATGCTGTAGGAATGTTCATGAAGTGTGATGCTACAGGAAGGAATTAACTAGCTACGTCTTGCTTAAAATACTGCTAATGCTAGTAAAATGAATCTATTCTATCCTAATCTAATCCACCTTCCAAGTGGGCCCCCTTGGTTGGCTTCTCTAATCTACCAACATAGGATAGAAGCTAAAGAGAACTAATTCATTTCATTAATCAGTCATTACATGATTCAGAATTGTAAAACACAACTACAACAAGCTATGAATTAGTGTTCTCTCTTACTCAATAAAACTTATCAAAACCCAAAACTTCATACACAGGAGTCGATCTCGACATATATAGGGAATCTACTCTTTATTACATACCAGAAAAGTAACTGTCCTAAGTTAAGTCTGCAGGAGAGAATATAGGAGAACAACTAAAAGTGGAAAGGAAGGATAACAGAATTGAGGAGGGAGCAATGAAGTCTCATCATCCGCTTGTTACAACATAAATGTAGAGAAGGCAATGGCTCATAAAAGCTCCTCCTTATTCGCTGCCATGTTTCCTGGAGTGGTTATAACTTCCTTTTTGTGGTTTTTCCTTAATGCTTGTTTCTCCTTGAATGCTGTCAGCAACCAACTTCTGGATTCCTCCGCTCATCCTTTAATCCTTATCATCAGGTTAGTTATGATATAAGACAGATTTGCAAATAATTATCCATCAAACTAAATTCAAGCATAAGAATGCACATTTGGATATTTATATGAAACACTGCATATTAGATATAATTTAGGCAAAAGATGACATAGCTTTTCTACCCCATAAATCATCAAAGGTTTATCAAATATAAGCTTATAAGTGTTAAAACAAGGATAAATGGAGTATCACAAAGTATCTTAAATATAACAAAATAAAGGTATTTTTTAGACTCATCAGTCGACAATCTATTCACAAACTCAAGAACTCTAGCTCTGACACCACTTGATTTAGGGTGCTTCCCTTAATACCATAAACCATAATAGAAAACAATGAAACAATGGAAAATGTGAGAATAAAATATGGACTTCTTATTTGCACTACAAATGTAGAATTATAGAATTTGCAAGTACAATACACTAACCCACATGGGCACCTTCATTACAATAAGTGAACTATCACCTAGAGTTGTCCAAGACAATGTTCAAACCTTTCTTAAATAGGCAATTTTATGCAAACCATGAAGGTTCTAGATGCTCAAACTTAATACCTAGGGCTGATAGATGCTAACAATACATATAGAGTTGGCTAAATATATCTTTGAGAAATTATTTTAGAAATTTCAGTGGCCCAAATTTTGAAGGCCATACATAACTCACAAACCATTGCTCTAATTGGCTATTATAACCACTTTTTAGAAACATCGGCTCCTGATCTATAGACTTAGAATGACACAACTAGAGTTTTTGGACCTCATCTGGGCACTTTAAGGCCTCCAATGATGACCTTGAAGATTTTTCTAAAAACTTTTCCACCAAAAATCTGCAATAACTTCTCTAATACTTAAGATAGAGCAATGCAATTTTTATCGTAGCCTTACAACTCTAAAATGAACATTCATGTAGAAAATGAGAACATTTTTGAGCTTGAATGAGAGACTTACTAAAAATAGAAATTTTTGATAAATAGTAACCACCTTGTGTATTAGTCCTTATTAAAATAGAAAAGATTGAAAATAAAATATTTTTTGGTGATGGAAGATTTCTCTTACACCCAGGATGCTTGTGCATCATATTCATTCTTTCTCAAATACAAATTACTATCAACATTACTTTTTACAAATCCCAAATTTGTCAAGTGTTTATCCAATATTGTGTATAAAGCTCTAGGTTCTTGTTTCAGTCCATACAATGCCTTCCTCAATGTGAAAACCATATATTTTTTATTGGTCAAAAGAAAGCCATCACAATGTTCAATCTATACCTCTTCTTCAAGTTCTGCATTCAAAAAATTTGACTTAACATCCACTTTATAAACTTTAAACTTCTTGGTACTTACATATGCCAAAAACATTCTTACTATCTATAATCTAGCAATACGTGCACAAGTTTCCTCAAAAAAAATTCCTTCTTGCTAAGAATATTCTTTACAAACTAGTCTTGCTTTATTTTTCATAACTTCACCTTGTTCATTTGTATTATTTCCAAATACCTATTTAGTTCTAATTTCATTCTTATCTTTAGGTCTAGGAACCAATTCCCAAGTCTTGTTCTTTTTAATTTACTCCAATTCTTGCTTTGTAGATTTTATCCAAAATTCATCTTTACAAGCTTCATCAATATACCTAGGTTCAACTTGAGGATTTAAAAACAATTCTTCACTAACCTTATTTCTTGTCATAACTCCTTTGTTCACACTTCCAATGGTTTTTTCAGTAGGGTGACTCTTTGCCGCGTGTCTATTTGGTATCACTTGCTCAATTATGATTTGTGCTCCAGATTTAGATCATTTTTCTTCTCTTTGTAATTTAGTCTACAAGGTAGTGTCGGTTTCATAAAATAATTTTCAGTCAACATCCATTTTGTTATTTTTTTATTAGTCTTTCTATCAAAATCATAATCAAGTATCCTTTCTCAAATTCTAAACTTTTTATCAACTCTCACATTAGCACTTTCAATAATAGTCTTCAATATTTGATTAAAATGTCTATATTATTTGATTTTTAATGAATATCCAAGAAACATCACTTCTAGAATCAAACTTTTCAATATCATCATCTTTTTTAATATAACATTTACTTCCAAATATTCTAAAGTATTTCACAGTAGATATAAGTCCAAACCAAAGTTCATAAGGTGTCTTACAAGTGACTTGTCTAATTTTTACCCTATTCATAGTGAATACTATGGTGTTCACTACTTCTATCCAAAATATATGTGATACATTGTTCTCATACATCATTTCTCTAGCTACTTTTTTCACTGATATAATCCTTCTTTTAGCCATCCCATTTTATTATAGATTCTTAGGGGCTAAAAGTTATCTCTTTATATCATTATCCTCACAAAAATAATCAAACTCATTTGTCATTAATTCTCCTCCTCTATCTAATGCCAAGCATTTGATCTTTAAACTAAATTCATTCTCAACTCTACTTTTGAATATATTTAATTCTTAAAAGCTTCATATTTATTTCTATGAAATGCAACCTAAGTCATTCTAGTGAAATCATCAATAAGAAGCATGAAACCATAAAAATATCCTATTTTTGTAGGACCACTTAGTTTTTTATGCACAATCTCCAACTTTGATGAAGTTGTAAAAATATTTTTTGAAAATGAAGTCTTCTTCTATTTTTCCAACACACATTCTTTGCACATTGTATTAGTAGATTTTACAATCGTAGGAAAATCTATAAAGACAATTGTAGTATTGACCTTCATAATGTTATCAAAGTTTATATGACAACATATCTTATGTCATAACCAATTGTCATCCACTTTAGAAAGAAAACATGTCATTTTGGTAGGGTTCAACTAAAAAACATTAGCTCTTTTTCTTGTATGAGTATGAATGAATTTAACATTCTTATCCTTGATAATGCAAGTCTTCTCTATAAAGTACAACTAACATCCCTTGTCAATAAGTTGTCCAACACTCAAAAAATTATGTTTCAATCCATATTCTAAGTAAAAATCCTCAATTTTAGTCTTTCCATCAAGAGTAATAGATCATTTTCTTTTTATGTGACATGTTGCATTATTTGCAACTCTAACTACTCCACCATCATAACTATTAATTTCAACAAAAAATTTCATATCTCTTGTCATATGATGGGAAAAACCACTATCTACAATCCAATCATACTTTCCATATTTGTAGGTTGGGAGGGAAAGGAATTACAAATCTAGAACCTAATTTGCAAGCTTTCTAGAGTTGTTAGTTTCAAAGTCATGGACTATGTCAACCTAGTTGGAGGCTGTCCATCCAAGTCCACCTAGTCCTTTAGTTTTAGATTTTGGGGATATTTATTGGTTTTGTTCCTTTTGACATTTTATTTCAAGATCTACAGTTAGAAGTTTAGATTTGTGATTTCTAAAGGCCAAATGATATCTTCTATTACACATCTCTAGATAATTATTTTATCTCTTATTTTCCTTCTTAGCATACATCTACTTCTAGATCTTTATTGGGCTATTTTTGTGTATTATAGATTTATACTTATCATATCTATAATCTACATTGCATGAAAGAGAGCTTGCTAGCAAATTTTTTTGACAAGTTCCTATATTTTGCATTAGCATCCCTTATCCTTTTTAGGGTCTTTCTAATCAAATTTAGGGCTTATCGAGAGTTATTTGTGGAATTCCCTCTTTCTCTTGCATTAAATTTCTTAGGGTGAACATGTTTAACTTGCCTAGTCTAGTTTGCATTGTTTGTCATTGGTGTTATTTTCCCCTAAACACATTGATTCAAAGTTTGTGAGATTAAGAGTCATCCATGTATAGACACATGGAAGTACAAAGATATCCAATTTTTTTTTAAATGATGAAAAGAGATGCAATCAACAATAACTAGTAAAGGTGGAGGCTGTATAAAAGTTTGGTACATGTAGGAGTTAAAATACTCATTAACAAGAAAGAGATCCTAGTAGATTGGTACTTTCCCTAATCATATAGTGGGCCCATCCTCTAGGTATGTTTCACCATAAATATCCCTTTTCCTAGTAAAATCCAAATTTTTCTAAACTAGTCAATCTAATGCATTTTCCTAGAATTGAAGGAGAATAGAAAATTGTGTCCATGTCAAAAATTCATGGTGATTTTGCCTTTTCAACCTACATGTTGAATATGATCGGTTAATTGTACATTGTCTTTGATGTTACACAAAATGCCATATCTTTACTAGTCAGTGTATACTAAGCTCACTCAGGTGATGAAGACAACTATTCTAGTGTTTTCCAAGTTTGGAAGGTAGTAACTATTGAGTTCACTCGGGCATTAAAGAGAAATTCACCGAAGTTGAGTGTTAACTGAGCTCACTTGTGTAACAAAGGAAAGTTGGATGGAACTAGTGTTAACCAAGCACACTTGGCTACTAAAGGAACTTTGTGAAGATGTGGTGTTAATAGAGTTCACTTGGTTAACATATGAAAATCATTTCTAAGTTAGTGTCTACCAAGCAGGGTTGGCTAATGAATGATTTTCTTGTTTTGGCATATTGAGGTCAATGGATTTGTTTGTTGGTTCTAGCCAAGTGAGGAGATGAATATTAATTATTCTAAGTTGTATTCAAGTCAACTTGACAATGTGTATGATATATATATATAAGGTCAAGTTGAGGATTGAATGTGAGAAAGTGTATGGAAGAATAGAAGATGCTAAGCGGAAGTGAATTAGAAGGATAAAAAAAATATCCTTGAGGAGCTACAAAGATACATTCATTCAAAAAGGATCAAGTATTCAGGTTGAAGTTGAGATCTATAATCAATAATTTAGTTGCATTAGAAATTAGGTCATCTCATTTTTACTCTCTAACCATTGTAGTAGTGATCTAAATCTCTTAGTAATGTTGGCTTAACAACTATTTATAAATCCTCTAACAAGGTGGCATTTATACATTGAAGTTTCTAAGGACCTTTAACAAGGCCACTCCTAACAAGGTAATTAAATCCTCTGACAAGATCTTACCTAAAAATGTGCTTTGTAACCTATAACAGGGTTGGCTCCTAATAGGGCTCACTTCAGAAAAGTGAAAATTAGTAACTAGTTGCAATTGGTGATTTTTCCCAAATTGATTTTTCACGTTAAATCTTTGTGACACTTGTATTCATGTTATTTATTTCATGTGTATAAAACTAAGCTAATTGAGGTTAATCATAGAAAATATCTTAAGTTTTTTATGTTAAGCATTTGTCAAGTTACAATTGTTATTTCTGTGGTTACTGAGTTACATCATATCATTAGTATTAATCAAGTTTCTGTATGTTTGTCGAGAAACAATATTTTCAATAGTGTTTTTGTTTTGTGCCAACATCTAAGGGATCTAGAATTTATTTTAGTGGTAAGAGATTTTGGTGCTTACAAAGAGGGTTTTAAGGACCTAAGCTAAAGATTAGGATGTCTTATAGAACGAAGATCCTTAATTTGAATAGAGATAACTTCAAGGCATGGAAGGAAATCATGAGACTACATGTGGCAACTATTGGAGATTTAGACCTAAAGTACATAGACACTAAATATGTAACACCTACTCCAAAACTATGACTATTGAAGAAATTATAAAGAAAAAGAGTAATAACATTATGATGATTGATATTGCTTCATCTCTCAACAAAGTTGAATTTGATGAAGTCAAAGACTGTAGAATAACTTATGAGATGTGGATCAAGCTAAAAGTCTCAATGGACAATTTGATCAAATAAAGACAAGAGAAAATGAGAACATTGCAAAGTATAGTGATTGAATCAAAGATAGTATTTGTGCAATCAAAGCTTTAGGACAAAAGATTATAGATGAGATAGTGGTAAGTAAGTTTATTAGAACACTTCTTAATATATATGCAATTAGGTTATCAAAAATTCAAGAAATGAGATGCAATCCAAAGAATGATATAACATTGGATGCAATAACTGGAAGATTGATAACATTTGAGCTAGATAACTATTATAATTATGTTCCTAGCTCTAGCAATCTTGAGTCTTCATTTGAGGCCAAGTTGTCACTCAATAAGAAAGCTAAAAGATCAAAAGGAAAAAAATCTAAAAGTGAAGAAGAAGATAGTTTTGATAGTGATTTTGAAACTATTGAAGCATTACTTGATAGAAGGTATCCCAAAGGAAAAGAAAAGTATAAAGGGAAAACTCCTTTAATTTGATTTTCTTGTGAAGAAGTTAGTCACATTGCTACAATGTGTTCAAAAAAAGAAGACAAAGATGAAAAGAAGCATAACAAGTTCAAAGAAAGAAGGACTTCAAGAACTTCAAGGACTACAAAGATAAAGGTAAGAAATCTTATTTGAGGGATAAAGAATCAGATAGTAGTGATGATGATGAGATGGTCTACATTATTGTAAAAGATTAATTTGATGATAAGGAAGATTAAAAAACACTTATTTCACATATTAGCAAAAATGATACACTTGGATTATTTATAGTGGTTGTTCACATCATATGACTGGTGAAAAAAAAAAAGTTGAACATATGGAACACTATGATGGTGGAAGTGTGAGATTTGGAAACAATGAACCATGTTGCATAAAGGGAAAAGGTTGTATCTCACTAACCAATGAACTTAGATGTGATAATGTTTATTGGGTTGAAGGATTAAAGCATAATCTACTAAGTGTGGAAAAATTGAATAACATTGGATTCAAGGTATGGTGCAATGCAAGGCAAGGGAATCCCCAAAGGATATGTACTAGCCCCCAGGAAACAACCACACAACAAAAACAATACAACAAAGCAACAACAAGACAAGATCTCATACCAAATTACAACTCTTTATTCATAGATATAACTAATTACATGCAACATGCCTAGTTGTAAGGCCTTCTAGGTTAGGGACAAATACAAAAAGAAATTAAAAAATTAGTTCTGCAAGATCCCACAAGATCTACTTACAACTTGATTTTGGCTAGTCCAAATCCACAACTAGATAAGAACACCAAGAAAATCCATGTGTGTACCCTTAGGTCCACCAAGAAAATCCTCTAGCTCTCAAGCCATAGCCCTAGCACTTCAAAATTTGCATCTACACAATCCCCTCCACTCCTCTGAATGAATAAATTCTCCAACTATGCTAATGAATCTACAAAACCCTTTACTTATCCAACTAAGCCACAAGTTTTTCTAGTTCATTACAAACTAAATTAAATCCCTCCCATTAAATATATATTGAGCCACAAGTTAGCCACAATACAAATTAAATATCCATACATAAATTAAATGCCAAAAGTCAGCTCATGGACAACTCATCATGAACATAACCAAAACCAATACTGGCACTTGGCATCCACTAGCTATAGTAACTCGACACCCACTAGGAGCTACATTAACTTGGCATCCACTAAGAGCTACAGTAACTTGGCATCCACTAGGAGCTATAGTAACTCAGCGTCCACTAAGAGTTATAGTAACTTGACCTCCACTAAGAGCTATAGTAACTAGGCCTCCACTAAATAGTTTGCTAGCAATAGAAAATTGGAAACCATTGGTACTTGGCTCCAATATGCGAGATGCTCCTGCATTAGATACCCTAGGTTCAAAAAGATGTTCTAGTAATTGGAAGAACATCTTATGGGATTCACCACATAAATCCCAAAATGGTTCTTCACATACATATCCTCCAAATCTTCAACTTGTACACTTTTTCCCTTGTTCTTCTTTTGCTTCTTCACATCCATATTAGGTATACTATAGGTAATCTCCAACCTTCTTAGAATCTACCAACTCAACTCAACTACCAATACTTAGGTTCATCCTACCAAGCTCTTCATTCTACAAAGGAATTAGGGAAAACTTCTTGCCACCTTTCTCAATAGTAAACACATTCTTGACACAATTATGCACAACCCTGCAATCATGCTATTAAGGTCTAGCAAGAAACACAGTTCATGTCCACAATATCACACAAAACTGGATCCTTATATAGTCCAATCTAGAAATAAACAAGGGATTGCTCCCTCACTTTCAAAGCATGTTGACCTTGCAACTAGCCAATCCTATAAGGATAAGGATGTCTTACTCTCTTCAAACTAAGTTTTTGAACCATCTCCTCAACAACAAGGTTATCATTACTACCACCATCCATAATCAAATTGCACACTTTACCACTACACTTACAAAAAGTCCTAAACAAACTAGTCCTCTGACAATAATCCAATGTCCTTTGACCAACCAATACTCACTGAGAGAACAAACTTTCTCCTTGCTCAAATTGACTATCTTGAAATAAAACTTCATTAGTGACAAAAATTGTCCTAGTAAGTGGACACTCAAAATATCTATGCCCTTCTTTCCCACATCTAAAATAACTACCTTTAAACTTGCCTCTACCTATACTCCTTTTCTGATTAGCAAGTTTTAGTTCACCGTCAACATTTGTTTAGCTTGTGCCAAGCTATCTTCCTTCTCCTTCCCTCTAGCATTACCTTGACTTTTCCTATTCAACTTATCTTCTACCTTCATAGATACTAATAAGCATCCTCAATATAAGAAATATTTAACATATCAACCTCATCCAAAATATTAAATCTCAAACCGTTGATGTACCAAGACACCTTTTCTTTTGACAATTCTCTATGACTAGACCAAATAGTCAACTTGTAGAACTCCTCCGTACAATCTTTCATAGACATATCTTTCTATTTGAAATTATGCAACCTTTTAAAAAACTCAAGTTCATAATCAGGAATGAACTTAGCCTTCAACTTAGTCAGCATCAATCTCCATCAAGAGATCTTCATTTCACCTTCCTCTTCTCTATCTCTTTGTAATTCGTTCCACCAAAGATCAGCATGTCCTCTCAAATTAATTTGTGCAAACCTCACTCTAAAAAGATCCTCAATATCCTTAAGCTCAAAGTAGTCTTCCAATTCGCCAATCCAATCAATTAGTTCTTCAATTTTCAAAGTACCTAAGAAATTTTAAACCTCCATCTTACTCTTTAGCTACAACTGAGATATAGGTCTAGAAGACTAGCCAACCCTAGTTCTAATAAGTCTCTCCACATGATTAGTTCTATCCTCACCACTAGATCCAACAACTTTAAATTCTTCAAAAACTTCCTCATAATCACCTTCAATACTCATATGCCTAGGTAGAGCACCTAAAGCACTCAAAATTTCAGCAATCATGTCACTCTTCATCAAGGCAATCTTAGATTTGAACTCTGCTCTAATCTTCTCTAAGATCCTTTCTTCCACAACATCACGAAGATCATCAATGCACTAGGGTCCAAAATTCTTGTAGGCATCTTCCAAAATTATGGCTAACCCTCAACAACAAATCCACTAATCCAAAAGATCAATCAGCCTCAAGATCAAACTTCTCTACAAGTTTGGGTGTAAACTGCCACAACTTTGGTGATCTATGCACACACTTAGGAATAACTTTCACTCTGATACCACCTGATGTAGTGCAAGATAGGGGAATCCCTAAAGGATATGTCCTAGCCCCTAGCAAAAAACCACACAGTGGAAACAATACAAAAATAAAATAAAAAGACAATACCTAATACCAACTCACAACTCTTTATTCATAGATATAACTGATTACATGCAATATACTAGATTGTAAGGCCTTTTTCTTAGGGTGAAATGCAAACAACAATTAAAAAATTAGTTTTGTAAGATCCACTTACAACTCAATTCTAGCTATTCCAAATCCACAACTGGATAAGAACACCAAGAAAATCCTATGGTTCTCAAGTTGTCACCCTACCTCTTCAAAATTCACATCTACACAATCCCCTTCACTCATCTAAATGAATAAATTCTCTAGCTATGCTAAAGACTACACAAAACTCATTACTTATACCCAACTAAGCCACAAGTTAGCCTAGTTCATTACAAACTAAATTAAATCCCTCACATTAAATATATGTTGAGATACAAGTCAGCCACAACACAAATTAAATACCCATACATAATTAAATGCCAAAAGTTAGCTCATAAACAACTCCTCATGAATAGAACTAAAACCAATATTGGTACTCATCACATACAAGAACACTCAGCATCCACTAGCTACAATAACTTGGTACCCACTAGGAACTATAGTAACTTAGCATCCACTAAGAGCTATAGTAACTTGGCATCCACTAAGAGCTATAGTAACTTGGCCTCCACTAAGATCTATAGTAACTTAGCCTCCACTAAACAACTTAGTAGCAATAGCAAATTAGAAACCACTGGCACTTGACTCTAATATGTAGGATTGTAAGAAATCCTAGGATGGTCTTGCATCAAGGTAGAATTCATGAATGGGAAGCCTAGGATACTAGATGGAAAAGAGAATCTAGTTAGGTTTGGTAACCAAATAAAAGGTAAATTATTCTACCCAGATCTTAGTGAAAGTTCATGTTTCATTGCTCAAGTAGAAGAAAGTTTATTGTGGCATAAAAGGCTATGTCATGTGAACTTTTATAACCTACTCAAGATTAGAAAGAAAAAAGAGTGAGAGGTATTCATAGTTTAAGGAAACCTGATATGGACCTATGCAAAAATTGTCAAATTGGTAAGATGAGCAAGACAATTTTCAAAAGAAAGAACTATTATTCTAAAAAAGTCTTGGAGTTGGTTCATACAAACTTATGTTGAACTATTGAGCAAGACAAGTTTCAAAAGAAAGAACTATCATTCTAAAAAAGTCTTGGAGTTGGTTCATACAAACTTATGTTGAACTATTGGAATTGAGAGCTATAGTGGAGATAAGTACTTTATTCTTTTTGTTGATGATTATTCTAGAATGATGACTGTAATGTATCTTAAAGTTAAGTTTGAAGCATTTCAAAAGTTTAAGTGGTATCTAGCAAGAGTAGAGAACGAAACTAGAAAGAAGCTAAAGATTTTGAGATCAAATAGAGGTGGTGAATTCATTTCCAATGAATTAAATAAATTTTGCACTAAAAGAGGAACTAAAAGACAAGTATCAGCCCCTAGTACACCATAATAGAATGGTATAGCTGAAAGAAGTAACATATCAATCATGGATTGTGCAAGAACTTTGATGATAGAAAAGAATGTTGTAATCAAATACTAGAAGGAAGCAATCAGCACTATAGTTCATACCTTGAATAGGGTACAATTGAAGAAAGAATCAAATCAAAATCATTATGAACTATGGTATGGCTACAAACCTAATAAGTTACTTGAAAGTATTTGGTAGCAAATGTTATATCTTCAAGGAATCTAGGAAAAGTAATTCTAATGTTAAAGGTGATGAAGGCATATTCATAGGATATTCCTATAGAAGTAAAGCATATAAATGTTTGAATTTATCCACTCATAAGATCATAGAAAGTGCACATGTGATAATTGATGAGTTTGCAAAAAAATGTGAAGAAGAGAGCAACAAAGAACTCAAGGACTATAGAAAGTTTATCTACTATAAACTTGATGCATTTCCAAATATAAATGAAAGTTAGTAGACTTCACCACTCAAGCCCTCAAAATCTCCAAAAGCTACTAAATTGCATCTAGTGCAACACGAGTCATAATATGAAGGACCTGAGTTGCAATCAGAAGCTACTAAGCTAGAGCCAAAGAAAACCAAGTTTGAAGGACCTAAGTCATAGACAATGAGACCTAAGCTTGATACATGAAAATAAACAAATTGAAAGGTACATATTTGATTACTATATTTGAACCTAGATTAGTTAAAGATGCTTTGGATAATGAAAGTTGGATTGAAGTAATGAATGAAGAGATAGAACAAGTAGAAAGGAATAAGACCTAGACTCTTGTTCCTAGACCCAAGGATAAAAATGTAATTGACACAAAGTGGGTTTTTAGAAATAAGCTAAATGAAGATGGATAAGTTTCTAGAAAAAAATCAAGGTTAGTATGAAGGCTATCCTCAAGAAGAAGGTATTGATTATGATGAAACTTTTGCTCCTATTGTAAGACTAGAAGGTGTTAGGACCTTACTTTCTTATGCTACATATAAAGAATTTAAACTTTATCAAATGGATGCAAAATTTGCAATCTTGAATGGAATTGTTAAAGAGGAAGTATACATAGAATAACTAAAAGGTTTTGTAGATCCAAGAAAAAAGGATATGGTTTCTAAACTACACAAAGCATAGTATCGATTCGAGCAAGCTCCTTGAGCTTGGTTTTCAAAGAACAAATGATAACAACAACCTATATGTCAAGGAAGGACTAGACAAGAAGATTGTATTGGTAGAAGTCTTTGTGGATGGAACATTGTTGACTGAAAATGATGACTTGTGTAAAGAATTTTTAGAAGAGATGAGTAAGGAATTTGAGATGTTCAAGTTTAAAGAGATAAAATTCTTTGTTAGATTGTAGATTCAATAGAAAAGATGGTATCTACATTACTCAATCCAAGTATATCAAGGAGATACTAAAGAAGTTTGGAATGGAAGATTCTAGACCACTTGGAACACCTATTTATACTAGACATAAGCTTTCCAAAAATGATGATTCCAAAGAGGTAGATCATACCACATATAGATCAATGATTGGAAAACTACAATATGTAGTGCATACAAGGCTTGATATTGCATTACTAGTTGGTATGGTGGAAATATTCTTAGCATGTCATAAAGAAAATCATATGATGGCAATCAAGAGAATTATGAGGTATCTGAAGGGTACTGAAGACTATGGACTATGGTACAAGAAAGGAGGCAATTTGAATTTAAAAGCCTTTACAGATGTTGATTGGGTAGGAAGTGTTGATGACATGAGGAGCACTAGTGGTGGAGCATTCTTTCTTGGTAAAATCCTAGTGTCTTGGAAAATTAAGAAGCAAAATTGCATTTCTCAATCTATAGCAAAAGCAAAGTATGTTGTAGAAGTAATTAATTGTTCCAATGTTGTTTGGTTCAAGCAACTGTTAGCATCTGTGATAAAACTAGTGCAATTAATATATCAAAGAATCCTATGATGCATACCAAGACCAAGCACATTGTAATAAATTTTTATTTTTTTGAGAGAATTGGTACAAGATAAAGAGGTAAGATTGGAATATGTGAATACTAAACAACAAATTGTAGACAAATTCACTAAGTCGTTACCTAAGGATGTATTTTTGTATCTAAGAGGTAAGTTAGGGGTTATTCCCCTATCTAAAGCTCACTAAATGAAGTTTAGTGATGCATAAACTAGAGCATATTGAAGATCAGTCAGTTGATGTAGTATTGAAAAGGGTAGATTGCATATGAATTAGTAGATGAGGTACATTGATATTCATTAAATATTATCTTTGGCATAAGATGTCAAAGAGAGAGAGAGTTTGATGTCATATTCATAGATATTTTATAAAGAGGGAGAGTTTACTATCAAAAGAAGATGTTGAAGATAGATTTTGCTGATAGAAGGAGAAACTGAAGGCAGAGGGAGTTCACACTGGTAGAGGGAGTTCTCATGGATGAGAATCATAATGAAACTACAAATATTTTCCTTACTTTATTTTTCTTTGAAGTTTCATTGTATTATGACATGTTGTGTATCCATCAATGCCAAAGAGGGAGATTTTTGAAAAAAAATGGTTAATTGTGTATTGTCTTTGATGTTACACATAATGTCATATCTTTACCAGTCAGTATATGTCGATCTCACTCAAGCGATAGAGATAGTTTCCTATGTCTTTCGAGCATTCCAATGTTTTCCATGTTTAGAAGGTAGTAAAAACCAAGTTCACTTGGGTGTCAAAGAGAAGTTTGTAGAAGTTGAGTGTTAATCAAGCTCACTCAAGTAACAAGGGAAAGTTGGATGGAACTAGTGTTAATCAAGCTCACTCAGTTATCAAAGAAACTTTGTGAAGATGCAGTGTTAACCGAGTTCACTTGGTTAACATAGGAAAATAATTTTTAAGTTAGTGTCTACTAAGTAGGATCAGCTTGCGAAAGATTTTATTATTTTGGCATATTAAGGTCAATGGATTTATTTGTTGGTTCTAGCTAACTAATGAGATAAATATTAATTTATCTAAGTTGTATTCAAGTTGACTTGACAATGTGTATGATATAAATATAAGGTGATGTAGAAGCATCCAGTGGTGTAAGGGAAATCCTGTATCACCAAAAAATATGCTTAGATATAGTTTTTGTTTAATGTGTTTTCATTTCTAGATACCTATTTGGGTCAAATAAAGCTTCCAACTCTCATAGTTCCACTATTAGTTTTATAGGTTAGAGTTTTTAAGCACCTTGGGATGCATGTAAATGTAAAAAAATGTGTTATTTTGTAATCGAGCCAAAATTATGATAATTTAGAGGGTGTAAGTTGAAGGGATGATTATAATTGTAATTTAAAACACTCCAAAAAAAAATGTAGGTCAAAAGGCTTTATGGTTAGAAAGTTATCATAGTTTTAAATTTCTTGGAGACCTCCTAAGAGCTCTTCAAAGTTAGATTTAGGGCACTAAATGGCCTCGTACAAGACCAAAAAATGGGGGACAAGTGAAGCTATCCATAGGGATATAGAGAACTTTGAGAACTTTTTGGAAATGTAAATAGTTCATTAATCGGAGTCTCGATTCAAAAGTTATGCCTCCCAGAGGTTGGACTACCATTTTTAGATTCTTCTAATCTTACACTGACTTCTAACATGACTTCTAGAACCTTCTATTTTGGTAGTGGATGCCAACTAGCATATTCTAGAATGTATTCCTAACCCTAAAAGATTTGGGGCTTATTTAAGAACACTTTTGACATTGTAAAGGTAGTTCTTAGTGGAGTTAGAGAGAAGGTACTGTGCGAAGGATTTCTTTCTCTAGAATCATACTATTGTAAGCCCATAGAGAATTTTTCATTGATAATAATATTTCCCTTTTCCTATGTATTCATTCTAGTCTTTGGTTGTGTCTCCATCATAAGGTCAAGCTGAGGATTGAATGTGAGCAAGTGTATGGAAGAATACAAGATGCTAAGAGGAAGCAAATTAGAAGGATACGAAGAATATCCTTAAGGAGCTACAAAGATACATTAGATAAAAAATGATCAAGTATTCAAGTCAAAATTGATATATGTAATCAATAATTCAATTACATCAGAAATTAGGGCATCTCATTATTACTCTCTAACCATTGTATTAGTGATCTAAATCTCTTATAGAGTTGACTTAACAACTATTTGTAAATCCTCTAACAAGGTAGCATTTCTAGATTAAAGTGTCCAAAGACCTCTAGCAAGGCCACTCTTGACAAGGTGATTAAATCCTCTAATAGGGTCACACCTAACAGTGTGCTTTGTAACCTATAACAAGGTTGGCTCCTAATAGGGCTCACTTCAGAAGAGTGAAAATTAGTAACTAGTTGCAATTGGTGATTTTTCCCAAATTGGGTTTTCACGTTAAATCTTTGTGTCACTTGTATTCATGCTATTTATTTCATGTGTATAAAACTAAGCTAATTAAGGTTAATAACAAAAAATATCTTAATTTTTCCATGTTAAGAATTTGTCAAGTTATAGTTGTTATTTTTGTGGTTACTAAGTTACATCATATTATTAGTATTAATCAAGTTCCTATGTGTTTGTCGAGAAACAATATTTTCAATAGTGTTTATGTTTTGTGCTGACAACTAAGGGATCTAGAATTTATTTTAGTGGTAAGAACTTTTAGTGCTTACAAAGAGGGTTTCAAGGACCTAAGTTGAATATTAGGATGTCTTACAGAAGGGAGATCCTTAAGTTGAACAGAGATAACTTCAAGGCATTGAAGGAACTCATGAGACTACATTTGACAACCATTGGAGATTTAGGCCTAAAGTACATAGACACTAAATATGCAACACCTACTCCATAACTATGGTTTTTGAGGAAATTATAGAGAAAAAAAGTTATAACAATGTGTTTTGTAACCTTTAATAGGGTTGGCTCCTAAGGTCTCAATTTAGAAGATAGAAAATCAGTAACTAGTTTCAATTGGTGGGTCTTCCCAGATTGGGTTTCCACGTTAAATCTTGGTGTCACTTGTGTTCATGCTATTTCTTTCATGTGTATGAAAATAAGATAATTAAGGTTAATCACACAAAATATCTTAAAATTTTCATGTTAAGAATTTGTTGAGTTATTGTTTTTATTTTAGTGGTTACCAAGTTACAACACATTATCAGTATTAATTGAGTTCTTGTGTGTTTCCCAAGCAAAAATATTTTCAGTAGTATTTATGTTTTATGATGACATCTAAGGGATCTAGGATTTATTTTAGTGGTAACTAATTCGCCCCTCCCCTATTAGTTACTCCTCTTATATTTCCAACACTACATTCTCTACTTTGTTTCTTTTTATAAATTTAAAGGGTTGTTTAGTTTGTTTCTACATCTTGTCTAGCATTTTTGTGTAAACATATTTCCTATGGCCACCTCATGCCCTAAATTTCCCAAAGAGAAGAAACCTACCCCTTTGATGAGCTTTTTATCAGAGTTTGGAGATACTGATCTTGTGGATGAGGGCATTAAAAATGTAGTGGATAGACATACCTTGAAGTTATATCCTTCATAAAGCTAGTATTAGAATGTAAAGACAAATATGATGCATTCGAGAGGTGTATTCAGAGTTTGAATGGTGAAGTTTTGGTATATGTGAACTATGTTACCATAAGGGAGCCTTGAGAATTCCACCCAAAGAGGTATACCAAGATTAGATTATTAGTTTTTTGTATTCCCAATTCACCATGAACTCTAGAGATTATAATATATTATCTCTAAAAATTGGTTGTTGAAACCTAAGAAAGGTGGATCTAGTCTTTCGAGGCTCCTTACCCAAGAACACATAATACTAGAAATTAATGATGTGATGATTTTTGTGAACAGGGTGATGGAAAACCCACATGCCTTCTTGTGGGAGAATTTGATGTATTTCCCCATCCAAGATGTCCTTGCAAAAGAAAAATACATTTTTTGGGCTGAAATCATCACAAATAGCTTGCATGAAGACCTTTCTCAAGTCTCTAGAACTTTAGGATTTTATATATCATCTCATCTTTTTGATATTTTGGTTTGTTGAAGACAAAGGGAAAGTTTTCCCCATAAAATTTGGGTTGATAGTATGACCATTTATGATTTCTATCCCCTATTGTAGAGAAAAAGAAGTTTTGAAGATTTTTGTAGGGTCCAAGATACTTTCCTAGGTAGGTTGGTGTTTGAATTACAAGGAAAATAAAAGAAAATATTACTTGAAGAAGCCATGTTACTAGATAAAATTTATGGTAGCTATTTTATACAGCTCCCAAAATTCACCTATTTGAGGGTTGGAGGGTTTCAAGGGAATTTTTTGAAGTTACCTAGATATTGTTTGGATAAATACACCTTGATTGAGGTATGTTGGCAAGTCATTGAGGTTGATAAGAATTGCAAGGTCAAAAAGGGTTCAAGTTATGTTTTCCCTATTGAACTTGGTCATTACCATTTCAAAAGTATTCAAGATTCGCTTAGCCTTAAAGAAGAACTAAAAGCCGTGAATTTATAACCATACTCTTCTCAACCCAATTTTTATAGCAAGAGGTTTTCTAGTTCTTAATTTTAATCATGCACTTGAATTGGTCATGTTGGCTCCTGATATAATAGTTTTGAAAACAACCAAGAAACTAGACCAATGCATCTAAGGTTAGAAAATTTCTATGATGGATACACTTGACTACAATCTTGGGCCTTCTATAAGGCATAACTCCTTCTTCACTCCAAGCTCTACCAGACCTAGGTGGGTTAACCATCGGGTTTGAAGATATGGTACCAATGCAATTTAACATAAATCTAAACCTAACATTAGCAGATTAAAAACCCCTTTTATCTTCTAACACTTATGCAATGACATACGAATGAAATATCTATAGATCATAACCTATGAGCCCATAAGCTAAGTGAGGGTTAATCCTTTTCAGCCCACTAGAAAACATGAAAAATTGAATTGATTTTGATTTAAAAAGTTGAATTCAACAAAACCCCTAATATGCAATAGCATGAACTAGTGATCTTGAAAATGATCAGTGCCTTATCTATTGGAAAATTCCATGAATTAATCACATACATATAGATACCTGGTACTTATTCATATATTCAGATATATAATGTATCCATTCACCTTGTAAATAGACATCCATGTTCAATCTAAACCTCATTCTTACATGATATACTTCTTAATAAAATTGCAACCCTGCTGATTCCTTGAAGCTTTTACATAACCCCTTGAGTTACAAGCAACAATGAAACAACATATAGTCTTAAGGAATTGCAACTATTGTAGACACCTAAAAACCTTTAAAAAATAAAGTATTTTTATTTTCTGAAAAAGTCCTGATGACATCATCATTTATTAATTAATTTATTTATTTTTATGCCATTAAATCCCTTTATCTTAATTAAAAATATTTAATTAAGGAATCCCTCCCAAAAATGTTTAAATCTTATTTAAACATTATTTCTTTATTTATTAATTATTTAATTAATAAATTGACCAAAAACCCAAAATAAATAAAAAATTTATTTTTTGCCCAAAACTTGGCCAATTTCCTTAAGACCACTAACCTCTTCCAAAATCTTCTAATCCTTCTTTAATTTTAATTAAAGGCTAATCCCATCATTTCCTACCCCTAATCCCAACTCAAAATATTTAATTAAGATTAAATATTAATCCTCATGTTTATTAAAAAAGTTTTAATAAATATCTCCTCAACCCAAACTCTTGAAATAAATAAAACTTTATTTATTTCCTAAAAATATAATTTATCCTCATCCTAAGAAGTTCTAAACTCTTCTAGAAAGTCTTCATCCTCATCCTAGGAAATTCTAGACTATTCTAGAAAGTCTTTATCCTCATCCAAAGTCTAGACTCTTCTAGAAGATGTCTTTAAACCTAATCCTAATCACCTCCTAACCTTGTCACATTCCTTAAAAATGAGTTAAGACTTACTAACCCAAGCCAAAGTTAACAAATATCTCCTCCTTCACCCACCCTCATTAATTGCAATCTACTTGCCATCCACTTGCCTAGTCCTAAGCCATCTCTAACCCTTCCTCTAATCATTTTTACAACCCTAAGAAAGCTTAAAACCTCCCTAAACCCTCAAATTTTAATTTCATGGTATCTCTCACAAATATCTTCAACCACAAAACTTTATAAAGCCCATAAAGTCATAAATGTTCTTACAAAGCACTTATGAAGGGTCTTTATGAAGATTTTATCCCTTGAGCCTCCTTTGTTGACTCATCCTTCCCCTTTCCTCGATCCTCTCACCATGTGACATGTGTCACTTCTTGATTGGTTGTAAGGAAGCACAATCCATGTGCTCTCCTCTCATGCAATTTAAGCCCTCCATGAGCTTTTTCCCATCCTTGCATCTTAGCCCTCAATCCATCAAGCCTCTTGCCTATAAATTGGATCCTTCCCCTTTGCAAAATAACACAATCCATGAAGTAAAGTCATAATGCCATTTTGAGAAGCCATTTTACATCAAAACCATACACTCACACCCAAATTCCAATTCCATTTGAAGCCCTTTTTGAAGCATAAGCTTGAGCATACATTCTATCTATTTAGACAAAGCTACTCAACAAGAGAGCTTCTCATTGAGAGAGCCCATTAATGGCTCATATTCTCAATTGAGAGTTCATCTTAGTCTATCTTGAAGTTTATGAATTTTGTTTAGTTTTTAGAAGCTTTATTTAAATTTGGTCTCTATTAGCATACTAAAATTTCTCATATACATTTTGGCATGCCCGGTGGGACCCCGCATGGGTCATCTTCATTAGCTTTTTTAGTCAAATTTTGTATGTCATTTGCTGATTTTGGCTAATTTTTCTTGTTTTTGTGCTTGGCAGGATTGTATAAATTGGTTTTGTAGGTCCACATGAGCATGAAGAAGACAAAGGAACTCATAGTCTATCTCATAGTATTTGCAGATTTTTCAAGCTTATAGGTGGACAAAGCACTTGGAATTCTTCTTCCTCTTCTTGTCTATATTCTTCTTATTCCATCTACTTCTTCTTCTTCTTCTTGTGGGAGATCTTGGCCATTTTTTTTTTAAGGAAGCAAAATCATACACACTTCTTTTTAGTGCTTAAAATGAACCCCCAAATCATACTTAAATCCATTAAAAAATTAAAAATTTGCAAAAAAGAAAAAATCTTTTAACAAGTGAAACTAAACCAATCTAATCATTTGCATCCTTGCAACATCAAGGTTTTAGATGCATTCATGCAAAGTTAGGAACACTTCATTTTTGGAAATTTAAAAAGAACTTCAAGTTTCCATTTCAAAAGGTTCAAAATCAACACTAAGTGCACACTAAAATCTAAATCAAACTCAAAGCATCAATCAAGGATAAAATGAACCTCATTTGCAAATATGATAAAGTTCTTTTAAAAATCTCATGAAAACTAAGAGTCCTAAATGGTTGCCAAAATTGTCCTAAAAAGCTTTGTTATTTGTTCCAAACTAATTTCTTGTTGCAAAATCTTGAATGTTTCTTAGGTTTTTTATGCATCAAAACAATCTAGGAATATCATTTTTGGGCTTAAAACATGCAGACTAGAACACAAAATCTTGAATGAAAAGCAAAGTCCAAAGAGTCATTTTCACTTTTGAGTCCAAATACAATCTTGAATGATCTAAGGTTAAAACAAAGCACTTCAAAGTTCTTAAAACAACACACAAAATCTCAATCTTGAATGCTCAAAGGAAAAAACTTGAATGCTTAATCACTTGTCTTTGAATGCATGTTGCTAAAATCACTCTTGAGTGCCATGGATTAAAATCAAAGTTTATTTTTTTATGAATGCATGATTAAAACAACAAATCCAATCTTGAATGCCATAGATCAAATAATCATCTTTTGGAGCATAAAAAGAATCTACATTTTTGTAATATTTTAAGTTATAAAAACAAATAAAAATGCTTTGAGTGAGTTTGTCATTGGACTCACCCTCTTTAATCACCCATCAATTTAACCATTGGTTTCAATCTTAGTGCCATCTATGTGGATGGGTCCACCTAAGAGGGTGTTAAGTGCTCCACGCAAATCAAACTCCACTCACTTGGGTTTTTAGTGGTTTTTCTAAGTTAAAAAATTTCTTGAATGCGCATTAATCTCGCTCACACTTCATTTGGGCATAAAAATTGGACAAATCTTGACGTGGAGGGCCTCCGGGTGCGCGCTTGAAATTGAACCTCACACACTTTTTTTTTGGGCTTAAAACAAACTCACACTCAATCTTGAATGCCTTAAATAAAATTAATCGATACTTGACGTGGAGGGCCTTCGGGCGCGTGAGTTTACTTTTGTTGATCCTAACTCTTCATATTGTTTGCATTCTTCGATTGATTTACTTTTGTTGGTGCTTCAAGTTGGAATTGAACATTGTCTCTTAAACATGAGTGCTTGCAAAGTCTAGATTAGCACACATAAGAGTCATTTGGTAAAAGAAAAAGCATTTTTTTTAGCCCAAGATCATCCAAGTCTTCTCTCCCCTTATTGTCTTTTGAGGCCATCTTGGGTGCATAAGATTAGGATCCAAAATCTTGTCTTAGCTTTTTAGGAGGCCTGCTTAGGGATTTCATAACCCCTTGGGACGACCTCAACTCCAGCGTTCCAACGGAGTATAAAGATGGGGAGGTGAATCCAAAGACACCTCTCTTGGGATCAAAATTTTGTCACTCGGGCTAAGCCTCAAGGAACTTTATACCCTTGAGAAGTGAAAGAGGAGAAGTGGGTTACCGCTCCTCTCGGCTGTGTGACATATTTTTGGTTTCATCTATAGATTTGGGCCTCACGTACCTTGTGTATATCAAGGACTCCCTAGCTAAACCAAATTTCATCCTTGTAGAAAGCTTCCTAAGATGTTGGTGTGTTTGACGTGCTTGCTCAAAACTTTTGTTTGCTTGTTTGTTCATAGCTTTTGAATGAATGTTTGCCAATTTTGGTTGAAATCCAAGAAAAGTAGAAATCTCCCAACTCAAGGCATACTTACCGTAGTAACTACCTTATTAGAAAATCATCCAAGCTCCCCCGATGCAATCGAATCTATCTAGTTCTTTGCCTTAGAACAATCCCAAATCCAAAGTCTATCCAAATCATCCCCCCAGCCAGCTAGCAACCCAATCCAAAATCACCCAAGCCTTTAAAGAGTTGTTGTCACTTTGCTAGATTTTGCTATCCAATCAATCCTACCAATCAACCAATCTCACCAAGGTTATCCCTTTGACAGAGCATTGTCTAGGGTAATCCAACTTTGTCACTTGCATCCCTCATCACCTTGAGCTAAAGGTTGAGATCCACAAGTGATCAATCTCGTGTCATGCCCATAGGATCATTAGTCTATTCTTAGGTTGACATAATCTCCATCAATCCAATGCATAGGAAAGCAAAACTCTCACTTTTTGATAGAATGCCCTTGAAGTCTTCCATCCACAGGAAAGCCAAAAATCTCCAGCCAATCCTCCTTAGGTCTGTCATATAGCTTTGACTCTCCCTAGGAAATCTTTCGTCAGCCAATCCAAAATCTGTGCTTAATCCAAATCCAACCATGAGATTCCGTGTTCATCCATATGCAAGACCCCATCCCCATCAAACTCATCATCAAAGCATGAAGTACCAATCCTATCATGATGTGTTTGGTCGCATTGTCCTTGCTCTTGCCACCTCCTACTCCAATGATGATGAAAATATTGTTGACTATGACGGGTATATTGAAAGCCTTAGAAACATTCCCCCAAGCATCCCCCAAAATCCAAGAGTTATTCCAAACTATCTAGTCATGCCATCCGATATTCCAGCTTCCCCTTCATCACCCCATCAACCAAGCTTCCAATCTTCCACCCCCATCACACTAGCTATTCCTGTCAATCCACCTCCACCTTCGACACATGAGTCTCCAAGGAATCTCCTAGAGGAAATACAAGAAAAGTTTCCTCCAACAGTCGATAAGCCATGTCATCTAATCCAACCATGTGAAGTATTCAGTGATGAAGCTTCCCCATCTATAATATCACCTCCATCTCCCATAGCTATCATCCCCATACCATCCATCAAATTGCTTAAAATCCTTCCACTTACCGCAAGCATAAAAATCCCACCACCTATCAAATCCCTCCAAATCCTATCCACATCACCTCCCAACATTTCCCAAATCTCTCGTAATGACCCTTATGCATCCATCTTCTACTCACCCATCTCCACTACTGAACCTCCCATCTATCCATCCGCTGCCTTTAAAGAATCCATCCCTTCACCTCCTATCGCACCATCCACTCCAAACCAATCCTATCAAGATCCTGCCCAAAAGCATGTTGACATCCCCCAAAGCATAAATGAAGATATCATCATACCATGTCTTCCATCCATAGTGGATTCACCATCTCCTCCATCTCCAAAACCTCAAGCCATATCTCCACTACAAGATATCTTCTCATCCCACCAGCTACATCAAGATCCTATCCTTCCATCTCCTCCGCTCCATGCTTCCATCTTACCACCTATCCAAGCTATACCACCATCTATAATCTACCCTCTTGGTTCACTTACATTCATCCACGGTGGCCCTCTCTCAGTAGAAGAATTAAGAACAATATCTCCCCATTGCAATACACCTAATAAATCACTTCTACCATTTTCTGCAAGCAAAAAGTTTCCTCAGCTTGTTCAAATGCTCAATCGATGGCATTATCAAGGTCAAGGTTTAGGACCACAAGAGCAAGGAATCAGAGAGCCTATTATTGCACAAAAAAATCTAGGATTTCATGGTCTTGGATATGTATGCAAAGGCTCACCATCTAAAGGTGTTGGTACACCACACCCCCAAACCAAGCCTATCTCCAAGCCCACCATGCCAGCCTCCCATCACTCCTTCAATAAATCTTATGTCATCCCCCCTCCACCATCTTTGCAACCCAAAACAACCTACCATATCCCCCCTTCATCCGCTAAATCCATTTTGGGTCCCTATGTCCCAAAATCTACCATCCTCCATCCTCCTATTAGCCATCATAAAAATCCTATTCCATCCATTCCTATGCAAGATCAACAAAGGTACATATCAGGGCACATCATCCATCATCATCCCCCTACATGCTCTTTCATATCCTCTCCATCTCACAAAGCTTCTCTTAACCATCTTCCCAAAGCTTACCACAACAATGTAAATGCCAACTTCAAAATGCATAAAGCTAAAAATCCACATTCTAGGCAATCATATGTCTATTCTAAAAGACATACTCCAAAAAGGTAAAATCAAATCAAAGAATGCAAAACAATGCAAAACCCTATGAAAAGAAAATCCAAAACCATGTGGATCCCCAAGAAAAAAGTTGAAACCCAATGCATAATGGAATCCACCATTGCTAATCCCCCATCTAGTGACTCATGTCCCCCATCTCCTAACTCCATCTTGGGTGCCTATATCCCCAAGCACACTTCCAAAAATCCTCCATCACGCCCGCATCTACCATCTATCCCCCATATGCTCTTTTCACACCCATTCCAACATGTGCCAATATTGCTCTTGCAAGCATCCCCATCTCATGCTCCTTTCCAGCATTTTCATCCCTCCATCTCCTACCATCAATCCCATCTAATCTGATCTATTGCATAAATCACACATCCGGTATACCAACAGCTAGCAACAAAATTGAACATTCCAACAGCCAGTGAAAAATCCCAAAAAAGCCAAAATAGCTTAAGAAAGCCAAAATCATTCCAGCTAAGTCCAAAGTCAAAAAAGAAAATAAAAATAAAGTGTCCATTGGTGAAAACTTGGCAATTCAAGCGCCTTGGACAAGTACCATGATGAAAACTTGGCAAACAAGCGTCATGCGTAATCCCACCATCCCCAGCTTACCCTATCACCCTCATGCTTTTGGTCATCTCTTAACATCCAACTCCATCTTCCAATCTATCCACCTATCCTCCATCCTCCATCTTCCATCTCACACCATCCACTAATCTTATGTAGCTTCAGCCAATCATCTTAGCTATCATCCATCTCCCTAGCCCCTTCAGCTTTTTCCATCCTAGTTTCAATCCTATCACATCCATCATAAGACCTCCTTCCGCATGTTATCTTCTGATTGGGGGCACTATATTCCTTGGAGATCTTGTCTTGTCCATCCTCCCTTGTCATTGGTATCTAGCTCTAGGCTATCCTCATGCAAACCCAATGTCATCTCTTTATATCCATCATAATCCTAGCTATCTACCATCCTATCTAGCCATCTCATCCTGCTCCTCTAGCTATCCTTGGTCACAAAATCTCTCATCATCATTGGATGCATCCTGCCAAATCCATATCTTTCGCTATCACCCCATCCATAGCTTCTTCCTCTTGCACCAAATTGAGCCATCCTGCTATCCTCTCATCTTGAGCTTTTTATCCATCTGTATCATCCCTATCATTGGTCCATTAGCTTGTACCATTTCTTGATTAGCTCGCTTGTAAATATCTTGGTTTGTCAGCTTGTACATCCTCTTTAGCTTACTACCATTGCATCTATCCAACGTTCATGTCAGTTCGTCCTTGATCAGCATCTTGCACCCATCGCACATCTTGGTTAGCTATTCTAATGCATCCTTTAGCTAGATTTCCTATCACCAAAGTGTTATCTTTCTTAGTTCAGCTTTCCAGATGCATTACTCATCCAAATCCACCAGATTAGGTGCTCTCCGATAGGTCCTTGCAGGATATAGCTTTCCTCATGTCTGACCTTGGTCCGTTAGTACCTCGTCCTACCCATCTTGTTGGCAAACGGTTCTCTTTTGGATTTTCACTTTCTTTTGATTTGGGATCTTCCCTTTTGGGTCTTGAAATATCTTTTCCAAGCAATCTCGTTTTTCCCTCCTCAAGGTTGCCACGATCATCCATATCATGGTATACTATGAATGGGGCAATCAAAGCGTAAGGTCTTGATCATGTCTTTTGCTTGTTTTCTTTTTTGCTTTTGGGTTACCTAGTGTCGTTTCCACACTGCTTCCTCTGGGATTCATGTATGATACTGGGGCAATCCTTGCATGTTTGTTTTGATTCTATAGCAAATCTAGTGCTCAACTACATGGTGGTACTTCTCTTTGAAGTATCCCCCCCGCTCAAAAAGCTTCAATGGTTTTCCTTCATCTCCATTATCCCCCATCCATATCTGGCATCCGTCTCTCCTACCCCAGCTTGTGCATCAGTATCTCTTTGAATCACTCCTCACATTTAGCTTTAGGGATCCACAATCCTAGTCCTAGGGATCTCCAAAACCCATCTTCTGCCAATCTGACTCTTTCAAATCCTATTGCATCAGCTTTTTTAATCCCCTCATCCATCTGCCCATCCTGGATTCCTTTTATAGCACTCCGCTCCTTCATCCTCTGCAATCCCTGAGATCTTAAGCTTGCTTCTTCTTGTGCCTCTGATTCTCCCTTTATCATTCTCCCGTAGTGAGAGTTTGAGCTAACCAAACCTCTTCTCTTAAGAAAATCTGAGTCTTCTTGCTCATCTCGAATTCTTGTACTTTTCAAGAAGTCGTCGAGCCTCACTTTCTCTCCCCACTACCTTCTTGAGGGGGCATCTCACAGTCCATTCTCTCCTCTTCTGCTCTAGCCTTGGGCATCTTATTTTCTTATCTTTGATGCCATGCCACTTGCGGCATCACATCAAAGAGGGGCAAAATGTAGACACCTAAAAACTTTTAGAAAATAAAGTATTTTTATTTTCTGAAAAAGTCCTCATGACATCATCATTAATTAATTAATTAATTATTTAATTAAATTTTTTTTTTTATGCCATTAAATCCCTTTATCTTAATTAAAAATATTTAATTAAGGAATCCCTCCCAAAAATGTTTGAATCTTATTTAAACATTATTTCCTTATTTATTAATTATTTAATTAATAAATTGACCAAAAACCCAAAATAAATAAAAAATTTATTTTTTGCCCAAAACTTGGCCAATTTCCTTAAGACCACTAACCTCTTCCAAAATCTTCTAATCCTTCTTTAATTTTAATTAAAGGGTAATCCCATCATTTCCTAGCCCTAATCCCAACTCAAAATATTTAATTAAGATTAAATATTAATCCTCATGTTTATTAAAAAAGTTTTAATAAATATCTCCTCAACCCAAACCCTTGAAATAAATAAAACTTTATTTATTTCCTAAAAATCTAATTTATCCTCATCCTAAGAAGTTCTAGACTCTTCTAGAAAGTCTTCATCCTCATCCTAGAAAATTCTAGACTATTCTAGAAAGTCTTTATCCTCATCCAAAGTCTAGACTCTTCTAGAAGATGTCTTTAAACCTAATCCTAATCCCCTCCTAACCTTGTCACATTCCTTAAAAATGGGTTAAGACTTACTAACCCAAGCCAAAGTTAACAAATATCTCCTCCTTCACCCACCCTCATTAATTGCAATCCACTTGTCATCCACTTGCCTAGTCCTAAGCCATCTCTAACCCTTCCTCTAATCATTTTTACAACCCTAAGAAAGCTTAAAACCTCCCTAAACCCTCAAATTTGAATTTCATGGTATCTCTCACAAATATCTTCAACCACAAAACTTTATAAAGCCCACAAAGTCATAAATGTTCTTACAAAGCACTTATGAAGGTTCTTTATGAAGATTTTATCCCTTGAGCCTCCTTTGTTGAATCATACTTCCCCTTTCCTCCATCCTCTCACCATGTGACATGTGTCACTCCTTGATTGGTTGTAAGGAAGCACAATCCATGTGCTCTCCTCTCATGCAATCTAAGCCCTCCATGAGCTTTTTCCCATCCTTGCATCTTAGCCCTCAATCCATCAAGCCTCTTTCCTATAAATTGGATTCTTCCCCTCTGCAAAATAACACAATCCATGAAGTAAAGTCATAATGCCATTTTGAGAAGCCATTTTACATCAAAACCATACACTCACACCCAAATTCCAACTCCATTTGAAGCCCTTTTTGAAGCATAAGCTTGAGCATACATCCTATCTATTTAGACAAAGCTACTCAACAAGAGAGCTTCTCATTGAGAGAGCCCATTAATGGCTCATATTCTCAATTGAGAGTTCATCTTAGTCTATCTTGAAGTTTATGAATTTTGTTTAGTTTGTAGAAGCTTTATTTAAATTTGGTTTCTATTAGCATACTAACATTGCTCATATACAACTATGACCTAGGATTTTTGTTCAAAGATCATAAAACATTGAAGATTACTAAGATAGGAGATGAGAATTAGAATGAAACTAATGAAATTCTTGCTCCTTTGTATTAATTTCCTTGAAATAATACATTCAAATGCATGGAATCAAAACATGAAAACACCTAACATATCAAAACTAGCTGTATTATCTTTCATATTTTTGTTCATACAAGAGAAATTGCTGAAAAATATTTGGTATCACAGTATGGGAACACATCAAAACTAGATCCAAAACATGGTATCATAGTAGTGATTTGTTTTTCTTCAAAGATTGGAACCAACCTTACAATGAGGAAAAGAAAAGAAGATATAGGAGAAGAGTTAATTCCTCGGTCTAATCAAAACATGACATTTGTCCACTCAAGAGGTTAAAAACATCTCTTTAATCTCTCCCCTCAACTAGTGAATCAAATCTTCATCATTTGGCCTCCCAAATGCAAAATATCTCAAATATTTGATGAGAAGAATAACTATTTTTGATCCCTAATTTGAACTCACAACAACAACAAAAATCGGTTAAAATATGAACTCTAGAAGCATGCAAACTTTTCTAGAATTCGTTTTAGCATCAACAGACTCTAATATATGTTCCCCAACTGATTTTGATACTCCATAATGAATTCTGCCCCTTTTACTAACAATGCCCTGAAAATTACAAATCTTCTTATAAACTAAACTGGTGGATTGTTGTGCAAAATTTGACCTCAAATCTGGAAAATTCATCTTCTCCTAGTTCCAATAGTATATTATAGTGCCTATTTTAGACAAAAAATACCCCCCTAGTAGTACTTTGAAAAACAAGCCCATGGACTAAGAACAGAACATTAAAATGAAAATTTTTTAAATTTATATAGTTAAAACTATATAAAAACCTTTAAATATTCAAATCATTTATTTGAAATTATCAAGCATTGAAATCTTTGAATTTCATTTTATTTTCAATCCTCCTTATCCCTTCATTCTTGTGACACCACATGTCAATGCTCTATTGGCCATCAAAATTTGAAATATCTTTTATTAACATATTAATTCTTGCTCCAAATATCACCTTTAATCATTTAAATGATCTTACTATTAGCTTCCTCGTATCATCATGAACCTTTAGAATTTTCTTTACATGCATACATTGGGTGATATATTAATTATTTTATTAATATTTCCCAATCCTTTATGTGCATACGCTGGGTGATATATTAATAATTTTATAAATATTTTTCAATCCTTCTCTAGTATCACCAGAGGTCTTTTAAATCTTGCTTCCTGACCATATGCTCAAAGCTCCTCATTAGGCTCTCATGGCCTACAACTTATATTAATATTTATTAACATATCAAACCTCTCTCCCATAAGGTTAGGACCCTAGTTAGGACCCCTTCATACCTTCATTTATGCTCATATGCTTTGTTTTTTTCCTTTAGGAACATGAGGCTTTGAAAATGGCTTGACGTGCTTATGCTATGCATAAGAGCATAAAGCCTTTTCACTCCACCTTGTGCTCTCACACCATGCTACCATGTGTCCCCCATGAGCACATATTTCATTCATTCAAAATTTATCTAATTTGCATGCTGACCATGGGCAAACCCTGCACATAGGGCTATGGCTTAGAAAATTTGGATGTCTTTAGACACTCTACATATTGTATGGAATTACATTTACAAAACAAAAGTTTCTTCCACATGAGCTATGTGGGAGTAAGGTCTTGCACCTTTGCTCTAAGGACAGCACTTAAATTTTCCCTTTAACCTCACAGGTCTACGTGGGCACTCTATTTTCCAAGCCTCTCTCTGTAGCAAGCTATTCCATCATATGTGGGCATGATCTTCCTAATTGGATGTGTGGGTCTTTATTCTTCAATCACTATGGGTGATCTTCTTAATGTTGGCTGGCTTCTCTCTTATAAAATGCGTGGAGGTTTGCATATTTCATCTTTGCATGGGTTTCTTCATTCTGGCCTTGTCTTCATAATGCATGTTCTACTCTTGAGTGGCTACTGGATGTTTTCCCTTTACTCCAACATGGACTGGTGGTCTCTTTTCCCATGCCACTTTTCTTGCCTATAGATTCAATTTGATCTATGATTTCTTACTGTAAAATAGCACTCCTAACTACACTTTCTTATACTGTTGGATGTTTTCCCCTTTGTGGACATCTTTTACAAACTACCCCTACTATGCGTGTAGCTTTCTTTTGTTATACATTTACTGTCGACTGGGATGTCTTTAATCAACTTCCTCCCTATGTTCCCCTTGCTACAAATATCCTTCATGCCATGGCTTTGGGTTTCCTTATGGCATGGCCTCTTCCTACCCCTATCTTCTCAAATGCTGCCCCTATTCTTTCTTATGCATGGCACTTATTCTTCTTGACTGCTTTCTTGAGAAAGTTGTGGACTTTGCACTTAGATGGCATCTTCATCTATTTCTTTACATTGTCGTGCCTCTTTTCATCTTAGAACTCCTTGCCTTTAATGGCTCCATATGCATAGTAGATCCATTTTAGATTGTTTTCTACTTTTTGTGATTCATAGGTATTTTCTATCATCTTAAATGCCATTCACTATAGAGATAGTTGGCCCACAATCATCTAATCTTTTCCATCTACATATGCTATCATTCCTAGACTTTTTCAATTCATAATATTAGATGCATTTATTTTAGTTGTCACCATTATTCTACATTAGAGATTAACTTTAATGTCCTACATGTATTTACCCATCCACACTAAATTTGAATGTTGTCATATTGCTACCTACTTCAAGATTTTTTGCTCCATGTTTCAATCTCGACAACTTTTGCATGACAGTCCTCAACCTCTCTCCTTCAATCCCTTTTCTGGCTTCAAGAACTTCAAGATTAGTGTAGAGGCCAACCAACTAGCAATGATTATCTATGCTAAAAAATTTATACTACAAGTCCAATTTCTTTAGGACAGAGACTCTTGGAAGTATAGCAGGCAACTCAACCTCATCCATAAAGGTCAATCCCAGCAATGAGGTCAACTTCAAAGGAAAGACTATTGTTTGAAACACATCATGTTCTTGACCATTTTCGAAATAGCCACCACCAAACTCTTCTAATGCAATTTCTTTCTTTAGAACATTTTTTAATTCCAGCAAATCACATTCACTGACCTTCAATGAATTAAAGATGGACAATTTGTTACTATTAGCTCAAGGACACTGATATTGATCTCTTCCAGTCCAATCACATAGAAGTTCAAAACTTCAAAAGAGGAATCATTAAGGTCAAGTTCATGTAGCCAATCCCCACTTTCCTTGTTAATTTTACTTTTTAATAAATCAATATCACTTTAAAACTCATGGCACCTTCAAGATCTAGGGACATTTTATTAATTTGAATGGAATCATTTGAGCCCTAAATGGGTCCAGCTAATTTTTTTTTGTTTTCGAACAACTGGATCCTCAAATTGATCTACTAAGATGTTCAAACTGATTGAAATCAAAAGAGGGCATTGAATTATCCTTAAAAGCTCATTTTTACCCTTTACTGCCAACTGTCGACTTTGTGCTAGGAGGTCTGTTGACTAGCCTTAAAAACTAATCCAAACCTTTGACAAGGTTTTAAAATAAAACACACTAATTCTTTGTTCCACACACTTTTACCCTGTTGAATCTCATCTCATGATGAATTTAGGGTCAAAAGATACTGACTGTCAAAGTTGATTTCTTAGAACTGCCTACACTTAAACATGTTAGAAAATAATCAATCACGTTCAGATTTGGCTATGAAAACTGGGTAAATGGACACTTGGGAGAATGAAAACTAGGGTGTTGGTTCACACAAGGAGATTATAAATCTATGATTGGGAATCATGATGAATAATTGGGTGCAAATGACAAGTGGTCAAACTGGGCTACTCAGAATTTGTAAACTGGAAACATTGATAGAAAACATTTTTTGTGAATGGAATTGACCTAGAAAAGTGTGCAAATGGATTCATCATGACTTGAAAATTGGCACACTTAGAGTATTTTAAGAGGGAAACACAATGGTACAATCCATTTAATCTCACCTATCATGAATATCAAGATATAACATCACAAATAGGGGTTCTAACAGATCTACAAATGCTGACACCAGTAAAAAGATAGAAATTGCATTTAAAATTGATCAAACAGATTCGTCAAGACTTGAAAATTAAAACATAACAAGTATTTGATCTCTAAAATGAAATGCAAAAGTAATTTCACCATTTTTATCAATTGGTCAAAAGTTATAACTCATCAAATAGGGCTTCCTAGAATTTATAACTAATTGCAAATGCATGAAAATAGTAAACTACCAACTTTGAGGGATTCAAAACCTAGTCAAACAGACTTGAAATGACTCAAAATTTGAAACACAGGCTCTAAAGCATGGAAACTAGATATCTCCAAAGTGGTGAGTCATGAAACATTACTGGGTGCAAGATATTCATGTACAAACATGCCCTCCTGTCACTATTTGACACTTAGGTGAAAATGCAAATTTGATAATTGCTCAAAACAAGACTACCCGAAATGACTCAAAATGTCAATTTAACTTCATGGAACACATGGAAATAGTGAATGGAAGGTGTTAGAAAAATTAAACACCTTTTATGCTTCAAATAGGAAGTCAGGTACATAGGCATCAAAAATCATTTAAAGGGCTTGAAGTGATTCAAAATTTGAAATAGATGCTCAAAATGGGAACACAATTTGGAGTACCAACAGGTCATAAACCCCATGTGGAGGATTATTGAGTGGATTATGAGGATGATCTAGAAATGAGGAAGAGGTTGTGGTGCTAGTTCATAATCAAATAGGTTCTTCAGTTCAAGCTCCCACTGAAAGTTTCAAGAATTGAAGAAGCAAAAAATGAAGAGGTCTTAGACTTTGCGTTTATAGAAAATGTTGAGGTTCTCCCTATTCCTATATTGGATTTGAATAATCCAAAAGAGGAAGATCTCCATGCTATTACTCTCCCCATAATTGACATAACTAAAGCTGGGTTGAAGATAAAAATGCAACTAAAGCTAAAAGAAACAAAGTATTCCCCATAAATGACCTCAACTAGTTCTAGTTTAGTGATATGATCCTCTAGTACTGGCAAGGTTTCACCCTACTCTCCTATAGGTGAACATGTATTGGAACAAGAAATTGAACCCCAAGCAAAGGAACCAGTTCAAGTTTAGACTCAGGCACTTGGGAGGGTTGCCCACTCTCATAATGAGAAAGAGAAGAAGAGTAAGAAAGTTGTAGTAATTCTAGACAAAGATCCCAATGAAGGAGTACCAATTACATAATCCAATACCAATATTCATGTGAATGTGATAGACCAAATGGATCACACAAAAAAAGGCATATGATGGAGTCAACACCACTTATATAAGTGCTCTAGTCATTGGGACCCATGTAGGACCTCAAAGCTCTCAATCCCAAGGTAATGTTTCCACTCCCAATCAGTTTGATCTTTGAGTCATGTTGGATAATAGATTGTCGTTTTCTTGAAAATTGTCTTAGCCTTGACTCTTTTCCCAAAACCAAAGGAATAAATTGATACCAATAGAATGGGTCTAGGTAGGTGCTCTATCAGAGACCCCTAAATTTTAAGGGTAAAACTCCCCTCTAAAATTATTTTCAATCTATTCTAGTCCTAAAACTAACTTAAAGGCATACTCTTAACCAATTCACAATTTAAATCTCAAACAAACTAATAGGCTTTTCTTGGTAGTAAGATGACAATGAAAGAATCAAAGTGATAATCAGTCACGACAATTTCTTACCCCAATAAGCTATCAAGACTTAGCTGATTCCTAGCCCTTTCATCAATCAAACCTCTCTTTATAACTTTGAGTCTCACTTAGTAGTCCCAACTATCATAGGAAGATTGCACAAAAAAATATCAATCCTATTTACTTCATTAAAAGTTACATTTATAAGCCCCCCTTTAGGGTTCTTGGCCAATTATATATTCAATTATTGCATTGTCAATGCACTTGAATCACATGATAGATCATAGTCATCAATTACAATTCCAAATTTCAAAGATAGAGGGATGAAGACTATCAAATTTCCATTTGTAGGTACTAATAATCATTTTATAACATCCCAAGCATATTGTTTTAACATCTTGATGTTCCTATAGACACCTAACATCTACCTGAATACCTTTGGTGCCATTTCTACATAATACCTTTGGTGCCATTTCTATGTTTTTATATTCCAATGGCTACCTAATCTTTAAATTCTAAGCATTGATCTAACTCATATTAAATCAATGGTTGAGATTAAAATATCTTGTTTTAACTGACCCACACATTTCCTTTTCTCTTATGAAGAATGGATAGTCAAGATTTAATCTTTAGATGTAATGACCGCCATTAATATTCTCATATTTGCATTAAAGAAATTGACAATGTTGCCTATCCATGGCTTTTAACTTTTGAGAATCTAGACATACTGAGAAAATGGGAGTTGTACAATTTGCACACCCTTTTAAAGCCTTTTATTTCCTTTCAATCTAGGTCCACCCTCCAGTTAGATGCTTCATGGATGACAAATGACACTCCTTGATATGTATGAATTATCTAACTAGGGCAACACCAGCTACATGGAATGTTCAAAGTATATGATAAATTTTACTTTCCATCCACAATAATTTATTCTCCATCATTGATTTTCCCCCAATCAATGATTATGATCATATG
Source organism: Cupressus sempervirens (assembly GCA_028749045.1). Taxonomy (NCBI): domain Eukaryota; kingdom Viridiplantae; phylum Streptophyta; class Pinopsida; order Cupressales; family Cupressaceae; genus Cupressus; species Cupressus sempervirens. Next base: position 815,668,952 of record CM053790.1, read on the forward strand.
GTCTTCTTTTATACTACTTCATAAATCAATGCCTCCTATGGCCCCACAGGAAATAAATATTGCACATCTTGACTTTATAGGAGAACAAGGACCATAGGATTAGATCTCATTTTAACTTTATTTCTAATGCATATGTGTCCCTTTGCTAATGTGGTGCTTCATTACTGGTTCCAACTCCATCTGACTACATGTTGACTAGATGCATTTCTCATTGTTGATCTTAGAAAATGAATGGTGATTATATCCTCTAATCATTTTAATTTTTCACCCAAAATGGATTTGAGTGTGGACAAGTTTCATTATTCTAGAGACTTTCTCCAAAACTTTTTGTCCTTCAGCATTTAGGCCTGAAACACGAACACGGTCATTTGATCATTGTTAATAGAACGATGTGTAACCCTTGTTAAGGATGTTGACATTGTAATAGATATTACCTCAAGTATGCCACATGTCATCTTTCTAGAGAATATGTAAATACAAGACTACTATTGCCCAAAATTGGCTCGAAATTCATTTGGAGTCTTTGATCTAAGTTGATTGAACAGTGGTTGGCTTGATGATCTGGGCCCACAACTTACTAGGTGGAAGGAGATCTATTGCTCCCACTACATCATGAATATTATAGATTTTTCATTTGGCTAAAGTGATAAAGTTAGGGCTATTTGATTCGATCACTTATTAACCACTTCACTTGGCTCGTTGTGGGCTTTCTGCCATGTGGATCTTTATGACTGGAGGTTTGACTCTTTAATGCTTAGTCACATGAATCCTTACTTATATGATATTTGAATTTTCTTCCTCTCTATGTGGCTGATCATGATTCAATCTAGACTATTTCTCTAATCACATTAATGACCCAAAATGCATCACAACTTTTGTCTATGCTTTCCATGATCTCTTCCTTCAATTGGTTGCTCCTTCATTGCTCTAGCTCTGGATCTTCATTGAATCTTTTCCTCTGATGTAAAAATAATTGGTTCTTCACCTCAACTAGGTTCTAAGCATGGATAGATGTATCAATAGAGATCATTCAGCTTTCTTCTCATCTTAGGAAAAGCTTGACACTTGCCCACCTATCCTAGAGTCACCTAGCTGACTAATAGTGCTTGACTTTCTACATTTCTTGCTTGGGTAGGCTCATAGAGGTAGATGAGACGAAAAGCCATTCTAATGTTAGTTGAGACCTGACTTGACATATTTTTCATTGGATTTCCATTCACTTAGAAGCTCAAAACTGGGAAGACCTAAAGTGCACCAACAAGTCAATAAGAAGAGAAGCATAGTGCTAGTCACCCTTTTAGTGAAAGATTTGGTAGGAAACTACTTTGGGAGGACCCCAAAAATTAAGAAACCAAACATTAAATCTATTGTAGATGTGGGTGATCAAATAGATCATTGGATAGAAGATATTTTGAGACCAACTAGTGACAAAGGTTGGGAAAAAATTCGGTCACAAGACTTCACGGTAGAAAGAACCAATCTTAGTATAGTGACTAGAGTTGTGGACATGAATATATTCAATGCTAGTAATAAGAAGATTGGGCATAGAATTTGGAAGGATTGAAAAGACAAGAAGGAAATGAAGAAAACCATGCAGTTGATGTTAGTTTAAATTCATGTCCTCCAAAACCCTAATGCACTAGTTATCCTAGGTAGTGCTTCAGTGATAGATATCACTTCTCCTACCAATCAAAAATGCATTGACTAGGTTAAGAGGGATGGGTTATTCACCAAGTTTTTCAATGATTTACTGGATATTGTATTGACTAATGAGATAAGCCACATCTTTGAATTCACTGAGACTAATGTGTGGACAACTAAGATGGTAATAGAGCTAGAAACTAAACTAAATGCATGGGAGAATGAGAAAGTAAAGTGTGATAAACACATCATTCAAGTCATAGAATTTTAGACTTATGGTACTGCCAAATTTTTGGTAGATGTACCCAATGCTAATATAGATGTGTATTTCCTATTCATCATGAGAGCCAATCTAGAATGGAGGAACATGACCATTGAGAAAGACATCAAAGAAGTTTTGTAGCTGCTAAGAGAGATGGAATGTCTCAAACATATCTTGGGCAATTACATCAAATGCATTGATGTTAGGATCATAAAAATGAAGATAAACCTAACAAGGGAACCCAAGAGGTATTGGCATCCTTTTAGGACAAGATTAAGATAATAAAGGAAATTTGGGAGTTGATGGTACAAGATTGTTCCACCATCGCACATGTAGACTCTATAATGATTTTGTACAGGGATCATTTGGAATCAAATGAGAAGAAGATGGACTATGTCCACAGGATTGAGTGCATCTGGAAGCTAAGGGTGGAACTGATAGTAGTTCCCATGCTACAAAAAGAGTTAGTTGAAATTGTTGACATGTGTAAAAATTAGAAGAACACTGGTGGTAGACTTCCTAAAATTAAAGAGAAGTAGACCAATTCCACTATGGAAATTTGAAGTTTGTTAGATAGGATCTAGGGGGATAATTATATTCCCATTTTTTGTTTTTAATTATTTTCCAAAAATTCCATTTTGAAATTTAGTTTCCAACTCCTCATGGAAGTTAGTTTTTAAAAACTAAATCTTGAATCCCTGTGCATCTATACAAGTCTATTTTTGAGACTCTAAGGGCCCGTTTGGTAATGAGAATACAAGTGGAATAGGCATATGTAAATTCTTAAAATTTTGAATTCTTTGTTTGGATGCACCAAATTGGAATTGGAATAAAAAATAAAATAGGAATATGTATTCCAATTTTGGCCCAAAGATGAAGTTTTGCAATTCTACCCAAATACGTGTTATTGGAATATGTATTCCTATTCCACTTTTATTTATTTTAGAAAACATAAATTTTGTGGTCCATGAATTCCCCATCAAATATTGGCTAAACCAAATAGAGAATAGGAATATGTAGCCCCATTTTCTATTCTAGAATAAGTATTCTAGAATAGCTATTCCTATTCCTACAACCAAATGAGCCCTAATGGAGTTGACACTCGATTACTAATACTTTCTTATTTATCTATCTAATTTTTAGATTTGTAAAATATATATGTTAAATGCAATAATATTTTAAATTGTGTGGTTTTGATATATAATTATGGCTAGTAAATCGTATGATTTTTCTAAAACATACTCTTATTATCGTATGGAAGTGAGTGCATGTGTAGTTGGCTTTCCCTTGCATTGTGTATTGATCTTGACTCCAAATAAAGGCATAGCCTTCATTATGTTTGATCTTGTTTAAAATGGTTTCATGATGATATGTAGTAATGTGGATAATAACTATTGTAAAATTTGAGTTACTTTTCAATTTGCACATTATTTTCATCGTTGTAAACTTAATGTTTTGCCTTAAGACTTTGGTCAAATTTGATTGTTGAAATAATTATCTTATAATAAGATCCATATTTCTATGTCTTTTAATTAAGGTAGTTGTACCTATGAATGCAAAGAGTTTGTTATTCAAAGAACTAATTTGTTAGTATTTATGTTTTCCTCTTAATTTGAGAATAGAGTCAAGAATCAATTAACATTTTAAAGAGGGAAAAAAATGTATGCTAACATACTCAAAGAGTTATAGATTTTGTATGTCTTTTCATAAGTTCTAGTTTCTTCTAGATGACATTTATGGAATGGTTCATTTGTCTTGTCCATCCTTGCACATTTTGCATAGAGGTCTGCAATTAATGAAGAATGGCTAGCTTGAGGAATTTTCTTCAAATGGACTATCTATCTACTTTCCTTTATTCTATTGTTGATTTTTTTAAATTGTTTGGAGAGTGCAAGAAAAGGTGGTTCATGTGCATTTGTACTTCTACAATTTGTGTTCATGCCTACTAGGGCAGTTGCATTAGCCACAATGTTTTCAATTAAAATATTTTGCAGATTATATAAATGTTTCTTGATTCTTGAGGCTTTAGATATAGGCAAAGGACATTTTAGAAGGATTATGGTGAGTTGCAAACATTTAGTTAACATTTTTCCCTAATACTTTCAAATATGCTAATAAAGATAGTACTACGAGCAAACATACACAATATTGTAATCAACCCCCTTTGAAGAAAAAAAAAGTACACAACCATTCTTATATACTTATTACTACTTTTATTTGGTTCATTTTTTCTTGATATTCCTTCATTGTTAAATAATGGGATTGTATTTTCTTAAGGTAGATTGCAATACCTAATTATTAGATTTTGCTTGATAAGTTAATGACTACTATTGTTCTATACTTACCTCATTTAGATTATTCAAAACTCTACACACTATAATATTGAATTTTGACATATCAATCCTACATTATATATTTTTCAAAAAATATCAAATCTACTTTATTAATGTAGCTTCTACCTTTCGTAGGTGGTATAGTTTTTCTATGTTTTCTCACTCTTGTAAACTTTCATTATCTTATTTCATCTTATTAGTAGGAACTTAGAAAATTTGACAATTTGTATCTCTTTTTGAAAATACGAGTATAGCATAACCTTGCACCTGTCAAAGATGAAGGGATAATTAAATTTAAAACTATGAACTTGGCTAAATATTAATGAGATGTGAAAAATCTATGAATCACTTGTATGGAAGTGAAAACTAACTTGTCTTCATAGGAAAGCCAATTTATAGATAAACACAATTTTTAATGATATATCCACTATCTATCATAGAGTCTTCTATGTAGTTGAAAAATCTCCCCACCTAACAACCATGCATAACCTTTGTTCCACATCATGGATCCATCATACTTATCTCTTCCCATAGTACTATCAGTTTGAAGCCATTTGTTAGTTATTGACAAGGTTCATCTACTAACCCTGCCAATCTTGAGTTTTGCAATATATTTCATTAATACTGTGAAAGCCAGTTTTATTAAAAATTATATGATATTATGTATTCATTAAACATGTTTATTTATTTTATGGTGTCTTTAGTTTACTTTCAATTTTTTTAAAGATAAAATTATATAATTATAATTATATATATATATATATATATATAGTATTATACTTTTAATTTGACCTTTATGAGAGTAAATTAATATTTTATATATCAATTATATAGAATATTTTAACAAAATAGAAGAGATATGATGCATGAACTATTTATTTTCTAATTCTTCTTTACACAACAATGTTAGTTATAATTTTTACATTTGTATTTGTAGGTACACAAATGTTTTAATTGGTTTACTAGAAAGATAACAATGTAATAATTTTTATTTTCATTTGTGAAAGGCCAGGGACCTATATATTTATAGATATAATTAGAAAGAACAATTACAACATAAAGAAACTATGAATAATTGAAAAGTGTATCATAGGACTTGTTATACCCCCTACATCATTCTTACTAAGCATATGAAGCCATTTACAATAATATACATAAGAATGAATCATACTAAATGTACCAAAATTATAAACCCAAATGTAATCATCAAAGAAAAATGAACATAGACAATCCCTTAAGAAAAGGTATCGAAAGACAGGGAAAGACCTAGATAATATATTGATTGATCAACAATAGCTACTCTATTGATAAAAAAAAACCCAAGATTTGCTCCATGTAAGAAAGGATAAACATAATACAATGAACCATGACCAACGTAACCTTCAAGAACCAATCTGTGTGTTTGAAAATCTAAAATGAACAAAAAAGTCTTGAGAAGGCCCAACTTCAATCAATTGTTCTCCCAATAAACACTCCCCTACCAACTTCAATCTTCTCTCTCGCATATCACAATAGCCACCTTAGAATTGTCATTCGATCCAACCTTGGTTGCAATAAAGAAGAGTCTACTCAATTGAATTTAAATTTCTATTCAATCCTTTTTTAATCACTAAGTCTAGTCAATACCCATTTTTGAGAAGTCTTTGTGAGTGCAATTGTGTCAAAATTTCTCACTATGTTCATTTCAGACATCTTTTCTACTTGTAAAATCCTTGTAACATCAACATGTATTTGCATACTTCATGACAAAGAAAAATATCAATTTTTAATTCTAAGGGTTTGTACTAGACACTAATTCCACAAATAATAAGACCTAAAAAAAAAATGTCTACTCAGGGTATGTGCAAGATCATGGTGTGCAAAAAGTGGCGATGTAAAAAAAATAGAGTTTGAAAATGTTTAAAAGCATTTCAAAATCTGCTCTAACCTTTTTTTCACCCATCCTAGTACCAAACTTAGAAAGTAGGCCCCCAACCTTTATCGGGTATCCGATTTGATATCGAATACCTGATATTATTGGATATTTGATATAAAATTGGATATTTGATAATATCGAGTATCCAATATCAAATCAAATACTTGATAACTGTACTATTATTTAAAAAAAACACAACTCGAGGGGTGTTGTTTTGACAGTGATATAGCAATTTTCAAGCTTAAATATCCATTTTGTAATCAAATACACGATAATAGGTATTTTTTAAAAATGTTTTAAATCAATTTTAGTATAAATTTATCAAATTTTATTATAAATTTGTTAGTTTTAGTTGAATTTGTTAGAATTTAGATTTTTTTGATAGAAATTGTTAAATTTTAGGTTTTTATAAATATAAATTATGTTTTGTGAATTAATAGGTATGGTTGACCAAAATGATGATACTAAGGCAAGGAATACTATTCCTTGTAACTCCCCACCAAATGATCTAGTGCCCCTATAAAATCATCCACCAAATGATCTTTTACCCCCTCAAAACCTTCCTTGAATCAAGGATTTGATATTTAAAAATCTCACCAAATTGAATGCTTTGCGAACAACATATAATATTGTACCCGCATGGGCTCCTATGTTATCCACATTAAACACCATAGTGGACAACATTGAAACACTTACCGAGGAACAAAATGTTTCTTTTCATTGGCATGATGAAATGCATGACATATTTAATGATGGGTTGGACTATGATGAGATTGTGGCCCTCTATATAAGTAAAGATGATTTGGTTGCCCTTTTTGTGAACCCAAAAACTAGTTTACTAGTTGACCGCAAATAGTCCAAACTATCAATTAAATGGTGCACAAATGGAACCATACGTGCAAACTTTTGGGATCATTGGTTGATGTTTTTTGACATCCCTCCACATAGCAATTTAGAGGTACCATTTTATTTCCTTAGAAAATTGTATGCAAAAATTGTGTTGAAACTCAAGGTGAACTATTGGAGCATGACGCCCAACATGGGTATAAGACTAGGAGCTCCTCAGGATAAACCCTCTTCCAAGTAGAAGAAAGCTAGAATTTTTGTCCCCCCTACTGATCTCTTCCCTCCTCCTTGAGTGAAACATCCTAATAATATCATAGAGGCTAGCTCTCAGACCATTAGAGCCATCCATAGACCAAGTAGCCTATTGATATCTTAGGCTAGGTCATTCTTGCCTCCCTGTGTTGATGATGCTAGCGTGAGTTCATCACTGGCTTGCTCATCACATATTTATGTGCCTCATACTTGCATTACATGTAAGAATATTTGTCTAGGTCCTATAGGTGATCTTCTTGAGTATCAATTTTTATTAGACAAGGATACACCAAACACACGTACAGAGGCTACAGACCCTGATGTGAGAGAGGAGGGACATGCAGAGGCACAGATTCCTTTTGTGTCAGTATGTATTTTATTATTTTTGTTATGAAATATGTGATTTAAAGTTAAATTTTATAATAGAGTAATTTTAATTTTTAAGCCATATTGACTTATACATGTATGTGATCTTCGTTCACAGTTAGTTGATGACTGAGGAGGAGCTAAGACAAGTTGATGATGCCACATTCTCAACTATTTCATTTGGCCTTGAGACATTTACAATACATTATGTTGTGTTCTCATTGTTTTTTCTATTTGATATTGTAGCATATATGGTTTCTAATTTTTCTTTTATCTTGTACGTACCACTTGTCCCTAGGAGATAAAGTTAAGGGGATGAGCCAAGATCGATTGACAAAGGAAAGGTAATTAGGTCGTTTCTATTTGATTAAATATTGATGCATTTTTGTACAATGTTTTTGGTAATAAAATTTAATTATATTCTTTATTGTATAGGGCATGGTTATTGGCAATGAACCCATGTAGATTTTGTGTCATAGATGCTTAGGCATTTCTATTCGCACTGAGCACCCCATTGTATGTATAAGTATCATTTATTTTTTATTTTCCTTATCTTCATAAATAAATTCAAAAATAATTTTCGTAATATTAACAACTACTATTTTGTATCTCATAGGAAACTCCTAGTGCACATGAGGTTGGTTGAGAGATTTTTGTATCTTTGATGATGCAACCACTATATTCTGAGGAGGAGCCTACACTAGTAAGTTGTAGTTTGAATTCTTGATTAAATATGTTATAAATTTAGCATGCTATGAATTATAATGTTATAGTTTAAGTTGTAGATTCATTTGACAAACATATGTGAACATACACAGGCCACAATCAGTGAGGTACAAGCATTACCAAGGGCATATGAGAGGACTCCTGACCAACACAAGAGGTCAATGAGAGAGGTATTTATTATGAAATTTTAATAGTATAAAAGATCATTAAAAAAATATCATTATGCATTTAATTAATTCAATGTTAGATACAAAGAATCATATAAATTTAGTCATCCAACTTTGGGTTTTTATTTTTTGTTTATGTAGGAGGCATTCGATCCACCTAGTGTAGCGAAGAGGTTGCATTTTGATCATCCACCAATAGCCTAGGATAGTATAGTTATCATACAATGCGTCATGAGACATTTTGAGATGGCATATGCCACATTGTTTACAGAAACATTGATATTATACACATTATGATGGCATGATCAGCCACATTTTGTACATGGATCTATGTATTTTGATGTATATTTGTGTAATTTGTCTATGGATGCATGAAATTTGATATATATTTGTATAATTTATCTATGGATACATGTATTTTGATATATACTTTTGTCATTTATGTGCACAATGATATACATATTAATTTAGTATCTAGTATTGTTCAATTTACCATGGATCATGTGTATTCTTCATGTTTATGAAATATCATTAATTTTTATCATGTTTGTTATACTTGATTCAAATGCAATAATTTTTTAATAACATTTTAACAACCTTTATTATCAAATTTGGATGCAATTTTTGATTTGAAGTGCTATCATGACATAAACACACTTGTTAACCTCCTACACAAGGTTTACATAACCCCAAATCTAATCTTAAACTCCATCTTCAACCTTCAAACTAACTCTTCACTTCAAATCTAATCTCAATAGACGTAAGGACTCCACTCATCAACCATGGATTCTATTCCCAACCACAAACTCATTCCTAAAATCATAATCTTTGATAACTAGCTCTTCAATTTGTTACTATCCTCATACTACAACTTTTCAATTTCAACATAACCTCAAAATATCCCAACTTAAGAGACTTGATTGGATCAAACCTTTTTAACTTGGTTCCCCAATACCATATCCATATGAATAACATCTGTACATTTCCCACATTGATTAGATTACCCATACTAATCCACTTAACAAAACTGGCTTCATTAATGCATGCTATCATTTCAAACCTTATATAGGTGTTTCCAACCTTGTATGGTCATGCTCAAACCTTTGACTGACTCTTTGCGCTCATTTTCACTTTGCAAGAAAAAGTTACAAAATTGCAATTTTGTAACTTTTACAATTTTGAGCAATTTTTTCTATAAATTTAAATTATTAATTAGATGAGTTCACAAAACTTGGTAAGGGGTTATCAATAGCCCACATGAGCTTTGAGATACAACCATCAGAAGATTGACCTCGAAACACACTTAGAGAACCTTGGAGTCTCCTTGGTATAGGGTGGCCATAGATGATGGATGGTCTCCAACACTAGAACAAGGGTATCACCAAGGTTCAGCCACAAATTTAGAGCTAATGGCACTAATGATTCAATGCCAAGATCATCAGTTTCAAAGTTAAGTTGTGGTGCACCTATGAATTGAGGCACATTGTGAGTTTTGGCATTGAGTGAGATTGTTGTTCTGAATCTAATTGGAATGTGAGCTCTCAAAAATGAGATAGGTTAATTTAGGCTTTAGCATCATCATCCTATAGCATTTGATATTTCATCGATAGCCTGTATGAGCCTTGAGTTATGACCCTCGGAAGATTGACCTCAAAATGCACTTAGAGCACCTTGGAGTCTCCTCGGTATAGGGTGCCCGCAGATGATGGATGGTCTTCACAGTCAAAACAAGGGTGTCACTAGGGTTCACCCACCCATCTGGAGCTAATGGTGCTGAGAATTCGATGACAAGATTAGTGGTTTCAATGTTATGTTGTGGTGCACCTATGAACTAAGGTACATTGTGAGTTTTGGCATTGAGCAAGATTGCTATGCCAAATTCAAATAGAATGTGATCTCTCAAAAATGATATAGGTTGTTTTAGGCCTCAACATCACCATCCTATAGCATTTGGCATTTCATTGATAGCCCTCATGAGCTCTAAGTTACGACCCTTAGAAGATCGACCTCGAAATGCATTTAGAGCCTCTTTGGTACAGGGTGGCTACAGATGATGGATGGTCTCCGTAGGTGGAACAAGGGTGTCACTAGGGTTCACGTGCCCATCTAGTGCTAATGGCACTAAAAATTTGATGCTAAGATTAGAGATTTCAAAATTATGTTGTGGTGCACCTATGAAATAATGCACACTATGAGTTTTGGCATTGAGTGAGATTGTTGTGTCAAATCCAAATGGAATGTGATTCCTCAAAAATGAGATAGGTTATTTTAGGCCTTGGCATTATTGTCCTATAGTATTTTGAATTTCTTCAATAGCACTCATGAGCTATGAGTTACGACCCTTGGAAGATCAACCTCAAAATGCACTTAAAGCACCTTGGAGACTCCTAAATATAGGGTGTTCGCAGATGATAGATGGTCTCTATAGCTAGAACAAGGGTTTCACTAGGGTTCACCCACCCATCTAGAGCTAATGGTGCTAATGATTTGATGCCAAGATCAATGGTTTTAGAGTTACATTGTGGTGCACCTATGAACTGAGGCATACTACGAGTTTTGGCATTGAGCAAGATCATTGTGCCAAATCCAAACAAAATGTGATCTCTCAAAAATGAGATAGGTTATTTTAGGCCTTGATATCACTATCTTGTAGCATTCAACGTTTCATTGACAACCCTCACAAGCTCTGAGTTATGACCCTCGAAAGATCGACCTCAAAACATACTTAGAGCACCTTGGAGACTCCTTGGTATAGGGTGGCCATGGACAATGGATGGTCTCTATGGCTAGAACAAGGGTGTAACTAGGGTTCATCCAACCATCCAAAGCTAATGGCATTGATGATTCGATGCCAAGATCAGCGATTTCAAAATTACATTGTGGTGCAACTATGAACTGAGGCACAATGCGAGTTATGGCATCGAGTGAGATTGCTATGCAGAATCCAAACATAATGTGATAACTTGAAAATGAGATAGGTTATTTAGGCTTTAACATCATTATCTTGTAGCATTCAGTGTTTCATTGATACCCCTCACAAGCTCCAAGTTACAACCCTCGAAAGATTCACCTTGAAACACACTTAGAGTACCTTGGAGACTCCTTGGTACGAGGTGGCTGCAGACAATGAATAGTCTTTGTGGCCAAAAAAATGGTGTCACAAAGGTTCACCCACCCATCTAGAGCTAATGGAACTAATGATTCAATGTGGAGATTAGTGGTTTCAAAATTATGATGTGGTACACCTATGAACTAAGGCACATTGCGAGTTTTAGCATCGAGCGAGATCATTGTCTCAAATCCAAATGGAATGTGATCTCTCAAAAATAAGATAGATTATTTAGGCCTTGACATCACCATCCTGTAGCATTTGACATTTCATTGATATCCCTCATGAGCTCTAAGTTACAACCCTTAGAAGTTTAACCTCAAAATGCACTTAGAGCACCTTAGAGAGTCCTCGGTATAGGGTGGCCGTAGATGATGGATGGTCTCTATGGTCAAAAAAAGGGCATTACTAGGGTTCACCTTCCCATCCAGAGCTAATGGTGCTGATGATTTGATGCCAAGATTAGCAGTTTCAAAGTTATGTTGTGGTGCACCTATGAACTAAGGCACACTGCAAGTTTTGGCATCAAGTGAGATCATTGTGCCAAATCCAAACAGAATGTGATCTCTCAAAAATGGGATAGGTTATTTTAGGTCTTGGCATTACCATCCTATAGCATTCAACATTTCATCAATAGCCCTCATCAACTCTAAGATATGACCCTCGAAAGATCAACCTCGAAACACACTTAGAGCACCTTGGAGACTCTTCGATACGAGGTGGTCATGGATGATGAATGGTCTCCATGGCTAGAAAAAGAGTTTTTTTAGGGTTCACCCATCCATATCGAGTTAATGGCATTGAGAATTCAATTTCAAGATTAGCAGTTTCAGAATTACGCTATGGTGCACCAATGAACTAAGGCACACTACGAGTTTTACCATTGAGCGAGATTGCTGTGCCAAATCCAAATTGAATGTGATCTCTCAAAAATGAGATATGTTAGTTTAGGCCTCAACATCACTATCCTATAGCATTCAACATTCCATCGATAGCCCTCACGAACTCTAAGTTATGACCCTCAAAAGATCGACCTCGAAATGCACATAGAGCAACTTGGAGACTCCTCGATACAGGGTGGCCATTAACGATGGATGGTCTTTACGACCAGAAAAAGGATTCCACTAGGGTTCACCCACCCATCTAAAGCTAATGGTACTAACAATTCAATGCCAAGATTAGTAGTTTCAAAATTATGCTGTGGTGCACCTATGAACTGAGGCACACTGTGAGTTTTGACATCGAGCAAGATCGCTATGCTGAATCTAAATGGGATACGATCTCTCAAAAATGAGATAGCTTATTTTAGGCTTCACCATCATCATCCTATACCATTTTACATTTCATCAATAGCCCTCATAAGCTCTAAGTTATGACCCTCTAAAGATTGACCTCAAAATGCACTTAGAGTACCTTGGAGACTCCTCAATATGGGGTGGTCGCAGACAGTGGATGGTCTCCTTATACAGAACAAGGGTGTTATTAGGGCTTACCCACCTATTCAAAGCTAATGCCACTGATAACTCAATGCCAAGATTAGTAGTTTCAAATTTACATTGTGGTGCACCTATGAACTGAGGCACACTGTGAGTTTTGGCATCGAGCAAGATTGTTGTGCCAAATCCAAACAGAATGTGATTTCTCAAGTTTTTGGCATTTGGTACAATGAAAGTTTGGTATTAATATGTCTTAAAATCATCATTTTTTAGGTCCCACCACATAAATTGCATTAAGTAAAATCATCTTTATTTCTTACATTAAACCAACAAGTTTACATTTACAATATATCAAGTGTTTCATCATTGTTACATCAATACACAACCAGCAAAAATCATTGTGTCGAAAATAGTAGTGTCAAAAATCATAGTATCAATAAAAGTATTGTAAAAAATTGTAGTTTCAAAAAAGAATAGATTTTTCTTCATTCTACTCCTTATTTAGCTTTTTATCTTCATACATGGCTACTCTTCATGATATACCTACATTCCAATATCATAAAAAATATTAGTAACTTATTGTATTAAACAATATAATCATTAGTTCACTAAATCATTATGAAGAAAATAACATAAGAAGTAAATATACCTAGTCGAGTGTTCTAGTAGGGTCCTCTCTCTATTTTAGGGTCTCCAATAGGGCTTCATGATCAACATTAGTAATAGTAAAAAAATATTTTACTTTTGGTCTTCCTTGATGCTTCAACAACTTTACATTTGTTTCTATAAGATGTGAATATATGAAAATTATTTTGTGCTTTTGATATTCTTTGAATGCAGGAATTCCATCCCTTCTAAGCATGTATGTCCATAGCCATGTTCCAGTGACAACCACTGAACCAGTAGGATATGTGAATCCATCATCATCTATGATAAGTTGTGCAAGCATTTGTTTACCTCTTACACAATGTGCTAACAATTAATTAGATTTCTCATCATTCCCCTATGGTGTAACCAATGAAAAAACATGTCATGGCTAAAGAAGATATGATAGATGGTTATGCTCAAGTGAATTTTCATGTCATCATTTCTAATAGAGGGTATAATAGACATTGGAGTAAGATAATGTGGAGCCCATGTGTCCACCCACTCACTCAACTCATAGTGATCCCAATCACAATGAAAACAACTAGGACAAAAGAAAGCTAGCTATCATGTCCAAACGGTCCATGTATTAGAATGAGAGCTCTGAAATGAATGCATTTTTGATGAGTTTCTCACTATAGCACAATTTGATCTATCACCTATGGACCCTTCCTTGACCAACCAAAAGAACCTACGTACCACTGAATCAAGAATCCCCCCCTATGATAATGCTAAACTACACCAATCAACAATGCTACAAACATCAAGAAGCTTTGCTCTTGAAATCTTCAATTTCTCCTTAACTAGACCTCTCTTCACACATGCGCTTGCTCCATCATGTTCCCCTTTCCCATGGCCAAACTCAAAAAAACTCCAAATAAGAGGCACCCCCCTCTCTACATACATCCTACACAACCAATAAAATATGAAAGAATTCTTGAATTGACCTGTACAATTATTTGACCAAATGATATGTCTATCTATAGAAATTGCATGCTCCTATAAGAAATCAAAACATTTTTCAAAACAATGTTGCACAAACTCATGAGAGTGAGATCTATTATCACTCATATAAAAATGATACTCTCTAATAATCTTCCAATTATCTTCCGCACTATTAGAGGCATGTCTATATGTTATGTGGATGAAAATAGAAATATGAATGGAGTTGTAATACTGAGATTGTGTCTTATTTTGACATTGTAATGTGTAGTTCTCAGCAAAGTCAACAATTATTATAATAGTGCCAATGGAAAAAGTCTCCTTACACATTCTAAATTGTTGATCCAACCACTGAGACTTGTGACTATGTCTTGCATACTTGTAGAAAATATTTGTCTTGAAATCTAAAATAAAACTAGCTACACTGATTTCTTTTGCAACCAACTCACATGTACAGCCCTCACCCCCACTCTTCAATGTGTATTTCACCATTTCATATAGCTTTTTCTTGTACTATTATCTTTCCAAGATCTTGTTTGGACCCCTCAGGAAACATGTGTCAAACTTGGATAAGCCACCACATTCTGAACACTTCTAATTTAAGCAAGCATTTCTATAAAAGAAACAACCATCAACTCTATGGCATAAAAATTGATCTAGCAAGTCTCTTGATGATTTTGGAAGCCCACTAGCACCACAATTCTCCAACATTTCTTTACTATGTAAAGTAGAATGGATGGAGCATAATAGTTCATGGTGCATAGAAAACTCGACATGATATTTACAACAACATGTATTTTGAATTTTTAGTGGCACACAATAAAATGTCTTCAAAGATTCAAAAGCCCTTTGTGATATATGAAGACTTGGATGAAACATAGTTTGACTTACCTCCAAATAATGTTTAGGATGTGGTGTACAATCTCTGATGCCAATTCTTAACTTTAACACGTCTTTAGCATTGGGTGATACACTTGACCTAGAATGCCAAAATTGTGTAATTTCTTCCTTAACATCATTGGATAGCTTCTTATCAGAACATGGAAGTCTCCCACCAAAAGCCCATGTTTCATTTTGAAGAGGATCATCAATTCTCTCTCGTCTACTAAATGCTCTTCTCAAACTAGTACGATTTAAGTTCAAGTCAATACAAGTTTGTCTCATTTATCTACCTTTTCTCAAATGATGACTTACCAAAGAGGTAATAACCCTTCGAGAATCTCTCTTATCCTTCTCCCTATTATTTTTTCCAATGCTATTGAGAGCACTAAAAAGATTCTTCACAATAATGACATTTCTTTCCAATTTTTTATTGATACAAATCTTCAATTTGGAAAGCATAGGTCTCATCTTTTGCATCTTTAATAAGTGCATAAAAAGCTGACATTGGTCCACCACTATTTGGTTGCCAAAAAACATCTTATATAGTCTTGAAGCCCATAACCAAATGGTTCTTTTTGATTTTTTCCCTTCCCAATTGGTAATAATTATTTCATCAATTTCAATTATCCATTTTGGTGTTCTAGAATCTTCATGTCAATTATAATTAGGAGATATGTAAAGTTCCTATGCATTGTCATGTTCGGCATGGTCAATCATGCAATTTACATTATGACCTGGTAGCATTTCTTCCTCCAAATTTTCATTCTCTAAATTTTCAATCCCGACATTATTGTTATCAATTGATACATTTTCATTCCCCAACTGCACATATTCATTATTTGACTCTATGATTTCACCTTCAACCAATTCATTGTCAACTTGACTTACATTTAACATACCTTGTCTTTTCCTTTGGTGACTTTTCTTGTCCCTTTCCCTATATGTCACAATGTCTTCATTAGATAACTTCCTTTTGCATTTAGCCTTTTGACAACTATTGCTCCCCATTCAGATGGCAATATTGGACACCTAATGATATATTATCAAACCTTTTTCGATCGTTTGGGCCACAAAATGCAAGTTTTCCCAAAACACATGAAAATGGCCCAAAAAGAGTGATGTTGTTGGGTCTTTAGTGAAAGGGAATATTTTGGGAAAATCATGCAAGTTTAATTGGGTATCCGATTTAAGATTGGATACTTGATAATAAATCAGATATCCGATTTTAGGTCAGATATCCGATATCGATGCCAAAATTTTGGAGGGAATTAACGGGAAAGTATGATACGTAATATTATTTAGGAGAATGTATGATGAATATTATTATTTAGGATTATTGTTATGTATTATATATTATTATGACCTATTATTATTATTTTTATATGTGATTATTATATTATATTATTATTAAATATAATAATATATGTTATTATTATTATTATCTATAAATATAACAATAATATGTATTATTATTATATTATAACATAATTATATTAATAATATATATAGTAATAATAATATTATTATAATAATATATATATTATCATTATATTAAATATAATAATTATATGATTATAATATATATATTATTATTATAAGATATAAATATAATATATATTAATATTATATTATTATCATTATTTTTACTATATTACTATTAAATATAATAACGTAATATATTATATGTTATTAATATATGTTGTTGTTATTATTATTATTATTATTAAATATAACAACATATACTATTATTCTTATTATTGCTATTATGACCTATGATCCAATTGGTTGGTTCTAAAATGTGTTGAGAGGGGTCATAGGCTAACCTATGACCCCTATCGATGCATTTCATGATACTATATGTCCCTAGGGGCCCTAGGACCCCTAGAGACACATCTGGTTGGTTCTAATGTGTCGAGAGGGGTCATCGGTTAACCTATGACCCATCTCGATGCATTTCATCACAACATATGTCCCTAGGGGCCCTAAGATCCCTACAGATGCCTTTGGTTGGTTCTAATGCATCGAGAGGGGTCATAGGTTGGCACATTTCACAACAATGTATGTCCCTAGGGACACATGTGGTTAGTTTTAATGCATCGAGTCTTGATGCATTTTAGGACAACATATGTTCCTCGGCCCTAGCACCCCTAGGGACTCATGCGGCTAGTTCTAATGCATCGAGAGGTGTCATCAATTAACCTATGACCCCTCTCAATGCATTTCATGACAATGTATGTCCCTAGGGGCCCTAGGACCCCTACAGATGCATGTGCTTGGTTCTAATGCATCGAGAGTGGTCATAGGTTAACCTATGACACCTCTTGATGCATTTCACAACAATGTATGTCCTTAGGGGCCCTAGGATGCCTATAGACACATGTGGTTGGTTCTAATCCATCAAGAGGGGTCATAAGTTAACCTATGACCCCTCTAATTGCATTTTATGACAATGTATGTCCCTAGGGGCAGGGGCCCTAAGATCCCTACAGAAACATGTGGTTATTTTTAATGCATCGAGTTAAACTATGACCCCTCTCAATGCATTTCACAACAATGTATGTCGCTAGGGGCCCTAGGACCCCTAGGGAAGCATGTGGTTGGTTCTAATGCATCGAGAGGGGTCATAGGTTAATCTATGATCCCTCTCAACACATTTCAGGACAAGGTATGTCCCTAGGAGCCCTAAGACCCCTAGGGATGCATGTGGTTGGTTCTAATGTGTCAAACCTATGACCCCTCTCAATGCATTTCATGAGGACCTATGTCCCTAGGGGTCTTAGGCACCTAGGGATGCATTTAGATGATTCCAATGTGTCGAGAGGGGTCATAGGTTAACCAGTGACCCTTCTTGACATATTTCATGACAACCTATGTCCCTAAGGGCCCTAATACCCCTAGGGATGCATGCAGTTGGTTGCTATGAATTGAGAGGGGTCATAGGTTAATCTATGACCCCTCTCGACATATTTCATGAAAATGTAGTCCTTAAGGGCCCTAGGACCCCTAGGGATGCATTTGGTTGGTCCTAATGCATTGAGAGAGTTCATAGGTTAAAGTGGTCACTAGGGGCCCTAGGGACATATGTTGTCATAAAATACATCGAAAGGGGTCATATGTTAACCTATGACCCCTTTCAATGCATTTCATGACAATATTATATTTAATAATAATGTAATATTGTATATTTTAATATAATAATAATATATTATTAGATTATATAACAATAATAATCATATATGTTACTAGATTATAGATTTAATAATAATAATAATAACCATATATATTATTATATGTAATTATAGTCATATAATATTACTATTTTATATTTAGTTATAACAATAATAATTATAATATTTATAACTATATTATATTTAATAATAATTATACATATTGCTATATATAATTATTATTATAATCATATATAATAATAATAGTTAATAATAATAATCATAAACATATCTAATAATAATATTAATGTCCACACTTCCCCCAAATAAATTTCCCTCTAAAACCCTCTAAAGTTTCCCTCTCAAATTTCTCTCCAAAATTGGAATAGGAAAATTTCTTTTCTCTCAAATTTCCTTCCCTCCAAAATTCCATTTGGAAAATCTTTCCTCTCAAATTTCCCTCCAAAGTTGCAACTAGAAAACTTGCAGTGATCGGATACCCAATTTCATATTTGGTATCCAATTACAGATTGGATACCTGATTTTATTTCGGGTATCCGATTGGCTTGGTATTTACTAAGCCTATTTGGTCAACCCAAAAAACATGTTTTAGAAGGGTTTCACTAACACTCAGACCTTGGGTAGCCATCTGACAATGTTATTTTCATCAAAATTGAATGAAACAAAAAGGGTTTTTTTATAACACTCTCAAGATTCCATCGATATAATTGTTGTCAAATTATGAGTTCGATAAGCATTTATTAGTTAATTTTTAATGAAGATGTTTGTAAAGTGCTAATTGACATACTGATTGAAAAATAACTATAACTTTCAATCGGTATAACATTTTTTAAATCCAAAAGTTGTGTCACATTCTATGTGTCACCTAATAGAAGGAATAATAATAATAATAATTTGATAAAGTTTTCAATTACTTAAGGTGGTTAGACAAAAGAGTTTTTTTTTTCCTAAAATTTTTTTAGTAAAAAATTCATATTTAATTATTTATTTGGACAAAAAAACTCAAAAATATGCATCACATTTGGGCATGAGTCTACTTTTGATATCTATAATTATATTAAAAAATATTATCATTTGATTTTGATTAAGGTGGTTAGACATACACCTACTTTTTATTTTTGTCCTAAAATTTTCATAGTACTGCATTAAAATCTAAACTTTTGACCAATCAAATATTTTTTTTCTCCATATAAGGCCTAGTAGTTTAGAAACTACATTCAATTTCCTATAGATTATTTTCTTATAAATTTTTGAGATAAAGTCCAGAACCACCTTAAAATTATGTGTCAAGTTTACATAACCTTGATTTGTTGGTTTTTCACTACCACTTAAGGCCATAGTTTGGTTGACCATGATCCTGCACATACCTCTTAGATAGTGTAAATTACAATCATAAATGTACATACTTTTCATGGTGATGAGTTGTCTTCCATGGACTAAACTGACTTTGCATGTTTCTAGGAAAATTATGTGTTAGTGCATCAAATTTGTTGGTCACATCTCATTGGTGATCCCCTCATCTTTTGTGATCTCTCCCCCTCTCCTTGCCCTCCCAATTCACTCTCAACCCTATGGCCAATTTATTTTTTATTGGAAAGTTGGACATCCCTATTGTTCAATAAGTGATCACTCCTTGGTTGTGGGTGTAGCTTTGATGTCCTAACATTTTCTTGTTGTCCTAAGGGCTATGAAGTTTTCACCACATTGAATACGAATAAAACCAAAAATTGGGAAAAAACATTCAAACATTTGAAAAAGTCCTAAAAGAGGCTCAACAAGGCTTTGAATCTAAAAACTATTTCTTAAATCAACACTCATGAAATAGAGGAGGAATGATTTTCCAAATATCAATTAGATGATGAGTTTAATATCCAAAATTGTTGCTCAATGCACTAAACTATTAAAGTATCCATGATACTCTTAATATAAATCATGAATCATATTGTACCTATATTCCATGTCAAATACTCAGTTATCACAAATTAGATATTTTGGCAATTTCCACCGGTAATCAGCCGTCCACTCAATTGAATTTAAATTTTTGTTATAATCCATTTTTAATCATCCACTCCAGTCAATACCCATTTCTAACAAGTCTTTGTGAGTGCAAGTGCATCGATATTCCTGGTTGTCTTTATTTCAGACGTCTTTCCATGACTCGCCTGTAACATCAGCTTGTATTTGCACGATCTACAGTAGTGCCTGTAACATCAGCTTGTGTTTCCACGATCTACAGTAGTGCCTATAACATCAACGTCTATTTCCATACTTGATGACAAAGAAATATATCAATTTTCATGTCTCGAGGTCTGTACTCTAACACAACTTCCACAAATTATGAGACCGAAAGAAAGAAATTTATATTATTGGTCACCTCTTATTGTTGACTGTTATTGTTGGTGGCTATCCTCTCTACAAATTGTAACATTGGTTAAATTTTGAAAAAGAAAATAATGATATTTAAAAAAAAATTCACATTTGATCTTCACCATTTGTATATTTTATCGTAAAAAAGAATGATGTTTGATTTCTTTTTTGTGGTTGGTACATTTAGCACCCCTTTATAATCACTTCCCCTCTCCTTTGCTTCCCAAGTCAGCCTAGGTAATCCTCATTTACGTGGAAGGCATTCCCCTATATAAAGTGGGCATTCCTAGATCATCTTGGCCACTCTTCTCACATTAAATTTTGAATTTTGTTCTCATACACATTTTATTATTATTTTATTATAAAATGTGATTGTTGGACGTATAGATTGGGGAGATTTGTTTCTTTTACTTATTACTTTGACTTTACTTCCAAGCTCCTCCTCATATGTAAGAGTTTAATTCTATTAATTATTTATTTCTTAATAGTTCTTAGAATAAGAAATTGATTTCTTTAAGTACTCCACATTCTCTTGTCTTATTAGTGTTTTTTTCAAAAGTTTAGTAATGGTTAATATCTTGAATGAGATTATTAAATAATTTCTAAAACAAAATTTTTAATATTTAGATAGGATTATATCTAAGAGTAAATTTAGATTATCTTTAATGATTTTGTTATTATTTTAACTAAGATTTTTCTATTTATTTTGGTTAAGATTAAATTTAGCTTAAAAAAAAAGTCAAAGTTTTGATTTGTTTAGGTAAGATTATTCTAATATTTATTTAATTTCTTATATATTTTTAAAAATCTCTCATTATTTATGAAGAATGCGTAATTTAGTTTTACATAACTAACTTTTTGATTTATATAATTTTATGATTTGTTTTTCAAATTATTTATCAACAAAATCATGTTATGTTTCAAGTCTAGATTAAGAGAGAGATCTACAGGGAGATCTAGTAATAGAAAGAGGGAGATATAGAAGTGGGAAGAGTGAGAGAGAAAGAGGCAAGAAAATAATGATACAAAGGAAGACGAAGATGGAGACAAAGATGGAGATGGAGGAGAGGGCTAAGTAGAGAAGAAAAGGGATAGATAAAGAGAGACAGGTAGACAGAAATGGTAGAGACAAATATATATGTATTGGAGACATAAGGAAATATATATATATATATATATATATAGAGAGAGAGAGAGAGAGAGAGATGTAAGGATTAAAAGGTATAGGATGGGATGATGGAGAGAGATGGATGGATAGAGAGTGAGAGGTGTGTCTAGAGATGGAGAGGTGAGAGGGAGATAGAGAGAAAAGAGTGGGAGATGTGTGTAGAGATGGAGTGGTAAGAAGAAGATAGAGATAGAGATGAATATATAGGGAGAGATAGAAAGAGATATAGATGACGCTATATATTGATAGATAGAAAAATAGATATATAGAAGAATTGTAATTTGTACCTGTTAATGGGTACACAGAGAAGAAAACCTTTCAGTCTAATTGTGAGGGATGTTAGTGCCATTATAGCTGGTCCACTTAAAAACCTTATGATTATCACAAATGTTGCAACTGAGTTTCCACATGCTATGATTTTGGGTTGTAGAGCTATACCCAATCAACAAAGATTACACAAACAAAGGATTCACATCCAAATAATGTGTGGTTAAGCATAATTGCATGAGTATGTTTACCTAGATTGGACATGGCCATGCCAAGACCCACATCAAAAAAAATCATTCTTAGTAGTCTGAAGATGGATATGGTGCACATCACCGTGGATTTTTTTAATTCATGACACTCATTTCTATGTCCAATTTTTAACAAAACCATTGTACGCATATCCCATTGGACATGGATCAATGGGTAATCCAAAATGGAAATTGTCTGACACTACAATTGATCTTGGAGAAGCCTATTTGTACAACCAATAACACGTATAAGAATGTGAAAATGCTTAGGACTAATCTCTCTAAATATATTATATGTGAAATATCTTAAAACTTCCTACAATTTTTGGGTTGGTATTTCAAACTTTAAAAATATTGAATGTCCACCTCAAAGAGAAAAGTAAAGTTTCCCCCTCAAAGAAAAAAGTGAACTATATGTTACATACTTTATTAAAATAATTTTGAAAACTTCTATTTATTTTGTTAAAATCTTTTTAGAAAATTAGAGTTTCCTTTAACAATAATTTAACATTAAAAAACTGTGAACAAGCTTTTCATATTTAATTATTTAAGAAAATATTGTGCAATCTATTGATATTTAATTAAATTTTAAATAGATATTTAATGGTTTTTAATGATATTTAATTATATTGAATGGATCTCGGTTGCAACTTGTTTCAATGAGAAATGATGTAAGGTCTATTTGTGCATGCACCAATGGTGATGCAAATATATTAAAACATCCAAAGTGGTTTGAAGATTAGAAGTGCTAAAGTGTGATTTGAATGAATGGATAAGGCAAAAAATTTGGTAGGCATTTATACACACAATCTTCTTTTTCACAAATTGAGTGTCAAATCTATGTGGTCAAAGTTCCTCATTTTCAAAGATTTATTTTTTTATCAATCATCATTTTTCATTCTTCTTGTTAAATTTATCTTTAAATTTCTTAATGAGTGTGAATATAAATTAGTATGTTTTCCCTTGCATAATATTGTTAGAGTAAATAAATTATTAATTATTAATTATTAATTATTTATTCTATTTACTTAAGCTTACTTAGGTAAATGCATTTCATTTATTAGTTATAGTCTAGGAGTTTGTTATAAGTTGTTGACAATACAAGAGTTTGTTCTCTCCTCAGTCATACTTATCCTCTCACCTTGTTTCAGGACTTTCCACCTCATGTGGATGTATGCTTAGTTGTCACACTTATCTCCTAACATCTTCTAGCTCGCTCTAGAAGATTCCTTTAGCTCTTTATATTCAAGCTCCCTCATTATATTTTCAACATCATCACTTCTTGCATATTGTAAATACAAAATTTTATGTGTTTGCATATCTTGTTCTCTCTCATGTCCATTTAGGGTTTTTTGTTTGCTCCACACTCTTCCTTCTTTGGCTTCTCTTTGACAAGTTATTTGCATGCAGGTGATCCTAGGCATCTTTAGAGTTGGATTTCATCAACTCCAACATGGTATCAGAGCCTTCCTACTGCTGCTTCGTTGAAAGATTTTTGAAGCCGTGATTTGAAGTCATAAACCCTAGTTTGTTTATGCATTTTTTCTTCAAATCAGGGGAACAAAAAGTTTTCAGAGCACATTGGGCCAAAATAGATGTTGCCATTGGATCTGGAAGGCCATTTGCAGTTAGGATTCATATAAAACTTTCTATTTTTGGTGACAGGGCATTCGAAAAAGAATTTAGGCTCCTTGGTTGCTGCCATACAGACTATACTAAATTTTGGAGCAAAAAAATTTAAAAAACAAAAAAATCATCGTGCTGACCAACAACCACCGCCACAGCACCGTGGCCCTACCAATGCGCAACCTGTCATGATCACGCCACTGCCACACCACCATCACCAACCGGCCACCTATTGACCACCACAGTTGGATGACGCCCCCAGATCCCACCACCTCTGCCATTCAATGTCACTTTGTTGTCAGTCTGCTGCTCTAGTGCCACTCCTACATAGTTAGCAACAATGTTCGTGTTAGCTTTGGCACTGTTAGTTTTTGAGAACAGGTCAGTGCCACTTGGCATACCATTAGGGTGAAATGTGGCACCTTGCCATGTGGACTCGCCACATCACCTTGCCACATCAATTTTTTCTACATGGTTTCTTTTTATGGCGACGACTATCTAGCTATCAATTTTAATCCTGCAAATTGATGACATTAGCATGATGTCACCTGCATCATCCTCTTGCACCTCTCCAAGGTCTTTTGACCTACTTGCAATTTTTTGGCCATAACTTGAGCATATAAAGGTATTTTTACGATCTGAAAGAAGCACCAAAAAGTTGGTTCTGAGACGGAGATATTGGTGTAGGTATTTTTGGGTTTTGATGCAATTTTGTTGCCTTCTTTTTAGTTTAAGTCAAAAGTTATATTTTTTACTCTAACATGCATATCTTTTGTGTCTCATGTCAGTTTTTTGAAAACGTTATTTTTTTGGAAAGTTCATTTTGTCACCTTTTCAGAAATGTGGTCTTTTTCGTTAGATTTTGGCCCATGCTCTTTTTATCATATTTTTTGTGTTTTTTGCTATATGGTGGATATCTTCGATGTTTTAGGTCCAAAGATCATTTTCCTAGCATGGTTTCTTTTGTTTTGGGCTATACTATGTTTTGTATCAGCTTGTTTTTGGTTTTGATCATTGTAGCTATCATTTTGAAGCACTTTTATGTATCACATTGAGATAAAGTGTCACTCTTGCATTCCAGGGGTCATGAATGTTGTTTTGAGATAGTTGTACTTGCACTATTTTCATAAAGCACCATGGGGGGATAGTAGTTTCCATATTTGTGCCATCTTCCTTTGTCAAGTGAGTGTCCCTTCCATGACATTAGCCCCATGCAAAGTCAATTTGACTGTGTCTTTATGGGTGTTTGTACCTCTTTCCCTCTCTTGTCATTCTTGGTTCATTTATAGAAGACTTTAACTCACCTTTTCAGTTGCCTATCATCTCACTCTGTCTGCATTAAGGGCAGGTTATTCTATTGTTCTAATGCTTTTGTGGTTCGATGGTTCAATAGGGTGAACTATGTATTCAGTGGTTGATCCTATATACAAGGTGATTATAGTGGCTAGCTACCTATCCATTTCAGTGAGATGGATCATCTACCATATAGACATGCTTGATTCATACCTTCTTCTTCCTTGATGGTACTTTAGATCAACAATTTTCTTTCTAATGCCAAATTTTGCAGCTTTTTCATGCTTTAGTGATGCTCTTCATGATCACTCCTTGTTCCTATTTTAGGGGACATTTCCCTAGTTGGAGGCTTCTTTAGTTCTTTACTAGGTTACCTCCTTTTGGGGGAGGGTCTTTCCCACATGGTTTTCTCTCTTTCCCCATTTTTAGAGGTTGCTTCCTTTCCATTTGTACATGGTACCTAAATAGTAAATAAATAATTAATTATTAATTATTTATTCTATTTACTTAAGCTTAGTTATGTAAATACATTTCATTTATTAGTTGTAGTCTAGGAGTTTGTTATAAGTTGTTGACAATATGACAATTTGTTCTCTCCTAAGTCATACTTATCCTCTCACCTTGTTTGAGTACTTTCTACCTCATGTGGATTTATGCTTAGTTGTCACACTTATCTCCTAGCATCTTCTAGCTCGCTCTAGAAGATTCCTTGAGCTCTTTATATTCGATCTCCCTCATTGTATTTTCAACATCATCACTTCTTGCATATTGTAAATATACAATTTCTTGTGTTTTCATATATTGTTCTCTCTCATGTCCATTTAGAGTTTTTCCCTTGCTCCATGCTCTTCCTTCCTTGGCTTCCTTTTGACAGGTTATTTGCATGCAGGTGATCTTGGGCATCTTCAGAGTTGGATTTCATCAACTTCAACAAATATTTCATGTAAAAATTGAGTTGGAATTTTTGTTGAATTATTAATTAACTTGATAAATTTATTATTTACAGATAGAAATAGAGAGGAGACAGATATATAGATTGGGAAAAGAAGAGAGAGAGAGAGAGAGAGAGAGAGAGAGAGAGAGAGAGAGAGAGAGAGAGAGAGAGAGAGAGAGAGAGAGAGAGAGGAGCATGCACACACACACACACACACACACACACACACAAGAGGGAGGGGGAGATATATAGAGGTAAGAGGGAAGAGGGAGTGGGTTGAGAGAGGGAGAGAGGAATGGGCCATTTATGTAAGTGATGTATGTATGCACATAAAGGAAGGGAGAGGGAGAGATAGAAATAAAAAGAGAGGAGGGAAGTTGAAATACAAAAAGTAGGAGAGATAAAAAAAAAAAGAGAGGAGGGAGTTGAAATGCAAAAAGTGGGAGAGAGAGAGAGAGAGAGAGAGAGAGAGAGAGAGAGAGAGAGAGATCTCAAATATGAACCTATTTCTAATGGAGTTAGGATCTTAATTATCTTCTATTTGTAGAGGTTTGATTTAAGACACATTTGGATCCTTATAAGTGGATGTATAGTTGATTTCAAGCTATCACACACTATACAAATATATACATAAATAGATCAAATTTAGTTTTATCATCAAAATATCTTCAACATACCTATTCTATACCAAGGTGCGATTGTTAGTTATTATTTCTCCCATGTTTCTTGTCTATTTCTATAGTGGATGTATTGAGAAGGAATGAAAAGCCCCTTTCAAATTCAAGGCAGCCCTAAATTGCTCCTCTGATCCCTTTCGCTACATCTTTTCCAATCTAACATATTGGGAGGAGTAAGTTGATTGTTGTCTCTAAGATGGCATTACCTGCACTAACATCACCTATTGTGTACTCTCAGTTCATATTTTTTAAGATGGAAATGGAAGTTTCACATCTAAGAGCTTGTGCACCCTAATTTCTATTGAAATCATAGACCTCTCTTATAGTGGATTAACATGTACTATTCTTGACTACCTAGGCAAACTCTTTTCTCGAATAGAACTAGAATTACCTGGTAATAGTTTTAGTGGGAACATTCCATTGTCTTCTGGAAACATATCTTCTCTCACAAAACTAGATCTATCTAGTAATTGTTTGAGTGGGAACATTCCACTATTCTTTGGAAACATGTCTTTGCTCACAAAACTACACTTATCTTATCATAGTTTGAGTGGGAACATTCTACTAGTCATTGAAAATATGTCTTCCATAATGGAGTTGTATCTTTATATGAATCAACTCATAGGATTCATTGCCTCTTCTCTCTCTAATATCTCTTCTTGAAGTTTCTTAAAACTTTTGGAGAATCAACAGAGTTGTTGTATTCTTGAGTCCTTAGGCGATCTATCTTCATTGTTTTTCTTGGATCTTCACCTGGTGCTTCACCCCTCTAAGAATCACCTAGATCCAATGAGTGCTAAGTGTTTTGTTTATTCTCATGAGAGATGGATTCAGGTTGAATCACTACTCATGAAACATGGGTCAATGAGTTTGACTCAAAAATCACATAGTTAAATCCTAATAGCAATATCACAATTTGACTTGCCATGTAAGTTATCTCCTATTTATCAGTTGATCAGCTTAAGGGGCTTTCTAAAGAATGGTTCATAAGGCACAACACTTGGTGAAGGTTTTTCAAATGGGGTTTCAAGCTTTCAATTTAACCATGGAGGAAACTCCGTAGTTAAGTGCACTCAAGCTGGAGTAGTACTGGGATGGGTGACCTCCTGGGAAGTCCTAGTGCTTCACCCCTGTGAGC
The DNA here is from genome assembly GCA_028749045.1 of Cupressus sempervirens. Classification (NCBI taxonomy): domain Eukaryota; kingdom Viridiplantae; phylum Streptophyta; class Pinopsida; order Cupressales; family Cupressaceae; genus Cupressus; species Cupressus sempervirens. Next base: position 815,697,380 of record CM053790.1, read on the forward strand.
ATCACCTAGATCCAATGAGTGCTAATTGTTCCATTTATTCTCATGAGAGATGGATTTAGGTTGAATCACTACTCATGAAACATCGGTCAATGAGTTTGACTCAAAAATCACACAGTTAAATCTTGATAGCAATATCACAATTTGACTTGCTATGGAAGTTATCTCCTACTTCATTTTTATTTGTTGATAATAATTCTATAGTAGAATTGGCCAAGAATCCCAAATTTCATGATCAAACCAAGCATATCAATACTAAATATAACTTGATTTGATATCATGTTGAGGCAAAAACTATACAGTTGAAAAATTGTTCCACTAAAGAACAAATTGCTGATATTTTTACTAAAGCACTAGGACGTGTTAAATTTGAACAATTTTGAATGCTACTTGGCCTGACAAATATCCCTTTATATTAAGGGGAGAATTCTAACTAATCCTTTAGGATATCTTTAGTTTAATTTATTTAAGAAGTAGTTTTCTAGCAGTTTGATTATGTAATGATTAATATAGTTTTTCTCAACTGCCTGAACAATTTTTAAATTGTATATATTCACTTGTTATTATAATAAATTAAAAGTGTGTGTGTGTGCATTTTCATTTCACATTCTTTGGGCCTATTATAGGATGGTTAAATTATGTCTTGGATTTCTACTTAGTCCTCACTTGAAACTTTGAAGATCGCTAATGACAATCTTGTTGGAGAAATCTCAACTTGGCTATTTGATATAAGGCTTCAATACATCAATTTCACAACAAGTCATCTCCAAGTTCATCTTTTGTTAAATACTTCAGCTTGGAATGACATGTAGGTCTTGGATGTGTTGAACAATGCCTTGAACAGACATACGTCATTAACTTGGCCATCTAGTATGGACACTTTGTAGTATGCATATGAAAATGAAGTGTTTTTTTTTAAATATATGTTTCAATGTCAAGGTTGGTCCAAAAAAATAGAAAGTAGTATTGTGGGAATGAGTATTAATGTTATGAGCTATTTCAACCACATGAAATCACTAATATATTCTAAAATGCTACCATACATTTTGAACATAAATATACTATTTTAAAAATCTTACATAAATGTATTCAAACAACTAAAGTAAATATTATAGAAAGAAGACTAAATGTAGTCATAAATTTTTGTAAAAATTCTATGTATTAATTATGAACTCATATATAGTTGTGTGTACATATTTTTTTACTTAACCAGTCCATTCCTTAAATCTATTAGTACTAGTGGATGCATCTACCTTTGATAATTGGTTTCATCTAGCCCATGCTTCATTATGAATTTTTTTTTTTATTAGTGCTTATTTAAAATTATAGGAAAATTTTTAATGAAGTGTTTGCAAGAAAAAAGATTATGTGGGAAAATCAAAGTGCACATCAAATGAAATGGTGACATTCTCTATTTATTGAGAAGACATTATGATTATGAAAAAGAAATAAAATAGAATAAAAAATGATTGATTGTACACAAATTCATAAAAGCAATTGTTGAAGCCATGACAAGCAACTCACCTAAATCCTTGGTCATCCATAAATAGTTGTATGATATGCAAATTATTTTCATTGAAAACATTGTGACCAATGCAATTGACCTAGTATCATGAATGCAAATGTAGAAGCATAGATCAACATGAACCACCTATCCTTGCAATCTCCCTACAATTTATTTTTAAGAAACAATAGAATAAGGAAGATAGATAGATAGCCCAATTGTCCTAAAGCCACTTGTTATTGGTTAGATGTAGGCATCTATACAAAATGTGGAAGGATTCCATAAATGCCATATGAAAGAAACTAGAAATTATGAAAAAAGATACAAAAGTCACAACTCTTTGAGTCTCAAGGTAATAAGAACCCATTTCAAGATTCCCTAAAGATAATGTCAACATCAATGTTGAAGCAATTGCTTATAACATTCAATAGAGTTCAATAAAGTATTATGGAAAAATGAGAATTTGGGTTTAGCTCAGTACTGAGTTTGCAATTTGATTTTACCAACCATTTCTACTATCAATTTTCCCTTTGTAAACAAGCTATTAGAAAGGGAAATTCAGCATAACATTTGTAAGCAGAATTGCTCTCTACTAGCTTTATGGTTCTACCCATACTAAAGAGAATTTTGTAGTTGGAATCTTAGGAGAGTTTCAAAGATCCTTTTTTAAAAGAGAGTACAAAGATGCCTCAATTTAAACTTGAGAAATTTGACAGTGAATCAAAATGGGATCAATCTCATCTTAATTGATTAGAGAAGTGCTTGTGCTTCAAAAATTTGGGTGCACTAATATTATTGAATATTGTTGGTGTAAATAAGTATTTACTAGTTACACTTTACTTAAGTTTACTTAAAGGTTAATGCATTTTCATATTAGTTGTCATGTAGACACCTAGGAGTTTGCATATTCATACAAGTTTTCATGTATACAACACAATAGTTTGCACTCAAATTAAGCACATGATGTCTACTACATCTCTTTATGAGATACACCTTTACATTCTTATCTTCTCATTGTTGCACATATATTCATGCACAATGGAGGATAATCCACTCTTGGTGGACATGCATTTAATTGTTATGATTTTCTCCTTGATGACTCCTAGTCATATCAATTGCCTTTATATACAAGGCACTTCTATGATGTATTTATCCAATTATCCGATTAATCTATTCTCCTTTGATCATAGCCTATCTTACTTGTGCTATCTCTTGAGCTTCTAGATCTTGGCATTTCATTCTTTCCTTAGGAAAATTCTTTTATGGTATCATAGCTATACCAAATTCTTACATGGTATCAAAGCCATAGGAGTTTCATTACATAGTCATTGGAGAGATTTCTTTTGTAGGTCAAAATTGTAGCTTGCTAGTGCAAATCAAATGTTGGCATCACATTCAGAAGGTAAAAAAACCCCCAAATCAACTTTTGTTTCATCAAAATTGGACATCTGAGGTGAAATCTAGAGTTATGTGATTCTTAGAGGTATGAAAATGGTGATTCAAGAAAAATAATTACAAAGGTGAGTTTCAAACAATGATATCTCCCTCATATGAACTCATTTTTTTGAGCAATTTTTTTCTTTTGGGGTAGAATTTTTTTTGCAATCTCTACTCCTGAATTTTTCTAAAAATTGCAAATCTTGATTTTTTCAACTTCAAAGGCTTAGTTCGAGCTCATCTGGACACATATTCAGGTGCTATTTTTTTGAAAGTGCATGATTTTTTTGTCTACTTTCTAGATCTAGTATCAGTTTGGAGAAACTTTGAGTAGACATAGTACTTTCAAATTTTGATCTCATTTTGGCCTATTGGCAGTTGTAATTAATTAGATCATTGAGAGGTATTCTATCTTATCTTGTTGAGTTTGATATAGCTTCATATTTGTCATTGTAACCATTAAAATCAAAAGTCTAATTTAGTTCATTTTGACAAGTGGAAATTATACACGCACTAAGTTGAAAGTACCAAAATAATCCATTTTGGGGGGTTCTTTGATTGAGTGATTTGAGGGGTGTGTCTTGAGTGTTTGCACTTCTCTTTCTCTTTTCTTCTTTTTGTTTTGCATCATGATTTCTCATAGATTTCCACTATTAACTCCACATAATTATGCTATATGAAAAATTAGAGCATGGAGTAAAATGATGGAAAAAGGTTTAATTGATTATATTGATGGAACCATGGTTGCACCATCTGATCCTAATAAAATAAATGAATGAAATCATAACAATATTGCTATTGGTACTTTGAGGAAGTATGTACATGAAGATCTTATCTTCCATATTGATAATTGTAAAATAGTAAAGGAAGCATGGGATAAGTTTGCTAGCTTGTATGCAAAAGTAGACAAAGCTAGGGGTTTTGAACTTGATGAAAATATCATGTCATTAGATCCAAAGGAGTTTGACACAATTCAAGACTATATCACCAAATCACATGAGCTAAGGTCAATGGTTAAGGATTGTGGAATTACCATATAGGTTAAAAATTGATCTATAATTTGATGAGAAAACTTCCTCTAGAGTATGCATCATTTGTTTCAAGATTCAACACTCATAAGTTAACCTTAGGTTCTTCCTACACCATGCCTTCATTTGATTCTTTCACATAGATGTTGATGGTAGAACAATCAAATTTGATGAGCATGGGGATTCTCAAGTGTTCAAAGTCCAAAGCATTGGTGGCTAGTAAAGGGAATCAAGGAAAAGGGTCTAACAAGAAGTAGAAATCATGGCAAAAAAATTCACAACAAGAGAAAGAACACTCAACCTCTTCACCACAAGAAAACTCCAACAATAAAGGAAAATCATCCAAGATGGAGTTATTTACTTGTGCATATTGCAAGAAGAATGGTCATGAAGAACATCATTGTTATAAGAAGGAGATAGATGAACTCAAGAATTTTCTTAAGAAGAATCAAATTAGTCTACCTTCGAGAATGACTACTTCACCCTCTTCTTCACATTCATATTTTGATAAAGGAAAGGCTCACATGGAAAAAGGTCAAGCCTTAGTAGCTACTTCAAGTAAAGATTTAGGGAGATAGTTTTTAGATTTAGGGGCTTCTCATCATATGCCATCTTCACATTCTATGTTGTCATCATTTGGTTTTTGTCATAATCCACCTATTTTGATGGGAAAAAATACTTACATGAATGTGATTGGGAAAGGAAATATTGATAAGGGGGAGGGATACTTCAAAAATGTGTTATGTGTGCCTCACCTAAGTCATAATCTTCTTTCCATCTATCAGCTCACTCACAAAGATAGAAGAAGGATTGTGGAATTCACACTTGATTCAATTTTTACCAAAGACTTGGAGACTAGAGAGATCATTGCTATAGGGGTGGTTGATCATGAATCTAGGCTATACTACTCAAAATTTTCTCATGATGATGGCAATGATTTCTCAATAGATTGTTCAACATATTTTGATCACACTTCTAGTGTTGATTCAGACTCTGAGGAGGATTTTGGCTACTTGAACTTAGGTATTCTCACATGTGATCAAGTTCTTGACCTTCCATTTCTTCTCTTCCTATTGATATTTCATCTACTATTGTTCTTAATGATAGTTGTATTCACATAGCCATGGATTCAAGTGATTCAGTGTAGTAGGATATTCATTTTCTTCTGGATCTAGTTCCATAGGATGATTACTTGAAAAACATTTCTAATATGTTCATAAAGTCCCACATTGTTGATTTGGGAGACACTATTGATGATATTCATCTTCTCTTTGGTGAATATTATCATTCTTCAGTTGTTGCAAGGGAGCATGTTGACCATCATCTTCATTCTCTACTTGATCAATCTTACAAGTTTGACATGATGGTAGATCCTTTGATACAACAATTGGAGGAGGTCACTTTCCTTTTAGAGGAGATATTTGAGTCTTTGATACATGTTCTGCATTCATTCTTAGTTGAACCTAATTTTTATTTTTTAGTAGAGTGGCATAGTACACATGATTTGGGGGAGGCACCTTTTAGTATTGACATGGGGACACTTGAGCAGGTTTTAGAGATTTCATATATTTTGAGGTTTCTTCCCACAAATGGGGGAGGCTTCATTGATACACCTTTGGTTATGTTCCTTATTAAGGGGAGGAATGTTGTTTTACACTCATGGAGTAGCTTCTACATCAAGCCTAGAGCATCTTCTATTGGTGTACATTCTACATTGAGGGGAGGTTACTTGTTCTATCTTCCTCTTCTTCTCTCTTATGGGTGGGATATTTTCCTCACATGAGGTCTTCTTCTCTCTCATTTTCTTTTATTGTACTTATCTCTCTTTTTTGGAGGAGGCTTTTTCCCATGTGGTTTTCCCTCTTTCTTTTCTTTATGAGAGATTGCATTGCATATGTTTTGCACTTACATTTTGTACATGGGTACCTAAAATGGCCTAGTAGCTAGGACCCATCTTGCATTATTATCTAGGATTTGTGAGCTTAAGCATATTTTCCTAAGTTTCACTTAAGGAAGGGTGTTGGTGTAAATAAGTATTTACTATTTACACTTTACTTAAGTTTACTTAGGTTAATGTATCTTTATATTAGTTGTCATGTAGACACCTTGGAGTTTGCATATTCATATGAGTTGTCATGTAGACAACACAGTAGTTTGCACTCAAATTGAGCACATGTTTTCTACTACATCTCTTTATGAGATACACCTTTGTATTCTTATCCTCTCATTGTTGCATGTACATTCATACACAATGGAGGATAATCCAACTATTGGTGGACATGTGCTTAGTTCTTATGTTTATCTCTTTGTTGACTCCTAGTCATATCAATTGCCTTTAGATACAAGGCACTTCTATGATGTATTTATCCAATTATCTAATCAATCCATTCTCCTTTGATCATAGCTTATCTCTCTTGTGCTATCTCTTGAGCTTCTAGATCTTAGCATTTCATTCCTTCCTTAGGCACATTATTTTATGGTATCATAGCTATACCAAATTCTTATAAATACAATTTAATTGAGGGGTATTGGAAATATCTCACAAAATGTCATACTGTAGAAAGTGATGCAGTCATGTGTAGCTCTTCCTTTAAGCTCAATCCTATTCTCAAGTTGTGATATTAATATCTATTTGTTTTGGCAATGGTTTCTGCAAATGATTAGATTATCACCTCTAAAATGAATATTCAAATTGATGAGATTTTATAAATTTTTTTTGTCACTTAAATTGTTAAGTAGGTAATATGTCTATTTGGAACAAGGCATTGTGCTTTGGAGATTGAATGATATACAATTCATGTATCTTTAATATATTTCTTCCAATTTTCTTAAGGATGATTTGGCAAATCAAGAATAAGACATGAACATACTTTTTCCTCAAGCTTCCCTATTTTTATTTGTGGAAAAAACAAGCCCTCACCACTCCATTTTCATCACTTGTACTAACCATTTTGATTTTATGCTATATTTTAGGTTTTCTTTTTTACTTCTCCATCTGGAAATGAATACTAATAAACAATCTTTTCCTAGGATTCTATAGTATTTTTTTAGTCTCTACATAGAAACTACGAACTTAAAGAAATAAAAAAACATGTTTCCCTGTTATTTGATTTGAGTTTTTTTTTTTTAAATAATGCTTCAAAATTGAAAATTTCTTAAGATTTTTAGGTAGTTTTAGAACAAAACTCAAAATCATTAAACTATGTTTTTAAGAGCCTAATAAATTGGCTAAAGGAGGTAGAGTTGCCCTCACTTCAGTACAATAGTAGGGGCATTTTAAGGAGAAGGGGAATCTATTCTTGGTGGAAGGAGGGACTATTTTATCTGATCCCAGTAGCGTGGGGACATATAGTTGAGAATTTCTTGTATTATTGACCCTACAATTCTATGGGTATAAAATGTGGGGCCCTGTTGTTTGTCGAGATCAAGACCCAGCCAGTTTCTATTGATGATCCATATCCAGACTTTGTTGATCTAGTAGTCAATCCAAGTAAGTTGCTTTGATAGGATCCCACATAAGAAGTCAGGAAAACTCCTCATCTTGTTCGTCAGGTTCCCCAGGAAAAGCTAGCATAGATAGGTCTATAAAAAACCCATTGCATTTAGCAAAGTGCACAAATATACTTAGCAGGGAAGTATGGAGATAGTTGCCAAATGTTTGACAATATGTAGGATTGAGATGTGCATGAATTGTTCAAAATAATGCTCTCAAGGAAAACAACAAGGCAATCAAATTGTTTGATGGAGTACTGAACTCACAAAATGAATGCACAGATAGTCAAGATATTGAGGAAAATCAATGCATAGGTTAAATCACAAACATGTCTATAAATCTGAAATGTGAAATGTAGACTGAAAAATGCCTATTGGAAAGACTTTGAAATTATCAAGAAAAACTGAGTAACATTTCTGATTCTATACCAGCAAGGGCATTAACCATTTTTATGACTATTTCATCTATAAGAATCTAGAATGTGGGAGCATAAATATGGTACAAGAACTATTATGGGAAAAAAATCCAAAATTGACAAGCACAAATTTTTTATCAAAATGCTTCACAAAGAAACCTATTCAATGCAGGTCATTTGGTTGTTGGAATAGGAATAGAAAATTAGAATACATTTTCTATTTTAATTTCGTAAGGTAGTTGGAATAGGGAATAAGAATACATTTCCCATTTTGCCTCTAAAATTAGCTTATATCCATTCCGAAAAATAGTTGTTATTTGAATAGCCATTTCTATTCCCAATATGAATTCTTATTCTTCATTTTTATGCTTGCAACCAAATGTGTCCATTGTAGAATATATGTTTTTCCAAGCTAGAAGAAAACCAAATTCAAATATGTGTTTCACAATCTAGCATGCTCTCCAAGTCAGTTATTTATAAGCTAGAAAAGATCATACATTATTCCTATCTTTTTTATTAGTCCTTCCACAAGCTAACATTTTCATGAGACCTAATTTATTAATTTTTATAAGAAAAATGTTATAACATTCTAATATTTGAATTTTTAAATTATATATTTATATATTAATTTGTGTATTTTATTGGTTACCATTAACTTAATTATTATTTTAATTCAAAAAATATTTTTTCATAAAAATTTTAGCACTCAATTTCATTATTGAAACTTCTCATCAAGATTGTATCTAGGAGCATTCTAGGCTTTCTTACAATCCTGCATGTTGGAGTCGAGTGACTATGGTTTCCAATTTTCTATTGCTGTTGATTTATTGTAGCTCTACTGGATTTTGAGTTACTGTAGCTTTAATGGATGTCAAGTTAATTTAGCTCTAATGGATGTCAAGTTACTATAGCTCCTAGTGGATGTCAAGTTACTGTAGTAATCTTGTGTTCATCGAGTGTTCCTTCATGTGCCGAGTGAACCTTTTTGTGCCAAGTGTTCATGTATGTGTTTGTAGATGCTTAAAATTGTCCCAAAAACTATATTAATTGATTTAATATTTCCCTTGATATCATGATTGATTATTTGTTAGTCATTTATATTTTTCATATTCTTCTACTTATTTAATTAAGTAAGTTCATTTCCCTAATGTATAAAAATATAATTTGAATACTTCCCCTCTAATGCATTAAATTCATTTAATGCATAGTGCTCCATAAATCCCCTTTTAAATAAATTCTAATTTATTTAATTCCATCCATTTTATTAAATTCTCTATTCCTATGATTAAATTAAATCCTATTTGATTTAGTCTTAAACATATCCTAAAACCTAGTCTATACCCATCACTTTCATCCTTCTAAGTCTACTCATTACTTAATCTCATTTATTTATCCTAAACACCTTGCTAAACCCCTTTTAGCTCCTAAATATGTGCTCACACATGTGTGAGAAACCATTCACACCTTTCAAACCTCTCACACCTTTCACACCTCTTACACCTCTGTCCCCCACTCCTAATTTAAGTTTTCTCACACATGTGTGAGAAAAATTTGAATGTTGACCTTTGCATGGCTTGTCTGCTTAGCCCATGTGTCTCCCTTGGGGTACCTATGTGGATGCCACATGGATGCCACCTCCCCAAGGCCTCTCTCAAACCTATAAATAGAGCCCTTGTCTCAAGCATTTGATCATCTCCCCCATTTGCATTGTTATCATGCTAATGTTATTCTAGAGCTTTTTAGAGATTTGTATGCTTAGAACCCTTGGTAGTTGTTTGCATTACTTAGATTTATAGCTTTCATTTAGCCTTCATGGTAGTATGTTGTTATAGGTTTATTTCTTGTATTGCATTTCCATCTCACATCTTAGAATCCTTTGAGGTTTGGCTCATCCATAATTATTTCTTCAAGGTATTCTCCATACATTTAGTCTTAGATTCATCTCATGTTGCATATCATTTATTACTCAAGGGATTCAATATTTTTGTTTTGGGAGAGCGCATCTATGTTCCTCACACTTGAGCACACCAACAAGGCCTCTTATGGGTGCCCTTGTTGAGTTGCTTTGAGGTTACGTGAGGACTTTTATGCGTGGTTGCACAATTAGTTAAACTCAAGTAGACTTAGTGGTTTTATCAATCTTATTTGAATCTTAAATGCATATGCTACTAACATTTGCTTGTTTATGTGTGCTCCTGATAGGTTAGGTTTTTCCATATATAGTGTCAAGTGCCAGTATTGGTTTTGGTTTTGTTTGTGCTAAGTTGTTTGTAAGCTGACTTTTGGCATTTAATTTATGTATGGATATTTAATTTGTGTTATGGCTGACTTGTGGCTTGACCTATATTTAATATAAGGAATTTAATTTAGTTTGTAATGAGTTGGGGCGAATTGTGGCTTAGTTGGGTATAAAAAAGGGGCTTTGTGGAGTCTTCAGAGAGAGTTATCATTCTAGCTTTAAGAAGGGGATGAAGTGTAGATGCAAAATTTGAAGAGCTAAGCTATGGCTTAGGAACCAGAGGATTGCTTGGTGGATCTAAGGGTACAAGTGTGGATTCTTCTTGGTGTTCTTATCTAGTTGTGTATCTAGACTAGTTGGGACTAGGTTTGTAAGTTAGATCTTATTTGACCTTGTAGAACTGATTTTGTAATTGTTTTTCTTATTTGGGCCTAACTTGGAAGGTCTTGCAGTCAAGCATATTGCATGTAATTAATTATTTCAATGAATAAAGAATTGTGTTTTGGTATTTGATCTTGCATTATTGTTGTTTTGTTATTGAGTTTTTGTTGTGTGGTTATTTTTTGGGGGTTTGGACATCTCCTTTAGTGATTCTCCTTCCTTGCACTACATGATATGGTATTAGAGCAAAGGTTTTTCTAAGTGTGTAGATAGATCACCAAATTCATGGCAGTTTACACCAAGACTTGTAGAGAAGGTTGACCTTGTGGCTGATTAATCTTCTAGATTGGTGGATCTATTGCTGAGGGTTTACTAAAATTTTGGAAGATGCCTCCAAGAAGATTGGATCCTAGGGAAATTGATGATCTTAGTGATGTTGTGGAATAAAGGATCTCAAAGAAGATAAGAGTAGATTCAGATCTGAGATTACATTGATGAAGAGTGACATGATTATTGAAATTGTGAGTGTTTTAGGTGATGTAGCTAGGCATGGAAGTTATGAGGAAGTTGTTGAAGACTTTGAAGCTACTAGATCTAGTTGTGAGGATAGAACTAATCATGCGGAGAGACCTATTGGAACTAGGGCTAGTTGTTTTGCTAGACCTAGATCTCAATTGAAGCTAAAGCATAAGATGGAGGTTTCTAATTTCTTAGGTACTTTGACTCCTAAGGACTTGATTGATTGCATTGGTGAATTGTAAGACTACTTTGAGCTTGAGGATATTGAGGATCTACTTAGAGTGAGGTTGGCACAAACTAAGTTGAAAGGACATGATATTCTTTGGTGGAAAGAATTGCAAAGAGATAGAGAAGAGGAAGGTGAAATTAAGATCTCTAGATGGAGATTGATGGTGACTAGGTTGAAGGCTAAGTTCATTCCTACTGATTATGAACTTGAGTTGTTGAAGAGATTACAAAATGTGGAAAAAAAAATGTCCATGAAGGATTATATAGAGGAGTTCTACAAGTGGACTATTTAGTCTAGTCATAGAGAATTGTTAAAGAAAAAGGTAGCTATTGTGGTTCCACAATGCATGCCCCATTCCATACTAGGAATGGGGATGGCCTACTCTTTTTTTAGATCCCTAGACTCACAATTTGGGATCTAGAAAATTCAAAGAGTCAGAAAATACCAAAAAAATTGAAAAATTGAAAAAGTCATAAAAAATATAAAATTTGAAAAAATATTTTTTAAAAAATGCCTCATGTGTGCACCTCCATCACTACATGCACACCACAAATAATTATACGTGCACTTCATAAGCACTGCACATGCGCCATATGCACTGCGCATGCCATATGCACTGTATGCACCATAAGCACTACACATAGCACTAAGCATCATGTGTTCCATAAGCACTACGCATGACACAAAGTGCCACACACCATGCCAGACACCCATCTGCATGCACTGTGCATCCTGCGTGCACTTCCAAAAACCCTGCTTCTTTGCACACTCATCCACTTCACACTGCACGCGCACCTCCATTTCATGTGTACTTGCTCCATGTCGCATGCCATCATTTCACATGTGCACTGTGCCTCCCATTCACCTCTCATACATCACACAACCTCGCATCGTGGACACCTACCAAACACATGAACTTTTGATAAAAAATTTGCGCGTCAGTTGCACCTATCAGGTGCACCAAGTGTGCTAACTTTTATATTTTATTTGTTGTGCTTTCTAAGGTTAAAATTAAGGTTTTGTTTGGTGTTTTTGAGTAACTAGTTTTTAGGGTTTTTATTTTGGTGTCATTAGTGTGTGTCTTAATTAAGTATTTTTCAACTCTACGAACTAATATTTGCTTCTTTGTGTAAGTAAAAAAGGCATCCTCAACTTGTTGGGGTCATAACTTTTGACCTAGAGCTCAAAATTCAAAACTGTTTACATCGTCAAAAAGAAGAGCTAAAGATCTAGTTTTAGTCCCTAAAATAGTGAGCCTTCAGTTGCCCAATTTTAGGGATCGATGAAAGTTTAAATCTGATATTTTGAGAAAAAGACCTCCAAAAAAGCCATTAAAAAATGCCTAGAAAATCTTGTGAAAAGTGTTGGAATGTTCAAAATGGGAAGCATACTTTTGAGAGTGGGGGTGAATCAGAAGTACCACACTTTTAACCTTTTCTAATCCTTTAAATCAAATAATTGAAAAAAAGATGCATACATATAAACATAAAGAAAACACATGCAAGTAAACACATAACACTAGATTTGGTAACCAAAAAACCCTCTAGGAATAAGAAGGTAAAACTGGGGTGGGGATGATACCCACAAAAATTACTACAACAATAAATGTTCGACCACTTCTAATGGTCTACCCTGTGAAAGGTCTACCCTATTAAAGGCTTTACACTATGTCAATAGTGACCTGGTTAGAGGATTTACAAACACTTTACATGAAGTGTTACCCTGTTAAGGGATTTAGTCACCTCTTTAAAGGATCTACAAAATAGTTGTTAAACTAACCTATCAACATAGGGTATTCACTATCTAATACAATTCAAGAAAGTATTAGAAACCTTTGACCTGATTGCTTACAATCTTAAATTTCTTACTTTAGGCACTTAATCTCCTCCTTCTAGTCTTGATCCTTTGAGATTTGATATTTGATCATGTCCCTTATCCCTTGTATTGTTCTCATCAACTGGATATGTAATTGCTTCTCTATTCCTTTAGGTCTTTCTCACTTTCACACTGAATTTCACAATAGTTTACTCATACACTATTTTCTTCCACGTATGCAATGATGTTTTCAACCACCTTTTAAAAATTGTGAAGACTTAAGGTTAGATATGGATCTACGATCCATATTGAATCTTAAGTTAACAAAAAAATATGAAAAAGTTTCAAACATTTGATCAATTTGAATAATTTGGATCATTTGGTTTCTTGTCGAGAAGGATAGGGTAGCTGGAGAGAAGACAAAGGTCGAAGATATAGAGGTTGGACATGTGAAGCAAAATAGGTTCCTCATCTTATGCAGTTATTAATGACAAGATTCAATGCAGGTGCCTTGGGATTTTAGATTGAAGAAGTAGAAGGAGTTCAAGTTTATGAAAGTGATTGGCTATAAAGAGGGTATAAATCATCAAAAAGGGGCAAAGAATGTACACAAAAGTGATCTAAAACCCCATTTGAGAAAAACCCAGAAATCATTTTCAAAATTGAGAACTTTGATTTCTTGGCAAATTGAGCTTCCAAGGTGCACAAGTCTGCAAGTGTGTTACACAGGTCCACAGCTCCACAATTTAGAGGTGTGCCAACAATTAACTTTTAGTTCCAAAAATAGTGCTTTCCATACATCAAAAACACATTCTAATGGTAGTCTAACTTTGACACACACTTAGTGAAGAATTAGCTTCTATTTTTGACACTCCCAAACACTTCTACTTTGGCTCAAAGCTTTCTCATGCTTTCTCTCTCATAATTTATTTATTTTTGACATGTAAATGGCTCATGCATCCAATTAATGAATAAAATATGGATGGAGTCCCTCTAAGCACCAAATTAACTGTTAGATTGTATATATTTAGTTTGTTTTAATGTTTTAAAAGCATTTTATTGCATGAAGATATCTCTGAGTCTCAACACAAATTGATGAGACGATTTATTATAAATACCCCATTGTAATATGCAACACGGGCTGCCATTATTATGCAATAAAATTATGTTTTTGGTGATCGCATTTGGAGTGTAGTAATTCTTTCCTAAATGTGTCATTGTTTTGTGAATTTTGTTCATGGAATTGTGATTGAGCCAAAGGTTTATTGCATTGTTTCTAGTTGTGCAATCTTTTAGTTCTAATGTTTGCTATAGATTTATGAATTTTGCTGATGTATTGAGCCTAAGAAGAGATCATTTAATTGTGTCTACATAATTTTTCATCTTGCATAAGCTCACTTTCCATTGCCTTGTGATTTGATGAAAGGTGAAATATCATACAGTTGTTAAATTTTCTCACCAACGATTGCATCAGTAGATTCTAGGAAGCACTACTCCTATTTTCATTGGTTTCCTACCGATTTATTCAAAAGCTTAACTTGCAGGTGTTGTTTTCTATAGCTTATGTCTGTTAGGATTTCAATTTCACGTTATTTCAATTTCATGTTATTTGCTTTCAATTTCGTTGTTCTCTTTGCTAACCCCTTGTTAGAATAGGAACTCATTTTAGTTGCAATGTTAGATTGCATTCATTGAAAAATAGAAAATACAAAAACATTGTTCTTTTGTGTGTTATTTTGAGACAGTGAACAAATTTTGTTTCATTCTAAGATCAAAATAGAACCAACAAAGGCCTCCTCATGAACAATCACATTTATCTTCAACCAAGTGGATTTTGGTATGTCATAAGACAAATACTGAACCTTGGAGTTGATCCCAAAAGGATTAGCTTTTGAAGAGAGGAATTGCGCAATGGATTCCTACTATTGACCTCATGCATAATGACCACCCCTCAGTAGCTTGATACATTTATGGTTTGAGATTCTATATTCAGGATGAGATTGGTATGTTGAATATTTCTTCATTTAAGGATGCTTATTAGTATGCCATGAAGGGAAAAAATATGTTGAAAAAGAAAAGTCAAGGTAATGGTAGAGGGTAGGAGAAGCAGGATAGCTTAGCACAAGCTAAACCGAGTATTGAAAGTGAACCAAAACCTATTGATCAGAAAAGGAGGAAAGCTAGAGATGAGTTCAAAGGTAATTATTTCAGTTGTGGTAAAGAAGGACATGGATATTTTGAATGTCCAATTGGTAGGAAAAATGCTGTTGTGAATGAGGTTGTAATTCAAGACAGTCATCCTAAGCAAGGAGAAAGTTTTTTGGCTTAGTGAGCACTAATTCGTGAGAGGACTAGTTTTTTAAGGAATTTTTGTAAGTCTGGTGGTAAAGTTTGCAAGGTGATTGTGGATGGTCATAGTACTAATAGCCTTGTTGCTAAGGAGATGGTTTAGAAACTTGGTTTGTATAGTACAAGGCATCCTTATCCTTATAAGATTGGATAGTTACAAGGTGAGCATGCTTTGGAAGTGAGGAAGAAATGCCTTGTTGATTTCCAGATTGGGTAGTATAAGGATCAAGTGTTGTGTGATATTGTACATGAACAATTCTCATGTGTTGCTTGGTAGACCTTGGCAATATGATTGCAAGGTTGTGCATGATTGTGTCAAGAATTTGTTTACTATTGAGAAAGGTGGTAGAAATTTTTCCCTTATTTCTTTTATATAATGAAGAGCTTGGTAGGAGGAACCTATGTATTGGCAGCTAAGTTGAGTTGGAAAATTCTAAGAAGGTTGGAGATCAGTGTGAAAAGAAAACCTGTAACACATAAGATGGATGTGAAGAAGCAGAAGAAGAACAAGGGAAAGAGAGTACAACTTGAAGATTTGGAGGATATGTATGTGAAGGACTAGTTTGGGATTTATGTGTTGAATCCTAAAAGATTTTCTTCTAGTTACTAGAACATCTTTTTGAACTTGGGGTGTCTGATGTAGGAGCATCCTAAGGTTTCTTGCAATCCTACACATTGGAGCTGAGTGCCTGTGGTTTCCAATTTTTTGTTATTGTCAAGCTAGTCAGTGGATGCCAAGTTACTATAGCTCTAGTAGATGCCAAGTTACTATAGCTCTAATGGAGGTCAAGTTGTTATAGCTCTAGTGGATGCTGAGTTACTATATCTCCTAGTGGATGTTGAGTTACTATAGAAATATTGTGTTGATTAAGTGTTCCTTCATGTGTTGAGTGAAACTATTGGTGTCGAGTGTTCATGTATGTGTCGAGTGCCAATATTGGTTTCAGTTCTATTCATGTTGAGTTGTTTGTGAGCCAAATTTTGGCATTTAATATATGTATGGGTATTTAATTTATGTTGTGGCCAACTTGAGGCTTGTCCTATATTTAATGTAAGGGATTTAATTTAGTTTATAATGTACTGGGCCAAATTATGGCTTTGTTGGGTATAAGTAAGGGGATTTTTGGAGTCTTTAGAGAGAGTTATCATTCTATCTTTAAAAAGTGGATGAAGTGTAGATGTGGATTTTGAAGACCTAGGTTGTGGCTTAGGAACTAGAAGATTGCTTGGTGGACTTGAGTGTACAAGTGTCGATTCTTCTTGGTGTTCTTATCCAATTGTGTATCTGGACTAGTTGGGATTGGGTTTGTAAGTTTGATCTTGTTGGATCTTGCAAAGCTGATTTTTTAATTGTTTTTTGTATTTGGACCTAACTTGGAATTCCTTATAGTTGAGCATATTGCATGTAATCAGTTATGTCTATGAATAAAGAGTTGTGATTTGGTATTAGATCCTGCATTATTGGTTTTTTGTTATTCAGCTTCCACTATGTGGTTATTTTCTAGGGGTTTGGAAATCTCCTTTGGGGATTCTCCTACCTTGCACTACATCAAGATTTCTATCCTTCATGGCATCAACATAGAAGCCACAACACAATCTATTCAAGAACTTGTCTCTTGTATTGGATTTTCTCCTCCTCTTTGAAGAAACAACAATCCAAGAAGGCAAAAGAAGAGAAAATTATATGAGTAAATGGTAGAATGTGTTAAGAATATATGGAAGTAAAATCTCAAACCAATAGCTCATCCAAACACCTATTCTAACTAAATGTGAACATATCATGATAAGAATTTTGGGGTTCTTGTTGAAAGAATAGAAGTATTACCAACTATCCTTGTAGATTTTATGCATAGATGCTTTCTATGCAAGACATAATAGATTTCTGACCTCAAATCAAGGAATTAAATCTTAGTTGGGATGCCTAAATCTGAAATGAAAAGGTGGAAAACTTTATTCCTATATGTGGGCATGTCTTTCATGTGTTTGGTGTAAGAGAAAACAAAAAATTTGAACAAACTAATCAAAGTTTCTCCTGGCAATAAACATATGAGCTTCATAATATGTGTTAGTTTTAATAGAATATTTTGTCTTCTATTAATTAAATAATAATTATTGAAAAAATGTCATCCTAGATAGCCGTCACATAGAAAATGTGAAAGAGGTATTTTTGTAGGCTATGCTAGGGTTTGTATGACTTCTTTCTAGAACTTTTTGTTTTTGTCACCCATCATTCTGCATTTACTTTGGGGTATTGTTTTAGGTTATAATGGCTTTGGCCTTCTTTGGCCCAATAGTTGATGTTGGTGCTAGAGTTGTTGTCAGTGCTAATGACTCCTCCCATAAAATGTTCATGTAAGTTTGTTCCTAAGGCATTCCATGAGGCAATTCCTCTCATGATATTGGTCTCAATACAAAAGATTTTGATTTTGCATGTGCACAACTTGAGCAACAGACCTTGATAGGTTTTTTTTTGGTTACAATCTATTTGAAAGCATGCTTAGAGAGTGGATTTGCAAGGTTTGGACATATCAAGGTGTCTGTCTTGAATGTGTTCAAATCCATAACAAGGGTTTTTTTGTTTATCTTTTCTAACCCTAGCCAGGTCAAATATGTGTTTTCCCATGATCCTTGGTCTATTACATCTTCCCTCTTGGTGTTCTAGAAATGGTTCTAAGATTTTGTTGTCTCAAATGACTGTAATCTCAAAATTTTGGTTTGGGTTGAGTTCCTTAGGCTCCCCATATTGTGTTGGTCATTCTTGCAACACATTGCACAAATTGTTGGCAAGGTGATATTCCTTGATCCAGACAACTTTTTCAATGCTCGCCCCCAACATAGGGTTTGTGTTGAGGTTGACCTCTCTTGGGACCTCAAGAAAATTGTGGATATCTACATTGGTAATACTAATTTCACCTAAAAGGTTCTTTACTTGAACCTTACAAATACTTTCTATCATTGTCACTCCACCAAGAACAAGATTAGGGATTGTCCCTTGCTCAAGCATAACAAGAAGCCAATTGAGGAAGCTAAGCCTACTGAAGCTGCAAAAAAGGATGACTGAACCACCATCATTGAGAAAGGTAAAACCAATGCTACTACCAAAGCTTCTTCCTCTCAAGGTAATGATCAAGCCTCCTTAGGGTGGCACCTTCAAACCCTAGTTCTTAAGGGATGATAGATTCTATTGGTACTGACCCTCAATCCAACTAGGTCTATGCGCTACAAGTGGCCAGACAACCAAAGTGAGAATTCTAATAATAGAGAGAAATAGGGGATCATCTCCCTTGGAGACACCTCTTTCAACTGTTCCATCGCATTCTTGCATAACATTTTTTCCTGTTTTGGGGATGATGATGACATGCAAGAAAATTTATGATGATTATTTTGTCCTAGAATGTGTAAGGACAAACTAATCTCCCTTGACAATATTATGTTCATGATACTAGGCACAGGCTTGGCCTATTGGGTTTCCTTTATTTGTATGAAGTTAAAATTATTGAATTTCTTCTCAACTCATCCTTTCATGTTATTTGGCTTGATCCATGTTTTCTTACCAGCATGAGGCTAGCCAAGGTGGTATAGTAACTCTTCTCACCTTATTTACTTTCTAAAATTATTTTGCATGGTTTAGATCCTATGTAGACAATAGTGTGGATTTTTTCATCTTTTCCAAACCATTCCTTTGGTATTGTTAATGTCTATGCTTCTAATGATATAGTGGAGTGCTGACACCTGTGGCACTACATGATAGATCATTTGCCACCTATCACCCATGTTTCACATGGGGACTTTAACATGGTTGAGTTGGCTAGTGACAAAGAAGGTCTTTTACCTTTTCAATGGTCAACTGGAAAAAGAGAAGTCTAGTTTCACATGCATAGTAAATTGAGTATTTTTAATCCTAATGCTAAGTGCCACTATCTTAGTGAGATTTGGCATACTTGGTTCAACTTTCAAGCTAGTATTGAGAGGTTTTTTAAAAGGCTTGAGTGTGATATGCTTACAACTCAATCTTTCTTTTCATTCTCTAAAGATCAAGAATTGCATGTCACTCTTCTAGTGGATGTGACATTGTTAGATCATTTTCCCATTTTCTTTGCCATCACTTGACAAATAATTGATCCCTATACATGTAAAATGAATTTTTTCTTAATACTTCATTATTGGCACATGTTTCCAACTCTTCTCATACTTTACATATATGGAATCTTAAACCTTAACTTCACACTAATGTTGGGTGGATTGAGTTTATCTTGAAATTGTTTATCCCTAGTTTTGTAATTTGACATTATGAAAGTTTGTATTTTCTATTGATGGTAGTCTATTATTGTGGATTTCTAGAAGTCTTATGTTTTTTTCTAATTCTGATCCAAGTTGTTAGTTATGACTATTTCCATTTCATCTACTTAAGCATTTAAAAATTTATCTCAAGTTTCATATATTTCCATCATTGTAATTTCAGATCAATGTCATTAATAGATATTTTTCACCTGATATTACATCTTTTAAGAGATGTGAAATTACAATTATATTTTTCAAAAGTAATGGCTATTTTCCAATCCCTCACTTTTTGTTTCAGCTACTCTTTCTCAACATGTAGTTGATGTGGTTGTCATCTTCTATTTATTGGATTTCAACTTGACATCATAACCTTGACAGAGTGTCGAGTTGGAAAATAATTATTTTTAAGCTAAAAGACAAACATAATGTCCCATAACAACTATACTATTGGCTAATTTGAACAAATTATCTCCTTACAAAAATTGTTGCTTTGAAACATTTTCAAAAACTCCCCATGTAGGATGGTATTGAATGATCGCCTTCTGTCGAGCACCCAATCATTTGGTACAAATTTTGTTGAGGTCAAACTAAGAGCCTCATCATACTCCATATGTCCTCCTTGCTTTCAACCAAGCTCTCATATGAATTGCAAGTTTTATTTGAGCATATAAAACATATAAATATATCTAAGAAAACAATTCAAAATGAAAACAAAATACATAATACACAATTTACCATGGTTCAACAAAACTTGCATATGTCCACTCTTGAAGTAGATAAATCTCTTATTAACCTTTAACCAATTATACAACGTACATGGCATATAAATAGCCATTTATAGAAGCATATATGCTCAAAATTATAAGGCTTCAATTTACTTTTCTCTTGAGATGGTCTTGCTATATACATTATTGTACATTTTTCTATTACTCTACATTTGGTAATGACTGGAGGGTTTCTTGTTGGTTTCTTCCCTTCACGAGTCATTAAACTAAGTCATATTTAAATAAATATATCTAAAGTGGCATGCCACTTTTCACCTAAAATAAAAAATAAAAAAAAATATCATGACCATTAGACTTCACATACCCAACAATTACATCCATTTTCTACAAATTCCAACCCATTTTTTCATTATATTACACTTCTAAAAAATTCCATAGTGCTTTCAGATTTTTAACACTAGCTCAATTTATGTTCTAAATCTTCAATGTTTTATGATTTTTAAAATTTCATTTACACATTGAAATATTCCACCATTAGTCTATTTAATTGTCAATATTATTTATTAAAATTATAAAATCTAATGGAACTATTAAGTCCTCCACTTGATTCTCATGTCAAGTGCACATTGAATTAAGCATGGTATTCTAAATTTCTCCAAATAACTTTAGGTCTTTTTCAAAGAGAATTGAATGTGAAACCTCTTTTAACTATATTTGACCCTAAAGAAATTAATTTGACCATTTTCATGGAACAAAGTGTGTCAGACCATTGATATATGATAAAGACACCACAAGTTTAGCTATGTCAAAGATTGATTGACATTAAAATTAAATTCAAGTTTAGCCATTATAGGGGTATTCTAAAAAATATAGTAAATGAAGTGATGCATATCAAAAACCTTCCAAAGTGGGAACTTTCAGGTTGACCTTTAACTTGGCACCTAAAGAAAATCCAAACTTGAGAGAAGAAAATGTAGTGGCATGTCATTCTTGCTAGAGTATTAAAGTTTTTTCTTATTAATTAAATCATATTGATTTAATTATTAAGTCACTTATTATCTCTAGTTTACTTAAGCTAAACTTTGGGCATATAATAATTAATTCTTTTATTAATTATTATCATTCAACCTAGGTTTTACCTATTAGGGTTTTGATCTCCTTTTAGAAGCATTGATCTCTTTGTCAATTATTCATTCACTTTTGATAATAAAAATTTATCTCTTTTCTCATCAAGAATGTCTCATCTATGGATCTCAAAATTTTATCCTCCATAGCTTCATTTCTCTATTTCTACGATAGGTGTTTGCTTGCAGGTGATTCTTGGGTGCTACAGGGTTGAGCTTTCATCAACTTCAATAGTTCTAAGGTTTATTGGTATCCTAAAGGTGGGATCTTTCTCATATCTTCCTATAAGTACATAATCATGAATCTCCTTACCCAATTTTAAATCTGATAATACAATACATGCGTTCAAAATATTGGTGATTAGATCTTCATGTATATCCCATGCACTCAATTATTTGTGTTTGGAATGCCAAAAACACAATATGATTACTTTTGAAAAATAGCATGTTCCTTTAAAATTAATCATTTACAAGCTGATGTCACAATGTTCAAAAGCATAATGTTTGAATTCATTCCTCATTGCGTAGTTGATACCTAGAATAAATGTTCTTCAAAATCCTTCATAGCCCTGTGAAATAGATGATTCATTTTTGCAAGTGGAATAAGCTGAAAGAGTCAAAATTGGTGTTCTTTGGTGTGCAATGGTATATCAAAAAGTTTAATCAAATAAACTTTTAGGGTTTGTTTGGTTCATGGAATTGTAGAAATTGAGATTTCTACAAATCTCTATTTAGCCAAATCATGGTTTTGCAATTCTTCATTCCTATTTTTGGGATTTTACTTGTACCATTTGTTTCACTAGGAAGATGAGTGGAAAGATATATTTTTATGTTAAGCTTGGAGTTGAAGGAAGACTCCAAAATATAGTCCGTCTAATTTTTTTACACCTCAAAAGCATAACCAGGTTTTGATTTTCATTTCCTGGTTGCTAGTGGAAAGTCTAATAACTTGGTTTTGAGACAAAATTAGAAGTCTAGTATTCTAATTCTATTTTGCCAATTTTGAAACAAACACAAAAATTTTAAAATCTGGATTATTAAAAAGCCAATTGCCATCTTCTTCAACAAACCAAAAGGACCCTTAGTGTATTCTTTATGTACATTAGTGTAATAGATGAGGTCAATTGTAGGTCTCTTGATATAATATAATATTTGTGTAACAAAGAAGTGATAGCTTTTAATCAAGTATACATCCATTGACAAAAAAATTAAATTAGTTTTTTAATTGTAAGAGAGAAAGATAAGGGGGAAGGAGAGGAAGAGGCATGGGTAGACAAGAGGGGGTATGGATGGAAGTTGGGGTTCGAGGGGGTGGGAGATAAAGACAAAGCTAGAGGGGAAGATGGAGACAAATAGACACAAAGATAAGAGGTCGGGTGGGTGGGGAGGATAAAGTGATAGAGTGGAGATGGAAAGAGAAATATGAGGAGAGAAAGATGTATCATAAATTATATAAGGGTAATAATAGACAAGGATTAGTCAATATGAGATATATAACATGGCATGGGTGTAAATATTAGAACATAATTATATGAAATTCTAATTTTTGTGAATGTCCAACTTAATATTGAACATTGTGTTCTACAAAGTGTACTTGTAAAAAGAAACAATAATAGAAATTTCTAATTTTTGTGAATATAGAACACAAGATTGAGCATTACCATCAAGTTGTAGGCATGGTTGGAGTGTATTTTTTGTAAAAAGAACAATAATTTTGAGAATGTAGAACACAACATTGAGCATTGCCTTCAAGTTGTAGACACGACTAAAGTGAATTTTTGTAAAAAGAAACAATAATAACAAGTTGCAATTTTTGTGAATGTAGAGGACAAGATTAAGCATTGCCTTCAAGTTGTAGACATGGTTGAAGTATACTTGTGTAAAAAGAAACAATAATTTAGTCTTCTTTGAAGATAAAATCAAATGGTTTGTTTTATAACAACAAGAAGATAAGAAATATTATTTTAAGTTGGGATTGTCCACATGTGTGAATATATTTTTAGTGACAAATGTTGATTGATTAAGCTTTGTGTGATGAATGAATAATAAGAGGATGGTAATATTTCTTTCAACACATGAAAATCCAAAATATTACAAGTGTAGAAAGAAAGAAATCTATAGAAGTTAGGAAAACAAGTCCACAATTGATTTTTCTCATTCCCCAATTATTCCTAATTTTATCAACAAATGTTCAAAACTAATAGATAATACCATTGATCATTTTTTGTGATCTGAAATGTTAATGCTCAAAATTTAGTTTTACACAATCAAAACAGGAAGTGTAAAATAGATAAGAAAGTAACAACTAATATAATTTCTAAAATATGGTTTTCATGTGAATTAATGAGCTTGGAATCTATTGTAGATATCCAATGTGTGGACCACAATTAAGGTTCATTTTTATCCTTAGATGACCAAACATAGATCCAAGTAGCTTGATGTGAGACAAGAGATGGCTAAAACATATTTCTAGGTCCAACAAAGAGCTACATAGTAGATTATAACAATAAAATAATTGGACATAGAGTTCAAAGTTCCAATATTTAGTCCAAAATAGTCCATGATTGTCATCAAGAAAATAACTTTGTTATGGAGATGGTAGGAGCATCATATATCACCATTTATTCCTAATTTGGTTGTGATAATGTTGGAAATGATTATTATCATTAATTTTCATTATGGATGTAGATGTGTCTAGTCCATATGGGATTATATACATATTGCTTAATTGATGGGGGTATAATTTTTAGCTTTTAAATTTTGTGGGATCTCACATAGCATTTTCATCTTGTCTTTTTTGACTTAATGGTATTTCTATTATGAGAGGGTTAACCAAACAAGTCTATTATGTTGTATAATTTGTGATTGAGAGAATGAAATTGTTTGGGAAGAAATGAAAATCCTTGGATTCTATGCATTTTTATGGTAAAAACATCACAGATGGTCATACTTACATTTAATGGAAAGAATAGTCTAAAAAATATGTTCCACATCTGTTGATCATATCATATAATAGGTATCCCTTCTCATAGATAATATTCTCTAATTTTATAAAATTTAGTTGACTAATCAAATATATCTATGCCAACTAAAGTGTTTGAAATCAAAATGATTCTTCTTTGGATGATCTAATGCCTCATGTGGAATGTACATATTCAAGAAGGCAATGAGCAAATTACCTTGTCCCAACATTTCTTCAATGGTAGGAGAAGTCAAAGTAGTCTATCGATTTTTCTGTGGTGTAAACACTTTCTCACATCTTCAAAACTAATCATGACACTTACAGAAAACACCTATTAGTAATGCCTATTAAGAATTGATAGTTGTAACAAATAAATATAGAATTCATGCAATATTAGAGTTTTGATTTCAAAATATTACTTGAAATTATATATATATATATATCTAACCATTTGTGCTATAAAAATAAATTACAATTATAAATATAAGTATAATATTTAAAAAATAAAAATATATTGTATAAAATTTAGGACTTGATAATATTATAATTATAATAGAGGAAGGGCACTAGTAGCTGGTATAGCTAACTTTGTGCATCTTAAGCTTATAAATGACACATTAGGTGTTGATGGTTTTTTGGATAACTTACATGGTTTTAGCTATTGTTCTACCTTCTAAGTAGTTACCACAAGGATGATGTGATTTATTATGATTTGAAGTGTAAAAATGGTCATTTTGAGTTGATGTCTCATATATATTTTGTGGATTGTGAAATTTACACAAGTAATCCAAAATACACATATTTGTGAGCAATTAAACACTATTGGGACAGATGAAATTACAAATTGATGTAATTATTAACCCTTTTTTCTAGGTAAGTATACCAATATGCAACTATCTGTCCATTAAATGATTTTTCACTTAACTTTTAAGTAAAAAGATTCAACAAATCTATCAATTATCTTAGATAAAATATTATTTAAATTTATAGAAATTTCAATATAAACCTCAATATTCTGAATCTAATTTTTTATTTTATTTTATGGATGCTCCCTTCCTTATATTAAAAAAAATACAATAAAGTTACATATTCACAAAAGAGGGGTTGGGAGAAATAGGATCAGCCCACGAGTTCATACAACCACAAGCTGAAAATCAACTATTCATCAAAAAAGAGTTTTAGAAATCAATAGAAAGCAAAAAAATCCTCATGCTACTAGTGCAACACAAGCCAAGGGAGGAGGATGCTTATCATTGGAGCCCCACCCAAGGGTGGGCTGAGTAGATGGCTTAGAGGAAGCCCATCCATCATTAGTAGCAGTAGCATTAACCACATCTTTCTCTCCCTCAAGCCTAGGAGGAGAAATGGCTAAATCTAGCCAAGGAAACACCCACTTGGGGTTTGGGTTAGTAGAAGGCCAACTGGTAGCAAGAGCAGTAGGAGGAGCCATTGGGGACCACCCCAAACCAAACCTTAAGGGAGGCAAGGCAAAGCAGTGTTGACCACTAGAACCTCTAGAAGAGTTGCGCCAATCCAAAGAACCACCATTGGGAGAGTAGTGCGGCTGAGAGTGAGGCATGTATGAGCAACAAGAAAAATTGCTACATCCTTGATGACAACTACAAGGAGTACAGTCACTAGAGGCCGAATTCGAAGGAACACAAGTAACCATATAGGGGGCATTTCCGCAATGAGCCAAAAGCTCTTATAAATGAGCCACCTCTAAAGCCACTTTATCTATTTGTACTTGATTTTGCAACATAACATTTTTATAAATACATGCTTTAGCATACATAACCACATTAATGTCAAGTGTGTTGTTAGCATAAATGACTACATTGTTATCTTTCCAAATGGTAAATAAGATCTCAAATCTGAAAGTATGCCAAATCAGGGTGTATTTGAAGGGTATCAAATTATTATCACCCAGAAGAACCATATGCCAAGAAAATGGTTCTAGGAAAAAGGGGCAAAAGAGATCATGGATTCACCACCAGTAACACTGAGCCTATCTACATAACCAAAAAAGTACAAAAAAGACTTTGGTTGACCACAGAAAGGGCAATATGGGTCAAGAACTCCCAAGTGCCATAGTCAAGGGCCCAAAGGCAAGCCTTGGAAAAGAATACACCAGGAAAATGATCAATTTTGGGTTCATTAATGGCATGCCACATAGTGGAGAATTGATGACTCCAGGTGCGATGCAAAGATTGCAAATGCCAATGTTTGTTGAGAACATCAACGATGGGTAGGTGAGGAACTAGCCATTGATAGCCCAACCTAGGTTTATAGTTGGTTACTGAGGTGTCTAGATATCACTTCCAATCCTTCCACCAAGGATTAGAAGACTGAATGCCCACTTTATGTAACAAATGTGAAGGGACCAAAAACACTAGAAGATGAAAAGTCTACCAATCTAGACGAGTGAGCCAGAATTGCACTCTCATGTCCTCCCATGACCATAAGCTCATAATAAATCCATAAAAAAAGATCTTTCGGGGTCTTTATGCCATGTTTAAAAAAATGTAGAGCACTAGCCCCATGCACCTTAGCAAGGGGAACACCTTGGAGAGAAAATAAAGGTGACCACTAGAGATTATGTTGGTTCATGGAGAGCCCATCTCTGAACCCATTGCTAACCCAAAAAAGTTAGGGCTTAACTACTTCCCAAGCCCTCCAAATACTCTTCACGAAAAAGGTACATTGAATCTAGATAGGTTCAAAGGTAATAAGAAGGGTTTGAAACCCAATCCCCTTCTAGGCTGGCCTATGAATCAGAAAGCCTTTAAAGGAAATGCAATGTCTTAACAAAATCTAAAGGAAATGCAATGTCTTAACAAAATCTTCTAGGTTTCAATGCTAGAAAGATCTTGAATCACCCATTTGGCACATAAAGTAGTACCTTGCTTCTAGGTTGATAGCAAGCGCAGGCCACCAAACTCCTTGGAAAGATAGTAGAAATCCCAGGAAACTCTATGAAAGCCTTGGTAAGAAGTGTCAGATGCTTAGAGGAAGTCATGTAAAAGGTGATCAAGTTTGACCTAAGAGGCCTTAGAAGGAACCCAACAAGAAGAATAATAAACATGGGTGGTGGCCAATATTTTGGAGCAAATCTGTAATTTTCCTGCTAGGGAGAGAGGTTTGGTGATCCAATACTCCAGCTTCTTCTCTATTCTGGCAAGAACTGCATTCTAGAGCTCAATAGCTGAGGCTTGGAAGGAAAAGGGGATAACTAGAAAATGAAAGAATTCCCCATGTTGAACCCATTTCTATTGATATTTCTCAAGCCAAGTAGGATAAGGAAGGTACGACTACTTATAACAAAGGTTTTTGTGCCACTAGATGGCAGACCCTAAAGCAAGATAGAATGTGCCAAGACATTGCAAAGTGGAGGCAATATTCTCTTCATTCTCTATGAGAGTGAGGAAGGAGTCATGTCCAAAATGACCATTCACAAGCTAATCAAGGGAATTTGAGAGGGACATACCCCAAACCCTTCTTTGGGTGATGGCATTTGCAAGTAAATACCCAAAACCTTCTACTGCCAACACATATAAAGAGGGGGCCAACATACATCCTTGGAAAATTGACTGATAATGCCCAAACCCTTGAGACTGAAATCCATTAGTGGAGAAGCAAGCAAAGGCATTTTCAAAAAGCATTTGGATTAACTATAGAAAATTAGGGCCGAACCCAAGAGCCTAAAGCATTGCAAGAATGAAAGGCCACTCAATCCTATCATAAGCTTTGGCAAAATCAATTTTGAGAAAGATGGCATGTTGCTTTGAAGGTCAAGCCCATTCCATCCCTTGCCACACAACAATTATATTATCAAAGATATAACAAGACTTGATAAAACCTGTTTGCTCAGGGCGAATGATTTGAGGAAGAAGATGATGAATTTTAAGAGGGAGAACCTTGGCAATGATCTTATAGGAGACATTCAACAATGTAATAGGCCTCCAATTGAAAATATCTTTAGTGTCACCCGCCTTAGGCATGAACTTGATATTCCCCTTATTAATAATATTGCCTAGAGAACAGAAATTGTATGCCTCAATATAAACCTTATGCAAGTCTAGACCAATCTCATCCCAAAAAGCTTTGTGAAATTCACAATTGAAGTTGTCACAACCAAGGGGCTTATCATCTTCCATGGAAAAAATAGCTTCCTTGTGGTCTTCTAGAGTGAGCTTCTACTCATAGAATACATATTTTTTTGGAGTGAATTTTTTAGGCATGATAGTTGAACAAGCCTGCAAAGCTTGGTCCTGAGCCACCGAGGGATCTTGCACTATGAAAATTTTTTCACAATGGCAAATGAAAGATTGAAGAATGTCAGGAAGCTCACAAAGGGTGTTTTGACCCTCCTGAATGTGTTTGATCTTGACCATTGAGTGGCGTACCCTCAACACATTGAACAATTCCTTGGAAGCTTGATCACCAACCCCTACCCAATGAAGGTGGGCTTTGAGTTGAGCTCCCCAGGTAGTATAATTGTCTGCCACTTGCTTCTAATGGAAAAGGTTAGTAAGAAAAACCTAGATATCCATATCAAATAGATTCATGGCAAGATCTTTAGTGGTCGTATGGAGATCTTTAATAGTGGCCTCATAGGATCTCTTATGGTACATGGTCAATTGCCTCCCATAAATGCAAAGAAATCGAGCATAGTATGGGTGATGGCATGATTCCACCACTAAATCCACCTAGAGGAAGAGTGGGGCTTAGGTTCAAGGTTACAAGTTTGTAAAATATGAGTGGTGGTGGACAGATGGGACAATACTAAGGTATTAAGGTAAAAATAAGTCTTACAATTATGAGGAGGGGCATAATGCCAACTAATGGAGAAGTGGATAGGAAAATGATCCAAAAGAGTCACATCAAGGAGCAGAGTGATAGTAGCAGACTTGTGTGAGAAAAAGAAAAAAAGGACTAAGCAAAAATCATAACACAATCCAACATTTTAAGGACCCTGTCAGCTACTTCTCAAAAGTTGAACCATGTGTACCAAACACCATCAGTTCGATAGTGATAAACATTGGGATAAAAAAGAACCAACTTGTTCCACATGTAGAACTAGGCTTCTTGCTCACCAGTTGACCATCGAAAAGGCGGAAGGACCACTTTATCAATAACTAGCTCAACCATATTAAAATTCCTACAAAATATCTAAGTGGCAAGTGACAAAGAATCAACTAGCCACCTCCACAAGTGTGAGCACTCAACCACATCATTAGGGGCATAGATATTGGAAATGCCAAAAGAATGATTTTGAAAAGACAACAAAATCCAAGATACTCTCTACATGGGGTCAGAACCATGGTAAATAACAAAAAGGAAAATTTGACAGGAGAGGAGAGTGACTACACCACCTTGACTAGCTTCATGCTGAGAAAAAAGCTAACACCATCTAGCCATATCACATGACAAGATGAGTTGAGAAGGAACCTAGAGACTTTGACTTCTTACAAACATAGAACATTAATATTTCCAAGCCTATGCTTGGTATCACAAATAGAGTACTTTCTAGGGAGGTCTTTTAGCCCCCACACATTCCATGAGAGAAAATTCATCATAAACTAGCTTGCATATTCTCCTTGTCCTCAAGTGAGGAAAAAATGTTATGCAAGAAAGCAGAGGATTCAAATGAGGGGTCACCCAAAGTGATGGCTCTTCATTTATCTTTAGTAATAGTGACTACATTCTAGCCTTCAAGGCTATGAGAGTGATGGAGAGATGGAGAGGAAATTATAGAAGCTTCTTGAGGTGCATGAACCCAAGGAGTTCGTACCTCCAACTTAGTTTCCCCTGTGATACAAAGTTTGAAATGGATAGTGGTAGAACCATAGAAGTCTCTAGTGCTAAGGGCACAAGAGGAGCCACACTAGAGCTAGGACACTTGGGTTATTGAGAGATAGGATTTGGCTTAGTAGCACCCTTGCCTTTCTTAACAACCATTGTCCACTCATCCTTTTTAATGGCCAAAGTTGACTTGGGTTCTTGCATCAAAGAGAAATTGTGCTCAAGAAGAGAATGATCCTTTATCTTGTGACTAATAGATTGATAGTGAAAAAAAGTATTTGGGAGATTTAGGTAAATTACCTTTTGAGTAAAGGTGGTAGCACCAATTTGAATTTCCACAGACTCCTTAAGGTCCCTAGAATGGTCGACCTCAAGATAGACCCTTTGTTAAGAACATGCATTAAAAAATTTGTCTAATTCCATGCAAATGAGTTTGCCCATAGTTTGGGAAATTTCAATGAGAAAAGACTAGCAAGGGATGGGTAGCCCAGGGAACTCTGCCCAAACTAGAACCCTAAGTTTGAAATCAGCTAAGATGCAAAAGTCTTGAGACCATCTCTAGAAAACAAGTATAGATGAGTGAATTGTCCATGGCCCATGGCTGAAAATACTCATAGCTTGGGAGGGGTTACCAAAATGAAACAAAAAAAAAAAAAAAACCCTTGGTGAGGTTTTAAGTCCCTTCAAGGTGAATCCCCTGGGGGGACCAGGCCTTGGATACCCATTTATACAATGTGTTTCCAAATGAAGTGCGACCGACAAAATACCCAATAAGGGTTTGAGTTTCTAGCCAATAGCATGCATATTCAAAAGTAGAAATATTCTAAACCAAGTTGGGAGAGGAATTACCTCATGAAATACCTTGGGCACAAATTTGTGCAGGCATTTCCTTGGTGAGGCCATTTTTGCATGTAGTAGCAATTCCAACACCAGCAATAACTATTGGGCTAGAGAGGACCAAGGCCATTATATTCTAAAATAAATTCCCACACTAAATGTGGAATGATAGAAAATAATGCAGAAAGGGATCGGACACAAATTGTAAAAACCTTCCAAAAATAGAAAATCTTGAACTATGCTTTTTAGTTCATGACATAATGACATTACATCACTAAAGGTTATATTCAAAAACAAAAATTTGAAGCACACATTGTACTGTGTGTTCTCATTTCTATCTACAATCTTAAACATGATGCAAATAAAATGTGATCTACATTTAACCATTGCAATGATACCTTGAAAAATATGTTGTAAGACAAAGGCCTCTTGTTGCATTGTCGATAAGTGGATGCCATAATACAAAGGAATTTTGCTGCATTTCTAGTAAATGGACATTTCCATTTCTTAAATGAAATTTTCCTCATGCTAATCTTAAGAAAAAAACCCTTTTGACACCAATTGTTTTCATCAATGTCTCTTTCATATGGTTAATCTATTAAAGCATTAAAATTTTAAATTTTAAGTCTAAGTTTGTTGTTGCTGATTGTTAATTTATTTATTATATTCTATTTCAAAATTTCCTTCTAGATAATTTGAATGAAACAAATGAAACACCGAATAAACCTTTAGTTGAAAATGAGCT
Organism: Cupressus sempervirens; assembly: GCA_028749045.1. Taxonomy (NCBI): domain Eukaryota; kingdom Viridiplantae; phylum Streptophyta; class Pinopsida; order Cupressales; family Cupressaceae; genus Cupressus; species Cupressus sempervirens. The sequence goes on from CM053790.1 coordinate 815,729,265, forward strand.
TATAAACATTTAATAATACAAGATTAAGATTTTGCATTGTGGTCACAAAGTTTGATAGTTTTTCGTTGAAGCATTAAAAGCACACTTTTAGTTAGTAAAGTTCCCATCTTTGTACAAGTCATTAGATTTGTTTGAACTCAAATTGGATGCAAGAATATTTTCACTTGAACATACACCTATATTTTGAATCCTACTAAGCTCATTTATGCCAAATGGATTTTTTTTTTCATAATAATATAAAGAATAATAAATTATCAAATCTAAGGATTGCTAATATCCTAGGGTTTTAGATTGGGTTTCTTTCTTTGACTTATCTCGACATCTCTATTGTTGTTTCTAGGTAGCTATGAATGTTTTGGAAAAATTTGATTAACAAGCTTCAAGGAAACGTAAATCATTGGTCTCATAGATGGATGTCTATGATTTCTTAGGTTACCCTTCTTCAACCTATTATTCAAGCTCTTCCTACTTATAGAAGCTGTTGGTGTTTTATTTTGATGTTAACAGTACTAAAACTACTAGGCGACAAAAGGCTTAGTACCTAGATATCAGTACATACACAACCTAAAGAATAGCCAATTCTCATTATCACTTGCATATGCAAAGTATTAGGGCCCAACTTCAACAAAACCTTAGACGGTTTTCTACTCTTTTGGCTCTGTAAAACCAGGGCGGGTGCACCCGGGGATGGTTCAAAGATGGAATAATTGTATGAGAATTATCCTTAGTTTCATTTTGATTCTCATCTCTAAATCCTCAAACATATAGGTAAATAAATGATAAACACATCCCTTGAACAGATATGGCCAAGAAATCTTCTATAGCTCTGCAGATGTTTCCAACAACAATGGCTAAATGAAGCTAAAACAATCTAGGAAGGCAAGTGCTGGCCAACTTTGAAAATCTTATAGGAAAGATAAATGAAAATTGATTTTATGATGTATTTTGAAAAAGCTAGTTATAATATACTTCTCTTTTGGCTGAAATACTTTCGATCAGTGCCTAATCCATTGGGAATTCAGAGTCAAGTAAATTCTTAGATCTAATTTGTTGCCTTGAAATGAATTTTCATCAGCAATTCTTACCAGAATTTATCATTCAAAAATCCTTATTAACACCCAAGCAACCTCATCACATTCATCAAAGCCTTTACTTAATCCTTTGAATTAACAACAACAACAAATGGATGTACAGTTCTTACTAAATTGCAATCAATTGCATAAGCTTTTACTCACACAACATCAAGGTAATTCAATATTAAAAAGGAGACAAAATTCAGAGAAGAATAGATATGGGGACAGCTCATAATTTGTATTCATTTCCTTTAAAAATGGTATATCCTTTACAAAAGACCCAGAAAAACCTTCATAGAAGAAGCACAGTTCTTTCTACATTCATCCATATCTCAGAAATTTTGACAGAAAAAGTATACTATAAATTTCTTTTCCAAAATGTTTGGACCAAAAAAGAACTAAGCACAATACTTAGTGAAAACCAAATTCGGACCCATCTTTAGCCTTGGGATCTCACTTAAATAACGTGAGATTCAACAAGCTTTAGGCTACAGTAGGTGACAGGTGTCCTTCTTTTGAAAAACAAAAAATAAGAATAACAGAAAGGTTGATTACAACAGCACTTCTTAGCGGGTCCCTTTCTGTTATGCTTCTTAGTTGTTATGATCTGCTCTCACAATCATTCCTCATCTTCAGAGTACATACCCATAAGATCTGCAAGTGATGTATCATCTTCTGTTACATGCAAAATCACTTTAACCTGGGGATTTTCTATGTCATCATTGCTGACTACAAGAGTAACTATTACTCTTACATCTTCCTCGTCATCTTCTCCTGACATCTGTTCACTAAACTGATCTTTCCATCTATTGAAAGTATCATCATCTAGCCAATCAAAACTTAGGGTTTCTCTTTGTATCTTTATTAAAGAATTGGCATTTTCTTCTAAATCATCGAATTCTTTTCTTATATCAGCATAATACAATTGTATCTTTACCAGCTCTTCATTTGTCTTTGCCCAAAACCAATAGCCAGTCTCACTGATGATGTTTGTTATTCTGTTATCAAATAATTCATCCATTTCCTTTTTCCATTTGTCCTTTTCCTTTACTGTATCAACAGATTCTAAGGCACAAGGAAATAGGGTGAATTTTTTAGCAAGATATCTTGAAAAACAGAGTGTCAATTTCCTCTGTAAAGAATCTCATTTATTTTAAAAATTATCTAATTGATTCAATAAATCAAAAATCCTCTCAACCTGATGATAAGGCATTTGAATTGTAGATATACAAATAATCGTAACATCATTATTCCTCTGTCTCCACTTCTGTGCAAGAGAATCTAGTCCATTCTTTTCTTTATTTAACTCATCTATGAGGGCTACAATCCTTGTCAACTGGTCATAAAAATTTGACCATTGTATTTTATCCCTCAAGTATGTCACACCCTGCCTCCATTTCTCTTCCTAATGATTTCTAAATTCTATCTGCCACTCATGTAATTTGGTTTTTTCTGCTTCAAATTCCTCTGCAGTATAGAATTGGGGTCTTTCAGGGGTGTCAGGTATCTCAATAATAGGGGTTAATCCCACAGATGACTGTGGGGGATATGCAATTCTTAGTGTACTGGATTCTCCCACTTTTCTCTTTCCAAGTACCTTTTCCAATTGAGATACCCTGTTTTCTAACTCAATTCTCCTCTTTACCTCTTGATTATAGGCTTCCACCACTAGTTCATATTTATTATGCATATCCATCATTTCCCTCTCTTCTCTTTCCGCAGTAGCCAGGGAAAATTTAGAATAATCCACATTCATGTGGGCTGCCTGTACATTTGAAGTGTCAGCAACTCTTCTTACAATGATATTCCCTGTTATTCCTGAATCATCAGGCTGTAATGAAGTAACTCTGGATCCTCTTCTCAGGGACCACATAACAAGGGCAGCTTGATCATTGCTGAATGCTGTACCCAAGAATTCTTCTTTATTTGGATCCTAGAGGCCTAAATTATTTGAAACAGAATTAAAAATTAATGCGTCGGCAATGTCCCAATTGGGCAATAACAAAACATTAGCATTTTTTACCATCTGCCTTCCCTCATCAGGGGTTATATTTTGGAACTCTTGAACCATTTGTTCCTTTATTAGATTTTGAATGGAAGTCTCATCCATTTCTGGATGTTCTGCTCTCATATTATTGCACCTTTGCTCAAAAATGTGCATGTTTACTCTCCACGTAAACTGATGGAAAGCCCTAAATCTTACAAAATTGTTATCAGACAAAAAACGCTGACTGGCTTGTTCCAAAACAGGGTCCAATTCCCTTCCTCTGAAATCTATTGTAGTTAATTCAAAACTTGGTATAGGGGGTTCTTGAGGGTTCCCTTCATCAATCTCTGCTTGTGTAACAAAAATTTCTCCTTGTGACCCCATTTGTTCGAATTGCTCATTGGTGAGCTGTTCTTCCTCAACTCTTATTGGGGTTTGAGAAGGTGAGCCAATTTCATCAAGGGATTCTTCCTCCCTTATTATTCTCCTTCTTTTGGGGGAAGGTTCAGGGGGTCTTTATTCTAGGACAGTGCTGGTGGATCCAACAATCTATTTTTCTTTATGCACAACGGGCACCTGCTGTCGGACAATAGTATATCCTGTTTTCTTCCGTACCACCAGTGGACCTATTCCAATGTTGGGAGTGAAACCCAATTTTCTCATAATTTCTCTGGCTTTATCTGGAAAAGAATTAATAAAATGCTCCTTCTTCTCATTCATTACCTCCATTATCTCAGAGAAATTACTCATGAGATTATGTATTTTATCTGCATTGTTTGCAGCATTATTAAGAGGACTGAAATTTTTATCAAAACAATTAATGAATTCCAAAACTTTTGAATAGACTCTCCATTTTTCTTTCTTTATTTCTTGCTCATGGAGAGAATATTCATTTCTTATTATATCTTTAGGAAAATAGAATTCATGCTGAACTGGACGAAGCTTGATTCTCAATCTAAGAGCAGAGTTAAAGAAACCTTCTGTATCACAAAAATGAGAGTGAGACACTGCCATTTTGTACTGATCCAAAAATTTATGGAGAAAGACCCACCCTTCTTTAGTTATCACAAACTGGTGGGCTATAGTACAAGTAGGAAAAATTGATCCTGTCCCCGTTTTGTGCAAAAAGGCCTCCTCAACTCCTCCCAACTGCCACAAAAATTCAGCTATCCCTACCTTTAAAGGTACCTGATAGGGTAACACATGGGGTGTTCCTTTGAAACCATAGACCCTGATGACCGTTGAGACTGAATATGGGATAATATCTCCCCAATTATGTGAAACTTTTAGATTATGGGTTTTGTCCATAGGCCTGACAAGGTGCATTAATGCCTTAGGGATTCTGGGATTATCACTCAATAAGAGGCACCTTAGTTTGGAAGCAAAGTGCCTATCAAATCTAACGAAGCTAGCATTTTCTGCTTCCCAGGTCATGTCTGCACTCCATAATTGGACTGGTAGTGCTTCCCCTTCTTGTTCCCTATTTAAAACCATTTATTTACCAAAATAAGTGGCCCCTTTAAAAAGAAACATATGCATCAGTAAGGAATACTGACCCCAAACCTTTTCCACCTTGCCCTGTGCAATCCCCACCAATCCATGATGAATCTCATTTGCCAAGTAAGATGCAAAATCAAAAATTATTTCCGCACCAAAAGAAGAGATTTGGGTGATCATATACATGAAGCTCACAGGAATAAAATCTTCTTCGCCCTCTCCGAAGACTCTGCACAGGGTCCTATATATCTCCACTGCCCTGGCATTAAAACATGATTTCTTGAAGGGCTCTTTAGAAGATGATGTTATGGTTGGGAGGCCTCCAATCTGGCCTATGTGGGCTTTCAGTGCACCCTATCTAACTACATCCCTCTTGGATATATATTCTTTTTCTAAATCTATCAGATTAATGGGCACATGATACATGGTGAGGGGTCCCAGACTGAAAACCTTCCTAATCTCCTCGGGACTGATGGTAACTAAAGCCTCACCATCTATTCTCCTCACTACCTTAGTGGCTTGGTCATAGTTTTTTGCTATGGCTTCAAGTAGGTCAAAGTCCATAAACACGCTGGGAACAACAAGCTTCCCAAGATCAAAATTCCAAATGTTGGCATGAGGGGCATATAACTTTCTCTCTGCAAACCATTTCTTGAATAAACTCAAACCAGTCTGAGCAGTTTGAGCATCCCGGACCCAATTACCCTTATCATACAATCCATCAGCTACCCTAAGCCTAGGATTGAGTGAGGTTAACCTCTTAACTTGCACCATTTCTACAGTGGACTCAGGAAGTAACTCAAGCAAATCATCATGCACATTTCTATCCAGGTAGTTTACTGCTCCTGTAAATCCCTTCTTAGGAGGCATCTTGGGCTATCCTTTTTAAAACTTAAAAGCTCACAAAGATGATGGCAGTTTTACTTACTTGAATTCTATCTCAATTCTCCTTTGAATTCCTGCAAAATTTCAGCGAACAGATAACTTGACAATTCTTATCAACCTTGGCACGCTTTTCTTTCAGTAATAGCTTCTGCACAAGAATGGCTTCAAATCTTTTCTCGCTTGAAATGAAACTGATGCAATCTCTCTGTATTATACTCTATTTTTTCTCACGGATGAAGCTTTCTTGTCTAATTAATACAGAGAGTGGCACTACATTTTTTATTTAAAACTGCGTCATTGATCTTCAAAGATCCTACGATCATGCGGTACAAAGAGAACAACTAGGAGTTATACTTGCCATGTCAGTTATATTACCCAATGAGAGCTTGCTACGTACATAATTCTTTTTTTTGATGGTACTTACCTTTAGACCCACTGACGATGGAGAACACGTGTCAGCATGTCGCTACTTCGTTATGCATAAAGAACTAGCACCTTGCCATAACGAGGCGGCGACAACCGTTGATCGGATCAAGAAATGATCGAAAGATACGCTACAGGACTTCTTAAGAAAGAAGGCGGTGGGCCCATCTCGCTATGTCGCTGTAATTATCTTCCTTGCAACTCTTCATAACGAGATAGCAAGCTACATTGATTCACTTCAAGCTGATGTTCCAGATTTCTTGTACATTTAGTCATGTAGGTATTAATGAGAATCAGATCTCTGCATAGCTGGCACATGTCAAAATTATCACAGTCATCTGTCATTACACGTCATCATAGATCTTGTTGATCTTTTGCCATTTTACGGGGCCTCGCTAACTCGCTAACGGTGAAGCATCTCAATTTTCCGATAGCGAGGTAGCGAGCTTCGGCACTTTAAAGGATTCCGTGCCAAAAAACGCAAGGGGTACCCAGTAATTACTTCTGTTAATTAAAACTGATTCTGACAACGGTATTTATGACTGGTCATGCCACCTGGTGTAATTATGATACAAGCAAGATGCAATGTCATCATTTTTAGATTTTCACGTGGCCTCGCTACTTCGCTAACGGTGAAGTGCCTAAATTTTCCGATAGCGAGGTGGCGGAGCTTCCGGAAAAATCAACATTCTGGCTCTGATGTTAGATATTCTAGTGGGTCCTTCTCCCCCTTTTTATGGTGAATTGCAAAGTGTACCTACACAATAAAGCAATTAATAAGCAAATCTCCGATCACCGCACCTTCACTTCATGGTCCCACTGCTTACAAACTCAACACTCGCTATCTCGCTATACTTAATAAGCATGCAACTTTCAATAGCGAGGTAATGCCAGTGGTAGATCTAATCGGATCTGACATTTGGGATAAATAGGAAAAAAGGTAACCCGAGAGAAAGCAAAAGGAATATGAAAGCATATTCGCTTCTTTTAAAATTTGAAAATTTCGCGCCCGACCATTTATGAATAGGGATGAATATAGGGCTTATATGACGAATATTTCTTATAGATGGTTTATCCAAAACCTTATACTTCACTTAGACATAGGACATCTGACTTTTCTATGGTTTAACTGAAAAATTTTTTACTGCAGGAAAAGTCAGACCAACAGTGGCTCTGTCTGGGGATGATAGACTACTTGAGTCTATGCAAGGATTCAGAATCTATGGGAGAGCAGACCACACATCCGAGAAATGACAACTTCTTCAGAGAGCACAGAGCAACACACAAAAACAAAAACTCAGACTGTACAAGGATTTACAGAAAACAGGACGCCAGGAAAACCTAAAACTAATGTTCATGGAAGAAACTAAGTATTTTTTCAAGAAAAATACCTCTTCAAGAACTGTCCATGAACTGGCAATTCAAGAATATTATCAAATACATCTTTGATTATGTAGGAATCTTCACCCCAAGAATTCTCAATGAGATATGGGCCTAACCAAATGGGATCAAATTTGCCATGTTTTCCTTTATCTTCAATTCTGGCGTTCCACATAAAGACTAGGTCTCCATTTTCAAATTTCTTGTTTACAGTTCTTTTATCATAGAGTGTTTTGACTTGTAACTACAATTTTTGATTTCTCAGAGATGCTTCTCTTCTGGCTTCGGTCAATCCTACAATTTCATTCATTCATTCTTTCGTTTCATTAGTAGTATCTTCATCATATGACTGGATGTAATTGTATAATCCCATCAAATTGTTCTGGGGCATTCTAGCTTGAATTCCATACACTAAATCAAATGGGGCCACCCCAATTGCCTTCTTTACAGTTACTCTATCAGCCCATATTTCCAACTGTAACTTGGAATCCCATGCCCTTTTATTATTGTCCAAGGTTCTCTTAATGATTTTCAATAGGCTTTTATTTGTGGACTCAGCTTGTCCATTCCCTTGTGGATGATATGGGGCAAACGTTGTTCTTGTCATTCCATATTTATCACAAAACTTGATGAATTCCTCAGACCTAAAGCACATAGCATTATCTGTGACAACTTTCTGTGGACATCCAAATCTAGAAATGATATTATTCAATAAGAAATTATTTACTACTTTACTCGTTGCATTTCTGGTAGGGATAGCCTCTACCCATTTTGTAAAGTAGTCAGTAGCAACCAGAATCCAAGAATAGCCAGTACTGGACTTGAGAAAAATTTCTCCTATGAAGTCCAGACCCCATTGTTGAAAAGGTGCTTTAGTTTCAACTGGCTTCAGTTGAGTATTTCCTGAGAATTTCAGCTTCCCAGCAAATCTCTAACAAGTATCACATTTTTTAACCATAACTTGAGCATCTTTGAACAAAGTCGGCCACCAGAAACCAGCTCTTATTATCTTATGCGTAGTAGTTTTGGCCATGTAATGTCCTCCACATACTCCAGCATGCATTTCTTTCAAAATCTCTTTTGCCCTTTCTCTGTCAACACATTTCAGCAGAACTCCTTCAAAGTTTCTCCACCATAAGTTATTTTGAACAATTACATACCTGATGGCTTGCAATTTAATATTCCTTTTTTCATTATCAGGCAGATGGGGAGGAACTGCCATGTGTTGCAAATAATGTATAACATTAATGTACCAGTCACACTGGTTCATGTCGCATAAATCAGTTCTGAAATCATCATTTACTAGGTTTATCTGATTAGCTTCCAGGTTAGTTTCGGCCATAAGTTTGGCCAAACCTTGACCTCTTACTAACTTAGTTATCTGCATATCAATGTTAAATTGTTGGATTCTATTGATCCATCTGCATCTCCTTCCTGACACTTCCTGCTGAGAGAAAATATCTTTAACTGCAGCACTAGGTACAAAGGCAATAATAGTAGCACCTACCAAATAACTTCTGAATGCTTTTATAGCCTTTACCAAAGCATATGCTTGTTTTTCATTTATTTCATACTTCAGTTCAGCATGCTGCAGGGATTTGCTAAAAAAGGCAATAGGCTGTTCATACCCTTCTCGGTTTTTCTGTAATAAAACTGCAGCTACAGTATGGAATGATGCAAAAGAAAAAATATGCATGGGTTTTGTATAGTCTGGGGTCATCAACACTGGAGCATTTTTTATCGCAGTTTTTATATCCTGGAACGCCTGTGAAGGTTCACCATTCCAATCTATAACAGCTCCTTTCTTGAGCATTTTTGAAATGGGTCTACTGATTTCAGCGAAGTTGGTAAAAAACCTCCTCAGAAAATTAACCTGGCCAAAAAAGGACTATATACCTTTCACATTTTTATGTTTAGGGACTTTATCAATAGCTATTACCCTTTCTGGGTCTATTTTTACCCCATCCTTGGACACTATGTGTCCTAATAACTTTCCTTCTGTGACCCCAAACGAGCATTTCTTTGGGTTTAGGGATACCCCATATTCCAGGGCTTTTATAAAAAAAATTTCCAAATGTTTGCAGTGATCTTCAGCCTTGTTAGAATACGCTGTAAGATCATCTTGGTACACAACCATAAATTTGTCAATATATTCATGAAATGCTACATCCATGGCTCTTTGGAAAGTAGCTCCTGCATTAACCAAGCCAAAAGGCATCCTCACATACACATACATTCCCCAAGGGGTTGTGAAGGCTATTTTGAACTGTTCACTTTCTTTTACCAGAACTTGATTATATCCAGAAAAGCCATCCATCATTGACATCAATTTAGAGTCGGTCACTTGTTGCAACATGGCTTCCATATTAGGTAAGCCATAATTATCTTTTAGAGATGTAATGTTTAAATTTCTAAAATCCACACAAAGCCTAATATCTCCATTCTTTTTTCTTATAGGAACAAGGTTTGAAACCCAAGTGGAATGCCTAATTGGTTTGATTATTCCACCATCTCTCAGTTTTGTCAGTTCTTCCTGCATTTTTGGGGCAAGGGTAGGATTGATTGGCCTCTGTTTTTTCCTAAAAGGTTTTACATTTTCTTTCAACGGTATGACATGCTGGAAAAGGTCCTCCCTATAAGCTTTAAGGTCATCATATGACCAAGCAAAAACATGCCTGTACTTTCTAAGTAGGTCAATCAATGCTTTTCTGATTTGAACTGGCAGATCTTGGCCGATGTAAACCTTTTTAGAGAATTCATCCGTTCCCAAATTCATTTCTTCTAGCTCCTGTGGTTTGGGGTCCTTTATTCCCGATTTTACTCTGTCTTGGTTATCAAAAATATTCTCCAAGACTACCAACCCCTTAGGCATCTTATTTGTTTTTAATTGCATGATTTCTTGACCAAAAATGGTTTCCTTCCCATTTATGGTTTCAATCAGTCCATTGCAGTCCATCTCCTACCCATGGTATTTGTCTTCATTTAACAAAAAATTTGTGATATCTTTGTCATCTTCAAACACCTGCCAATTGTCAATGTTGTAAGGTATAGAAGGTCTGTTTTGAATCTCAATTAGGGAGATTCCTGCAAATGATATTTCTTTTGGTTTGATAGCTACATTGGCCAGAAGATCAGCCATTTTATTCTGGGTTCTATCTCTCCATGAGATCCCAAATGCATCAAAGAATTCTATTTGATCCCAGACCGCGTTTCTATATTGTTTTAATCTCCTATTTTTTGAAGAGTATGTTCCTTTAATCTGAGAGATGATCAATTCAGAATCCCCTATGACACACAATTTCTTAATTTTGTGGTGTGTGGCCACTTTGAGACCTAGCAGCAATACTTCATATTCAACAATGTTATTAGTGCAAGAAAACTTCAAGGTGAATGAATACCTGAAGGTGTTATTTTCAGGGGATACAAAGACTACACCTGCCCCTGCACCCTCTTTAGAACTAGCCCCATCAAAGAACATTGTCCACAGTTTTGGTGAATTCATGCAACATTCAACCTCATTTTCAATGATATCAGGTAAGTTTTCCACTTCCTGAATAATTAATTCAGCCCTAAAAGCATTAATCCCCGTGTCTAGGAAACAGGTGGTATCTTTGTCAATTTCTTCACCTAAGATGTGATTAACCCTTGGTTCCCTATTTACCCTGACAGCGTTGTCCCCTATATGGAAAGTGGCATAAGTAAGGTCACATTGTAGGCTTCCCCCCATGGCGGCACTCCATTTTCTGGAAAGTAGCATCCCGTAATGTGGGGGTATATCCACTACAAGGACAGACATGGTTAATTCCACCTCAGGAAATGCAGCCAGTTTAAATTGTAAGGCATTTATAGTACCTATTACTGGCACCTCTCTAGCATCCATCCCTCAGCATCTACCTTGCTTAGTATCCACCTTCAATCTTAGGGCTTCCATTACTTTAAAAGGCATTATAGTGTTGGAAGCTCCAGAATCTATCATACAATTTTTCAAGGTTTTCCCTTTTATGATTAAACTAAGGAAAAAAGGATCAATATCTTGTATGAACGCAACTAATGAATCATCTAAGAACATCTGAGGAATCTGGGATATAATACCATTGTCCTCTATTATTAATGGGGTCTGTTGGGCTACAGCTTGATTATCAATACTATTGTTGTTTGCTATTCCACCCAACCATGACAAAGCCTTATTTTTATGCTCTTCAATTCTAAAGAGCTCAGACAAGGGTACTTTCACAGTAATTTGAGATAACATGGCAATCATATCAACAGGTTCAACCATAGTAGGTTTTACAATAGTACCTAGAATCGGAGTCTTTTTAGTAGTGGGTACCACTTTTAGCTTGACAACGTCCGGTTCTGATTTCTCTGGTTGCACTATGGTCTTTGTTCCTTCACCTTTCTGAAATTGAACCTTCTTTTTTGGTTCCCATTTCTGACCCTTGTTCTCCTTGATCTTAGACACATCTATACTGACTTTCTTGTGTTGATCATCTGTCTTATGAGTGGTGTCTTTGATGAACATACTAGATGGCCTTCCTGCCTCATTATTTATTGTTCTATTTCTCAAATTGTAATTACTGTGGACTTGTGAAATCATTTCGGCTGTAATTCTATCAATTTCCTCCTTGGAGGGGATTCTTAGGTTTGTGAAACCTACTTCAGAAAATGTATTGCATACCTTATCTGTATCATTCTTTTCATCATCTAAAAATATTTGCTGATGATGTAACTGGTAAGCAATTCTCTGGCTAGTAACATCATTCTCAGGTTCTTCTGAATCAGAATCTATCAAATCATCAGATGTATTCGCCATATTGCAGCTTATATCATCATGGTTTTTTTCTTCTGTTTCTTCTTCTGCTTGCACTCCTTGAGCTTGGGCGAATGACTGGGCAACAACACAATAATTAGCAGAATGAGGTGATTGGCATATAATGCACCAAGGCACATCATCATTCATATTTACAGTGTTCCTTTGCAGGGGGTCTGGGGTACCCTTATCTTTCATATTTTGGATCTGGTTAGGAACTGGTTTACCATCTTTCCATTGGGTGGTGTAAGGGTAATTCTGCATCCTAGGCTGTCTATTGAAATTGCTGTTATTCATAGGGGCTCTCTCAGTAACATTTGTCTTATTGAAATTAGTGGGATTCATCTTCTTGAGCATTTCTAAAACATGGCCTATAGTAGGTTCTTCAGGCCTTTTTCCTATGGGAGTTTTGTCAACTTCCCTTTTATTATTATTCTTAGGGTTGAAAAGCTTAGGATCATCCCTCCTCCCTAATTTTCCAGAGGCCTTTCTATTATTTTCTATATTCACTGCAACTCTATAGGCATCTCTCAGAGTTTTAGGATCCTTATCTCTCAGTTGGTAGGCCATTTTGCTATCAAAGGCATTGAAATAGGTTGTAAGATAGACGTCTTCATTTAACCGCATAAATTGAAATAGTTTGTACATCCCTTTCTGAAATCTCACATTGAAATCAAATGTGGATTCATTTGGATTCTTCTTGATATTGTTGAACTCATTCAACATGAATCCTGCATTGGTATTGTCCCCATATTGTTCCTTAAACAATTTCTCCAAATCACTCAATGAAGTAATACTATCATCAGGCAACCTCCTAAACCAATCCCTTGCATCCTCTGTGAGTGAATGCACAAATAATTTCATCACCATGTCCTCATGTTCAACTTCATAATCATTGAGCATGTCAGTGAAAATTCTCAAATGTTCTTCACCAGTAACAGCATTATTTCCAGAAAACTTGACCACTTTATCCCTTAAATCAAAAGATATGGGATGGGGGGCACCAGGAATACCGACAAATGATATTTGTCTATATTTTTCAAGGTATATAGGCTTCTTCTGGAAACCAGGAGCGTTAGAGGTACTAGCTGCATTAGCTTGAGTTAGGAGAGCAGCTTGGGATAGCTGTGGTGGGACAAATGGGACTTGAGTGCCAATATTGGAAGATGAGGTAGGAGCAGATTGGGGTGCTTTCTGAGTCGGGATTATGGGAGCATTAACTGGTGGAGGATTTGTAGGTGGGATAGACAAACTAGGCCATGAATTCAATGCAGAATTAGACTTTATGAATTGGATTTTCCTTCTGGTCTCTGCGGCCTGAGCTTCATTTTCAACCTTCTCAAGTTCTTTTGCAAGGTCTTCCCTCTCCTTTCGAGCCTTCTCTAGTTCTAGATCTAATTTTGATATGGAGGGTTGTATAGGTTTGCTCGGTATAGCTTGAGGCTCATTTATTTGGATTCCTACAGCCTTGCCTTTCCCTTTATCTGGAACTGTTCCAGTGGGCTCTATTGGATTAACTTGAATGGGTTTATAAGCTTGAACTTGAGAAATAATTGGTTCTTGTCTTTGATTTAGGAGTTTTTCTTGTTGTTGAACTTTAGCTCTTAGATTATCAATATTTCCAAAGATGTCCTGATGGAGAGTGGGGGTATTCTCTTCTAATTTTTTATTTTTCTCTTTCAAAGCAGCCATCCTTCTTAGCAGAGTATCTCTTTCTATTATTGCATCCAAAGTGGCTCGCTCCCTTTCCTTTTCAAGATGGATGCGCTTAGCTTCTTCCTCAGCAATCCATTTCTTCAAAAATCCTATTTCAGATTGCACTTCTTTAGAATCAGCAGAGGTTGCCTCGGAATCAGCAGGATCATCTAGATCTATAAGGTTCGATTCCATATATGGGGCTACTCTGGGATTAAAAAGGGTATCAGATGAACTCCTGAATCCTAGCCTACAGTTTATATTTGCTACAGGCCCTGGTCTTGGTGAAGCAATTCCCATAGTAGATACGTCTTTATCTTGAAAAACTCTCTGATCTGGTAATGGGGTACTGAAGATACCTCTTAAAAGTCTTGTATTTTTGGATTCAGAACTAAGCGAAGATGATTCTCTTGCTATTATCGGTTGATAATGGGAATTTACAGAGGCATTACCTCTAGGCTTCCAAATAGGATTTGGATCTATTCTTTTCTTATTTTGGTTCTTCCTACCACCTTGGGATAAATCAGTATACATTGATACATCGGGATTGGCTCTCATGTAAGTCCTTGTGTTTTTTCTTTTGTCAGCCATATTCTCCTTTTGTTACAATAAGCACTAGCTTCAAAACCTTGACTGAGTCACCACCCTTTTTTAGGAAAATATAATAACACTCTTTACTGACAGAAAGAAAACAATACACGAGCGGGAACAAAAATACGGCACAAAGAGATTAATCACTGATGTTGTAAGACTGCAACTCTTGCTTGTTAGATAAGACACTCGGATAAGCTGGATGTGTCAGTGTGTAGCAATGGTACTTGGGTTTATATCTTCTTTAGATTCGCAAGTTTTGACACTAAAGATTCCCCAGCGGAGTCACCATTTTGTTGGTGTTTTATTTTGATGTTAACAGTACTAAAACTACTAGGCGACAAAAGGCTTAGTACCTAGATATCAGTACATACACAACCTAAAGAATAGCCAATTCTCATTATCACTTGCATATGCAAAGTATTAGGGCCCAACTTCAACAAAACCTTAGACGGTTTTCTACTCTTTTGGCTCTATAAAACCAGGGCGGGTGCACCCGGGGATGGTTCAAAGATGGAATAATTGTATGAGAATTATCCTTAGTTTCATTTTGATTCTTATCTCTAAATCCTCAAACATATAGGTAAATAAATGATAAACACATCCCTTGAACAGATATGGCCAAGAAATCTTCTATAGCTCTGCAGATGTTTCCAACAACAATGGCTAAATGAAGCTAAAACAATCTAGGCAGGCAAGTGCTGGCCAACTTTGAAAATCTTACAGGAAAGATAAATGAAAATTGATTTTATGATGTATTTTGAAAAAGCTAGTTATAATATACTTCTCTTTTGGCTGAAATACTTTCGATCAGTGCCTAATCCATTGGGAATTCAGAGTCAAGTAAATTCTTAGATCTAATTTGTTGCCTTGCAACGAATTTTCATCAGCAATTCTTACCAGAATTTATCATTCAAAAATCCTTATTAACACCCAAGCAACCTCATCACATTCATCAAAGCCTTTACTTAATCCTTTGAATTAACAGCAACAACAAATGGATGTACAGTTCTTACTAAATTGCAATCAATTGCATAAGCTTTTACTCACACAACATCAAGGTAATTCAGTATTAAAAAGGAGACAAAATTCAGAGAAGAACAGATATGGGGACAGTTCATAATTTGTATTCATTTCCTTTGAAAATGGTATATCCTTTACAAAAGACCCAGAAAAACCTTCATAGAAGAAGCACAGTTCTTTCTACATTCATCCATATCTCAGAAATTTTGATAGAAAAAGTATACTATAAATTTCTTTTCCAAAATGTTTGGACCAAAAAAGAACTAAGCACAATACTTAGTGAAAACCAAATTCGGACCCAAATTTAGCCTTGGGATCTCACTTAAATAACGTGAGATGCAACAAGCTTCAGGCTACAGTAGTCGACAGGTGTCCTTCTTTTGAAAAACAAAAAACAAGAATAACAGAAAGGTTGATTACAACAACACTTCTTGGCGGGTCCCTTTCTGTTATGCTTCTTGGTTGTTATGATCTGCTCTCGCAATCATTCCTCATCTTCAGAGTACATACCCATAAGGTCTGCAAGTGATGTATCATCTTCTGTTACATGCAAAATCACTTTAACCTGGGGATTTTCTATGTCATCATTGCTGAATACAAGAGTAACTATTACTCTTACATCTTCCTCGTCATCTTCTCCTGACATCTGTTCACTAAACTGATCTTTCCATCTGTTGAAAGTATCATCATCTGGCCAATAAAAACTTAGGGTTTCTCTTTGTATCTTTATTAACGAATTGGCATTTTCTTCTAAATCATCGAATTCTTTTCTTATATCAACATAATACAATTGTATCTTTACCAGCTCTTCATTTGTCTTTGCCCAAAACCAATAGCCAGTCTCACTGATGATGTTTGTTATTCTGTTATCAAATAATTCATCCATTTCCTTTTTCCATTTGTCCTTTTCCTTTACTGTATCAACAGATTCTAAGGCACAAGGAAATAGGGTGAATTTTTTAGCAAGATATCTTGAAAAATAGAGTGTCAATTTCCTCTGTAAAGAATCTCATTTATTTTAAAAATTATCTAATTGATTCAATAAATCAAAAATCCTCTCAACCTGATGATAAGGCATTTGAATTGTAGATATACAAATAATCGTAACATCATTATTCCTCTGTCTCCACTTTTGTGCAAGAGAATCTAGTCCATTCTTTTCTTTATTTAACTCATCTATGAGGGCTACAATCCTTGTCAACTGGTCATAAAAATTTGACCATTGTATTTTATCCCTCAAGTATGTCACACCCTGCCTCCATTTCTCTTCCTGCTGATTTCTAATTTCTATCTACCACTCATGTAATTTGGTTTTTTCTGCTTCAAATTCCTCTGCAGTATAGAATTGGGGTCTTTCAGGGGTGTCATGTATCTCAATAATAGGGGTTAATCCCACAGATGACTGTGGGGGATATGCAATTCTTAGTGTACTGGATTCTCCCACTTTTCTCTTTCCAAGTACCTTTTCCAATTGAGATACCCTATTTTCTAACTCAATTCTCCTCTTTACCTCTTGATTATAGGCTTCCACCACTAGTTCATATTTATTATGCATATCCATCATTTCCCTCTCTTCTCTTTCCGCAGTAGCCAGGGAAAATTTAGAATAATCCACATTCATGTGGGCTGCCTGTACATTTGAAGTGTCAGCAACTCTTCTTACAATGATATTCCCTGTTAATCCTGAATCATCAGGCTGTAATGAAGTAACTCTGGATCCTCTTCTCAGGGACCACATAACAAGGGCAGCTTGATCATTGCTGAATGCTGTACCCAATAATTCTTCTTTATTTGGATCCTGGAGGCCTAAATTATTTGAAACAGAAGTAAAAATTAATGCGTCAGCAATGTCCCAATTGGGCAATAACAAAACATTAGCATTTTTTACCATCTATCTTCCCTCATCAGGGGTTATATTTTGGAACTCTTGAACCATTTGTTCCTTTATTAGATTTTGAATGGAAGTCTCATCCATTTCTGGATGTTCTGCTCTCATATTATTGCACCTTTGCTCAAAAATGTGCATGTTTACTCTTCACGCAAACTGATGGAAAGCCCTAGATCTTACAAAATTGTTATCAGACAAAAAATGCTGACTGGCTTGTTCCAAAACTGGGTCCAATTCCCTTTCTCTGAAATCTGTTGTATTTAATTCAAAACTTGGTACAGGGGGTTCCTGAGGGTTCCATTCATCAATCTCTGCTTGTGTAACAAAAATTTCTCCTTGTGACCCCATTTGTTCAAATTGCTCATTGGTGAGCTGTTCTTCCTCAACTCTTATTGGGGTTTGAGAAGGTGAGCCACTTTCATCAGGGGATTCTTCCTCCCTTATTATTCTCCTTCTTTTGGGGGAAGGTTCAGGGGGTCTTTCTTCTAGGACAGTGCTGGTGGATCCAACAATCTATTTTTCTTTATGCACAACAGGCACCTGCTGTCGGACAATAGTATATCCTGTTTTCTTCCGTACCACCAGTGGACCTATTCCAATGTTGGGAGTGAAACCCAATTTTCTCATAATTTCTCTGGCTTTATCTGGAAAAGAATTAATAAAATGTTGTTTCTTCTCATTCATTACCTCCATTATCTCAGAGAAATTACTCATGAGCTTATGTATTTTATCTGCATTGTTTGCAGCATTATTAAGAGGACTAAAATTTTTATCAAAACAATTAATGAATTCCAAAACTTTTGAATAGACTCCCCATTTTTCTTTCTTTATTTCTTGCTCATGGAGAGAATATTCATTTCTTATTATATCTTCAGGAAAATAGAATTCATGCTGAACTGGATGAAGCTTGATTCTCAATCTAAGAGTAGAGTTAAAGAAACCTTCTGTATCACAAAAACGAGAGTGAGACACTGCCATTTTGTATTGATCCAAAAATTTATGGAGAAAGACCCACCCTTCTTTAGTTATCACAAACTGGTGGGCTATAGTACAAGTAGGAAAAATTGATCCTATCCCCCTTTTGTGCAAAAAGGCCTCCTCCACTCCTCCCAACTGCCACAAAAATTCAGCTATCCCTACCTTTAAAGGTACCTGATAGGGTAACACATGGGGTGTTTCTTTGAAACCATAGACCCTAATGGCCGTTGAGACTGAATATGGGATAATATCTCCCCAATTATGTGAAACTTTTAGATTATGGTTTTTGTCCATAGGCCTGACAAGGTGCATTAATGCCTTAGGGATTCTGGGATTATCACTCAATAAGAGGCACCTTAGTTTGGAAGGAAAGTGCCTATCAAATCTAACGAAGCTAGCATTTTCTGCTTCCCAGGTCATGTCTGCACTCCATAATTGGACTGGTAGTGCTTTCCCTTCTTGTTCCCTATTTAAAACCATTTCTTTACCAAAATAAGTGGCCCCTTTAAAAAGAAACATATGCATCAGTAAGGAATACTGACCCCAAACCTTTTCCACCTTGCCCTGTGCAATCCCCACCAATCCATGATGAATCTCATTTGCCAAGTAAGATGCAAAATCAAAAATTATTTCCACACCAAAAGAAGAGATTTGGGTGATCATATACATGAAGCTCACCAGAATAAAATCTTCTTCGCCCTCTCCGAAGACTCTGCACAGGGTCCTATATATCTCCACTGCCCTGGCATTAAAACATGATTTCTTGAAGGGCTCTTTAGAAGATGATGTTATGGTTGGGAGGCCTCCAATCTGGCCTATGTGGGCTTTTAGTGCACCCTGTCTAACTACATCCCTCTTGGATATATATTCTTTTTCTAAATCTATCAAATTAATGGGCACATGATACATGGTGAGGGGTCCCAGACTGAAGACCTTCCTAATCTCCTCAGGACTGATGGTAACTAAAGCCTCACCATCTATTCTCCTCACTACCTTAGTGGCTTGGTCATAGTTTTTTGCTATGGCTTCAAGCAGGTCAAAATCCATAAACACGCTGGGAACAACAAGCTTCCCAAGATCAAAATTCCAAATGTTGGCATGAGGGGCATATAACTTTCTCTCTGCAAACCATTTCTTGAATAAACTCAAACCAGTCTGAGCAGTTTGAGCATCCCGGACCCAATTACCCTTATCACACAATCCATCAGCTACGCTAAGCCTAGGATTGAGTGAGGTTAACCTCTTAACTTGCACCGTTTCTATAGTGGACTCAGGAAGTAACTCAAGCAAATCATCATGCACATTTCTATCCAGGTAGTTTACTGCTCCTGTAAATCCCTTCTTAGGAGGCATCTTGGGCTATCCTTTTTAAAACTTAAAAGCTCACAAAGATGATGGCAGTTTTACTTACTTGAATTCTGTCTCAATTCTCCTTTGAAATCCTGCAAAATTTCAGCGAACAGATAACTTGACAATTCTTATCAACCTTGGCACGCTTTTCTTTCAGTAATAGCTTCTGCACAAGACTGGCTTCAAATCTTTTCTCGCTTGAAATGAAACTGATGCAATCTCTCTGTATTATACTTTGTTTTTTCTCACGGACGAAGCTTTCTTGTCTAATTAATACAGAGAGTGGCACTACATTTTTTATTTAAAACTGCGCTATTGATCTTCAAAGATCCTACGATCATGCGGTACAAAGAGAACAACTAGGAGTTATACTTGCCATGTCAGTTATATTACCCAATGAGAGCTTTCCACGTACATAATTCTTTCTTTTGATGGTGCTTACCTTTAGACCCACTGACGACGGAGAACACGTGTCAGCATGTCGCTACTTCGTCATGCATAAAGAACTAGCACCTTGCCATAACGAGGCGGTGACAACCATTGATCGGATCAAAAAATGATCGAAAGATACGCTACAGGACTTCTTAAGAAAGAAGGCGGTGGGCCCATCTCGCTATGTCACTGTAATTATCTTCCTTGCAACTCTTCATAACGAGATAGCGAGCTACGTTGATTCACTTCAAGCTGATGTTCCAGATTTCTTGTACATTTAGTCAGGTAGGTATTAATGAGAATCGGATTTCTGCATAGCTGGCACATGTCAAAATTATCACAGTCATCTGTCATTACACGTCGTCATATATCTTGCCGATCTTTTGCCATTTTAAGGGGCCTCGCTAACTCGCTAACGGTGAAGCATCTCAATTTTCCGATAGCGAGGTAGTGAGCTTCGGCACTTTAAAGGATTCCGTGCTGGAAAATGCAAGGGGTACCCAGTAATTACTTCTGTTAATTAAAACTGATTCTGACAACGGTATTTATGACTGGTCATGCCACCTGGTGTAATTATGATACAAGCAAGATGCGATGTCATCATTTTTAGATTTTCACGTGGCCTCGCTACTTCGCTAACGGTGAAGTGCTTGAATTTTCCGATAGCGAGGTGGCAGAGCTTCTGGAAAAATCAACATTCCGGCTCTGATGTCAGATATTCTAGTGGGTCCTTCTCCCCCTTTTTATGGTGAATTGCAAAGTGTACCTGCACAATAAAGCAATTAATAAGCAAATCTTCGATCGCCGCACCTTCACTTCATGGTCCCACCGCTTACAAACTCAACACTCGCTATCTCGCTATACTTAATGAGCATGCAACTTTCAATAGCGAGGTAACGCCAGTGGTAGATCTAATCGGATCTGACGTTTGGGATAAATAGGAAAAAAGGTAATCCGAGAGAAAGGAAAAGGAATACGAAAGCATATTCGCTTCTTTTAAAATTTGAAAATTTCGCGCCCGACCATTTATGAATAGGGATGAATATAGGGCTTATATGGTGAATATTTCTTATAGATGGTTTATCCAAAATCTTATACTTCACTTAGACATAGGACATCTGACTTTTCTATGGTTTAACTGAAAAATTTTTTACTGCAGGAAAAGTCAGACCAACAGTGGCTCTGTCTGGGGATGATAGACTACATGAGTCTATGCAAGGATTCAGAGTCTATGGGAGAGCAGACCACACATCCGGGAAATGACAACTTCTTCAGAGAGCACAGAGCAACACACAAAAATAAAAACTCAGACTGTACAAGGATTTACAGAAAACAGGACGCCAGAAAAACCTAAAACTAATGTTCATGGTAGAAACTAAGTATTTTTTCAAGAAAAATACCTGTTCAAGAACTGTCCATGAACTAGCAATTCAAGAATATTATCAAATACATCTTTGATTATGTAGGAATCTTCACCCCAAGCATTCTCAATGAGATATGGGCCTAACCAAATGGGATCAAATTTTCCATGTTTTCCTTTATCTTCAATTCTGGCGTTCCACATTAAGACTAGGTCTCCATTTTCAAATTTCTTGTTTACAGTTATTTTATCATAGAGTGTTTTGACTTGTAACTGCAATTTTTGATTTCTCAGAGATGCTTCTCTTCTGGCTTCGGTCAATCCTACCAGTTCATTCATTCTTTCTTTCATTTCATTAGTAGTATCTTCATCATATGACTAGATGTAATTGTATAATCCCATCAAATTGTTCTGGGGCATTCTAGCTTGAATTCCATACACTAAATCAAATGGGGCCACCCCAATTACCTTCTTTACAGTTACTCTGTCAGCTCATATTGCCAACTGTAACTTGGAATCCCATGCCCTTTTATTATCGTCCAAGGTTCTCTTAATGATTTTCAATAGGCTTTTATTTGTGGACTCAGCTTGTCCATTCCCTTGTGGATGATATGGGGCAGACATTGTTCTTGTCATTCCATATTTATCACAAAACTTGATGAATTCCTCAGACCTAAAGCACATAGCATTATCTGTGACAACTTTCTGTGGACATCCAAATTTGGAAATGATATTATTCAATAAGAAATTATTTACTACTTTACTCGTTGCATTTCTGGTAGGGATAGCCTCTACCCATTTTGTAAAGTAGTCAGTAGCAACCAAAATCCAAGAATAGCCAGTACTGGACTTGGGAAAAATTTCTCCTATGAAGTCCAGACCCCATTGTTGAAAAGGTTCTTTAGTTTCAACTGGCTTCAGTGGAGTATTTCCTGAGAATTTCAGCTTCCCAGCAAATCTCTGACAAGGATCACATTTTTTAACCATAACTTGAGCATCTTTGAACAAAGTGGGCCACCAGAAACCAGCTCTTATTATCTTATGCGCAGTAGTTTTGGCCATGTAATGTCCTCCACATACTCCAGCATGCATTTCTTTCAAAATCTCTTTTGCCCTTTCTCTGTCAACACATTTTAGCAGAACTCCTTCAAAGTTTCTCCACCATAAGTTATTTTGAACAATTACATACCTGATGGCTTGCAATTTAATATTCCTTTTTTCATTATCAGGCAGATGGGGAGGAATTGCCATGTGTTGAAAATAATGTATAACATTAATGTACCAGTCACACTGGTCCATGTCGCATAAATCAGTTCTGAAATCATCATTTACTAGGTTTATCTGATTAGCTTCCACGTTAGTTTCGGCCATAAGTTTGGCCAAACCTTGACCTCTTACTAACTTAGTTATCTACATATCAATGTTAAATTCTTGGATTCTATTGATCCATCTGCATCTCCTTCCTGACACTTCCTTCTGAGAGAAAATATCGTTAACTACAGCACTAGGTACAAAGGCAATAATAGTAGCGCCTACCAAATAACTTTTGAATGCTTTTACAGCCTTTACCAAAGCATATGCTTGTTTTTCATTTATTTCATACTTCAGTTCAGCATGCTGCAGGGATTTACTAAAAAAGGCAATAGGCTGTTCATACCCTTCTTGGTTTTTCTGTAATAAAACTGCAGCTACAGTATGGAATGATGCAAAAGAAAAAATATGCATGGGTTTTGTATAGTCTGGGGTCATCAACACTGGAGCATTTTTTATCGCAGTTTTTATATCCTGGAATGCCTGTGAAGGTTCACCATTCCAATCTATAACAGCTCCTTTCTTGAGCATTTTTGAAATGGGTCTACTGATTTCAGCGAAGTTGGTAACAAACCTCCTCAGAAAATTAACCTGCCCAAAAAAGGACTGTATACCTTTCACGTTTTTAGGTTTAGGGACTTTATCAATAGCTATTACCCTTTCTGGGTCTATTTTTACCCCATCCTTGGACACTATGTGTCCTAATAACTTTCCTTCTGTGACCCCAAATGAGCATTTCTTTGGGTTTAGGGATACCCCATATTCCAGGGCTTTTATAAAAAAAATTTCCAAATGTTTGCAGTGATCTTCAGCCTTGTTAGAATACGCTGTAAGATCATCCTGGTACACAACCATAAATTTGTCAATATATTCATGAAATGCTACATCCATGGCTCTTTGGAAAGTAGCTCCTGCATTAATCAAGCCAAAAGGCATCCTCACATACACATACGTTCCCCAAGGGGTTGTGAAGGCTGTTTTGAACTGTTCACTTTCTTTTACCAGAACTTGATTATATCCAGAAAAGCCATCCATCATTGACATCAATTCAGAGCCGGTCACTTGTTGCAACATGGCTTCCATATTAGGTAAGCCATAATTATCTTTTAGAGATGCAATGTTTAAATTTTTAAAATCCACACAAAGCCTAATATCTCCATTCTTTTTTCTTACAGGAACAAGGTTTGAAATTCAAGTGGAATGCCTAATTGGTTTGATTATTCCACCATCTCTCAGTTTTGTCAGTTCTTCCTGCATTTTTGGGGCAAGGGTAGGATTGATTGGCCTCTGTTTTTGCCTAAAAGGTTTTACATTTTCTTTCAACGGTATGACATGCTGGAAAAGGTCCTCCCTATAAGCTTTAAGGTCATCATATGACCAAGCAAAAACATGGCTGTACTTTCTAAGTAGGTCAATCAATGCTTTTTTGATTTGAACTGGCAGATCTTGGCCGATGTAAACCTTTTTAGAGAATTCATCCATTCCCAAATTCATTTCTTCTAGCTCCTGTGGTTTGGGGTCCTTTATTCCCGATTTTACTCTGTCTTGGTTATCAAAAATATTCTCCAAGACTACCAACCCCTTAGGCATCTTATTTGTTTTTAATTGCATGATTTCTTGACCAAAAATGGTTTCCTTCCCATTTATGGTTTCAATCAGTCCATTGCAGTCCATCTCCTACCCATGGTATTTGTCTTCATTTAATGAAAAATTTGTGATATCTTTGTCATCTTCAAACACCTGCCAATTGTCAATGTTGTCAGGTATAGAAGGTCTGTTTTGAATCTCAATCAGGGAGATTCCTGCAAATGATATTTCTTTTGGTTTGATAGCTACATTGGCCAGAAGATCAGCCATTTTATTCTGGGTTCTATCTCTCCATGAGATCCCAAATGCATCAAAGAATTCTATTTGATCCCAGACCGCGTTTCTATATTGTTTTAATCTCCTATTTTTTGAGGAGTATGTTCCTTTAATCTGAGAGATGATCAATTCAGAATCCCCTATGACACACAATTTCTTAATTTTGTGGTGTGTGGCCACTTTGAGACCTAGCAGCAATGCTTCATATTCAGCAATGTTATTAGTGCAAGCAAACTTCAAGGTGAATGAATACCTGAAGGTGTTATTTTCAGGGGATACAAAGACTACACCTGCCCCTGCACCCTCCTTAGAACTAGCCCCATCAAAGAACATTGTCCACAGTTTTGGTGAATTCATGCAACATTCAACCTCATTTTCAATGATATCAGGTAAGTTTTTCACTTCCTAAATAATTAATTCAGCCCTGAAAGCATTAATCCCCGTGTCTAGGAAACAGGTGGTATCTTTGTCAATTTCTTCACCTAAGATGTGGTTAACCCTTGGTTCCCTATTTACCCTGATAGCTTTGTCCCCTATATGGAAAGTGGCATAAGTAAGGTCACATTGTAGGCTTCCCCCCATGGCGGCACTCCATTTTCTGGAAAGTAGCATCCCGTAATGTGGGGGTATATCCACTACAAGGACAGACATGGTTAATTCCACCTCAGGAAATGCAGCCAGTTTAAATGGTAAGGCATTTATAGTACCTATTACTGGCACCTCTCTAGCATCCATCCCTCGGCATCTACCTTGCTTAGTATCCACCTTCAATCCTAGGGCTTCCATTACTTTAAAAGGCATTATAGTGTTGGAAGCTCCAGAATCTATCATACAATTTTTCAAGGTTTTCCCTTTTATGATTAAACTAAGGAAAAAAGGATCAATATCTTGTATGAACGCAACTGATGAATCATCTAAGAACATCTAAGGAATCTGGGATATAATACTATTGTCCTCTATTATTAATGGGGTCTTTTGGGCTACAGCTTGATTATCAATACTATTGTTGTTTGCTATTCCACCCAACCATGACAAAGCCTTATTTTTATGCTCTTCAATTCTAAAGAGCTCAGACAAGGGTACTTTCACAGTAATTTGAGATAACATGGCAATCATATCAACAGGTTCAACCACAGTAGGTTTTACAATAGTACCTAGAATCGGAGTCTTTTGAGTAGTGGGTACCACTTTTAGCTTGACAACGTCCGGTTCTGATTTCTCTGGTTGCACTACGCTCTTTGTTCCTTCACCTTTCTGAAATTGAACCTTCTTTTTTGGTTCCCATTTCTGACCCTTGTTCTCCTTGATCTTAGACACATCTATACTGAATTTCTTGTGTTGATCATCTGTCTTATGAGTGGGGTCTTTGATGAACATACTAGATGGCCTTCCTGCCTCATTATTTATTGCTCTATTTCTCAAATTGTAATTACTGTGGACTTGTGAAATCATTTCGGCTGTAATTCTATCAATTTCCTCCTTGGAGGGGATTCTTAGGTTTGTGAAACCTACTTCAGAAAATGTATTGCATACCTTATCTGTATCATTCTTTTCATCATCTGAAAATATTTGCTGATGATGTAACTGGTAAGCAATTCTCTGGCTGGTAACATCATTCTCAGGTTCTTCTGAATCAGAATCTATCAAATCATCAGATGTATTCGCCATATTGCAGCTTATATCATCATGGTTTTTTTCTTCTGTTTCTTCTTCTGCTTGCACTCCTTTAGCTTGGGCGAACGACTGGGCAACAACACAATAATCAGCAGAATGAGGTGATTGGCATATAATGCACCAAGGCACATCATCATTCATATTTACAGTGTTCCTTTGCAGGGGGTCTGGGGTACCCTTATCTTTCATATTTTGGATCTGGTTAGGAACTGGTTTACCATCTTTCCATTGGGTGGTGTAAGGGTAATTCTGCATCCTAGGCTGTCTATTGAAATTGTTGTTATTCACAGGGGCTCTCTCAGTAACATTTGTCTGATTGAAATTAGTGGGATTCATCTTCTTGAGCATTTCTAAAACATGGCCTATAGTAGGTTCTTCAGGCCTTTTTCCTATGGGAGTTTTGTCACCTTCCCTTTTATTATTATTCTTAGGGTAGAAAAGCTTAGGATCATCCCTCCTCCCTAATTTGCCAGAGGCCTTTCTATTATTTTCTATATTCACTGCAACTCTATAGGCATCTCTTAGAGTTTTAGGATCCTTATCTCTCAGTTGGTAGGCCATTTTGCTATCAAAGGCATTGAAATAGGTTGTAAGACAGACGTCTTCATTTAACCGCATAAATTGAAATAGTTTGTACATCCCTTTCTGAAATCTCACATTGAAATCAAATGTGGATTCATTTGGATTCTTCTTGATATTGTTGAACTCATTCAACATGAATCCTGCATTGGTATTGTCCCCATATTGTTCCTTGAACAATTTCTCCAAATCACTCCATGAAGTAATACTATCATCAGGCAACCTCCTGAACCAATCCCTTGCATCCTCTGTGAGTGAATGCACAAATAATTTCATCACCATGTCCTCATGTTCAACTTCATAATCATTGAGCATGTCAATGAAAATTCTCAAATGTTCTTCACCAGTAACAACATTATTTCCAGAAAACTTGACCACTTTATCCCTTAAATCAAAAGATATGGGATGGGGGGCACCAGGAATACCGGTAAATGATATTTGTCTATATTTTTCGAGGTATATAGGCTTCTGCTGGAAACTAGGAGTGTTAGAGGTACTAGCTGCATTAGCTTGAATTAGGAGAGCAGCTTGGGATAGCTGTGGTGGGACAAATGGGACTTGAGTGCCAATATTGGAAGATGAGGTAGGAGCAGATTGGGGTGCTTTCTGAGTCGGGATTATGGGAGCATTAACTGGTGCAGGATTTGTAGGTGGGATAGACAAACTAGGCCATGAATTCAATGCAGAATTAGACTTTATGAATTGGATTTTCCTTCTGGTCTCTACGGCCTGAGCTTCATTTTCAACCTTCTCAAGTTCTTTTGCAAGGTCTTCCCTCTCCTTTCGAGCCTTCTCTAGTTCTAGATCTAATTTTGATATGGAGGGTTGTATAGGTTTGCTTGGTATAGCTTGAGGCTCATTTATTTGGATTCCTACAGCCTTGCCTTTCCCTTTATCTGGAACTGTTCCAGTGGGCTCTATTGGATTAACTTGAATGGGTTTATAAGCTTGAACTTGAGCAATAATTGGTTCTTGTCTTTGATTTAGGAGTTTTTCTTGTTGTTGAACTTTAGCTCTTAGATTATCAAAATTTCCAAAGACGTCCTGATGGAGAGTGGGGGTATTCTCTTCTAATTTTTTATTTTGCTCTTTCAAAGCAGCCATCCTTCTTAGCAGAGTATCTCTTTCTATTATTGCATCCAAAGTGGCTCGCTCCCTTTCCTTTTCAAGACGGATGCGCTTAGCTTCTTCCTCAGCAATCCATTTTTTCAAAAATCCTATTTCAGATTGCACTTCTTTAGAATCAGCAGAGGTTGCCTCAGAATCAGCAGAATCATCTAGATCTATAAGGTTCGGTTCCATATATGGGGCTACTCTGGGATTAAAAAGGGTATCAGATGAACTCCTGAATCCTAGCCTACAGTTTATATCTGCTACAGGCCCTGGTCTTGGTGAAGCAATTCCCATAGTAGATACGTCTTTATCTTGAAAAACTCTCTGATCTGGTAATGGGGTACTGAAGATACCTCCTAAAAGTCTTGTATTTTCGGATTCAGAACTAAGCGAAGATGATTCTCTTGCTATTATCGGTTGATAATGAGAATTTACAGAGGCATTACCTCTAGGCTTCCAAGTAGGATTTGGATCTATTTTTTTCTTATTTTGGTTCTTCCTACCACCTTGGGGTAAATCAGTATACATTGATACATCAGGATTGGCTCTCATGTAAGCCCTTGTGTTTTTTCTTTTGTCAGCCATATTCTCCTTTTGTTACAATAAGCACTAGCTTCAAAACCTTGACTGAGTCGCCACCCTTTTTCGGGAAAATATAATAACACTCCTTACTGACAGAAAGAAAACAATACATGAGCGGGAACAAAAATACGGCACAAAGAGATTAATCACTGATGTTGTAAGACTGCAACTCTTGCTTGTTAGATAAGACACTCGGATAAGCTGGATGCGTCAGTGTGTAGCAATGGTACTTGGGTTTATATCTTCTTTAGATTCTCAAGTTTTGACACTAAAGATTCCCCAGCGGAGTCGCCATTTTGTTGGTGTTTTATTTTGATGTTAACAGTACTAAAACTACTAGGCGACAAAAGGCTTAGTACCTAGATATCAGTACATACACAACCTAAAGGATAGCCAATTCTCATTATCACTTGCATATGCAAAGTATTAGGGCCCAACTTCAACAAAACCTTAGACGGTTTTCTACTCTTTTGGCTCTGTAAAACCAGGGCGGGTGCACCCGGGGATGGTTCAAAGATGGAATAATTGTATGAGAATTATCCTTAGTTTCATTTTGATTCTCATCTCTAAATCCTCAAACATATAGTTAAATAAATGATAAACACATCCCTTGAACAGATATGGCCAAGAAATCTTCTATAGCTCTGCAGATGTTTCCAACAACAATGGCTAAATGAAGCTAAAACAATCTAGGCAGGCAAGTGCTGGCCAACTTTGAAAATCTTACAGGAAAGATAAATGAAAATTGATTTTATGATGTATTTTGAAAAATCTAGTTATAATATACTTCTCTTTTGGCTGAAATACTTTCGATCAGTGCCTAATCCATTGGGAATTCAGAGTCAAGTAAATTCTTAGATCTAATTTGTTGCCTTGCAACGAATTTTCATCAGCAATTCTTACCAGAATTTATCATTCAAAAATCCTTATTAACACCCAAGCAACCTCATCACATTCATCAAAGCCTTTACTTAATCCTTTGAATTAACAGCAACAACAAATGGATGTATAGTTCTTACTAAATTGCAATCAATTGCATAAGCTTTTACTCACACAACATCAAGGTAATTCAGTATTAAAAAGGAGACAAAATTCAGAGAAGAACAGATATGGGGACAGTTCATAATTTGTATTCATTTCCTTTGAAAATGGTATATCCTTTACAAAAGACCCAGAAAAACCTTCATAGAAGAAGCACAGTTCTTTCTACATTCATCCATATCTCAGAAATTTTGACAGAAAAAGTATACTATAAATTTTTTTTCCAAAATGTTTGGACCAAAAAAGAACTAAGCACAATACTTAGTGAAAACCAAATTCGGACCCATCTTTAGCCTTGGGATCTCACTTAAATAACGTGAGATGCAACAAGCTTCAGGCTACAGTAGGTGACAGGTGTCCTTCTTTTGAAAAACAAAAAACAAGAATAACAGAAAGGTTGATTACAACAGCACTTCTTGGCGGGTCCCTTTCTGTTATGCTTCTTGGTTGTTATGATCTGCTCTCGCAATCATTCCTCATCTTCAGAGTACATACCCATAAGGTCTGCAAGTGATGTATCATCTTCTGTTACATGCAAAATCACTTTAACCTGGGGATTTTCTATGTCATCATTGCTGACTACAAGAGTAACTATTACTCTTACATCTTCCTCGTCATCTTCTCCTGACATCTGTTCACTAAACTGATCTTTCCATCTGTTGAAAGTATCATCATCTGGCCAATCAAAACTTAGGGTTTCTCTTTGTATCTTTATTAAAGAATTGGCATTTTCTTCTAAATCATCGAATTCTTTTCTTATATCAGCATAATACAATTGTATCTTTACCAGCTCTTCATTTGTCTTTTCCCAAAACCAATAGCCAGTCTCACTGATGATGTTTGTTATTCTGTTATCAAATAATTCATCCATTTCCTTTTTCCATTTGTCCTTTTCCTTTACTGTATCAACAGATTCTAAGGCACAAGGAAATAGGGTGAATTTTTTAGCAAGATATCTTGAAAAACAGAGTGTCAATTTCCTCTGTAAAGAATCTCTTTTATTTTCAAAATTATCTAATTGATTCAATAAATCAAAAATCCTCTCAACCTGATGATAAGGCATTTGAATTGTAGATATACAAATTATCGTAACATCATTATTCCTCTGTCTCCACTTTTGTGTAAGAGAATCTAGTCCATTCTTTTCTTTATTTAACTCATCTATGAGGGCTACAATCCTTGTCAACTGGTCATAAAAATTTGACCATTGTATTTTATCCCTCAAGTATATCACACCCTGCCTCCATTTCTCTTCCTGCTGATTTCTAAATTCTATCTGCCACTCATGTAATTTGGTTTTTTCTGCTTCAAATTCCTCTGCAGTATAGAATTGGGGTATTTCAAGGGTGTCAGGTATCTCAATAATACGTGTTAATCCCACAAATGACTGTGGGGGATATGCAATTCTTAGTGTACTGGATTCTCCCACTTTTCTCTTTCCAAGTACCTTTTCCAATTGAGATACCCTATTTTCTAACTCAATTCTCCTCTTTACCTCTTGATTATAGGCTTCCACCACTAGTTCATATTTATTATGCATATCCATCATTTCCCTCTCTTCTCTTTCCGCAGTAGCCAGGGAAAATTTAGAATAATCCACATTCATGTGGGCTGCCTGTACATTTGAAGTGTCAGCAACTCTTCTTACAATGATATTCCCTGTTAATCCTGAATCATCAGGCTGTAATGAAGTAACTCTGGATCCTCTTCTCAGGGACCACATAACAAGGGCAGCTTGATCATTGCTGAATGCTGTACCCAAGAATTCTTCTTTATTTGGATCCTGGAGGCCTAAATTATTTGAAATAGAACTAAAAATTAATGCGTCAGCAATGTCCCAATTGGGCAATAACAAAACATTAGCATTTTTTACCATTTGTCTTCCCTCATCAGGGGTTATATTTTGGAACTCTTGAACCATCTTTTCCTTTATTAGATTTTGAATGGAAGTCTCATCCATTTCTGGATGTTCTGCTCTCATATTATTGCACCTTTTCTAAAAAATGTGCATGTTTACTCTCCACGCAAACTGATGGAAAGCCCTAGATCTTACAAAATTGTTATCAGACAAAAAATGCTGACTGGCTTGTTCCAAAACAGGGTCCAATTCCCTTCCTCTGAAATCTGTTGTATTTAATTCAAAACTTGGTACAGGGGGTTCCTGAGGGTTCCATTCATCAATCTCTGCTTGTGTAACAAAAATTTTTCCTTGTGACCCCATTTGTTCGAATTGCTCATTGGTGAGCTGTTCTTCCTCTACTCTTATTGGGGTTTGAGAAGGTGAGCCACTTTCATCAGGGGATTCTTCCTCCTTTATTATTCTCCTTCTTTTGGGGGAAGGTTCAGGGGGTCTTTCTTCTAGGACAGTGCTGGTGGATCCAACAATCTATTTTTCTTTATGCACAACGGGCACCTGCTGTCGGACAATAGTATATCCTGTTTTCTTCCGTACCACCAGTGGACCTATTCCAATGTTGGGAGTGAAACCCAATTTTCTCATAATTTCTCTGGCTTTATCTGGAAAAGAATTAATAAAATGCTATTTCTTCTCATTCATTACCTCCATTATCTCAGAGAAATTACTCATGAGCTTATGTATTTTATCTGCATTGTTTGCAGCATTATTAAGAGGATTGAAATTTTTATCAAAACAATTAATGAATTCCAAAACTTTTGAATAGACTCTCCATTTTTCTTTCTTTATTTCTTGCTCATGGAGAGAATATTCGTTTCTTATTATATCTTCAGGAAAATAGAATTCATGCTGAACTGGACGAAGCTTGATTCTCAATCTAAGAGCAGAGTTAAAGAAACCTTCTGTATCACAAAAACGAGAGTGAGACACTGCCATTTTGTATTGATCCAAAAATTTATGGAGAAAGACCCACCCTTCTTTAGTTATCACAAACTGGTGGGCTATAGTACAAGTAGGAAAAATTGATCCTGTCCCCCTTTTGTTCAAAAAGGCCTCCTCCACTCCTCCCAACTACCACAAAAATTCAGCTATCCCTACCTTTAAAGGTACCTGATAGGGTAACACATGGGGTGTTCCTTTGAAACCATAGACCCTGATGACCGTTGAGACTGAATATGGGATAATATCTCCCCAATTATGTGAAACTTTTAGATTATGGGTTTTGTCCATAGGCCTGACAAGGTGCATTAATGCCTTAGGGATTCTGGGATTATCACTCAATAAGAGGCACCTTAGTTTGGAAGTAAAGTGCCTATCAAATCTAACGAAGCTAGCATTTTTTGCTTCCCAGGTCATGTCTGCACTCCATAATTGGACTAGTAGTGCTTCCCCTTCTTGTTCCCTATTTAAAACCATTTCTTTACCAAAATAAGTGGCCCCTTTAAAAAGAAACATATGCATCAATAAGGAATACTGACCCCAAACATTTTCCACCTTTCCCTGTGCAATCCCCACCAATCCATGATGAATCTCATTTGCCAAGTAAGATGCAAAATCAAAAATTATTTCCACACCAAAAGAAGAGATTTGGGTGATCATATACATGAAGCTCACTGGAATAAAATCTTCTTCGCCCTCTCCGAAGACTCTGCACAGGGTCCTATATATCTCCACTGCCCTGGCATTAAAACATGATTTCTTGAAGGGCTCTTTAGAAGATGATGTTATGGTTGGGAGGCCTCCAATCTGGCCTATGTGGGCTTTCAGTGCACCCTGTCTAACTACATCCCTCTTGGATATATATTCTTTTTCTAAATCTATCAGATTAATGGGCACATGATACATGGTGAGGGGTCCCAGACTGAAGACCTTCCTAATCTCCTCAGGACTGATGGTAACTAAAGCCTCACCATCTATTCTCCTCACTACCTTAGTGGCTTGGTCATAGTTTTTTGCTATGGCTTCAAGCAGGTCAAAATCCATAAACACGCTGGGAACAACAAGCTTCCCAAGATCAAAATTCCAAATGTTGGCATGAGGGGCATATAACTTTCTCTCTGCAAACCATTTCTTGAATAAACTCAAACCAGTCTGAGCAGTTTGAGCATCCCGGACCCAATTACCCTTATCACACAATCCATCAGCTACCCTAAGCCTAGGATTGAGTGAGGTTAACCTCTTAACTTGCACCGTTTCTACAGTGGACTCAGGAAGTAACTCAAGCAAATCATCATGCACATTTCTATCCAGGTAGTTTACTGCTCCTGTAAATCCCTTCTTAGGAGGCATCTTGGGCTATCCTTTTTAAAACTTAAAAGCTCACAAAGATGATGGCAGTTTTACTTACTTGAATTCTGTCTCAATTCTCCTTTGAATTCCTGCAAAATTTCAGCGAATAGATAACTTGACAATTCTTATCAACCTTGGCACGCTTTTCTTTCAGTAATAGCTTCTGCACAAGACTGGCTTCAAATCTTTTCTCGCTTGAAATGAAACTGATGCAATCTCTCTGTATTATACTTTGTTTTTTCTCACGGACGAAGCTTTCTTGTCTAATTAATACAGAGAGTGGCACTACATTTTTTATTTAAAACTGTGTCGTTGATCTTCAAAGATCCTATGATCATGCGGTACAAAGAGAACAACTAGGAGTTATACTTGCCATGTCAGTTATATTACCCAATGAGAGCTTTCCACGTACATAATTCTTTCTTTTGATTGTGCTTACCTTTAGACCCACTGACGACGGAGAACACGTGTCAGCATGTCGCTACTTCGTTATGCATAAAGAACTAGCACCTTGCTATAATGAGGCGGCGACAACCATTGATCGGATCAAGAAATGATCGAAAGATACGCTACAGGACTTCTTAAGAAAGAAGGCGGTGGGCCGATCTCGCTATGTCGTTGTAATTATCTTCCTTGCAACTCTTCATAACGAGATAGCGAGCTCCATTGATTCACTTCAAGCTGATGTTCCAGATTTCTTGTACATTTAGTCAGGTAGGTATTAATGAGAATCGGATCTCTGCATAGCTGGCACATGTCAAAATTATCACAGTCATTTGTCATTACACGTCATCATAGATCTTGCCGATCTTTTGCCATTTTACGGGGCCTCGCTAACTCGCTAACGGTGAAGCATCTCAATTTTTCGATAGCGAGGTAGCGAGCTTTGGCACTTTAAAGGATTCCGTGCCAGAAAATGCAAGGGGTACCCAGTAATTACTTCTGTTAATTAAAACTGATTCTTACAACGGTATTTATGACTGGTCATGCCACCTGGTGTAATTATGATACAAGCAAGATGCAATGTCATCATTTTTAGATTTTCATGTGGCCTCGCTACTTCGCTAACGGTGAAGTGCTTGAATTTTTTGATAGCGAGGTGGTGGAGCTTGCGAAAAAATCAACATTCCGGCTCTGATGTCAGATATTCTAGTGGGTCCTTCTCCCCCTTTTTATGGTGAATTGCAAAGTGTACCTGCACAATAAAGCAATTAATAAGCAAATCTTCGATCGCCGCACCTTCACTTCATGGTCCCACCGCTTACAAACTCAACACTTGCTATCTCGCTATACTTAATCAGCATGCAACTTTCAATAGCGAGGTAACGCCAGCGGTAGATCTAATCAGATCTGACGTTTGGGATAAATAGGAAAAAAGGTAACTCGAGAGAAAGGAAAAGGAATACGAAAGCATATTCGCTTCTTTTAAAATTTGAAAATTTCGTGCCCGACCATTTATGAATAGGGATGAATATAGGGCTTATATGGTGAATATTTCTTATAGATAGTTTATCCAAAACCTTATACTTCACTTAGACATAGGACATCTGACTATTCTATGGTTTAACTGAAAAATTTTTTACTGCAGGAAAAGTCAGACCAACAGTGGCTCTGTCTGGGGATGATAGACTACTTGAGTCTATGCAAGGATTCAGAATCTATGGGAGAGCAGACCACACATTCGGGAAATGACAACTTCTTCAGAGAGCACAGAGCAACACACAAAAACAAAAACTCAGACTGTACAAGGATTTACAGAAAACAGGACGCCAGGAAAACCTAAAACTAATGTTAATGGAAGAAACTAAGTATTTTTTCAAGAAAAATACCTCTTCAAGAACTGTCCATGAACTGGCAATTCAAGAATATTATCAAATACATCTTTGATTATGTAGGAATCTTCACCCCAAGCATTCTCAATGAGATATGGGCCTAACCAAATGGGATCAAATTTTCCATGTTTTCCTTTATCTTCAATTCTGGCGTTCCACATTAAGACTAGGTCTCCATTTTCAAATTTCTTGTTTACAGTTCTTTTATCATAGAGTGTTTTGACTTGTAACTGCAATTTTTGATTTCTCAGAGATGCTTCTCTTCTGGTTTCGGTCAATCCTACCAGTTCATTCATTCTTTCTTTCATTTCATTAGTAGTATCTTCATCATATGACTGGATGTAATTGTATAATCCCATCAAATTGTTCTGGGGCATTCTAGCTTGAATTCCATACACTAAATCAAATGGGGCCACCCCAATTACCTTCTTTACAGTTACTCTGTCAGCCCATATTGCCAACTGTAACTTGGAATCCCATGCCCTTTTATTATCGTCCAAGGTTCTCTTAATGATTTTCAACAGGCTTTTATTTGTGGATTCAGCTTGTCCATTCCCTTGTGGATGATATGGGGCAGACATTGTTCTTGTCATTCCATATTTATCACAAAACTTGATGAATTCCTCAGACCTAAAGCACATAGCATTATCTGTGACAACTTTCTGTGGACATCCAAATTTGGAAATGATATTATTCAATAAGAAAGTATTGACTACTTTACTCGTTGCATTTCTGGTAGGGATAGCCTCTACCCATTTTGTAAAGTAGTCAGTAGCAACCAAAATCCAAGAATAGCCAGTACTGGACTTGGGAAAAATTTCTCCTATGAAGTCCAGACCCCATTGTTGAAAAGGTGCTTTAGTTTCAACTGGCTTCAGTGGAGTATTTCCTGAGAATTTCAGCTTCCCAGCAAATCTCTGACAAGGATCACATTTTTTAACCATAACTTGAGCATCTTTGAACAAAGTGGGCCACCAGAAACCAGCTCTTATTATCTTATGCGCAGTAGTTTTGGCCATGTAATGTCCTCCACATACTCCAGCATGCAATTCTTTCAAAATCTCTTTTGCCCTTTCTCTGTCAACACATTTCAGCAGAACTCCTTCAAAGTTTCTCCACCTTAAGTTATTTTGAACAATTACATACCTAATGGCTCGCAATTTAATATTCCTTTTTTCATTATCAGGAAGATGGGGAGGAACTGCCATGTGTTGCAAATAATGTATAACATTAATGTACCAGTCACATTGGTCCATGTCGCATAAATCAGTTCTGAAATCATCATTTACTAGGTTTATCTGATTAGCTTCCAGGTTAGTTTCGGCCATAAGTTTGGCCAAACCTTGACCTCATACTAACTTAGTTATCTGCATATCAATGTTAAATTCTTGGATTCTATTGATCCATCTGCATCTCCTTTCTGACACTTCCTGCTGAGAGAAAATATCTTTAACTGCAGCACTAGGTACAAAGGCAATAATAGTAGCACCTACCAAATAACTTCTGAATGCTTTTACAGCCTTTACCAAAGCATATGCTTGTTTTTCATTTATTTCATACTTCAGTTCAGCATGCTGCAAGGATTTGCTAAAAAAGGCAATAGGCTGTTCATACCCTTCTTGGTTTTTCTGTAATAAAACTGCAGCTACAGTATGGAATGATGCAAAAGAAAAAATATGCATGGGTTTTGTATAGTCTGGGGTCATCAACACTGGAGCATTTTTTATCGTAATTTTTATATCCTGGAACGCCTGTGAAGGTTCACCATTCCAATCTATAACATCTCCTTTCTTGAGCATTTTTGAAATGGGTCTACTGATTTCAGTGAAGTTGGTAACAAACCACCTCAGAAAATTAACCTGGCCAAAAAAGGACTGTATACCTTTCATGTTTTTAGGTTTAGGGACTTTATCAATAGCTATTACCCTTTCTGGGTCTATTTTTACCCCATCCTTGGACACTATGTGTCCTAATAACTTTCCTTCTGTGACCCCAAATGAGCATTTCTTTGGGTTTAGGGATACCCCATATTCCAGGGCTTTTATAAAAAAAATTTCCAAATGTTTGCAGTGATCTTCAGCCTTGTTAGAATACGCTGTAAGATCATCCTGGTACACAACCATAAATTTGTCAATATATTCATGAAATGCTACATCCATGGCTCTTTGGAAAGTAGCTCCTGCATTAATCAAGCCAAAAGGCATCCTCACATACACATACGTTCCCCAAGGGGTTGTGAAGGTTGTTTTGAACTGTTCACTTTCTTTTACTAGAACTTGATTATATCCAGAAAAGCCATCCATCATTGACATCAATTCAGAGCCGGTCACTTGTTGCAACATGGCTTCCATATTAGGTAAGCCATAATTATCTTTTAGAGATGCAATGTTTAAATTTCTAAAATCCACACAAAGCCTAATATCTCCATTCTTTTTTCTTACAGAAACAAGGTTTGAAACCCAAGTGGAATGCCTAATTGGTTTGATTATTCCACCATCTCTCAGTTTTGTCAGTTCTTCCTGCATTTTTGGGGCAAGGGTAGGATTGATTGGCCTCTGTTTTTGCCTAAAAGGTTTTACATTTTCTTTCAACGGTATGACATGCTGGAAAAGGTCCTCCCTATAAGCTTTAAGGTCATCATATGACCAAGCAAAAACATGCCTGTACTTTCTAAGTAGGTCAATCAATGCTTTTTTGATTTGAACTGGTAGATCTTGGCCGATGTAAACCTTTTTAGGGAATTCATCCGTTCCCAAATTCATTTCTTCTAGCTCCTGTGGTTTCAGGTCCTTTATTCTAGATTTTACTCTGTCTTGGTTATCAAAAATATTCTCCAAGACTACCAACCCCTTAGGCATCTTATTTGTTTTTAATTGCATGATTTCTTGACCAAAAATGGTTTCCTTCCCATTTATGGTTTCAATCAGTCCATTGCAGTCCATCTCCTACCCATGGTATTTGTCTTCATTTAACAAAAAATTTGTGATATCTTTGTCATCTTCAAACACCTGCCAATTGTCAATGTTGTCAGGTATAGAAGGTCTGTTTTGAATCTCAATCTGGGAGATTCCTGCAAATGATATTTCTTTTGGTTTGATAGCTACATTGGCCAGAAGATCAGCCATTTTATTCTGGGTTCTATCTCTCCATGAGATCCCAAATGCATCAAAGAATTCTATTTGATCCCAGACCGCGTTTCTATATTGTTTTAATCTCCTATTTTTTGAGGAGTATGTTCCTTTAATCTGAGAGATGATCAATTCAGAATCCCCTATGACACACAATTTCTTAATTTTGTGGTGTGTGGCCACTTTGAGACCTAGCAGCAATGCTTCATATTCAGCAATGTTATTAGTGCAAGCAAACTTCAAGGTGAATGAATACCTGAAGGTGTTATTTTCAGGGGATACAAAGACTACACCTGCCCCTGCACCCTCCTTAGAACTAGCCCCATCAAAGAACATTGTCCACAGTTTTGGTGAATTCATGCAACATTCAACCTCATTTTCAATGATATCAGGTAAGTTTTCCACTTCCTGAATAATTAATTCAGCCCTGAAAGCATTAATCCCCATGTCTAGGAAACAGGTGGTATCTTTGTCAATTTCTTCACCTAAGATGTGGTTAACCCTTGGTTCCCTATTTACCCTGACAGCTTTGTCCCCTATATGGAAAGTGGCATAAGCAAGGTCACATTGTAGGCTTCCCCCCATGGCGGCACTCCATTTTCTGGAAAGTAGCATCCCGTAATGTGGGGGTATATCCACTACAAGGACAGACATGGTTAATTCCACCTCAGGAAATGCAGCTAGTTTAAATGCTAAGGCATTTATAGTACCTATTACTGGCACCTCTCTAGCATCCATCCCTCGGCATCTACCATGCTTAGTATCCACCTTCAATCCTAGGGCTTCCATTACTTTAAAAGGCATTATAGTGTTGGAAGCTCCAGAATCTATCATACAATTTTTCAAGGTTTTCCCTTTTATGATTAAACTAAGGAAAAAAGGTTCAATATCTTGTATGAATGCAATTGATGAATCATCTAAGAACATCTGAGGAATCTGGGATATAATACCATTGTCCTCTATTATTAATGGGGTCTATTGGGCTACAGCTTGATTATCAATACTATTGTTGTTTGCTATTCCACCCAACCATGACAAAGCCTTATTTTTATGCTCTTCAATTCTAAAGAGCTCAAACAAGGGTACTTTCACAGTAATTTGAGATAACATGGCAATCATATCAACAGGTTCAACCACAGTAGGTTTTACAATAGTACCTGGAATCAGAGTCTTTTGAGTAGTGGGTACCACTTTTAGCTTGACAACGTCCGGTTCTGATTTCTCTGGTTGCACTACGATCTTTGTTCCTTCACCTTTCTGAAATTGAACCTTCTTTTTTGGTTCCCATTTCTGACCCTTGTTCTCCTTGATCTTAGACACATCTATACTGACTTTCTTGTGTTGATCATCTGTCTTATGAGTGGTGTCTTTGATGAACATACTAGATGGCCTTCCTACCTCATTATTTATTGCTCTATTTCTCAAATTGTAATTACTGTGGACTTGTGAAATCATTTCGGCTGTAATTCTATCAATTTCCTCCTTGGAGGGGATTCTTAGGTTTGTGAAACCTACTTCAGAAAATGTATTGCATACCTTATCTGTATCATTCTTTTCATCATCTGAAAATATTTGCTGATGATGTAACTGGTAAGCAATTCTTTGGCTGGTAACATCATTCTCAGGTTCTTCTGAATCAGAATCTATCAAATCATCAGATGTATTCGCCATATTGCAGCTTATATCATCATGGTTTTTTTCTTCTGTTTCTTCTTCTGCTTGCACTCCTTGAGCTTGGGCGAACGACTGGGCAACAGCACAATAATCAACAGAATGAGGTGATTGGCATATAATGCACCAAGGCACATCATCATTCATATTTACAGTGTTCCTTTGCAGGGGGTCTGGGGTACCCTTATCTTTCATATTTTGGATCTGGTTAGGAACTGGTTTACCATCTTTCCATTGGGTGGTGTAAGGGTAATTCTGCATCCTAGGCTGTCTATTGAAATTACTGTTATTCACAGGGGCTCTCTCAGTAACATTTGTCTTATTGAAATTAGTGGGATTCATCTTCTTGAGCATTTCTAAAACATGGCCTATAGTAGGTTCTTCAGGCCTTTTTCCTATGGGAGTTTTGTCACCTTCCCTTTTATTATTATTCTTAGGGTTGAAAAGCTTAGGATCATCCCTCCTCCCTAATTTGCCAGAGGCCTTTCTATTATTTTCTATATTCACTGCAACTCTATAGGCACCTCTCAGAGTTTTAGGATCCTTATCTCTTAGCTGGTAGGCCATTTTTCTATCAAAGGCATTGAAATAGGTTGTAAGACAGACGTCTTCATTTAACCGCATAAATTGAAATAGTTTGTATATCCCTTTCTGAAATCTCACATTGAAATCAAATGTGGATTCATTTGGATTCTTCTTGATATTGTTGAACTCATTCAACATGAATCCTGCATTGGTATTGTCCCCATATTGTTCCTTGAACAATTTCTCCAAATCACTCCATGAAGTAATACTATCATCAGGCAACCTCCTGAACCAATCCCTTGCATCCTCTGTGAGTGAATGCACAAATAATTTCATCACCATGTCCTCATGTTCAACTTCATAATCATTGAGCATGTCAATGAAAATTCTCAAATGTTCTTCACCAGTAACAGCATTATTTCCAGAAAACTTGACCACTTTATCCCTTAAATCAAAAGATATGGGATGGGGGCCACCAGGAATACCGGCAAATGATATTTGTCTATATTTTTCGAGGTATATAGGCTTCTTCTGGAAACCAGGAGCGTTAGAGGTACTAGCTGCATTAGCTTGAGTTAGGAGAGCAGCTTGGGATAGCTGTGGTGGGACAAATGGGACTTGAGTGCCAATATTGGAAGATGAGGTAGGAGCAGATTGGGGTGCTTTCTGAGTCGGGATTATGGGAGCATTAACTGGTGCAGGATTTGTAGGTGGGATAGACAAACTAGGCCATGAATTCAATGCAGAATTAGACTTTATGAATTGGATTTTCCTTCTGGTCTCTGCGGCCTGAGCTTCATTTTCAACCTTCTCAAGTTCTTTTGCAAAGTCTTCCCTCTCCTTTCGAGCCTTCTCTAGTTCTAGATCTAATTTTGATATGGAGGGTTGTATAGGCTTGCTCGGTATAGCTTGAGGCTCATTTATTTGGATTCCTACAGCCTTGCCTTTCCCTTTATCTGGAACTGTTCCAGTGGGCTCTATTGGATTAACTTGAATGGGTTTATAAGCTTGAACTTGAGCAATAATTGGTTCTTGTCTTTGATTTAGGAGTTTTTCTTGTTGTTGAACTTTAGCTCTTAGATTATCAATATTTCCAAAGACGTCCTGATGGAGAGTGGGGGTATTCTCTTTTAATTTTTTATTTTGCTCTTTCAAAGCAGCCATCCATCTTAGCAGAGTATCTCTTTCTATTATTGCATCCAAAGTGGCTCGCTCCCTTTCCTTTTCA
Source organism: Cupressus sempervirens (assembly GCA_028749045.1). NCBI lineage: Eukaryota > Viridiplantae > Streptophyta > Pinopsida > Cupressales > Cupressaceae > Cupressus > Cupressus sempervirens. Next base: position 815,771,388 of record CM053790.1, read on the forward strand.
AGACGGATGCGCTTAGCTTCTTCCTCAGCAATCCATTTTTTCAAAAATCCTATTTCAGATTGCACTTCTTTAGAATCAGCAGAGGTTGCCTTGGAATCAGCAGGATCATCTAGATCTATAAGGTTCAGTTCCATATATGGGGCTACTCTGGGATTAAAAAGGGTATCAGATGAACTCCTGAATCCTAGCCTACAGTTTATATCTGCTACAGGCCCTGGTCTTGGTGAAGCAATTCCCATAGTAGATACGTCTTTATCTTAAAAAACTCTCTGATCTGGTAATCGGGTACTGAAGATACCTCCTAAAAGTCTTGTATTTTCGGATTCAGAACTAAGCGAAGATGATTCTCTTGCTATTATCGGTTGATAATGAGAATTTATAGAGGCATTACTTCTAGGCTTCCAAGTAGGATTTGGATCTAGGTTGACAATACACGAGCGGGAACAAAAATACGGCACAAAGAGATTAATCACTGATGTTGTAAGACTGCAACTCTTGCTTGTTAGATAAGACACTCGGATAAGATGGATGCGTCAGTGTGTAGCAATGGTACTTGGGTTTATATCTTCTTTAGATTCTCAAGTTTTGACAGTAAAGATTTCCCAGCGGAGTCGCCATTTTGTTGGTGTTTTATTTTGATGTTAACAGTACTAAAACTACTAGGCGACAAAAGGCTTAGTACCTAGATATCAGTACATACACAACCTAAATAATAGCCAATTCTCATTATCACTTGCATATGCAAAGTATTAGGGCCCAACTTCAACAAAACCTTAGACGGTTTTCTACTCTTTTGGCTCTGTAAAACCAGGGCGGGTGCACCCGGGGATGGTTCAAAGATGGAATAATTGTATGAGAATTATCCTTAGTTTCATTTTGATTCTCATCTCTAAATCCTCAAACATATAGGTAAATAAATGATAAACACATCCCTTGAACAGATATGGCCAAGAAATCTTCTATAGCTCTGCAGATGTTTCCAACAACAATGGCTAAATAAAGCTAAAACAATCTAGGCAGGCAAGTGCTGGCCAACTTTGAAAATCTTACAGGAAAGATAAATGAAAATTGATTTTATGATGTATTTTGAAAAAGCTAGTTATAATATACTTCTCTTTTGGCTGAAATACTTTCGATCAGTGCCTAATCCATTGGGAATTCAGAGTCAAGTAAATTCTTAGATCTAATTTGTTGCCTTGCAACGAATTTTCATCAACAATTCTTACCAGAATTTATCATTCAAAAATCCTTATTAACACCCAAGCAACCTCATAACATTCATCAAAGCCTTTACTTAATCCTTTGAATTAACAGCAACAACAAATGGATGTACAGTTCTTACTAAATTGCAATCAATTGCATAAGCTTTTACTCACACAACATCAAGATAATTCAGTATTAAAAAGGAGACAAAATTTAGAGAAGAACAGATATGGGGACAGTTCATAATTTGTATTCATTTCTTTCGAAAATGGTATATCCTTTACAAAAGACCCAGAAAAACCTTCATAGAAGAAGCACAGTTCTTTCTACATTCATCCATATCTCAGAAATTTTGACAGAAAAAGTATACTATAAATTTCTTTTCCAAAATGTTTGGACCAAAAAAGAACTAAGCACAATACTTAGTGAAAACCAAATTCGGACCCATCTTTAGCCTTGGGATCTCACTTAAATAACGTGAGATGCAACAAGCTTCAGGCTACAGTAGGTGACAGGTGTCCTTCTTTTGAAAAACAAAAAACAAGAATAACAGAAAGGTTGATTACAACAACACTTCTTGGTGAGTCCCTTTCTGTTATGCTTCTTGGTTGTTATGATCTGCTCTCACAATCATTCCTCATCTTCAGAGTACATACCCATAAGGTCTGCAAGTGATGTATCATCTTCTGTTACATGCAAAATCACTTTAACCTGGGGATTTTCTATGTCATCATTGCTGACTACAAGAGTAACTATTACTCTTATATCTTCCTCGTCATCTTCTCCTGACATCTGTTCACTAAACTGATCTTTCCATCTATTGAAAGTATCATCATCTGGCCAATCAAAACTTAGGGTTTCTCTTTGTATCTTTATTAAAGAATTGGCATTTTCTTCTAAATCATCGAATTCTTTTCTTATATCAGCATAATACAATTGTATCTTTACTAGCTCTTCATTTGTCTTTGCCCAAAACCAATAGCCAGTCTCACTAATGATGTTTTTTATTCTGTTATCAAATAATTCATCCATTTCCTTTTTCCATTTGTCCTTTTCCTTTACTGTATCAACAGATTCTAAGGCACAAGGAAATAGGGTGAATTTTTTAGCAAGATATCTTGAAAAACAGAGTGTCAATTTCCTCTGTAAAGAATCTCTTTTATTTTCAAAATTATCTAATTGATTCAATAAATCAAAAATCCTCTCAACCTGATGATAAGGCATTTGAATTGTAGATATACAAATAATCGTAACATCATTATTCCTCTGTCTCCACTTCTATGCAAGAGAATCTAGTCCATTCTTTTCTTTATTTAACTCATCTATGAGGGCTACAATCCTTGTCAACTGGTCATAAAAATTTGACCATTGTATTTTATCCCTCAAGTATGTCACACCCTGCCTCCATTTCTCTTCCTGCTGATTTCTAAATTCTATCTGCCACTCATGTAATTTGGTTTTTTCTGCTTCAAATTCCTCTGTAGTATAGAATTGGGGTCTTTCAGGGGTGTCAGGTATCTCAATAATATGGGTTAATCCCACAGATGACTGTGGAGGATATGCAATTCTTAGTGTACTGGATTCTTCCACTTTTCTCTTTCCAAGTACCTTTTCCAATTGAGATACCCTATTTTCTAACTCAATTCTCCTCTTTACCTCTTGATTATAGGCTTCCACCACTAGTTCATATTTATTATGCATATCCATCATTTCCCTTTCTTCTCTTTCCGCAGTAGCTAGGGAAAACTTAGAATAATCCACATTCATGTGGGCTGCCTGTACATTTGAAGTGTCAGCAACTCTTCTTACAATGATATTCCCTGTTAATCTTGAATCATCAGGCTGTAATGAAGTAACTCTGGATCCTCTTCTCAGGGACCACATAACAAGGGCAGCTTGATCATTTTTGAATGCTGTACCCAAGAATTCTTCTTTATTTGGATCCTGGAGGCCTAAATTATTTGAAACAGAATTAAAAATTAATGCGTCAGCAATGTCCCAATTGGGCAATAACAAAACATTAGCATTTTTTACCATCTATCTTCCCTCATCAGGGGTTATATTTTGGAACTCTTGAACCATTTGTTCCTTTATTAGATTTTGAATGGAAGTCTCATCCATTTCTGGATGTTCTGCTCTCATATTATTGCACCTTTGCTCAAAAATGTGCATGTTTACTCTCCACGCAAACTGATGGAAAGCCCTAGATCTTACAAAATTGTTATCAGACAAAAAATGCTGACTGGCTTGTTCCAAAATAGGGTCCAATTCCCTTCCTCTGAAATCTGCTGTAGTTAATTCAAAACTTGGTACAGGGGGTTCTTGAGGGTTCCCTTCATCAATCTCTGCTTGTGTAACAAAAATTTCTCCTTGTGACCCCATTTGTTCGAATTGCTCATTGGTGAGCTGTTCTTCCTCAACTCTTATTGGGGTTTGAGAAGGTGAGCCACTTTCATCAGGGGATTCTTCCTCCCTTATTATTCTCCTTCTTTTGGGGGAAGGTTCAGGGGGTCTTTCTTCTAGGACAGTGCTGGTGGATCCAACAATCTGTTTTTCTTTATGCACAATGGGCACCTGCTGTCGGACAATAGTATATCCTGTTTTCTTCCGTACCACCAGTGGACCTATTCCAATGTTGGGAGTGAAACCCAATTTTCTCATAAATTCTCTGGCTTTATCTGGAAAAGAATTAATAAAATGTTGTTTCTTCTCATTCATTACCTCCATTATCTCAGAGAAATTACTCATGAGCTTATGTATTTTATCTGCATTGTTTGCAGCATTATTAAGAGGACTGAAATTTTTATCAAAACAATTAATGAATTCCAAAACTTTTGAATAGACTCTCCATTTTTCTTTCTTTATTTCTTGCTCATGGAGAGAATATTCATTTCTTATTATATCTTCAGGAAAATAGAATTCATGCTGAACTGGACGAAGCTTGATTCTCAATCTAAGAGCAGAGTTAAAGAAACCTTCTGTATCACAGAAACGAGAGTGAGACACTGCCATTTTGTATTGATCCAAAAATTTATGGAGAAAGACCCACCCTTCTTTAGTTATCACAAACTGGTGGGCTATAGTACAAGTAGGAAAAATTGATCCTGTCCCCCTTCTGTGCAAAAAGGCCTCCTCCACTCCTCCCAACTACCACAAAAATTCAGCTATCCCTACCTTTAAAGGTACCTGATAGGGTAACACATGGGGTGTTCCTTTGAAACCATAGACCCTGATGACCGTTGAGACTGAATATGGGATAATATCTCCCCAATTATGTGAAACTTTTAGATTATGGGTTTTGTCCATAGGCCTGACAAGGTGCATTAATGCCTTAGGGATTCTGGGATTATCACTCAATAAGAGGCACCTTAGTTTGGAAGCAAAGTGCCTATCAAATCTAACAAAGCTAGCATTTTCTGCTTCCCAGGTCATGTCTGCACTCCATAATTGGACTGGTAGTGCTCCCCCTTCTTGTTCCCTATTTAAAACCATTTCTTTACCAAAATAAGTGGCCCCTTTAAAAAGAAACATATGCATCAGTAAGGAATACTGACCCCAAACCTTTTCCACCTTGCCCTGTGCAATCCCCACCAATCCATGATGAATCTCATTTGCCAAGTAAGATGCAAAATCAAAAATTATTTCCACACCAAAAGAAGAGATTTGGGTGATCATATACATGAAGCTCACTAGAATAAAATCTTCTTCGCCCTCTCCGAAGACTCTGCACAGGGTCCTATATATCTCCACTGCCTTGGCATTAAAACATGATTTCTTGAAGGGCTCTTTAGAAGATGATGTTATGGTTGGGAGGCCTCCAATCCGGCCTATGTGGGCTTTCAGTGCACCCTGTCTAACTACATCCCTCTTGGATATATATTCTTTTTCTAAATCTATTAGATTAATGGGCACATGATACATGGTGAGGGGTCCCAGACTGAAAACCTTCCTAATCTCCTCGGGACTGATGGTAACTAAAGCCTCACCATCTATTCTCCTCACTACCTTAGTGGCTTGGTCATAGTTTTTTGCTATGGCTTCAAGCAGGTCAAAATCCATAAACACGCTGGGAACAACAAGCTTCCCAAGATCAAAATTCCAAATGTTGGCATGAGGGGCATATAACTTTCTCTCTGCAAACCATTTCTTGAATAAACTCAAACCAATCTGAGCAGTTTGAGCATCCCGGACCCAATTACCCTTATCATACAATCCATCAGCTACCCTAAGCCTAGGATTGAGTGAGGTTAACCTCTTAACTTGCACTATTTCTACAGTGGACTCAGGAAGTAACTCAAGCAAATCATCATGCACATTTCTATCCAGGTAGTTTACTGCTCCTGTAAATCCCTTCTTAGGAGGCATCTTGGGCTATCCTTTTTAAAACTTAAAAGCTCACAAAGATGATGGCAGTTTTACTTACTTGAATTCTGTCTCAATTCTCCTTTGAATTCCTGCAAAATTTCAGCGAACAAATAACTTGACAATTCTTATCAACCTTGGCACGCTTTTCTTTTAGTAATAGCTTCTGCACAAGAATGGCTTCAAATCTTTTCTCGCTTGAAATGAAACTGATGCAATCTCTCTGTATTATACTCTGTTTTTTCTCACGGATGAAGCTTTCTTGTCTAATTAATATAGAGAGTGGCACTACATTTTTTATTTAAAACTGCGCCGCTGATCTTCAAAGATCCTACGATCATGCGGTACAAAGAGAACAACTAGGAGTTATACTTGCCATGTCAGTTATATTACCCAATGAGAGCTTGCCACGTACATAATTCTTTCTTTTGATGGTGCTTACCTTTAGACCCACTGACGATGGAGAACACATGTCAGCATGTCGCTACTTCGTTATGCATAAAAAACTAGCACCTTGCCATAACGAGGTGGCGACAACCGTTGATCGGATCAAGAAATGATCGAAAGATACGCTACAGGACTTCTTAAGAAAGAAGGCAGTGGGCCCATCTCGCTATGTCGTTGTAATTATCTTCCTTGCAACTCTTCATAACAAGATAGCGAGCTCCGTTGATTCACTTCAAGCTGATGTTCCAGATTTCTTGTACATTTACTTAGGTAGGTATTAATGAGAATCGGATCTCTGCATAGCTGGCACATGTCAAAATTATCACAGTCATCTGTCATTACACGTCATCATAGATCTTGCTGATCTTTTGCCATTTTACGGGGCCTCGCTAACTCGCTAACGGTGAAGCATCTCAATTTTTTGATAGCGAGGTAGCGAGCTTCGGCACTTTAAAGGATTCCGTGCCGGAAAATGCAAGGGGTACCCAGTAATTACTTCTGTTAATTAAAACTGATTCTGAGAACGGTATTTATGACTGGCCATGCCACCTGGTGTAATTATGATACAAGCAAGATGCAATGTCATCATTTTTAGATTTTCACGTGGCCTCGCTACTTTGCTAACGGTGAAGTGCCTAAATTTTCCGATAGCGAGGTGGCGGAGCTTCCGAAAAAATCAACATTCCGGCTCTGATGTCAGATATTCTAGTGGGTCCTTCTCCCCCTTTTTATGGCAAATTGGAAAGTGTACCTGCACAATAAAGCAATTAATAAGCAAATCTCCGATCGCCGCACCTTCACTTCATGGTCCCACCACTTACAAACTCAACACTCGCTATCTCGCTATACTTAATGAGCATGCAACTTTCAATAACGAGGTAACGCCAGCGGTAGATCTAATCGGATCTGACGTTTGGGATAAATAGGAAAAAAGGTAACCTGGGAGAAAGGAAAAGGAATACGAAAGCATATTCGCTTCTTTTAAAATTTGAAAATTTTGCGCCCGACCATTTATGAATAGGGATGAATATAGGGCTTATATGGCGAATATTTCTTATAGATGGTTTATCCAAAACCTTATACTTCACTTAGACATAGGACATCTAACTTTTCTATGGTTTAACTGAAAAATTTTTTACTGCAGGAAAAGTCAGACCAACAGTGGCTCTGTCTGGGGATGATAGACTACTTGAGTCTATGCAAGGATTCAGAATCTATGGGAGAGCAGACCACACATCTGGGAAATGACAACTTCTTCAGAGAGCACAGAGCAACACACAGAAACAAAAACTCAGACTGTACAAGGATTTACAGAAAACAGGACGCCAGGAAAACCTAAAACTAATGTTCATGGAAGAAACTAAGTTTATTTTCAAGAAAAATACCTCTTCAAGAACTGTCCATGAACTGGCAATTCAAGAATATTATCAAATACATCTTTGATTATGTAGGAATCTTAACCCCAAGCATTCTCAATGAGATATGGGCCTAACCAAATGGGATCAAATTTTCCATGTTTTCCTTTATCTTCAATTCTGGCATTCCACATTAAGACTAGGTCTCCATTTTCAAATTTTTTGTTTACAGTTCTTTTATCATAGAGTGTTTTGACTTGTAACTGCAATTTTTGATTTCTCAGAGATGCTTCTCTTCTGGCTTCGGTCAATCCTACCAGTTCATTCATTCTTTCTTTCATTTCATTAGTAGTATCTTCATCATATGACTGGATGTAATTGTATAATCCCATCAAATTGTTTTGGGGCATTGTAGCTTGAATTCCATACACTAAATCAAATGGGGCCACCCCAATTTCCTTCTTTACAGTTACTTTGTCAGCCCATATTGCCAACTGTAACTTGGAATCCCATGCCCTTTTATTATCGTCCAAGGTTCTCTTAATGATTTTCAATAGGCTTTTATTTGTGGACTCAGCTTGTCCATTCCCTTGTGGATGATATGGGGCAGACGTTGTTCTTGTCATTCCATATTTATCACAAAACTTGATGAATTCCTCAGACCTAAAGCACATAGCATTATCTGTGACAACTTTCTGTGGACATCCAAATCTGGAAATGATATTATTCAATAAGATATTATTTACTACTTTACTCGTTGCATTTCTGGTAGGGATAACCTCTACCCATTTTGTAAAGTAGTCAGTAGCAACCAGAATCCAAGAATAGCCAGTACTGGACTTGGGAAAAATTTTTCCTATGAAGTCCAGACCCCATTGTTGAAAAGGTGCTTTAGTTTCAACTGGCTTCAGTGGAGTATTTCCTGAGAATTTCAGCTTCCCAGCAAATCTCTGACAAGGATCAGATTTTTTAACCATAACTTGAGCATCTTTGAACAAAGTGGGCCACCAGAAACCACCTCTTATTATCTTATGCACAGTAGTTTTGGCCATGTAATGTCCTCCACATACTCCAGCATGCATTTCTTTCAAAATCTCTTTTGCCCTTTCTCTGTCAACACATTTCAGCAGAACTCCTTCAAAGTTTCTCCACCTTAAGTTATTTTGAACAATTACATACCTGATGGCTTGCAATTTAATATTCCTTTTTTCATTATCAGGCAGATGGGGAGGAACTGCCATGTGTTGCAAATAATGTATAACATTAATGTACCAGTCACACTAGTCCATGTCGCATAAATCAGTTCTGAAATCATCATTTACTAGGTTTATCTGATTAGCTTCCAGGTTAGTTTCGGCCATAAGTTTGGCCAAACCTTGACCTCTTACTAACTTAGTTATCTACATATCAATGTTAAATTCTTGGATTCTATTGATCCATCTGCATCTCCTTCCTGACACTTCCTGCTGAGAGAAAATATCTTTAATTGCAATACTAGGTACAAAGGCAATAATAGTAGCACCTACCAAATAACTTCTGAATGCTTTTACAGCCTTTACCAAAGCATATGCTTGTTTTTCATTTATTTCACACTTCAGTTCAGCATGCTGCAGGGATTTGCTAAAAAAGGCAATAGGCTGTTCATACCCTTCTTGGTTTTTCTGTAATAAAACTCCAGCTACAGTATGGAATGATGCAAAAGAAAAAATATGCATGGGTTTTGTATAGTCTGGGGTCATCAACACTGGAGCATTTTTTATCGCAGTTTTTATATCCTAGAACACCTGTGAAGGTTCACCATTCCAATCTATAACAGCTCCTTTCTTGAGCATTTTTGAAATGGGTCTACTGATTTTAGCGAAGTTGGTAACAAACCTCCTCAGAAAATTAACCTGGCCAAAAAAAGACTGTATACCTTTCACGTTTTTAGGTTTAGGGACTTTATCAATAGCTATTACCCTTTTTGGGTCTATTTTTACCCCATCCTTGGACACTATGTGTCCTAATAACTTTCCTTCTGTGACCCCAAACGAGCATTTCTTTGGGTTTAGGGATACCCCATATTCTAGGGCTTTTATAAAAAAAATTTCCAAATGTTTGCAGTGATCTTCAGCCTTGTTAGAATACGCTGTAAGATCATCCTGGTACACAACCATAAATTTGTCAATATATTCATGAAATGCTACATCCATGGCTCTTTGGAAAGTAGCTCCTGCATTAATCAAGCCAAAAGGCATCCTCACATACACATACGTTCCCCAAGGGGTTGTGAAGGCTGTTTTGTACTGTTCACTTTCTTCTACCAGAACTTGATTATATCCAGAAAAGCCATCCATCATTGACATCAATTCAAAGCCGGTCACTTGTTGCAACATGGCTTCCATATTAGGTAAGCCATAATTATCTTTTACAGATGCAATTTTTAAATTTCTAAAATCCACACAAAGCCTAATATCTCCATTCTTTTTTCTTACAGGAACAAGGTTTGAAACCCAAGTGGAATGCCTAATTGGTTTGATTATTCCACCATCTCTCAGTTTTGTCAGTTCTTCCTGCATTTTTGGGGCAAGGGTAGGATTGATTGGCCTCTGTTTTTGCCTAAAAGGTTTTACATTTTCTTTCAACGGTATGACATGCTAGAAAAGGTCCTCCCTATAAGCTTTAAGGTCATCATATGACCAAGCAAAAACATGCCTGTACTTTCTAAGTAGGTCAATCAATGCTTTTCTGATTTGAACTGGCAGATCTTGGCCGATGTAAACCTTTTTAGGGAATTCATCCGTTCCCAAATTCATTTCTTCTAGCTCCTGTGGTTTGGGGTCCTTTATTCCTGATTTTACTCTGTCTTGGTTATTAAAAATATTCTCCAAGACTACCAACCCCTTAGGCATCTTATTTGTTTTTAATTGCATGATTTCTTGACCAAAAATGGTTTCCTTCCCATTTATGGTTTCAATCAATCCATTGCAGTCCATCTCCTGCCCATGGTATTTGTCTTCATTTAACAAAAAATTTGTGATATCTTTGTCATCTTCAAACACCTGCCAATTGTCAATGTTGTCAGGCATAGAAGGTCTATTTTGAATCTCAATCTGGGAGATTCCTGCAAATGATATTTCTTTTGGTTTGATAGCTACATTGGCCAGAAGATCAGTCATTTTATTTTGGGTTCTATCTCTCCATGAGATCCCAAATGCATCAAAGAATTCTATTTGATCCCAGACCGCGTTTCTATATTGTTTTAATCTCCTATTTTTTGAGGAGTATGTTCCTTTAATCTGAGAGATGATCAATTCAGAATCCCCTATGACACACAATTTCTTAATTTTGTGGTGTGTGGCCACTTTGAGACCTAGCAGCAATGCTTCATATTCAGCAATGTTATTAGTGCAAGCAAACTTCAAGGTGAATGAATACCTGAAGGTGTTATTTTCAGGGGATACAAAGACTACACCTGCCCCTGCATCCTCTTTAGAACTAGCCCCATCAAAGAACATTGTCCACAGTTTTGGTGAATTCATGCAACATTCAACCTCATTTTCAATGATATCAGGTAAGTTTTCCACTTCCTGAATAATTAATTCAGCCCTGAGAGCATTAATCCCCGTGTCTAGGAAACAGGTGGTATCTTTGTCAATTTCTTCACCTAAGATGTGGTTAACCCTTGGTTCCCTATTTACCCTGACAGCTTTGTCCCCTATATGGAAAGTGGCATAAGTAAGGTCACATTGTAGGCTTCCCCCCATGGCGGCACTCCATTTTCTGGAAAGTAGCATCCCGTAATGTGGGGGTATATCCACTACAAGGACAGACATGGTTAATTCCACCTCAGGAAATGCAGCCAGTTTAAATGGTAAGGCATTTATAGTACCTATTACTGGCACCTCTCTAGCATCCATCCCTCGGCATCTACCTTGCTTAGTATCCACCTTCAATCCTAGGGCTTCCATTACTTTAAAAGGCATTATAGTGTTGGAAGCTCCAGAATCTATCATACAATTTTTCAAGGTTTTCCCTTTTATGATTAAACTAAGGAAAAAAAGATCAATATCTTGTATGAACGCAACTGATGAATCATCTAAGAACACCTAAGGAATCTGGGATATAATACCATTGTCCTCTATTATTAATGGGGTCTGTTGGGCTACAACTTGATTATCAATACTATTGTTGTTTGCTATTCCACCCAACCATGACAAAGCCTTATTTTTATGCTCTTCAATTCTAAAGAGCTCAGACAAGGGTACTTTCACAGTAATTTGAGATAACATGGCAATCATATCAACAGGTTCAACCACAGTAGGTTTTACAATAGTACCTGGAATCAGAGTCTTTTGAGTAGTGGGTACCACTTTTAGCTTGACAACGTCCGGTTCTGATTTCTCTGGTTGCACTACGATCTTTGTTCCTTCACCTTTCTGAAATTGAACCTTCTTTTTTGGTTCCCATTTCTGACCCTTGTTCTCCTTGATCTTAGACACATCTATACTGACTTTCTTGTGTTGATCATTTTTCTTATGAGTGGTGTCTTTGATGAACATACTAGATGGCCTTCCTGCCTCATTATTTATTGCTCTATTTCTCAAATTGTAATTACTGTGGACTTGTGAAATCATTTCGGCTGTAATTCTATCAATTTCCTCCTTGGAGGGGATTCTTAGGTTTGTGAAACCTATTTCAGAAAATGTATTGCATACCTTATCTGTATCATTCTTTTCATCATCTGAAAATATTTGCTGATGATGTAACTGGTAAGTAATTCTCTGGCTGGTAACATCATTCTCAGGTTCTTCTGAATCAGAATCTATCAAATCATCAGATGTATTCGCCATATTGCAGCTTATATCATCATGGTTTTTTTCTTCTGTTTCTTCTTCTGCTTGCACTCCTTGAGCTTGGGCGAACGACTGGGCAACAGCACAATAATCAGTAGAATGAGGTGATTGGCATATAATGAACCAAGGCACATCATCATTCATATTTACAGTGTTCCTTTACAGGGGGTCTGGGGTACCCCTATCTTTCATATTTTGGATCTGGTTAGGAACTGGTTTACCATTTTCCATTGGGTGGTGTAAGGGTAATTCTGCATCGTAGGCTGTCTATTGAAATTGCTTTTATTCACAGGGGCTCTCTTAGTAACATTTGTCTTATTGAAATTAGTGGGATTCATCTTCTTGAGCATTTCTAAAACATGGCCTATAGTAGGTTCTTCAGGCCTTTTTCCTATAGGAGTTTTGTCACCTTCCCTTTTATTATTATTCTTAGGGTTGAAAAGCTTAGGATCATCCCTCCTCCCTAATTTTCCAGAGGCCTTTCTATTATTTTCTATATTCACTGCAACTCTATAGGCATCTCTCAGAGTTTTAGGATCCTTATCTCTCAGTTGATAGGCCATTTTGCTATCAAAGGAATTGAAATAGGTTGTAAGAAAGACGTCTTCATTTAACCGCATAAATTGAAATAGTTTGTATATCCCTTTCTGAAATCTCACATTGAAATCAAATGTGGATTCATTTGGATTCCTCTTGATATTGTTGAACTCATTCAACATGAATCCTGCATTGGTATTGTCCCCATATTGTTCCTTGAACAATTTCTCCAAATCACTCCATGAAGTAATACTATCATCAGGCAACCTCCTAAACCAATCCCTTGCATCCTCTGTGAGTGAATGCACAAATAATTTCATCACCATGTCCTCATGTTCAACTTCATAATCATTGAGCATGTCAATGAAAATTCTCAAATGTTCTTCACTAGTAATAGCATTATTTTCAGAAAACTTGACCACTTTATCCCTTAAATCAAAAGATATGGGATGGGGGGCACCAAGAATACCAGCAAATGATATTTGTCTATATTTTTCGAGGTATATAGGCTTCTTCTGGAAACTAGGAGTGTTAGAGGTACTAGCTGCATTAGCTTGAGTTAGGAGAGCAGCTTGGGATAGCTGTGGTGGGACAAATGGGACTTGAGTGCCAATATTGGAAGATGAGGTAGGAGCAGATTGGGGTGCTTTCTGAGTCGGGATTATGGGAGCATTAACTAGTGTAGGATTTGTAGGTGGGAGAGACAAACTAGGCCATGAATTCAATGCAGAATTAGACTTTATGAATTGGATTTTCCTTCTGGTCTCTATGGCCTGAGCTTCATTTTCAACCTTCTCAAGTTCTTTTGCAAGGTCTTCCCTCTCCTTTCGAGCCTTCTCTAGTTCTAGATCTAATTTTGATATGGAGGGTTGTATAGGCTTGCTCGGTATAGCTTGAGGCTCATTTATTTGGATTCCTACAGCCTTGCCTTTCCCTTTATCTGGAACTGTTCCAGTGGGCTCTATTGGATTAACTTGAATGGGTTTATAAGCTTGAACTTGAGCAATAATTGGTTCTTGTCTTTGATTTAGGAGTTTTTCTTGTTGTTGAACTTTAGCTCTTAGATTATCAATATTTCCAAAGACGTCCTGATGGAGAGTGGGGGTATTCTCTTCTAATTTTTTATTTTGCTCTTTCAAAGCAGCCATCCTTCTTAGCAGAGTATCTCTTTCTATTATTGCATCCAAAGTGGCTCGCTCCCTTTCCTTTTCAAGACGGATGTGCTTAGCTTCTTCCTCAGCAATCCATTTCTTCAAAAATCCTATTTCAGATTGCACTTCTTTATAATCAGCAGAGGTTGCCTCGGAATCAGCAGGATCATCTAGATCTATAAGGTTCGGTTCCATATATTGGGCTACTCTGGGATTAAAAAGGGTATCAGATGAACTCTTGAATCCTAGCCTACAGTTTATATCTGCTACAGGCCCTGGTCTTGGTGAAGCAATTCCCATAGTAGATACATCTTTATCTTGAAAAACTCTCTGATCTGGTAATGGGGTACTGAAGATACCTCCTAAAAGTCTTGTATTTTCGGATTCAGAACTAAGCAAAGATGATTCTCTTGCTATTATCGATTGATAATGGGAATTTACAGAGGCATTACCTCTAGGCTTCCAAGTAGGATTTGGATCTATTCTTTTCTTATTTTGGTTCTTCCTACCACCTTGGGGTAAATCACTATACATTGATACATCGGGATTGGCTCTCAAGTAAGCCCTTGTGTTTTTTCTTTTGTCAGCCATATTCTCCTTTTGTTAAAATAAGCACTAGCTTCAAAACCTTGACTGATTCGCCACCCTTTTTCGGGAAAATATAATAACACTCCTTACTGACAGAAAGAAAACAATACACGAGCAGGAACAAAAATACGGCACAAAGAGATTAATCACTGATGTTGTAAGACTGCAACTCTTGCTTGTTAGATAAGACACTCGGATAAGCTGGATGCGTCAATGTGTAGCAATGGTACTTGGGGGTTTATATCTTCTTTAGATTCTCAAGTTTTGACACTAAAGATTCCCCAGCGGAGTCGCCATTTTGTTGGTGTTTTATTTTGATGTTAACAGTACTAAAACTACTAGGCGACAAAAGGCTTAGTACCTAGATATCAGTACATACACAACCTAAAGAATAGCCAATTCTCATTATCACTTGCATATGCAAAGTATTAGGGCCCAACTTCAACAAAACCTTAGACAGTTTTCTACTCTTTTGGCTCTGTAAAACCAGGGCGGGTGCACCCGGGGATGGTTCAAAGATGGAATAATTGTATGAGAATTATCCTTAGTTTCATTTTGATTCTCATCTCTAAATCCTCAAACATATAGGTAAATAAATGATAAACACATCCCTTGAACAGATATGGCCAAGAAATCTTCTATAGCTTTGCAGATGTTTCCAACAACAATGGCTAAATAAAGCTAAAACAATCTAGGCAGGCAAGTTCTGGCCAACTTTGAAAATCTTACAGGAAAGATAAATGAAAATTGATTTTATGATGTATTTTGAAAAAGCTAGTTATAATATACTTCTCTTTTGGCTGAAATACTTTCGATCAGTGCCTAATCCATTGGGAATTCAGAGTCAAGTAAATTCTTAGATCTAATTTGTTGCCTTGCAATGAATTTTCATCAGCAATTCTTACCAGAATTTATCATTCAAAAATCCTTATTAACACCCAAGCAACCTCATCACATTCATCAAAGCCTTTACTTAATCCTTTGAATTAAAAGCAACAACAAATGGATGTACAGTTCTTACTAAATTGCAATCAATTGCATAAGCTTTTACTCACACAACATCAAGGTAATTCATTATTAAAAAGGAGACAAAATTCAGAGAAGAACAGATATGGGGACAGTTCATAATTTGTATTCATTTCCTTTGAAAATGGTATATCCTTTACAAAAGACCCAGAAAAACCTTCATAGAAGAAGCACAGTTCTTTCTACATTCATCCATATCTCAGAAATTTTGACTGAAAAAGTATACTATAAATTTCTTTTCCAAAATGTTTGGACCAAAAAAGAACTAAGCACAATACTTAGTGAAAACCAAATTCGGACCCATCTTTAGCCTTGGGATCTCACTTAAATAATGTGAGATGCAACAAGCTTCAGGCTACACTAGGTGACAGGTGTCCTTTTGAAAAACAAAAAACAAGAATAACAGAAAAGTTGATTACAACAGCACTTCTTGGTGGGTCCCTTTCTGTTATGCTTCTTGGTTGTTATGATCTGCTCTCGCAATCATTCCTCATCTTCAGAGTACATACCCATAAGGTCTGCAAGTGATGTATCATCTTCTGTTACATGCAAAATCACTTTAACCTGGGGATTTTCTATGTCATCATTGCTGACTACAAGAGTAACTATTACTCTTACATCTTCCTCGTCATCTTCTCCTGACATCTGTTCACTAAACTGATCTTTCCATCTGTTGAAAGTATCATCATCTGGCCAATCAAAACTTAGGGTTTCTCTTTGTATCTTTATTAAAGAATTGGCATTTTCTTCTAAATCATCGAATTCTTTTCTTATATCAGCATAATACAATTGTATCTTTACCTGCTCTTCATTTGTCTTTGCCCAAAACCAATAGCCAGTCTCACTAATGATGTTTTTTATTCTGTTATCAAATAATTCATCCATTTCCTTTTTCCATTTGTCCTTTTCCTTTACTGTATCAACAGATTCTAAGGCACAAGGAAATAGGGTGAATTTTTTAGCAAGATATCTTGAAAAATAGAGTGTCAATTTCCTCTGTAAAGAATCTCTTTTATTTTCAAAATTATCTAATTGCTTCAATAAATCAAAAATCCTCTCAACCTGATGATAAGGCATTTGAATTGTAGATATACAAATAATCGTAACATCATTATTCCTCTATCTCCACTTCTGTGCAAGAGAATCTAGTCCATTCTTTTCTTTATTTAACTCATCTATGAGGGCTACAATCCTTGTCAACTGGTCATAAAAATTTGAGCATTGTATTTTATCCCTCAAGTATGTCACACCCTGCCTCCATTTCTCTTCCTGCTGATTTCTAAATTCTATCTGCCACTCATGTAATTTGGTTTTTTTTGCTTCAAATTCCTCTGCAGTTTAGAATTGGGGTCTTTCAGGGGTGTCAGGTATCTCAATAATAGGGGTTAATCCCACAGATGACTGTGGGAGATATGCAATTCTTAGTGTACTGGATTCTCCCACTTTTCTCTTTCCAAGTACCTTTTCCAATTGAGATACCCTGTTTTCTAACTCAATTCTCCTCTTTACCTCTTGATTATAGGCTTCCACCACTAGTTCATATTTATTATGCATATCCATCATTTCCCTCTCTTCTCTTTCCGCAGTAGCCAGGGCAAATTTAGAATAATCCACATTCATGTGGGCTGCCTGTACATTTGAAGTGTCAGCAACTCTTCTTACAATGATATTCCCTGTTAATCCTGAATCATCAGGCTGTAATGAAGTAACTCTGGATCCTCTTCTTAGGGACCACATAACAAGGGCAGCTTGATCATTGCTGAATGCTGTACCCAAGAATTCTTCTTTATTTGGATCCTGGAGGCCTAAATTATTTGAAACAGAATTACAAATTAATGCGTCAGCAATGTCCCAATTGGGCAATAACAAAACATTAGCATTTTTTACCATCTGTCTTCCCTCATCAGGGGTTATATTTTGGAACTCTTGAACCATTTGTTCCTTTATTAGATTTTGAATGGAAGTCTCATCCATTTCTGGATGTTCTGCTCTCATATTATTGCACCTTTGCTCAAAAATGTGCATGTTTACTTCTGTTAATTAAAACTGATTCTGACAACGGTATTTATGACTGGTCATGCCACCTGGTGTAATTATGATACAAGCAAGATGCAATGTCATCATTTTTAGATTTTCACGTGGCCTCGCTACTTCGCTAATGGTGAAGTGCCTAAATTTTCCGATAGTGAGGTGGCGGAGCTTTCAGAAAAATCAACATTCTGGCTCTGATGTCAGATATTCTAGTGGGTCCTTCTCCCCCTTTTTATGGCGAATTGCAAAGTGTACCTGCACAATAAAGCAATTAATAAGAAAATCTCCAATCACCGCACCTTCACTTCATGGTCCCACCGCTTACAAAATCAACACTCGCTATCTCGCTATACTTAATGAGCATGCAACTTTCAATAGCGAGGTAACGCCAGCGGTAGATCTAATCGGATCTGACGTTTGGGATAAATAGGAAAAAAGGTAACCTGGGAGAAAGGAAAAGCAATACGAAAGCATATTCGCTTCTTTTAAAATTTGAAAATTTCGTGCCCGACCATTTTTGAATAGGGATGAATATAGGGCTTATATGGCGAATATTTCTTATAGATGGTTTATCCAAAACCTTATACTTCACTTAGACATAGGACATCTGACTTTTCTATGGTTTAACTGAAAAATTTTTTACTGCAGGAAAAGTCAGACCAACAGAAGCATGGTTTAGGTTTCTCCAATTTACTTTCTTAAGGAGTTTGATGCTCTTTCTCGACAATTCCTTTGGAGTGGTAATTTGTGTAGCTCTAAATGGAGTTTGATTAGTTGGGAGACTATTTGCAAGCCTAAGAAGGAGGGCAGTCTTGGTTTTTGATCAACAATCTTGAGTAGCCAAATGTTGGCTACTAAGCTTTATTAGCGATGGTGCTCTAGACAACATCAACTCTAGGTCCATATTATTACTCATAAATATTTCAGAGGTGTTGATCCTTGTTCTATTTCTACTCTTCCTCTTAAAGGTAGTGGCTCTATGGTTTGACATACTCTCAAGATTGGTGCTCTAAGAGGGGTCTTTTCTAGATATGTAAGGGAGACTCTTAGGCTTTTTTTTTCTCTGATGCTTGGGATGGATTCCCCTCCATCTTATCCATGTACACTAATCTTTAGACTCTTTGTGATTCTTTTCTTGTTGCAAGATGGGATAAAGTGGATCATTATAAGACTCCTTATTAATTAGGACCTATTGTCAGTTCTAGATGGAAGAACTCTTTAGATTGGCCTCCTAGAGGCATAGAGGTGGATTGTCAAGTCCTTTCTTAGATTTTTGCCTCTAGGGCATGTTTCTCTTTGCTAGGACCAAATGTTTTGGCTTGGGGAGGTACCTTTCCTGATATTGGGTATCAAGATACACATAATTGTTAGGGGATGCTAATTTCCCTTGGTTGGAACAAGTTTGGAATAAATTTTCTTGGTCCAAGCACAAATTTTTCACATAGCTAGTGGCTCACAACCATTATCTTATGTGGGATAAACTTTGTAAACACGAATTTTGGGGCTGCTCATTTTGTGTGTTGTGTGGTAATGGGGAGGATTTTGTATCCTATCTCTTCTTCCATTGCTCCTTTTCTACTTAGTTATGGCACCTTTGGTGGAGTTCTTGGTGTTTCTCTTGTTGGCATGCTTCCTCTTTACCTAAGTTCTGGGCCCGCTTGGGGAGTGCTCCCTCTAAGGCTTCTCCTCTCCATGTAGCTTGGATTACTACCCCATCATTCATTCTTTGGAATATATGTCTTAAGAGGAATCAATGAATATTCCAAGATGTCCAACTTGATGTTATGCATCTTTGGTGGAAGATCTCACATTCTCTTCTGGAAATTATTCAAGAAAAGTGTGAGCTAGATAGGGGTATGGATCTGGTCGATCTTGCTATATGTAATTGCCTCAATTTTCATCCTTAAGATGTGGTTGTAGCTCAATGGTATTAAAGAGTTCCCAAAAAACCTCAAAGACAAGAGAAGGGATGGGTGAATTAAGAGGTGCATTAGACTCCTACTCCTCATGAAGTTCTTAAAATTAATAATGATGGTTCTTCCCGAGGGAATTTAGGACTTGATGGTATTGGGGGAGTGGCTCATTACAGTTCTAGTGAACTTAAATTATTTTTCTTAGTGCATAAGGGTTACCATACTAACAATCTCATAGAGGCTCAGGCCATTTTATATGCTATGGAACATTTTTGTTTGAGCGGATGACAAAAGATAATCTATAATGCTTTGTATTTTTGTCCAAAAATACCCCCAAGAATTTCAAGAACTGCACCAATACTTCTCTTCTAGTAGCCTTTGAGCTAGAGAGGACTTTCCTTGCCTGAGGTCAAATTCGAAATGATTTTGGCAGTAGTATAGCACATGTAATTCTTGAAGTTTTACATATAATTTTGAATTAATATACAATTTATAAGTAGAAAATATTCATTGATCTGGAATAATTTAATATTTATAATTAGACAATGGTTAAGCCTATCACTATCATAAATAGTGAATTGTTTATAACTATTGTCTAACTTCAAAAATATTGGTTGAGCTCATCTTATACTTCAACTTTGAATTGGATTTTTTTCCCCCTTTTCTCTCTTATTTGTCACCCCTTCTATGTTCTAGGAAAATTGAATGTCACGAAGTGATCTTTGACATTTGTTTAAAGGACACTGTCAAATCAGAAACACTCTCAATTTGTGTCCTTAAACATTATGTAGGATAGTAGTTTGAATCATGAATAGTATGGAGGGAATTTGTAAATAGAAGATGTTACACCATATCTCTCCCTCCTTATTTTTTCCACTATTGAACTAATTGTCCATATTCTCAAATTGGTAAAACAATAAGTAATTTTAGAGAACAATCCATTAATTTATCTTCTTTAATGGCTTTCTTGCTCAGACTAGATAGTTATTGACTAATTCTTTCTTCTAATTTAACTACGGTTCTCTAAATTTATGTGGTTCTTATTGTTGGATATACTCTACTCTAGCTCAAGTAATGTCATTGGCTAGAATTTTGTTTAGCTCCTATTTCTACATCTATTAATGAAGAAAGGTAAAGCAAAAAAGTGTGGTATAAGATTGGAGTTGGATTATCATAAGGATCAACAAGTTTTGCAATAATGGTGATATTTATTATATTGAAAAAGAAATGGGAGCATATGTACTTCAAGGGAGTTGGCTTGGTCTTAAAATTATTTTTCCCTTGGATTTACAATTTGACAATATCAATGTTCATATTTGATGTTGATGCTAATTAATATAAATATATGTATTTTTTAAAAAATATTCAATTAAGTATTCTAAATGATATGTTTTAGTATATATTTTTATTTTGCTGTTTTGCAAATCTTAGAACTAATGTATAGATTATTCAAACACATGATTTTTTTTTAATTGAGTAAACTAGCTTATTACTTATTACTATCGTTATAAATTTTTTTTTTACTAATTATTTATATTAATATTTTATAGTTATTGAATGATAATATTATAAAAGAATAAATAAATATAATATAAT
This sequence comes from Cupressus sempervirens, assembly GCA_028749045.1. Classification (NCBI taxonomy): domain Eukaryota; kingdom Viridiplantae; phylum Streptophyta; class Pinopsida; order Cupressales; family Cupressaceae; genus Cupressus; species Cupressus sempervirens. Next base: position 815,792,432 of record CM053790.1, read on the forward strand.
TTTTTTTAAATGTGAATTGCTTTATATTTTCATCTAATAATAAACATGTATATAGTATTTGCCCATTGATGGGTCTGTGAGCACTAATCCTTGGGCTTTGCAAAGTGAGAAAGTAAGGTGGTAAGCTCCTGATGAAGGTTACGTTAAGGTAAATTTTGATTAGACTTCTAAGGGCAACCTAAGTCCCTCGGACATTGGGGTGGTAGCGAGAAGTTTAGATGGAAGCATTCTAGCAATGTCAAGAAAAATAATCCCATATGACAGTAACATTAGGTAGAATGTATGGTTATAGTGGAGGCAATCCTTCTTGGTCTAAAGATTTATGTTCGCAAAATTCACCAAGAAGGTGACTTACAATTAGTTGCTAGAGGCATGTGATGCAGGGAGTTTGGAGAGTCATAATTTTTTACTCGAATATGGGTTTCCTTAGATTTTTTTGGGTTTTTTTCAAAATCTATAGTTGAGGTAGATTCCAACTTAGGTAGCTGTATTGGGGCCATTTTGATTTATTTTTTGAGAGCTAGAAATTCCATCTTGACCTCTAACCTTAAGTTTTATAATATCTTAGGTATTTTTTTGTTTTTTTTTGCTTTGTAATAACTTCAAAATTTCTTTCAAAATTTTGGAGATTATTTGGCAATTTTCCTTTATTCTTTAAAGGGTAGATATAGGAAACTTCAAATTTTCTTTCAAAGGTTTTTTAGAAGTTACCAAAAATGGAATATTCTTCCAGTTGTTGAAATTTGCCAAATTTGGAAATTTCATGTTTTCTCCTTTTGGAGTTAGTTGTTAGCTAATGGAGTTAGAGATCCACATAGAAGTAGTTTTCGATAATGAACAATTTAGAGTTTGAATCTATATTGGGTTTTGTCATGAGTTTAATAAGTTCTCTATGAATTGAGATCGGTGTGCTACATCTTTTGGTATTAGAGCCACAAGATGGTTGGGAGGGGAAGAAGAAGAGGCGGCGTTGCCCAATTCCAAAGAATTATATTGGACTTGCAAAGGAAGATTGAGGAGCTCACTAAAAGAGTTAATAATCAAAGAACACAAAATGATAATGTATTGGAGGAAGAAATAGATGGAGGAAGCAGTAATCGAATGGAGGGAAATGTAGAAAATGAAGTTAAGGATTTAGAAAAAATGAGCTAAAAAGACAAATTCCTAAGTGCTTTAGAAGGAAAGAATGATGGGATCAAATTTGAAGTCTCAAACTATGATTGTAGCCTTAAAGCAAAAGAATTGATAGATTGGTTAAATGAGATGAGTAAAGTTTTTGACTGGAAGCCTATGGCAGAGGGAAAGAAGATGAAGTTTGCATACAAAAAATTAAAAGGTCATGCCATGATCTAGTGGGATCATCTTCAAAAGGAGAAAGTGAAGAAAAATAAGGACAAGATCAAGACATGGAGTACGATGGAAAAGAAATTGAGGGAAAAACTCTTGCCTATAGATTATCCTCAAACTCTCTTTTGTAGGTTCCAAAATCTAAAGAAAAACTTATCTTTTGTGCAAGAATACAAAAATAAATTCTATAAGCTATCCATGCATATATAACATCAAGAAGATGATGACCAGATGGTGGCTAGGTATATAAATTTTATAAAATTCACCATCCAGGATGAGTTGAGCATGCACCATGTCAATAGTATGGAAGAAGCCTATCAGTTGGCTCTAAAGGCTGAAAAGAAACAAAATAGACAATATAACTAGAGGAATAGAGAAGTATGAAGAGGCACATCAAGCCAATTTTGAGGTTATGGTCAAGGGGACTCATCCTTGGAATTCAATAAAGTAATAGATACCTGATAAGAAACTCAAAACCTAGAAAGAGGACAAGGCTATGGTAGTGAAAGAGGATGGGAAAATTAAACAAGGCCTTTTTTTTTTCTTTAGACTTGGAGAGGAAGGACAAAGGGCTTTCAAATGCTCAAACTATAACATGCCAAAAAGAATGCAAGGAGGAAAAACCAGAGTGAGCCTGATGTAGATAGAAGAAGAGGAGAAAGAAGTCTCACCAAATTAAGGAGAAAATCTCATGATGAGGAGATCAATGATCATCCAAGAGAATGATGAAACTCCTACAAATAACTTTGAGAATTTATGGCTATGAAATAACATCTTCAAAACTAGGTGCACTTTAGGTGGAAAGGTATGTCAAGTTATTATTGATGGGGGTAGTTGTGAGAATATGGTGTCTAGAGAAATGGTAGAGAAACTAGGTTTATAATGTGAAAAGCACCCTCATCGCTATCATATTGCATGGTTTAAGAAAGGAAATGAATTTTCTATTGATAAAAAGATGTTTAGTAAGGTTTACCATAGGAAAGTTCTATAAGGATGAGATATGGTGTGGTGTTATCCCTATGCATGCTTGTCATATATTATTGGGGAGACCATGGTAGTATCACAGGAAGGTTAGACATGATGGCAAGAAGAATACATAAACATTCTAGAAGGATGGCTCAAAAGTGGTTCTATTACCACTTAAGGATGAAAGGAAGAGTGAGGTCATGTTGTCTACAAAAGAAGTTGCCAAGGAAATGAAGGTGACAGGTTGTTGTTGTGCCCTAGTAGTGAAAAGGAAAGAAGACCAAGGGAACCCAATACCATCTAATGCAATAAAGGTATTAGAGGAATTTTTTGATGTTGTGTCTGATGAATAACTAGATAGTCTACCACCAAAGAGGGATATCTAACACCACATTGATCTTATCCCTAGATCCATCCTACCTAATCAAGTAGCCTATCAACTGAAACCAACCCAACATGTAGAGCTAAATATACAAGTCATAGAACTCCTACAAAAGGGTTTGGTAAGAGAAAGCATGGGACATATCTAGTACTAGCAATATTGACTCCAAAAAAAGATGGTACATGGAGGATGTGCACTAACAGAAGAGAAATTAATAAGATTATCATTAAGTACCAATTTCCTATTCCTCATATTGAGGACATGATGGATGAATTGGTAGGTGCCAAGTACTTTAGCAAGATTGATCTTCAAAGTGGTTATCACTAGATTCGTATTCAAGAAGGGGATGAATGGAAGACAACTTTCAAAACAAAGGATGATTTGTACAAATGGATGATTATGTCATTTAAACTTTCTAATGCACCAAGCACATTCACATGATTAATGAATACTATATTGTGACCTTATATTGGTATGTTTGTGGTTGTTTATTTTGATGACATCTTGACTTTAGCAAGAATAAAGAAGAACACTTACAACACCTAAAAGTTATCTTGGTTGTACTAAGAGTAGAGGGACTCTATGCAAACTTAAAGAAGTGCAAATTTATGTAGACTAGCTTAACCTATTTAGGATTTTTTATTTCTAGAGATGGTATTCAAATGGACCCAAAGAAGATCAAAGCAATTCTTGAATGGCCTACTCCTACAAACATAACAATAGTAAGGAGTTTACATGGGTTATCCACTTTCTATCAAAAGTATATCCAAAATTTTAATAACATTGTAGCACCTATAACAAACTGCACAAAGGAAAGGGATTTTGCCTAGACAATAGATGTAGAAGAAATTTTCAAGTTTTTGAAGGAGAAGGTAACTACAGCTCCTATACTCGAACTTCTGAATTTTGACAAAGTTTTTGAAGTAGAGTGTGATGCCTCCCATATTGGAATAGGTGTTGTTCTTAGTCAAGCAGGTAAACTTGTAGCCTTTTCTAGTGAAAAAACTTAATAATACAAGGACAAATTACTCCACCCATAATCTAGAATTCTATGTCATTATTCAAGCATCACACCATTCGAGACACTAATTAGTGCCACAAGAGTTTGTGCTATTTACTGATCACCTTGCTTTGAAATACATCAACACCCAAAAGAAGTTGAATACACGACATGCCAAGTGGGTCTCTTTCTTATAAGGATAAACCTTTGTTTTGAAGCATAAGTCTAGGAAACAAAATTAGGTTGTTGATGCTTTGAGTAAGTGTACTTCTCTATTAACCACAATGGCAATCAAAGTCATTGGATTTGATACTATTAAAACCTTATATGCTATTGATAATGATTTTTTTTGGGAAATTGTTGAACAGTTGAATGATTTAAGCATTGGTAGGATGTCTCATGTCAAAGGTGATTATTTTCTATAGGATGGTTACCTCTTCAAGGGAAGACAACTATACATACCAGCTAGCTCTATGCAAGAAAATATTATTTGGGAATTTCATAGTGAAGGGATGGCTGGACACTTTAGAAAGGATAAAACAATAGACTTGATGGTAGATAAGTTTTATTGGCCGAAGATCAAAAGAGACATTAATAAGTATGTAGCGAGGTGCAGAATCTATCAACTGGCTAAGGGACATTCATAGAATATAGGTTTATACATGTTGTTGCCAGTTCCCATTGAACCATGGATTGAATTGAGTATGGATTTTGTATTGGGTCTTCCACACACTCAGCAAGGTAATGACTCCATTTTTGTCATTGTTGATTGATTTTCCAAAATGGCTCACTTTATTACCTGTAAAAGGACTAATGATGCCACTAGGATTGCCAAATTTTTCTTCTTTGAAGTTGTTTACTTACATGGTCTACCCAAAACCATTACCACTAACCATGATACCAAGTTCTTGACTCATTTTTGGAGGACTTTATGGAAGAAATTGGGGACCAAATTACAGTTTAGTAGTGCATACCACCCTCAAACTAATTGACAAATGGAGGTAGTCAATTAGAGTCTGGGAAATCTTTTATGATGGATTATTGGTGAGAAGCCCAAATAGTGGGACTTGGTACTACCCCAAGAATTTTTCTCTTATAATAGTTCTTTTAATAGGTCAATAAGGAAATCTCCTTTCCAAATTGTTTATGGTAGAAATTTGTTAGGTTTTTTATATCTCATGCCTCTACCATTGGGTGACAAGATCAGTGACGATGGAGTGGCCTTTGCAGAACACCTTCAACAACTCCAACAAAATGCCTAACACAAGTTACAACTCAACAATGATAGCTACAACATTCTTGTAGATGCTACTAGAAGACACCAAATGTTTACTAAAGGTGACTTGGTCATGGTTTACTTGCACCATGTGAAATTTCCTACTAGCACAAATCACAAACTAAAATACGAAAAGATTGGACCTCGCAAAATCCTTAAGAAAATTAATGATAATATTTATGAACTTAGGTTGCCTAACAATCTAGACATCTCTCTTGTGTTTAATGTTGCTGATTTGCATAAATTTCATAGAAATATTCTAGAGGTAGCTAATGGATATGAAGTTGAGTGGCAAAATCACCTTCCAAATAAGAAACAAGATACCATTGCCCAAATTCTTGACACACAATCTTCTTCCACAAGGCATGATCAATACAACTGCTATTTAGTACAGTGGGATGGCTTACCAAAAACTAAAAACACATGGCTATCTGAGTGAGTAGTGTTGTAGTTAGATCCTTCCAAGTTGTACCACTTCACCAATAGTCACTTGTAGGAGCAACATTTCTTTCAAGAAGGGGAGAGAATGACGTAGGGAGTTTGAAGAACTATAAATTTTGACTCAGATCTAGGTTTTCTTAGATTTTTCTAGGTTTTTACAAAATCTATAGTTGAGATGGATTCCAATTGAGCTAGCTCTATTAGGGCCATTTTGATTTTTTTTTGAGAGCTAGAAATTCCATCTTGACCTTCAGATTTTAGTTTTAAAATATATTAGGTGTCTTTTTTCTTTTTCTTCACTCAAATGACACTAACAATTAGGTAAAATGCCTAGTTATAGTGGAGACAATCCTTCTTGGTCTGAAGATTGGTGTTTGCAAAATTCACCAAGAAGGTGACTTGCAATTAGTTGTTCGAGGCAATATCAAAGGAGAAATAGAAACTCAGTACTTAAACACACATATTTCATAGATTTGTTTGTTTTTAAGAGAGTTTGAGGAATTTATAGTGAATCATGTCTTCTAGGAGGCCAATGAGATTGCAGATACACTCTCAAAGTATGGGGCTAACAATCAAGTTGAATCCCTCTTTAAAGATTATCAGGACATTCCCATTGAAGATCTTAATTTCCCTAATCCCAACATGTAATATATCAACCTTTTATGGGCTTGGAAATCTCCCTAGATGATGTTTTTGTTAATGGAAAGTCACATCCCTCTCCTCTTCATAAGTATTTGATAGCATTGATTTGCATTTGGCTCCAAAGAAAAATTCCAACAAGTATCTATTGATGAAATAACATGACACGAGTTTAAATTTGCTACCATTCCATTAAAGATTTATATGTACAACATCAACCATCTCCTATTGATTGCTTTAGGTGCTCACACATATGTTGCTAGGAGATGCATTGAAGTGGCTTGGGTTCAGTCTTTCTAGCTCATGAGAACCAGACCCCTTCACATCAATTAGGTTTTTATACTCATTCTTTAGCCATTTAGAGGTAGGGTGACTACAATGCTAAAAAAATATTCATGCTCCTGAGAGACTACTAAAGAGTGGCATGGTCTAGTGCAATAATCGAGAATTATAGATGTTTCAAAGGGCTTATTAAAGGTAGGAAAGGCCTTTTCTCTCCCCTAGAGTGATTTTGATTCTTTTCTTGTGTAGAGTCTAAGTTTTCAATGATGGAGGCCAATGATTTTCTAAGAATGATGGGGTAAATTTCCTTTTCAAGGGTGGCATCTTTGTCACCCAACTAAGGCACATATTCAAAATTGATGGGGAGAATTTTTTGGAAGCAATAAAGATAATCTTTTCTTACTAGGAAATTGAGATGAAGCCCATATTTAATTTGGACATTCCATCTCTCTTTCTAAAAATTGAATAGATGGTGGTAGATTCTAAGAGAAAGGTGTTGTTTGTTGCTAAGGAATACATCAAATAAATTATCCTTAGGTCCATATGTACCAATTCAACTTTCACTAACTTCAAAACAATTTAATCAATCTTATAAAACAACTTTGTCCATATATCATATCATGGGCACTTTAACTTTTTATGCAATTTTTAACTCTTTATTTCCTTTATTTGCCAATTGATAGTAAATAAACTACTATAAAAATATGTCATGCATAACAATAATATCCACTAATAAAAATAACGCTTTGACACAAGGATTTAATGCGGAAACTAAATTTGGGATAAACCACCATGTAACATGCTACCAATTTTGCACTCTTCTAAAGCGAGATCAATTAAGAATCAACCCTATTAAAGGTTATAAAACACACTATTAAATTTGAAATATTTAAAGGATTTCATCACCATGTTACATGTCACCTTGTTTGAGTACTTGGATCATTCCATTAGAATGTCATCTTGGTTAAAGGATTTACAAAATGACTATCAGGTCAACCTTGATTAAAGGATTTTGCCTAATACAATGGTTAGAATGTAATAGTATGTTTAATCTCTAAATTACAACTCACTTTGTAAATTCAAATCTCCATTGCCTCATCTACTGGTTCATTAGATGGCCTCCACTCACATCTCCATCACTAACATGCATGGCATCTCCGAAAGCAATCACTCTTCACCAAACTCTTCACACTTCACCTTTTTTGTTATGTTCTTCACAACTTCTCTTAAATATCACCAAAAAAAATGAACTAACCTTAGCAAACATCTCTTATACCTCCTTAAATAGGTAATTTTTATCTTTTTCCATTGAAACATTAATGTTGATCTTAGGGTTAGATTAGATTTATTGAATCCTTCCATCATTTTGTTCTTCTTCTCCTTCCTTTAAACTTCTAATCAAATCCTTTACTTTGATCACTTAAAAAACTCTCCTCATGCATGAAATACACCAACTCATCAATATTTATCTTCCATGTACTTTGACTCATTCAAAATTCCAACAGTGTCAGCCCTAAATTCAAATTTTTCTCAAATTGTATATTTTATTATGACTCAACAATTACTATGCTCTTTTGCTTAGTCATCACTATGTAGATCCACATACACTATACTATCTCATTCAACATCAACATGCTCATTAGCCATTACTATGTTCAGTTGATACTAATAGTTCTTCATAAATTTGCTTGGCAATAACTATCACTCAGCTTGAACTATTTTGTTTGACTTCTTCTTAAGTTCTTTAATCTTCTACTTTAGCTACTTCATTAATCGACCAATGCCAATACTCAGTCAAGCTTATAATTTTGACTTGTTCCAAATCTAAGATTCATCCAACTCTCTTCTTCACTTCATGTATTGATTCAACAACATATTATTTTTTCAAGGACTAACTTATCAAGTTCCCATTTTATTTCCATGATACTTAACTTCTCATCACTCATCAACACCACTAGCTCACCTTTCTATCTCTTCTTTTCAAATCCTCTTCATCAATCAAATGATATGACACTCTACACTATTAGTAAATGTATCTCTTGTAGGTTTGACATTCTATCATACAAATAGGTTTGACATTAATGAGAACATAAGAAATGCCCCAATTTTAGTTTCCAACAATCTCCCTCTTTGGCATTGATGACAACACCTCACTAGTTATCATGCAATCCAAAATATTTAGTATTTTCATCTTCTCTCTCTATTTTTGTGTTCTCTCTTTGTTAGTTTCATTTTGATTATCATCCAATGCAATCTCAAAATGTTCCCTCTATTAGGTCAGTACATACTCTTTCTCTATAGAAATGCCTCAACTTATGCTAACATTTGTCTCTCTCTTGACAACAATCACTCTCTCCCTAGTAACTTTATCATTCTCCCCCTCGTTAACTTATAAGAATGGTAATGACCATACATCTAACACTTTATTTGTATTTAATAATTTGTATTATACAGTAACTTGAAAATCTTCTCCCTCTTTGACAATAATGACAAAGATGTCAACCATTTACATACATCATCATGTCACTGTTCTGACTAATATAGAAATGTCACTTCAACATTAACTCTTTGTAGCTTCAATTACTCATAGTTCATTCTCTTGATTTTCAAACCTTTAGGAAAATCCTAAAGTGTTACCTCCTCCATCAATCTATAAGATATTCTGCTCAAAAAAATTAATGCAATGCAATATCTCTTTTTAGTTTTCTTTGGGTAGGGGTATGACCCCTAACTTACCTCTTAGATACTCAAAAGCATCCTTAGGTAGTGCATTTTTGAATATGCAAACTAATTATTCTTTTGTGTTCACATATTCCAATTTCTCTCCTTCGTCTTTTACCAACTCTTTCAAGTAATGATTCTTGATCTCAATATGCTTAGTCTTTGTATGCACCAAAATATTATTTGATATATTTATAGGACTTGTGTTATCACATTATATCACAACAGGCTCAGTGATCTCTTCCTTCATTCCTTTCAACAATTTCTTTATCCATACAATATTTAGCCTCTATTGTAGATTTTGAAATATCATTATCCTTCTTACTTTTCTATGAAATAAATCTTCTTCCTAAAAAGAAAGCTTCTCCTTCACTTGTACTCTTTTTATCATCAAAATTTCCTTTCAAGTATCTTAGCATCCTCTTTACTACCATCATATGATCTTCTCTAGGATTAGCAGATAATCTAGCAAAAATACCAATTGCTAATATAATGTTAGGTCTTCTATGTATAACATACTATTGTTTTCTAATCATTGACCTATATAATGTTTGATTCAGCTTAGTAGAATCATCATTCTTTGACAATTTATGTCCAATCATAATTGGTGTTCCATGTGGTCTTGAGTCTTCCATACCAAAAGTCTTCAAAATTTCTTTGATGTATTTGGATTGAGTAATGAAAATACCTTTATTCATATGATATACTTGCAATCCAACAAATAATTTAATCTCTCCAAACATAGACATTTCAAAATTATTTTTTATTTGATCATTAAATAACTTTCTCAATGAATATTTTCCTCCAAAAATGATGTCATCAACAAAAATTTCAGCTAGCAATATCTTGTTTTCAGATTCACTTTTTAGATGCAAATTGCTATTGCCATTAGTCCTTGCAAAACAAATTTTAACAAAATAATTCTGTAACCTTTCATACTATGATCTAGGGGCTTGATTCAAACTATATAAAGCTTTTTGTAACTTACATACCATATTCCTTTTGCTTGGATCAACAATTCCTTTAGGTTGTTCAATGTAGACTTTTTCCTCCATAATTTCATTTAGAAATATATATTTAAAATCCATTTGGTACACTTTGAATCCTTTGTAAGAAGAATATGTAAGAAAAGTTCTCACTCCTTCCAACCTTACAATTAGAGTCATATTTTCACCATAGTGAACTCCTTCTTATGCATATCCCCAATAAACTAGTCTTGCCCTATTTCTTGTGGTTTCACCTTTTTCATTCAACTTGTTTCTAAAAACCCACTTAGTTCTAATCACATTCTTATTTTTTGGTCTTGGTACCAATGTCCATATCTTGTTCTTCTCAATTTTTTTAATTTCTTCATTCATTGCCTTGATCCAATTTTCATTCTCCAAAAAATATTTGATAGATTTAGGCTCAAGCTTCTTCGTGTCATGTCTCTTGAATCTTTATCTCCAATGATTTGATCTAGTGCATGATGTTTTCTCACATAATTTTCCAATATAGGTTCAATATCTTCTTTCTTTTTGTTGTTGTTGTTCACTAGATACTACATGCTCAACTTCTTCCATTATCATTGGCAAAAAATCTACTTCCTCTATCCGATGGTTGGTAGTCTATATATGTGTCTCAACTCCTATAGCATGATAATTGGTATAACGCTAGTGTAGAACCTCAACAATGCTTGGCTGGTGATGCTTGAAAACCACCTTCTCTAGTTCATGTAAGGTGCTAGGTTCACCTTAATAGATATAGATAAACTTTCTAAAGTCTTCAGATTCTTTCTTTCATTCTTCTTCATTCTTTTCTACAATTTCATCAACTCTAACATTTGCACTTTCCACAATCTTGTTAGTGTTAGAATTCAAACACCTATAAGCTTTTGTCTTAGTGGAATAGCATAGAAATATACCTTCATCACTTTTTTCATCAAGTTTACCTTTTCTTGTATATTTCAATATGTAACACTTGCTTCCAAAAATTTTAAAATAATTTACATTTGGTGCATATCCATACCAGAGTTCAAAAGGTGTTTTAGTTGTACCTTTCTTTACTTGCACTTTGTTAAGGGTATAGGTTGTAGTACTTACAACTTCTCTCAAGTATAAATATTTTAATGATGGCTTGAATGACAAGCAGAACTGGGTAAGGGATGCAATAACAAATCAAAATGGCCTTGTTTTGTTTAAAAAATGGTTTTTAGAGAGGAATCTGTTTGCTCCTCACGCTAATATATGAAATTTTGACTTGGGAAAGTTAGTAGTTCCTAGTGTTTTCATGGACTACGACTTGCTAGAAGATATCACCAAAAACTATGACCAAGCCATTAGGGTTGTGAGAAGAAGTGATGGTGTGCCTCTAGTATCAATTAACCTTGAAGAAATTAGAGAGGTTTTTCATTCAGAACCATTATCAAATTTCCACGTGCCAATCAATTTTCTAGAATTGGAAAAGGAATCCAAAGAGAAAAAGGATATAATTAGGGGAGGTGCATTGAGGGCACACATTGGTACCATAGGAACTTTACCAGTAATAACTACAGCCTCTAAAGAACCTTTTAAGAAGAGCCTTTTCACTTCTTGGCTATAGAGATATACAGGACCCTGTGCCGTGTTCTTGGTGAAGATGAGCAATATTTCATGCCCATTGACCTCATGTATATGATGATTCAAATTGCCTCTTTCGGTGTAGATGTAATTTTTTATTTTGCCTCCATTCTAGATGAAGAAATTCACATTGGTTTGGTTGGAATTGCGAGAGGTAAGGTGGAGAAAGCTTTTGGCCACTATTCCTTATTAATGCACATGTTCTTGTTCAAAGGGGTAACATATTTTGGTAATGAGATGAAAATAAATAGAGAAGAAAATGGGGAAACATTTCCAGTCCAGTTGTGGAGTGCAGATATGACTTGGGACGCAAATAAAGCCAATTTTGGCAAATTTGATAGATATTTTGCCTCTAAATTGAGATGTCTATTTTTTGAGTGATAATCCCAGGATCCCTAAAGTATTAATGAATCTCATAAGACCTATGGATAGCCCCCATAATTTGAAAGTTTCACACAATTGAGGAGATATTAGTCCATACCTTGTTTCTACCATTTTCAGAATTGATGGTTTTAAAGGGAGCCCTCATGTCCTACCTTACCAAGTGCCCCTAAAGATAGGGATGGCAGAAGTCTTATGGCAACTAAGAGGAGTAGAGTAAATGTTCTTGTCAAAGAGGCAACTAGGGTCAATTTTCCCTACTTGCATAGTGGTCCATCAGTTTGTGATTACTAAAGGAGGATGGCTCTTTTTGTACAAAATTTTGGATCAGTATATGATGGTTGTCTCCCACCCCTGTTTTTGTGATTCTGAGGGATTTTTCAATCAGACTCTGAGGCATAGGATCAAGCTAGCACTAGTAAAGCATGATTCATATTTCCCAGAAGACATTATAAGAAATGAATTTTCTTTACAAGAATAGGAAACTAAAAAAGAAAAATGGAGAGTTTACTCCCGGGTCCTAGAATTTATTCATTTTTTTAATCAAAATTATAGTCCTTCAGACAATGCTAATACAGAGGCTGATAGAATAAATAAGCTCATAAATAACTTCCCTGCAATAATGGAAACCATGAATGAGAAGAAACAATTTTTTATTAATTCTTCTTCTGATAAGGCTAGAGAAGTCATGAAGAGATTAGCCTTCACTCCTAATATAGGGGTTGGTCCAATAATTGTAGAGAAAAAACCTGGTTACACTATAATTGAGAATAAAAAGGCTCCTATAGATAAGGGAAAACAAATAATGGGATCCACCAGTATAGTTTTATAGGAGAGACCTGATGAGCCCAGCCCAAAGAGGCAGAGGGTAATAAGAGAAGGGAGACCTCAAGCTGAGGAATATTCACCCACTCAATCTCCTTTGAGAATTGGAGAAGAGCAACTCACAGGTGAGCAAGTTGAAGAGATTGGATCACAAGGAGGTTTTTTTATTACCCAAGTAGAATTGGATGAAGGTAATCCTCCAGGGCCTCCTCTCCCAAGTTTGGATCTAACAAGAGCTGATTATAGAGGCAAGGAATTGGACCCTGTATTAGAACAAGCAAGTCATCAATTTTTGACTAATGACAATTTTGTAAAATCAAGAGCTTTTCAACAATTTGCATGGAGAACAAACATGAATAGCTTTGAGGAGAAATGCAAAAGGATGAAGATAGAGCATCCAGAAATGGATGAAGCTTCTATACAAAACCAGATAAAAGAAGAAATGATGAGGGAATTCCAGAACATTACTCCTGAAGAAGGAAGGAAAATGGTAAAGACCTCTAATATATTATTGTTGCCAAATTGGGATATTGCAAATGATTTAGTTTTCAATTTTGTTTCAAGAAAATTGGAATTGCAAGACCCAAATAAAAAGGATTTCCAAGGGACTACATTCATTGAGGATCAAGCTACTTTGGTCAGTTGGTCATTGAAAAAAGGATCTAGAGCCACATCATCGCAACCAGATGAGTCTAGGTTGATGGGCAACATACTTGTAAGAAGGGTTGTTGACACCTCTAATGTATAGGCAGCCTATTGGAATGTGGAGTCTTCCCAGTTTCTTTTGGCCACTACTAAGAAAGAGGAACATGTTATGTTCGAGTTACAAAGCAAGTATGAGACAATGGTGAAGGCATATAACAAAGAGGTAAAGAGGAGGATTGAGCTTGAAAATAAGCTATTGGAACAATCCACCAGGTCTAGAATAACCTATCATCATCCCCCAATAGAACCTTCCAGATCAACCCCTATTATTGAAATACCTGACACCCCTGAAAGGCCCCAATTCTATACTGCAGAGGACTTTGAAGAAGAAAAAACAAAATTACATGAGTTGCAGATAGAATTAAGAAATCAATATGAAGAAAAATTAAAGCAGGGTGTGATGTATTTGAGGGATAAAATAAAATGGTCAACCTTCTTTGATCAGTTGACAAGAATTGCAACCCTCATGGATGAGTTGAAAAAAGATAAGGACAAACTGACTCCTCTTGCACAAAAATGGAGGGAGATGAATAATGATATTACAATCATATTTATATCTGTAGTCCAAATGCCTTATCATTAAGTTGAGAAAATTTTTGATTTATTAAATAAATTAGAAAATTTTGATGATAAAAGAGATTCTTTATAGAAAAGATTAACACTCTATTTTTCCCGATATATTGCTGAAAAATTCACTTTATTTCCTTGTGCTTTAGAATCTGTTGATACAATAAAGGAAAAGGAAAAGTGGAAAAGGGAGTTGGATGAGTTATTTAATGAAAGAATAAAAAACATCATGAGTGAAAGTAGCCACTGGTTCTAGTCAAAGAGAAATGAAGAGCTAGTAAAAATACAATTATTTTATACTGCTACGAGAAACGAATTTGATGATTTAGGAGAAAGTGCAAATTCTTTAATAATGATACAAAGAGAAGTTCTAAGTTTTGATTGGCCAGATGATGATGCTTATAATAAATGGAAAAAGCAGTTTCTAGAACAAATGTCAAAAGATGATGAGGAGGAAAATGTGAAAGTAAAAGTTACCCTTGTAGTTAGTAATGAGGACATGGAAAATCCCCAGGTTGAAATAAATTTGCAGGTAACTGAAGATGATACATCACTTTCAAACCTCAAGGCTATTTACTCCGAGGATGAAGAATAATTGAAGAATCAAATTTTATCTTCTTCTTTCAACAACTGAGAAGCATAATAGAAAGGGACCCACCAAGGATTGTTCGATGTAATAGCTTTTCTGTTATTTTTTTTTGTCTTTTGTGACAAACATTTGTTAGTATCTTTTAGAAGACACATGCCACTTTCTTTAGCCCGAAGCTTGTTGCATCTCACATTATTTAAGTGAGATTCCAAGGCTAAATAATGATCCGAATTCTATTTTCTAAGTACTATGCTTAGTCTATTTTTGGTCCAAATTTTGAAGCAAGTTTATAATGTATTTTTCTATCAATTCTCTGAATATACATGAATATAGAATGAGTCGTGTTTCTCTCTAAAGGCCATTCTGAGTCTATTGTAAAGGATATACCATTTTCAAAGAAAGTGAATACAAATTGTGAACTATCCCCATATTAGTTCTTTCTGAATTTTGTCTCCTTTTAAGTACTTGGCTACCTTGAAGTTGTATGAGTAAAAGCTTGTGCAATTGAATGCAATCTAGTTAGGTTGTATATCCATTTATCATTGATGTTAATTCAATGGATTGAATAAAAGCTTTGATGAATGTGATGATATTTCTTTAGTATTGAAAAGATTTTGAATGATAAATTCTGATAAGAATTAATGATAGAATTTTTTGTAAGGGAACAAATTAGATCTAAGAATTTGCTATAGACTCTGAACCCCAATGGATTAGGCACTATTCAAGTTATTTTAGCTGAAGGAGAAATATATTATAAATGGTTATTCAAATGCATCATCAAATCAAATTTTACTTTTATTTCCTGTAGATCTTCAAAGTTGGCCAGCACTTGTCTGCATGGAATGTTTTAGCTATAGTTAGCCACTATTGTTAAGGACATTTGCAGATCTATAGAAGAATTCTTGGCCATATCTGTTTCATGGGATGTGTTTATCCAGTTAGTAGGAATTATGTATATGTTTTAAGGATTGTGAGATGAGAATCATAATAAAACTAAGAATAAACCTCATACAAGTTCTCTAGTTTTGAATCATCCCTGGGTATACCCACCCTAGTTTTGCAGAGCCAAAAGAGCAAAAAACCATCTGTGGTTTTGTTGAAGTTGGGTCCAAGTACTTTGCATATGCAATTGCTAATAAGAATTGGCTAGTCTTTAGGTTGTGTATGTACTATTATCTTGGTATTAAGCCTTTTGTCACTTAGTAGTTTTTGTGCATTTTAAAACACCAAAAAAATGGCGACTCTGCTAGGGAGTTGTCCAACACATCTGTGAGAAAGTACTATAGTTTCTTTGGTCCTGTTGTGTATGTGTGTGTCATGTTATCTAAGTTCTACTCATGGTTATAAGGGAATATTTCAGTGACAAACTTTGAGAATTTAAAGAAGATAAAGCCCAAGTACCATTGCTACACACTAACGTATCCAGCCTCGTCCAAGTGTCTTATCTAACCAGCAAGAGTTGCAGTCTTATGACATCAGTGATTGGTCTGTCTGTGCTAGATACTTTTGTTTCTATTTGTGTATTGTTTTCCTTGAGTCAAAAAAAAGTGTCATTACATATTTTTCTTGAAATAGGGTGGCGACTCAGTCAAGGTTTTGAAGCTAGTGCTTGTTGTAACAGAAGGTGAATATGGCTGACAATAGAAAGAACACAAGAGCTTACATGAGAGCCAATCCTGATGTATCAATGTATACTAATCTACCCCAAGGTGGTAGAAAGAATCGAAATAAGAAGAAGACAGATCCGAATCCCACCTGGAAACCTAGAGGCAATGCATCTGTTAATTCCCTATATCAACCAATATTAGGGAGAAAGTCTTCCTCACTTAGTTCTAAATCTGAAACTGCAAGACTCTTAGGAGGCATTTTCAATACCCCATTACCTGATGAGAGAGTTTTTGAGGATAAAGATGTGTCCACTATAGGAGTTGCTTCATCAAGGCCAGACCCTGTAGCAGACATGAATTATAGGCTAGGATTTAGGAATTCATTTGATAATCCTTTTAATCCTAGAGCAGCCCCATATGTAGAGCTGAATCTTATAGATTTGGATGATCCTGCTGATTTAGAGGCAACTTCTATAGATCCTAAAGAAGTGCACTTTGAGATAGGATTTTTGAAGAAATGGATTGTTGAGGAAGAAGCTAAATGCATTCATCTTGAAAAAGAGAAGGAGCAAGCCACTTTGGATGCCTTAATAGAAAGGGATGCTTTGCTAAGAAGGATGGTTGCTTTAAAGGAGAAGAATAAAAAGTTAGAAGAAAATACTACAACTCTCCATAAGGATGTTTTTGGAGATGTTGATAATCTAAGAGCTAAAGTTCAGGAACAAGAGAAATGCCTAAATCAAAGGCAAGAACCAGTAATTACTCAAGTGCAAGCCTATAAACCTATTCAAGTGGATCCTATAGAGCCCATTGCAAAAGCTCCAGATAAAGGGAAAGGCAAGGCTATAGGAATCCAAATAAATGAGCCTCAAACCATACCAAGAAAACCCATACAACCCTCCATGTCAAAATTAGATCTAGATCTTGAGAAAGCTCGAAAAGAGAGGGAAGATCTTCCAAAAGAACTTGAGAAGGTTGAGAATGAAGCTCAAGCTGCAGAAACTAGAAGAAAAATCCAATTCATAAAATCTAATTTTGCATTGGCTTCATGGCCCAATTTTTCTATTTCACCTATGATTCCTGCACTAGTTAGTGGTCCAATAATCTCATCTCAGGGAGCACCCCAATCTGCTCCTACCTCATCTTCCACTATTGGCACCCAAGTCCCATGTGTCCCATTTCAACAATCCCAAGCTGCTCCTCTGAGTCAAGCTAATATAGCTAGTACCTCAAATCTTCTTGGTTTCCAAAAGAAACCTATATACTTGGAAAAGTATAGAAAAATATCATTTGCTGGTATCCCTGGTGCTCCACATCCCATATCATTTGATTTAAGAGATAAAGTGGTTAAGTTCTCTAGAAATAATGTTGTTTCAGGTGAAGAACATTTGAGAATTTTCATTGATATGTTGAATGATTATGAAGTTGAACATGAAGATATGGTGATGAAATTGTTTGTGTATTCACTAATAGAGGATGCAAGGGATTGGTTTAGGAGGTTGCTTGATGACAGTATTACCTCATGGAATGATTTGGAGAAATTTTTCAAAGAGCAATATGGAGACAACACTAATGCATGATTCATGTTGAATGAGTTCAACAACATCAAGAAGAATCCAAATGAGTCCACATTTGATTTCAATGTAAGATTCCAGAAAGGTATGTACAGACTATTTCAAGTTATGAGCTTGAATGAAGATGTCTATCTCACAACATATTTCAATGCTTTTGATAGTAAAATGGCTTATCAATTGAGGGATAAGGATCCTAAGACTTTAAGGAATGCCTATAAAATTGCAGTAAATATAGAGAATAATAAGAAGCCATCTAGTAAACTAGGTAGGAGGGATGATCTGAAGCTTTTTAACCCTAAAAACAATAATAAAAGGGAGAATGATAAAACTCCTATAGGAAAGAAGCCAGAAGAACCCTCTATAAGCTAGGTTTTAGAATTTCTTAAGAAGATGAATCCCACTAATTTTAATAAGCCAAATGTTTCTGAGAGACCCTTTGTGAATAACAACAATTTCAATAGGTAGCCTAGAATGCAAAATTAACCTGACACCACTTAGTGGAAAGATGGTAAACCAATTCCCAATCAGACCCAAAATGTGAAGGATAAGGGTACTCCAGATTCCCTTCAAAGGAACACTGTGAATATGAATGATGATGTACCATGGTGCATTGTATGTCAATCACCTCATTCTACTAATTATTGTGTTGTTGCTCAGTCATTTTCCCAAGATCAAGGTCCACTGCCTAAAGAAGGAAGTGAAGATAAGAGCCATGATGATATAAGTTGCAACATGGTGAGCACGTGTGATGATTTGATAGATTCTTATACAGAAGAGTCTGAGAATGATATTATTAGTCAGAGAATTTCTTATCATCTACATCATCAACAATTGCTTTCAGATGATGAAAGTTATGATACAGATAAGGTATGTGTTACATCTGCTGATATAGATCTCACAAGCTTAAGGATGCCCTCCAAGGAGGAGATTGATAGAATTACAACAGAGATGATTTCACAAGCCCATAGTAACTACAATTTGAGAAACAAAGCAATAAATAATGATGCAGGAAAGCCATCTAGTGTATTCATTAAGGATATCACCCATAAGATGAATGATCCAAGCAAGAAAGTCAATATAGATGTGCCTAAGATCAAGAAAACTAAGGGTAAGAAATGGGAACCAAAGAAGAAGGTTCAATTTCAGATCAGTGAGGCAACAAAACCAGCCATGCAACCAAAGAAGTCAAAACCTAATATTATCAAGCAAATAGTGGTGCCTGCTGCTCAAAAGATTCTAACTCCAGGTATTCCTATAAAACCTACTATTGTTGAACCTGATGATATGATATCTATGTTATCTCAAATTATTGTAAAAGTACCCTTGTCAGAACTCCTTAGAATTGAATAGCATAAGAGCAAGGCTTTTTCATGGTTCGGTGGGATAGGAAACAATAATATTGTTGTAGATCAAATAGTTGCCCAAAAAACCCCATTGGTAGTGGAGGAAAGTGGTATCATATCCAAGATTCCCCAGATGTTTTTAGATGATTCCTCAATGGCATTCATAGAAGATATTGACCCTTTTTTCCTCAGCCTGATCATAAAGGGGAAGACCTTAAAAAATTGCATGATAGACTTAGGAGCTTCCAACACTATAATGCCTTTCAAAGTAATGGAAGCTTTAGGTTTGAAGGTCAATACCAAGCAGGGCAGATGCAGAGGAATGGATGCTAGGGAGGTCCCAGTCATAGGTACTATAAATGCCTTACCCTTTAAATTGGTTGCATATCCTAAAGTAGAGTTTACCATGTCTATCCTTGTGGTAGATATACTCCCACACTATGGAATGTTACTCTCCAGGAAATGGAGTGCTGCCATGGGGGGAAGCCTGCAGTGTGATCTCACTTATGCCACTTTTCATATAGGGGACAAAATTGTCAAGGTAAATAGGGAGCCAAGGTTTAACCATATTTTAGGAGAAGAAATTGACAAAGATACCACTTGCTTCCTAGATACTGGGATTAATGCTTTTAGGGCTGAATTAATTATTCAGGAAGTTGAAAAATTTCCTGCTATCATTGAGCATGAAGTTGAATGTTACATGAACTCACCGAAATTATGGACAATGTTTTTTTATGGGGCTAGTTCTAAAGAGGGTGTAGGGGCAGGTGTAGTTTTTTTCTCCCTTGAAAAATAACACTTTTAGGTATTCATTCACTTTGAAGTTTTCTTGCACTAATAATATTTCAGAATATGAAGCATTGCTACTAGGATTCAAAGTTGCCATACATCATAGAATTAAGAAATTATGTGTCATAGGGGATTCTAAACTAATTATCTCTTAGATCAAAGGAACCTACTCATCCAAGAATAAGAGATTGAAACAATATAGAAATGCAGTTTGGGATTAAATAGAATTCTTTGATGCATTTGGGATATCATGGAGAGATAGGACTCAAAATAAGATGGTTGATCTGTTAGCAAATGTAGCAATCAAGCCAAAAGAAATATCATTTGCAGGAATCTCTCAGATTGAGGTGCAAAATAGACCTTCCATACCTGACAACATTAAAAATTGGTAGGTCTTTGAAGATGATAAAGATATTACAAATTTTTTGTTAAATGAAGACAAGTACCACAGTCAGGAAATGGATTGTAGTGGACTGATTGAAACCATAAATGGGAAGGAAACCATTTTTGGTCAAGAAATTATGTAGTTGAAAAAAAAAAGATGCCAAAGGGGTTAGTGGTCTTGGAAAATATTTTTTATAACGAAGACAGAGTAAAATCAGGAGTTAATGACCCCAAACCTCAGGAGTTAGAAGAAATAATCTTGGGTACTGATGAAGCTCCTAAAAAAGTTTATGTTGGCCAAAATCTTCCTGTTAAAATCAGGAAAACATTGATTGACCTACTTAGAAAATACAAACATGTTTTTGCTTGGTCATATGATGACGTTAAGGCTTATAGGGAGGATCTATTTTAGCATGTCATACCATTGAAGGACAATGTAAAACCTTTCAGGAAAAAACAGAGACCAGTCAATCCTACCCTTGCCCCAAAAATGTAAGAAGAGCTAATGAAACTAAGGGATGGCAGGATAATCAAACCAATCAGGCATTCCACCTAGGTTTCAAACTTGGTTCCTGTTAGGAAGAAGAATGGGGATATTAGGCTTTGTGTTGATTTTAAAAATTTAAATATTGGTTCTCTAAAAGACAATTATGGCTTACCTAATATGGAAGCCATGTTGCAGTAAATGACTGGCTCTGAATTAATGTCAATGATGGATGGTTTCTCTAGATACAATCAGGTTCTAGTAAAGGAAAGTGAATAGTTCAAGACAACCTTCACAAGCCCATGGGGAACATATGTGTATGTGAGGATGCCTTTTTGCCTGATTAATGCAGGAGCTACCTTCCAAAGAGCCATGGATGTAGCATTTCATGATTATATTGACAAATTTATGGTTGTGTACTAGGATGATCTTATAGTGTATTCTAATAAGGCTGAAGATCACTGCAAACATTTGGAAAAAATCTTTATAAAAGCCCTGGAATATGGAGTATCTTTAAACCCAAAGAAATCCACATTCAGGGTCACAGAAGGAAAATTATTAGGACACATAGTGTCTAAGGATGTGGTAAAAATAGATCCTAAAAGGGTAGCAACTATTGATAAATTCCCCAAACCAAAAAATATGAAAGGAATTCAATCCTTCTTTGGCCAAGTCAATTTCCTTGGGAGAGTTGTTACTAATTTTGTTGAAATCAGTAGACCCATCTCAAAAATGCTCAAGAAGGGAGCCATTATAGATTGGAATGGTGAACCTTCACAAGCATTCCAGGATATAAAAATTGCAATAAAAAATGCTCCAGTGCTGAGGACCCCAGATTATGCAAAACCCATGCATATTTTTTCTTTTGCATCCTTCCATACTGTGGCTATAGTCTTACTGCAGAAAAATCAAGAAGGATATGAGCAACCTATTGCCTTTTTTAGTAAGTCACTATAGCCTGCTAAACTAAAGTATGAAATAAATGAAAAGCAAGCATATGCTTTGGTAAAGGTTGTAAAAGCTTTCAAATGGTACTTGGTGGGTGCTACTGTTATCGCCTTTGTACCTAGTGCTACAGTCAAGGATATATTTTCTCAACAGGAAGTATCAGGCAGGAGGTGCAGATGGATGAATAGAATCTAGGAATTTAACATTGACATACAAATCAAAAAGTTAGTAAGAGGTCAAGGTTTGGCCAAACTCATGGCTGAAACTAATCTAGAGGCTAATCAGATAAATCTGGTAAATGATGATCTCAGAGCTGACTTATGTGACATGGACTAATGTGATTGGTACACCAATGTCATAGCTTACTTGCAACATATGAAAGCTCCTCCCTGTCTGCCTGACAATGAAAAGAGGAATACTAAATTGCAAGCCATCAAGTATATAATTGTCCAAAATAACCTATGGTGGAGAAATTTTGAGGGAGTTCTATTGAAGTGTGTTGATAAAGAAAAGGCAAAAGAGGTTTTGAAAGAAATGCATGTTGGAGTATGTGGGGGACAATATATGGCCAAAACTACTACACATAAGGTAATGAGAGCTGGGTTTTGGTGGCCTTCCCTTTTTAAGGATGCCCAAGTTATGGTTAGGAAGTGTGAACCCTGTCAGAGGTTTTTTGGAAAATGAAAATTCTCAAGAAACACTCCATTGAAGCCAGTGGAGATTCAAGCACCTTTTCAACAATGGGGTCTAGATTTCATAGGAGAGATTTTCCCCAAGTCTAGCACTGGCTATTCTTGGATTCTGGTGGCTACTGACTACTTTACAAAGTGGGTAGAGGCTATTCTTACAAAAAATGCAACGAGTAAAGTTGTCAATAATTTCCTACTCAATAATATTATTTCTAGATTTGGTTGTCCACAGAAAGTTGTAACAAACAATGCTATGTGTTTCAGGTATGAGGAATTCATCAAATTTTGTGATAAATATGGAATAAAAAGGTCATCATCTTCTCCATATCACCCACAAGGGAATGGACAAGCTGAGTCCACCAATAAGAGCCTATTAAAGGTCATTAAGAGAACATTGGATGATAATAAAAAGGCATGGGATTCCAAGTTACAGTTGGCAATATGGGCTGATAGAGTAATTGTAAAGAAAGCAATTGGTGTAGCTCCATTGATTTAGTGTATGAAATTCAAGATAGAATGCCTCAGAACAACTTGATGGGACTCTAAAATTATATCCAGTTGTATGATGAAGATACTACAAATGAAATGCAAGAAAGAATGGATGAATTGGTAGGATTGGCAGAAACCAGAAGAGAAGCATCTCTAAAAAATCAAAAGTTGCAATTGCAAGTTAAGACACTCTATGATAGAAGAAATGTAAGCAGAAAGTTTGAACATGGAGATTTAGTCCTAATGTGGAATGCCAAAATTGAGGATAAAGGAAAACATGGCAAATTTGATCCTATTTGGTTAGGCCCATTTCTAATTGAAAATACTTGGGGTGAAGACTCTTATATACTCAAAGACATATTTGACAGTATTCTTGAATTGCCAGTTCATGGACAATTCTTGAAGAGGTATTTTTCTTGAAAAATACTTATTTTCTCCATGAATAGTAGTTTTAGGTTTTCCTGTCATTTTGTATTTTCTGTAAGTCCTTGCAAATATCCCTGTGCAGTTGGTTGTTTGTTTCTATGTGTTTCTTTGTGCTCTTTGAAGAAGTTGTCATTTTTGCACCAAGTATGTGGTCTGCTCTCCCATAGATTCTAATTTCTTGCATAGAGTCAAGTAGTCTATCATCCCTAGATAGAGCCACTGTTGGCCTGAAATTCTGTATAATAGGTTTCGTCTTGTCCAGATAAAATTTCAAGTTTTGATCCTTTAAGTGGTGCTTAGGTTTTCAACTATGTTTGTGTTTTTATTGGGCTAGTCCTTTCTTCCATTTTAAAATTTTCCTTGGTGCAAAATTTTAAAAAAAAAGCGGGGGGGGGGGGGAGAAGAAAGATTAAGCAAATGTTTTTATTCACCCATGTTACCACACCATTGGATTTCTTTTAAATCTATGGTTGTTGCTAGCTTTCCATGAGGAGATGAGAGAGAATTAAGTATAGCGAGTTGGCAATGTTATGACATGTGTACGTGGTCACCAGGAATAATAAATCTAGCATCCAAATTACTCTGGCAAGTCGCTAAGTCACTATTAGAATATACAAGCAAGTTGCCAGTAGTGACATAGCAGGGATGAAATCAGTGCTAAAGGCAGTAGTTTTTTATGACCAAAAATGATTTGGAAATGCTCGAAAAAATTCTTTACAGGCTGTGCCACTTTTCCCGGCACCTGTTTTCTAGTGGGTCGTTGCATTGCTAGCCGGATATTGTTATGTTTTGCCGGTAGCGACATAACGATTGAACCAATAGGAAAAAACACGATAGAACTTGAGATAAAGTATGATTAAAATGTACATGTGTATGCCAGTGCATTTTGCTAGCTTAGCAATAGATGTACTACAGACCCACTTCCTAGGAAGGTAATACGAGGTTTTCTGACCGTAAGATTGGGCCAAGATCGAGGGTTGTCGTTAGCTCACTATGAAGGAATGATCAGAAGTTAAGCATAGCGAGTTAGTGACGTGATGGCCCACCATTGATTCTTTGAAAAGTCATTTCAAATGTATGCCACATGATTAATATAAGATCAAAGGCTATCGCTAGCTCGCCATGGGAAGATGCTCGAGGTAAAAGCATAGCAAGTTAGTGATGTGATGACACGTGTACATGGTCATCCATGGGCCCATTCTAAAGTGCTAGCATTGAAGGAAAGTTGTAGGTGGAGCTATCCTATTGGTTTGATTGCAAATATGTTAAGTAAGGAAATGAGCTAGCTTAGTTGTCATTACCAAATCACAAGTTTTTCCAAGAATTGACAGCGCATTTTTAAAAAAAGGAGAAGGGTGGTGACATTCTGGACCGCGCATTTATGATGAATGGAGATTTCTCTTGTGAGAAAAAGGCAGAGTATAATATGTAAGATTTTCTTTTATTATTCACTACAGTCTACTCTAGCAAAGATTTTATTTTCTTTGAGCATAGGCACCTGTTGATCATTTCATGATTAAGTATTGGTGAAGACATGAAGATAGTTTCATATCTATTTGAAAGCAGTTGCAAAAGTTCAAAAGAGTATAACTTTGGCAAAATCAAGTAAGTATTCAATCATAACTTCTGTAATATTCCAATTATTACAATCAAGATGCCTCCTAAGAAATCATCCTCTGGGCAAGTTAATTATATGAATAGGAATGTCCACGATGATTTCTTAGAATTACTCCCAGGATCCACTATAGAGTCTGCACAAGTTAAAAGATTAATTTCATTGAATCCTAGGCTTAAAATTGCTGATGGCTTGTATGACAAGCACAACTGGGTAAGGGATGCAGTAACCAATCAAACTGGCCTTGTTTTGTTTAAAAAATGGTTTTCAAAGAGGAATCTGTTTGCCCCTCACACTAATATATGGAATTTTGACTTGGGAAAGTTAGTAGTTCCTAGTGTTTTCATGGACTACGACTTGCTAGAAGATATTGCCAAAAACTATGACCAAGCCATTAGGGTTGTGAGAAGAAGTGATGGTGTGCCTCTAGTATCAATTAACCCTAATGAAATTAGAGAGGTTTTTCATTTAGAACCATTATCAAATTTCCATGTGTCAATCAATTTTTTGGAATTGGAAAAGGAATACAACACGAAAAAGGATATAATTAGGGGAGGTGCATTGAGGGCACACATTGGTACCATAGGAACTTTACCAGTAATAACTGCGGCCTCTAAAGAACCTTTTAAGAAGAGCCTTTTCACTTCTCGGGCTGTAGAGATATACAGGACCTTGTGTCATGTTCTTGGTGAAGATGAGAAGGATTTTATGCCCATTGACCTCATGTATATGATGATTCAAATTGCCTCTTTCAGTGTAGGTGTCATTTTTTATTTTGCCTCCTTTCTAACTGAAGAAATTCACATTGGTTTGGTTGGAATTGCGAGAGGTAAGATGGAGAAAGCTTTTGGCCACTATTCCTTATTAATGCACATGTTCTTGTTCAAAGGGGTAACATATTTTGGTAATGAGATGAAAATAAATAGAGAAGAAAATGGGGAAACATTGCCAGTCTAGATGTGGAGTGCAGATATGACTTGGGATGCAAATAAAGCCAGTTTTGTTAGATTTGATAGATATTTTGCCTCTAAATTGAGATGTCTATTTTTGAGTGATAATCCTAGGATCCCTAAAGTATTAATGAATCTCATAAGACCTATGGATAGCCCCCATAATTTGAAAGTTTCACACAATTGGGGAGATATTATTCCATACCCTGTTTCCACCATTTTTAGAATTTATTGTTTTAAAGGGAGCCCTCATGTCCTACCTTACCAAGTGCCCCTAAAGATAGGGATGGTAGAAGTCTTATGGCAACTAGGAGGAGTAGAGGAAATGTTCTTGTCAAACAAGCAACTAGGGTCAATTTTACCTACTTGCACAGTGGCCCATCAGTTTGTGATTACTAAAGGAGGATGACTCTTTTTGTACAAAATTTTGGATCAGTATATGATGGATGTCTCTCACCCCCATTTTTGTGATTCTGAGGGATTTTTCAATCAAACTCTAAGGCATAGGATCAAGATAGGACCAGTAAAGCATGATTCATATTACCTAGAAGACATTATAAGAAATAAATTTTCTTTACAAGAACAGGAAACTAAAAAAGAAAAATGGAGAGTTTACTCCCGGGTCCTAGAATTTATTCATTGTTTTGATCAGAATTATAGTCCTTTAGACAATGCTAATACAGAGGCTGATAGAATAAATAAGCTCATAAATAACTTCCCTACAATAATGGAAACCATGAATGAGATGAAACAATTTTTTATTAATTCTTCTCCTGATAAGGCTAGAGAAGTCATGAAGAGATTAGCCTTCACTCCTAATATAGGGGTTGGTCAGATAATTGTACAGAAAAAACCTGGTTACACTATAATTCAGAATAAAAAGGCTCCTATAGATAAGGGAAAACAAATAATGGGATCCACTAGTATAGTTTTAGAGGAGAGACCTGATGAGCCTAGCCCAAAGAGGCAGAGGGTAATAAGAGAAGGGAGACCTCAAGCTGAGGAATATTCACCCACTCAATCTCCTTTGAGAATTGGAGAAGAGCAGCTCACAGGTGAGAAAGTTGAAGAGATTGGATCACAAGGAGGTTTTTTTATTACCCAAGTAGAATTGGATGAAGGTAATCCTCCAGAGCCTCCTCTCCCAAGTTTGGATCTAACAAGAGCTAATTATAGAGGCAAGGAATTGGACCCTATATTAGAACAAGTAAGTCATCAATTTTTGACTGATGACAATTTTGTAAAATCAAGAGCTTTTCAACAATTTGCATGGAGAACAAACATGAATAGCTTTGAGGAGAAATGCAAAAGGATGAAGATAGAGCATCCAGAAATGGATGAAGCTTCTATACAAAACTAGATAAAAGAAGAAATGATGAGGGAATTCCAGAACATTACTCCTGAAGAAGGAAGGCAAATGGTAAAGACCTCTAATATATTATTGTTGCCAAATTGGGATATTGCAAATGATTTAGTTTTCAATTCTGTTTCAAGAAAATTGGAATTGCAAGACCCAAATAAAAAGGATTTCCAAGGGACTACATTCATTGAGGATTAAGCTACTTTGGTCAGTTGGTCATTGAAAAAAGGATCTAGAGCCACATCATCGCAACCAAATGAGTCTAGGTTGATGGGCAACATACTTGTAAGAAGGGTTGCTAACACCTCTCATGTATAGGCAACCTGTTGGAATGTGGAGTCTTCCTAGTTTCTTTTGGCCACTACTAAGAATGAGGAACATGTTATGTTCGAGTTACAAAGCAAGTATGAGACAGTGGTGGAGGCATATAACAAAGAGGTAAAGAGGAGGATTGAGCTTGAACATAAGCTATTGGAACAATCCACCAGGCCTAGAATAACCTATCCTCGTCCCCCAGTAGAACCTTCTAGATCAACCCCTATTATTGAAATACGTGACACCCTTGAAAGGCCCCAATTCTATACTGCAGAGGACTTAGAAGAAGAAAAAACAAAATTACATGAGTTGCAGATAGAATTAAGAAATCGATATGAAGAAAAATTAAAGCAGGGTGTGATGTATTTGAGGAATAAAATACAATGGTCAACCTTCTTTGATTAGTTGACAAGAATTGCAACCCTCATGGATGAGTTGAACAAAGATAAGGACAAACTGACTCCTCTTACATAGAAATGGAGGGAGAGGAATAATGATATTACAATCATATGTATATCTATGGTCCAAATGCCTTATCATCAAGTTGAGAATTTTTTTGATTTATTAAATAAATTAGAAAATTTTGATGATAAAAGAGATTCTTTACAGAAAAGTTTAACACTTTGTTTTTCTCGATATATTGCTGAAAATTTCACTTTATTTCCTTGTGCTTTAGAATCTATTGATACAATAAAGGAAAAGGAAAAGTGGAAAAGGGAGTTGTATGAGTTATTTAATGAAAGAATAATAAACATCATGAGTTAAACTAGCCACTGGTTCTGGGCAAAGACAAATGAAGAGCTAGTAAAAATACAATTATTTTATACTGCTATGAGAAAAGAATTTGATGATTTAGAAGAAAGTGAAAATTCTTTAATAATGATACAAAGAGAAGCTCTAAGTTTTGATTGGCCAGATGATGATGCTTATAATAAATGGAAAAATCAGTTTCTAGAACAAATGTCTGAAGATGATGAGGAGGAAAATGTGAAAGTAAAAGTTACCCTTGTAGTTAGTAATGAGGATATGGAAAATCCCCAGGTTGAAATAAATTTGCAGGTAACTTAAGATGATACATCACTTTCAAACCTCATGGCTATTTAGTTTGAGGATGAAGAATAATTGAAGAATCATATTTTATCTTCTTTCAACAACTGAGAAGCATAACAGAAAGGGACCCACCAAGGATTGTTCGATGTAATAGCTTTTTTGTTATTTGCTTTTGTCTTTTGTGACAGACATTTGTCAGTATCTTTTAGAAGACACATGTCACTTTATTTAGCCCGAAGCTTGTTGCATCTCACATTATTTAAGTGAGATTCCAAGGCTAAAGAATGATCCGAATTCTATTTTCTAAGTACTATGCTTAGTCTTTTTTTTGTCCAAATATTGAAAGCAAGTTTATAATGTATTTTTCTGTCAATTCTCTCAATATACATGAATATAGAATGAGTCGTGTTTCTCTCTGAAGGCCATTCTAAGTCTATTGTAAAGGATATACCATTTTCAAAGAAAGTGAATACAAATTGTGAACTATCCCCATATCAGTTCTTTCTGAATTTTGTCTCCTTTTAAGTACTTGGCTACCTTGATATTGTATGAGTAAAAGCTTGTACAATTGAATGCAATCTAGTTAGGTTTTATGTCCATTTATCATTGTTGTTAATTCAATGGATTAAATAAAAGCTTTGATGGATGTGATGAAATTTCTTTAGTATTGAAAAGGATTTTGAATGATAAATTCTAATAAGAATTGCTGATAGAATTTGTTGTAAGGCAACAAATTAGATCTAAGAATTTTCTATAGAATCTGAACCTTAATGGATTAGGCACTGATCAAGTTATTTCAGTTGAAGGAGAAATATATTATAAATGGTTATTCAAATGCATCATCAAATCAAATTTTACTTTCATTTCCTGGAGATCTTCAAAGTTGGCTAGCACTTGTCTGCATGGAATGTTTTAGCTACAGTTAGCCACTATTTTTAAGGACATCTGCAGATCTATAGAAGAATTCTTGGCCATATCTATTTCATGGGATGTGTTTATCCAGTTAGTAGGAATTATGTATATGTTTTAAGGATTGTGAGATGAGAATCATAATAAAACTAAGAATAAACGTCATACAAGTTTTCTAGTTTTGAATTATCCCTGAGTATACCCACCCTAGTTTTGCAGAGCCAAAAGAGAAGAAAACCATCTGTGGTTTTGTTGAAGTTGAGTCCAAGTAATTTGCATATGAAATTGTTAATAAGAATTGGCTAGTCTTTAGGTTGTGTATGTATTGTTATCTTGGTATTAAGCCTTTTGTCGATTAGTAGTTTTTGTGCATTTTAAAACACCAATAGTTAGAAGGCTTTGAATCATTCCATTAGAATGTCACCTTGGTTAAAGGATTTACAAAATGACTATTAGGTTAACTTTGATTAAAGGATTTTGACTAATACAATGGTTAGAATGTAATAGTAGGTTTGATCTATAAAGTACAACTCACTTTACAAATCCAAATCTCCATTTGTTCATCTGTTAGTTCATTGACTGGCCTCCACTCACACATCCATCAATGATATGCTTGGCATCTCTTTAAGTAATCACTCTTCACCAGACTCTTCACTCTTCACCTTTTTTGTTCTATTCTTCACAACTTCTCCTTAGGTTCGCCAATCAATAGTGAGCCAACCTTACAAAACATCTCTTATGCCTCCTTAAATAGGTAATTTTGATCTTTTGTTGCTTAAAAATTACCATT
This sequence comes from Cupressus sempervirens, assembly GCA_028749045.1. Taxonomy (NCBI): domain Eukaryota; kingdom Viridiplantae; phylum Streptophyta; class Pinopsida; order Cupressales; family Cupressaceae; genus Cupressus; species Cupressus sempervirens. The sequence goes on from CM053790.1 coordinate 815,822,872, forward strand.
TATCTTATTGTTAGGCTAGATTCATTGAATCTTTCCATCATTTTGTTGATGTTATCTTTCTCCTTCTAGAAACTTCTGATCAAATCCTTTCCTTTGATTGCTTAACAAACTCTCCTCATGCATTAAATACACTAGCTCATCAATCCTTATCTTCTATGTGCTTTGACTAATTCAATATTCCAACTATGTTGTATTCAAATTTAAATCTTTCTCAAACTATATCTTTTTTTGTCACTTGGAAATTATTGTTTTCTTCTACTTAGTCATCACTATGTAGGTCAACATACACTCTACTATCTCACTCAACATCAATTGGCTCACTCAACCATTATTATGCTCAGTCATTACTAACACTTCTTCATACATTTTCTCAACAATAACTATCACTCGGATTGAACTATTTTGTTCAGCTTCTTCTTAAGTTCCTTAATCTTCTACTTCATCTTCTTAATCAAGTTCAAATAAAAGACCCTTGATAGTTGTCTGAGTATTTCTTATTGCTATTGATTTTATTGTTCTCATGTTCATTATTGTGAAGCCTTTGATAGGTTGGCTATCTTGTAAAATCATTAGCAATGACTATGTCCATAAAATCCATGTATGCATCATATTTATTGGAGTACTATTTTTTGGATTTGAAATAGATGCAATAAATACATGTTGCACACAATATTTGGTACATTTATCTTTCATCTTATCATTCTAGGGAATGGCTAGTTTCCTAGAATACTCATAGAGGGGATAAAAGAATTCATCTCTATTTTAATGCTATCATTATAATTTTTTCTCAATGGATTACAAACCAATATTATTGGTAAATTGCATGGTGGTATACTTATCAACACATTTTTTGTTGCATGAAGGCTAGTGCAACTTATTGTGCTGAATATTAGCAAAGATAGAAATGTTTATAAATATTTATCTATATCATTATGAGATATTTACTCAACTTAAATTTCAATGAAATGCATTTAGAAATTATTGAGAAGAATTATTCTTCATGATATGCTCTCTCAAGTGAAAAAACTAGGGATTTAACTTTTTACACATGTTTTAGATTGAAAATGAATGTGACTTATTTGATCTTTTGATATTGTTTTGAATATGAACCAAACCATGTTAATCTTATAAGAATGTTGTACAAAAGCATACATGAGACTCTTAAAATGTATGAACCTATTGATGAGAGTTTTGTAAATTTGGTTATGAGTGAGGGTGATTCAAGTTGCATTTCTTTGTGTTATAGTAAATCTATATTGCATAATATGATACATTATTGAGTTTTATATTTAATGGTAAACATAAAAGAAAAAAAAAAAAAAAAATCATATATTAATTTAAAACTTAGTTCTTAATTAATTTAAATTTTATTAGTTAATGACAAGAAATGAATTTAATTTTATTTTTTAAAAGCAAGATTGTGAAAACAATCTTTCACTATTTTAGAAAAAAGAATAGTTGTTATCCTTAAAAGGAAACTTTAAGTTTTTGAGGACTAAATCAAATTGTTTTCTTTGTTGAGAATTTTTTCTCTTATCTTCAAGAGGTTATATCTTTCTTCTCTATAAAGGTAGATCATAATATTTTCAAGAATTTTATTGCAGCAACAACATTGAAGTTGGAGATGTAATAGAGTTTCTTTTGAGAAATAAGATTACCAATACATGTCCCATGGATGTTTCCTTGACATCTGTGTATACCACACATATCTGTGTATTGTCAATTGTGTTGTTATATTTCATTATTTCTCTTATCGTTTCTTTGCATTTAATTTGTGTTGTAAGTTTATTGGTTCTAGTTAATGCTTCCACTTTCATAACAAGTGGTATCAGAGCAATTCCTTTTTGTAGTAGTTGTGCTAGAATATGGTGTTGAGTTTTTTGCAACATAAAATGGAAAAGCTTTAAAATGTAAGATTTGAGGTGGAGAAATTTAATGGAAACAATAAATTTGAGCTATGGAAGCTCAAGACATGTGGTTTTTTAGTGCAACATGGATTGCATAAGGCATTAGCTAGAAAGTCAAAGAAACTGATAAATATGATAGATGATGATTGAGAAGATTTGAATATGAGATCCCTAAGCAAAATTCAATTGTGTTTGGAAGATGAGGTTCTCTTTAATATTATTGAAGAAGATACAACTATAGGTTTATGTGGTCAAATGGAGAGTCTTTATATGACAAAACCCTTAGCAAACTGAATCTACTTGAAGAGGCAACTATATAATCTATGAATGAAGGACAGTATAAAAATTGTTGATCATCTAAATGTTTTCAATACTCTAATTTTTCAATTGGATAATATGGATTAAAAATCAAAGATGAAGATAAAGAAATTATATTGTTATGTTCTTTGCTTGAATCATGGACTCACTTAGTTACTTCTATTAGTTTTAGTACAACCAACTCCCTTGAATTTAATTCTATCATGGGAGATTTTTTTGTTTGAAGAGGTGCAGAAGAAGTCTATTGTAGAAAACTCCACATCAGAAGAAATGGTGGCTAGAGTTCATTTGACAAAAAAAGGGTATGGTTTGAGAGATAAATCTAGATCCAAGTCAAGAGGCAAAAAGAGTAAGGGAAAATGTTGGTATTACAATAAAGTGAGATATCTCAAGAAAGATTGTTGGAAAAGAAAAGAAGTGAATGATGAATCCAAAAAGGAAACAAGTCCAACTAAGGTAAATTTAGGTATAGTTTGTGAAGTGTTATCTATTTGTAATATCTTACAAAATCAAGATAGATTTAGATTTTGGTACTTTTGATCAAATTTGTCCACATAGGAGTTGGTTTTCATTTTTCCTACCTATTGATGGAGGTATTTTTTAATGAGAAATAATGCTTCTTGTAAGACTGTTGAGGTTGAGAGTATTACAATCAAGATGTGTGATGGTATTATAAACACAGTTACAAGGGTAAGACATGTGTCAAAACTAAAAAATAATTTAATTTCCTTGGTTGTTTTGGATTTTGGTAGTTATAAATTCTCTTGTCAAGGTGGAGTTCTTAACGTGTCCAAGGGAATTCCAGTGGTGATAAAAGCTACAAAAGTCAAAAATCTTTATAGGTTGGAAGGAAGTATAGATGTAAGTAATGTGATAGTGATATCTAAGGAAAGTGATGAATCTACTCTTTTATGGCATCAATGATTGGTTCATATAAGTGAGAAAGGGATAAAGGTACTTGTAATTTGTAAGGTGATTCCAAACTTAGCCTTTGAATTTTAACTTTTGCAAGCATTGTGTCTTTGGAAAGTAATGTAGATAGAAGTTTAAATTTGCAAGTCATACAAGAAAAGGTATTCTAGACTCTATCCATTTAGATGTTTGGCACCCATCCCCTCTAGAGTTCTTTTGGATAATCATCATAATAAGGTAAAAGCATAGATCTGCATCACCGTTTGTGATACAAAAACCTATTTTGTTCAAATCTCATTTTTCTATCAAAACTCAATTTTTTTCAAAAACTAAAAATACCCTTTTATAGATCTCAAATTCAATATCATCATTATATAAATTTTTGAGTGTTTTGATTGGTTATAATATGTTATAATCTCAAAATATTATAAGTCGATATTTTAACATTTCAGAAGATGCTCTCTCAAAAAATGGAAAAAATAAGTAAATCATATCAAAAAAATAAAAAAAGTATATTTATCACTAGAGAAGAGAATCCTCTTCATGAATATGTAATTTTTTTTTCAAGAAGATATAGATTTGATAGGGAAGTTTTGACAGGAGTAAAAAATTGTTGGATTCTGACAAGGTCAAACTTGAGTACTTGTAACAAAGAAAATATACATCAAAAATAATTATTTCTTTCTTTGTTCACTAGCTATACATTTCATCTATAAAATATTTTCAAATTAGAACAAAAAAGATGATTTGCACATACTTGTTTGACGGGAACTACATCCTATATTTTTTATAGTTAAAAAAGGGACTTCAAAATAAAATAAAATGAATAAATTCTTAGTCAAAAAAATTATAAAAATTATAGGCATAAAATTCATAAAATTCTGTACATTTCATCAGTTTACATCATCTTCATATTTTAAACACAAATACCATTTTTTTTGTCATTAATGTTGAACTATCACATTTTAATATCATGTTTCTTTATAAAAGGTGACACAGGTTTGTGCTTTTACCCAGATTTAATCATCAAGAAAAGTATGGGTCTCTTTTATTAAAAGTAAAGTTGATGTGTTCAGTGAATTTAAATGAGTTAGAGTTTTTGTTGAAAAGGGTGTAGGAACGTTAATCAAGTATTGGAGAATGGATAATGGAGGTGAGTTCACATCTTCAGAGTTTGAGAATTATTTTAAGGAAGCTTGGATCATAAGAAATAAAACCATAGTTTACACTCCTCAACAAAATCATGTTGTTGAACACATGATTATGAATCTTCTAGAGAGAACAAGAAGTATGCTCAGTAATGCCAAATTGCAGCAAGAGTTGTGAGTAGAAGGAGTTAATACAACATGCTATTTGGTAAATTGGGCACTATCACGTTTAGTAGACTACAAGATTCCTAAAGAGGTATTGATAGGTCATTCATGCAATTTTTCATATCTAAAATATTTGGTTTTGATGCTTATGCTCTTGTTTCTAAAAATCAACATTCTAAGTTAGACCCCAAATTCAAGAAATACTCCTTTGTTGGATATGGTGATAGAGTTAAGGGATAAAGATTCCAAGATCCTACTACCCATGTAATCATCATTAGAAAAGATGTAGTATTTGATGAATCCCCTTTAAAATATTAGATTTTGTAGAAAACAATTTGGAACAAGAACAAGTACCACAATATCAACAAGTTTAGTTGGAAAATTATCCTTCTACAAAAGTAAAAGAGCAAGAAGATCTCTCTGAAGAAGAAGGTGCAAATTTAGAAAATATACAGGAAACTATGGAATTACCACAACCATCTCGCAAGAGATCTACACGAGTCAAGAATCCTCCTAAAAGGTATGATGATTATGTTTCATCAGTTGCTTTAATTTCTAATGATGCAAAACCAAGTTGTTATCAGGAGGCAATGAGTAATGCTAAATGGAAAATATAAATGAAAGTATAAATGGACTCCTTAGAGAAGAATAAAACATAAAACTTGGTAGAAAATCCAAAGGGTAGAAAGGTTGTTGGTTGGAAGTGGGTCTACAAAATGAAGAAGGGTGTTGATGATAAAATTGGAAGGTACTAGGCAAGGCTGGTAGAAAAAGGATATTCTCAAAAAGAAGGTATTGATTTTCATGATGTTTTCTCACCAATTATTAAGCTTGTTTCTATTTAGATTGTATTAGCATTAGTTGCATTACTTAATATTGAGTTAGAGAAACTAGATGTTAAAATGGCATTTCTTCATGGTGATTTGGATGAGGATATATATATGGAAAAATTAGAAGGGTTTGTTCAAGATTATAATAGAAATTTTGTTTGCAAACTCAAGAAATCATTGCATGGCCTGAAATAGTCACCTAGGAAATAGTACAAGAAGTTTGATTCCTTCATGGCGAGCCAAAACTTCTTAAGAAGTGAGTATGACCATTTTGTTTACTTTTAAAAGTTAAGAAAATGGCTTATTCATTATCTTTGTATTATATGTTGATGATATACTTGTAACATGGAGGTGTTATAATGATTTAGAATAATTCAGGTGTGGGACAGGTGAATCAATTATTCTTACATCCATATGTACCAATTAAACTTTTAGAAACTTTAACTAAATTAGATCTAATCATTAAGTAGCTTAGCCTCTATAAAAACTTATCAATAACATAAAACTTGCAATCAACTATCCCATTAATACCAAACTTGTAGAATGTAACACATTAACAATAAAACATCTCAAATAACATCCACACAAGTAAGACATCAAGATTTAATGTGGAAACCCAATTTAGAAAAAGCCACTAGTAATATGCTAGCAATATTTTCACTCTTCTAAAGTAAGCTTTGTTAGGATCCAATCCTATTAAAGGTTACAATACACATTGTTAGGTGTGACCCTAATAAATAATTTAATCACCTTATTAGGAGTGACCTTGTTAGAGGACATAAGAGCATTCCATTAGAATGTCACCTTGATTAAAGGATTTACAAACGACTATTAGGTCAACCTTAATTAAAGGATTTCAAAATGATACAATGGTCAGAAAGTAACATCAGGTTCATTTGATTAAATATAACTCACTTTGTAAATATAGATCACAATGTAGCTCATATGCTTATCTACTGACTAGCCTTTTTTTAATTTATTTTTCTAATCTACTTGGCAACCCTTCAAGAAAACACACTTCACTTCTTCATAACTCTTCTTATCCTCCTGCTCAGATTTTCCATTCAATAGAATCAACACTGCTCAAACCTTGTTAAGGTCTCCTTAACCTCTTCCAACCTTTTTAGATTACCCCTTATACCTCCTTAAATAGTTAGCTTGATATTTATACACTTAAACATCATTGTAGTTCTTAGGGTTAGATTATATTCATCGAATTCTTCCATCTTTTTGTTTCCCCCTTCCTCTTCTAGAAACTTCTCCAAACTTCTCTTTGAATCCATGTATAGAAACACTAAATAATAGTTTCCCTTACATTGAATTTTCTAGCTCATTAATTATTATCTTCAACACACTTTTCATATTCCACTAATTCAACTATGTCAACTAGGAATTAAGATTCCTACATAAACTATAAAATGTTGTCACTCGTCCAATATTGTTTTCCTTAGCCTCGATCATCACTAGACCACTTAGTCATCACTATCTTCTCTCATTTAGTTTGAATGTCTTCACTCAACCCATTTACTAGTTGTTAGTCCAACTTTTTCGTTACTTGGTCTTTTATTAATGCTCAGTTGACACTAAATTTTCTCTACTTCTACTATGTGCTCAGTTGACACTAGCATTGTAGACACCTAAATCTAATTACATCCTTAAGTAATCCTATTTAGTCATCTTCTAGGACATTATTGATTAAGTATTTAATATTTAATTAATTAATTTTCATCCCCTAGTTAATTAATGAATTTAATTAACTATAGCCTAATTGATACAATCAAATGACAACCCAAAGTTTAAATTATCAATTAAATCCCTATTCTTCTATTAGATTAAACAATTGTATTATACATATTTAATTTAATCCCACATCCCCCTTATTAAAATAAATCATTTAATAAATCAATTCCCAACCCCTAACCATTCCTAAACCCTATCATTATCCAATCCAACCCATTCACCCATGCTAACCTTATTTAGCTAGCTCTATAGCGTATATCATTAATACTAACCCACATGCATCCTAATCCCCTCCTAAGATAAACCTAATCCCATTCGTAAACATGTGCACAACTTGAAACAAGGGTTAAGACTTCTTAACCCAAACCAAAGTCAAACTCCCATCCCATCCTTCTTACATTCCTATCCAAAGGATTTTAAGGCTCTTACATTTCTTAAAGCCTCTTTAAGGCCTCTTGTATCCCTCCTCTACACTCCTTCCCCCTCATAAATCCTTTTGACCCCCCAATTTTGACCCTTTTCCCTCATCCAATCCCCTTGTGACACTTGTCTCAAGGATATGGATTTGAAGAAGCACAATCCATGTGCTCCCCTTTCCTTCAATCCTAGCCCTCTCTCATCATTTTTCCATCCTTGCATCATAGTTGTCCATCTCACCACCCCTTGGCCTATAAATTGAAGCTATCCCCTCTCACAAATCATCCACCTTTGAAACTAAAGTAATAATGCCCCCTTGAAGAACACATCACTGAATTACATCATTACCATGCAAAAATCCCCAATCACCCTACACACCATGTTTACCCTTTTGAAAGCTCCTATTCCTCTTGAAGCTTGAGCACATCTGAGCACACATCTATCCATTATCATGAAAAAATATAAGCATCAATGTCACACTTGGGGAGCTTACCATACTTGGTTTGTATTCCTCTTCTATGTCTCCTTTGTCCTCTCATAAAGTTTGTCATATTTCTTTAGTCTATGAATATTAGATTAGTTTCAATGTTCTTTATATACTAGGATTTCATTACATACAAGCATAACTTTATTTCAACTATAAGTTCCTTAATCTTCTACTTTGGAGCTTGGTTAAGCCTAAGTACTTGTCTGCATTGATCATCTCTTCTAGGATTTAACTCAACTAACTTCTTTATTTAATGTTATGGTTGAAAAATACATTATCTTTCCAAAGCCCAATTGATTAAGTGCCCATTGTAATTCCACATAACTCAACCTTTCAACTAGGTTGTCATGTTATCTCTTCTTCTCAAATCCTCTTGATATGACACTCTACTCAGATAGCAACTATCTCACCAATAAGGTTTGAGATCAATTACAACATAAAAATTGTTCCAATTGTAGTCCCAAAAATCTTCATCTTTGGTATTGATGGCAACACCTCTAGTTACCATGTAATCCAAAACATTTACTTGCTTCATGAAGCTCCCTTTGTATTTAGTATCATATCTTCATTAATATCATTAGTTCCATTCTAGTTCTCATCTCAGTGTCCAACAATCACTACAACATTTGGGGATCAAATTATGATGATAATTTGTAATGAGCGTGTAATTTGAGGTGATTTTCATGTTTTTTTGCAATTGTCCCTGATGTCATTGTAATTGTGATGCCTGCATAAGTGTGTGTGTATATGTACATATGTATGTATGTATATCTATAGCATAAACCATTCCCCTTTTGTTTTTTAATTGAGAGTTACACCTAAAAGAGGTGGAGAGCTCTGAACATTATCGTGCCCTTGTGATCGGTGCATTTCATTGATGTGCCCTTGTGATCTTCATGCCCTTGCTCTATGATTTTGTTCAAGGGCAAGAAGAGTACCTATGTAAATATTCTTTTCTTTTCCTTCTAAAGATGTATTTCTTTATATTTTCTTCTAAACATGTATATCTTTATATATAGAGAGAGAGAGAGATTTCTTAAGGTGCTTATTACATATTATCTCATGACAAAAAATTGATCTAGCTACATACATATTCTAGAATCTAAATAATAAAACAATAAAACCCACTCAACTCATGCTAAGTGTCTTACCTCAAGATCCTACACAAAAAATGGGTAGAGTTTGCAAGAAAATTTACAAAAACATATCATAGCAAATTTTTTAGAAAGAAACAAGCCATAACCTAGTTAAATTGGTCTAGTTTTTTATTATCTAGGTTGATTACAAATTTTTGTAGAACTATCATCAGATTAGGTACAATAAAACAAACAATCAATCAACTATTCCCAACTAGTAGGATCAAATACTATTTTTCAAGGTGATAAAATTGCATATGCAGATGCATCACCTGCATGTTAGGCATGAAGTGCATTCCCCAACTTATAAAAAATGGTTGGATATAAAGGCTCCATATGTTGGTCCAACAATGGAAGCCAAGGATGTAACCATGCATGTATTATCACAATCTTCCTGTGAGGATCCCAAGTATCTATTGCTCCTATTAATTTGGGCATCGATATATGATTTACAATGTAATGAAGTACTAAAGCCTGTAGTAACTTCTCTCATGTCTCTAGAAAATGTAGCATAGATTTAGGATCCCTTGGCTCCTAGGAATTTGTGGTAGCTATTCTCACTATTGGAAGAATAGCTTCAGTGAAGAATTGAGTGTAAGGAGTTGAAGAAGCAAGTTCTACTTATGTGTATAAATGTCAAAATCGAGAGGCTCATTCCCTTGCAGAAGCCTCTTACACAATGACATCACCTCTAAACCATTCAAATGATATTGAATTGGTTCCTAACCTCCAAACACTCTTATAAGCAATGAAAAAGAAAATGCAGATGCAAAACATGATAAATTGTACAACTTGTAGTCTTTATATATATATATATATATATATATATATATATATATATATATATATATATATATATATATATATATATATATATATATATATGTATGTATGTATGTATATGTACACATAGAGAGAGAGATAGAGAGAGAGAGAGAGAGAGAGAGAGAGAGAGAGAGAGAGAGAGAGAGAGAGAGGTTCTTATTACACATTAGCACAATAGAAAAATTGATCCAGCTGCATACATATTCTAGAATCCAAATAATAAAACAATAAAAATCAATCAATCTATGCTAAGTGACTTAGTTCAAGATCCTGCACAAAAAAATGCAGACTAAGAAAATACTGTAAATGATTATGCAATTGTATGTTTTCTTTGATCTTACACAAATGTCAAGTATTTTACCAAGAAATCAGTGTTAACCAAGCTCACTCAGGCTTTCAAGGAAGCTTCGTTTGTATGTCGAGTATTTTAGAAAAAGACATCACAAAACTACTATTAACTAAGTTCACTTGGTTACCAAAGGAAGTTGGCATAGAACTAGTGTTAACTGAGTTCACTTAGTTACCAAAGGAAGCTGGCATAGAACTAGTGTTAAAAAATCTCACTCAATTACCAAAGGAAGTTTGAAGGAAAGTCTTTTCTGAGTTAGTGTTCACCAAGTTGGGTTGACTAGCCAAGGATTTTCTTATATAAACATATTGGATTTGATAGTTTCATTGGTCTATTCTAGGCAACTCAAGAGATGAATATTATTTGTTTGAAAGTGTATTTGAGCCAACTTGAAAATGTAAATCATATAAATATAAGATCAATTTTAGGATTGGAGTGTGGAACATGTAGAAGAGAAGATGAATAAAACAAGTGAATTTAAAGGATAACAAAGAATCCAAAGTTGACTGAGATGCAAAGAACATTCTGATCAAGGAGGATCAAGTATTCAAGCCAAAAAAAAGATCTAAAATTAGAAAAGATAGTTGCATCAACAATCAAGTCAAGTCATTGTTACTCTCTAATAACTGTAGTAGTGAATCAAATCTCTTAACAAAGTTATCCTAATAACTATTTGCCAGATCCTCTAACAAGGTGGCATTTCTAGATTGAGGTGTCTAAAGACCTCTAACAAGGCCTATCCTAGTAGGATGAACTAAATCCTTTAATAGGGTCACACCTAACAGTGTGTTTTGTAACTTTTAATAGGGTTGGCTCCTAACTAGGCTCACTTCAAAAGAGTGAAAAATAGTAACTAGTTGCAATTGGTGGCTTTCCCAAATTGGGTTTCCACATTAAATCTTGGTGTCTCTTGTGTTCATCTTATTTGCTTTATGATTATGCAACTAAGTTAATTAAGGTTAAACATACTAAACATCTTAGGAAGTGATTATTTTAGTATTTACAAGGTAACAATAATTCTTAGTGTAAATTGAGTGTTCCTATTTTAATCGAGTTACAAAAGTATTTTAGTTTCAACAGAGTTTTGGTTTTGTATTGTATTGACATCTTAAGGGATCTTGGATTTATTTTTTGTGGTGACCGATTCACCCCTCCCCTCTCAATTTCTCCTCTTATATTTCCAATAATTGGTATTAGAGCTTTTGGTGCTTGCAAAGAAGGTTTCAAGTACCTAAGATAATTTTTAGATCAAGATGTCTTATAGAAGGGAGATTCCTAAGCTGAACAGAGATAACTTCCAAGCATGTCAAGAACTCATGAAGCTCCACTTGGTAACCATTGGTGACACAGGTCTAAAGTATCTAGAGAAAAAGTATGTGGCACCTACTAGACCTTTGACTATAGATTAGATTGTGGAAAAGAAGAAATATAACATGATGATGACTAACATTGCTTCTACTATGAATTATATTGAATTTGATGAAGTCAAAGATTGTACCACTACTCATGAAATGTGGAACAAGCTAAAAGATATCTATGGAGGTGATGATAATGTGAGGAGAGCCAAGGTAGAAAGTCTCAGAGGTTAGTTTGATCAAATGAAGATGAGAATATTGCATAGTAAAATGAAAGAATCAAAGCTAGTGTGAGTGCAATTGGAGCCTTAGATGGGAAAATTGATGATGTGACAATGGTCAATAAGTTATTTAGAACTCTTCTTCCCATTTATGCAATTAGAGTATCAACTATTCAAGAAATGAGATGTGATTCTAAAAAGGATATAACTTTGGATGCACTAGTAGGAAGGTTGACAACCTTTGAGTTACATAACTTTGATAATTATGTTCCTAACTCTAGTAACATTGAGTTTTCATTTCAAGCCAAGCTATCACTCAAGAAGAAAGCTGCAAAGTCTAAAAGCAAGAAGTCTGATAGTGAAGATGAAGATGGTTTTGATGATGATCTTGAAGTAATTAAAGCATTGCTCGCAAGAAGATTTCCTAAAGGCAAAGGAAAGTACAAAGGAAAAAATACTTTGACCTAATTTTCTTGTGAAGAAGTTGGTCACATTGCTGCAAGGTGTCCAAACAAAGAACGAAAAGAAGAAAAGAAGCATGAAAAAGAAAAGGGGAAAAAAATAGTTTAAAAGCTACAAGGACTAAAAGGATAAAGGTAAGAAATCCTTTTACACGGCTAAAGATTATGATAGTAGTAATGAAGATGAAATGGTTTATATTGTTGTTAAGGATGAATCGGATGATGAGGATGATAAGATGGCCCTCATTTGACATGTTGGTAAGAATGATACTTGGATCATAGATAGTGGTTATTCTCACCACATTGTTGGTGTTTTAAAAAAAACTACTAAGAAACAAAAGGCTCAATACCAAAATGACATCACTCTACAATCTACGGATTAGCCAATTCTTATTAACAATTATATGTGTAAACCATTTGGACCCAACTTCAATAAAACCAAGGGTGGTTTTCTACTCTTTAGGCTCTGCAAAACAAGGGTGGGTATACCTAGGGATGATTCAAGACTAGGAAACATTGTATGAGGATTATTTTAGTTTCATTCTAATTCTCATCTCAAATCCTCAAATACATGCATAACTCATGACAATTTGCTAAACACATCCCATATAATAGATCTAGCTGAAATTCTTCTATAGGTCTGCAAGTGTTCGTAGCATTAGTGGCTAACTAAAGCTAAAACATTCTGTGCAAACAAGTACTGGACACCTTTGAAGATCTACAAGAAATAAAAGTAAAATTGATTATAATTCTTCATTTGAAAACCATTTATGACATATTTCTCTTCAAGCTGAATCAATTTGACCAGTGCCTAATCCATTGGGGTTTAGAGTCTACAACAAATCCTTAGACCTAATTTGTTGCTTTACAACAAATATTATCAACAATTCTTATCATAATTCATCATTCAAAAAATCCTTTCTACTACTGTAGAAACCTTATCAAATTCATCAAAGCTTTTGTTTAATCCATTGAACTAATAGCAGTAATGAACAGATATACAACCTACCTAGATTGCATTCAATTGCACAAGCTTTTACTTATACAATATCAAGATAACCAAGTAATCAAAAGGAGAGAAAGTTTAGAAAGAACTTATATGGGGACAATTCATAATTTGTATTCACTTTTCTTGAAAATTGTATACATTTGCAGTAAACTCAGAATGACCATAAGAAGAAACACATAAATCATTCTACATCCATGTATTCTCAAGAACTAACAGAGAAAATACATCACAAACTTGCTCAAATATTGGACCAAGAACAAACTAAGTATATCACCTAGAAACAATAGAAATTAGACCCTTTCTCTAGCCCTAGAATCTCACTTCTATAATGTGAGATGCAACAAGCTTTAGGCTAAGATAAAATGACAGGTGTCCTTTATAAGAAATATTTACATACACCTATCACAAAATGACAAAATGTGAGTAACAGAAAGATCTTTACATCAAACATTCCTTTTGTGGGCCCTTTCTATTACATCCTTTGGAATTTCCAGAGCATAATAATTTGATTCTTTTATCAATTTGATTCCTTGGAATAAGTGACCATGAGGCTTGAAAGTGACATGTCTTCTTCAGTTACTTGCAAGTTTACTTTAACTTGGGGATTTTCTTTGTCTTCATCATCAATAGTTACACTTGCATCATCTTCTACCTTGTCATCTTCTAACATCTGCTTTGTAGAAATGAATTTATCTTTCCATTCATTATAAGTAGTGTCATCTGGCCAATCAAAATTCAAGACTTCTCTTTGCAAAACTATCAGGGAATTTGCAATTGCCTCCATATCAACCAATTCTTTTTTGATGGAGTTATAGAATATTTTCACTTTAACCAACTCCTCATTTTTCATAGCCCATAATGGATGTCCAGTTTCATTTATAACTTTTTTTATCCTTTCACAAAAAATTTCATCTAACTCTCTTTTCCATTCCTCATTTTCCTGCACTTTATCAACAGTCTTTAGTACACAAGGGAATAGATCAAACTTTTCTGCAAGATACTTGGAAAAACAAATAGTTAGTCTTTTGTGAAAATAATTTTTCTTATCATCAAGTACTTGCAATTTATTCAGCAAATCAAAGATTTTTTCTATTTGATGACAAGGCAGTTGGATGATAGATATACACATAGTAGTGATATCTTCATTTCTTTCTATCCACTTCTGCACAAGGGGTCTGAATATAGCTTCATCTCTCTTTAATTTATCCTTTATGGATGTAGTCATTTCCAGTAAATCAAAACATGATGACCACTCAATTCTATCTACTAAATACATTATACCCTGCCTTATTTTCTCCTCAAACTAATTATTTAGTTCTACATGCAATGCATACAACTTATTCTTTTCTTCTTCAAAATCTTCTATAGTGTAGAACTATGGCCTTTCAGGGGTATCTGGTACCTCAATGATTGGAGTGGACTTGAAAGGTTCAATAGGTGGCCTAGAAGGGTATACAATCCTGGGTCTGCTAGATTCTTCTACTTTTCTTTTCCTAAGGACCTTCTCCATTTGAGATACTTTGTTTTCTAATGACTGTATTTGCATACCCCTTTCCTCATATTCTTTCAAAAATTCTTCAAACCTAGCATTGAGTTGGGAAAATCTATCTTCTTCTTGGCCAGATACAACACTGCCAAATTTTAAAATCTCTAAGGCCATTCCTATTATCTGCTCACTGCCTACCTCATTAGCCCTGAAAAACTATCAATGCACCAGTATGTTTTACAATGGAAATTTCCTACATTTTGGTCTTGTCTCTTTTTTCAATTGACCAAATAACAAGGGCTTTGTGGTCATCACTAAAATTGACTCCTCTATGAACCTGTAATACCTCTTCTTTAGTTTTAAACTAGACATCCTTTTGCTTCCTAACTGAATCAAAAACCATGGCATTCACTATATCCCATTCTGGCAAAATAAGAACTCTAAATTGTCTAATTACTTTCCTACTAGCCTTAGGGGTAAATTGAGCAAAATATTTCAAAAATTTAGACTTTACCTCCTCCTTAATAACAGAATCTGATTTATCAGGTTGTTCTACCTTTATTTTTTTGCAAGCTTTCTCAAAATTTCCTATATTTAGCCTCCACAAAAATTGTGCAAATGCCCTAAACTTCACAAAATTTTCATCATTAATAAACCTCTCAGAGGCTTGGGAAACTATAGGGTCAATTTCCTTACCTTGGTAATCAACAATAGTGAAATCCAAGGAAGGTGTTGGTGGTTCTTGAGGCTCTCCAATCTCCAAATCTATAGAGGTAACAATCACATCTCCCTCTCCACCAATTTCTCTAAGTTGTTCCCTCAGAGATGTTTCATCATCAATTCTAATTGGAGATTGGCTTGGGGAATATTGCTCCACTTTGGAAGAAGACCCATGCTCTAACTTTTGTCTTTTTGGAGCACCAGCTGTAGGTGAGCTTTTTGGCCTTGATCTTTGCTAAGGGGGAGCCTGTTGCACATTCTGGATCATTACATATCCTACCCTTTTTTGAAAAGTGTATTGACCAGGAGACACCACATTTCTACTATTTATTCTCTTCTGCACCTCTACAGCCTTGTCTAGATAAGCCTTGACATATGCATCCTTCTTCTCATTCATGGCTTGTATTATCAGAGAAAAATTATTCATTAGTGCCTGCATCTTGGCTCCCCAATATTTCTTTTCTTTCAATGGATCATAATGGAGGTCAAAAGCATTAATAAATTCTAGGGTTTTGCTATATATTATCCATTTCTCCTTTCTCAATTCCTATTCTTGCAGAGTAAAAACATTTCTAATCACATCCTCCAGATAGTATACTTGTTGCACCATGCGGGAAGCTTTTATTCTCTCTCTTAAGAGATCATAGAATCCTTTAGGGTTAGTAAACCTGGCATGATATTCTGCCATGTTATATCTATCTAAGAAAAAATTCAAATTCTTCCACCCTTTCCTTACAAAAACAAAATCATGCGCCATAGTAACAATTGGAAAAAATGTGCCCTTCTTAGGCAACTCCCTCTCATCTATAGTGCCTATTTTCCATAACAATTTAGCTATTCCTATCTTCAATGGCACATGAAATGGTAGCACATGAGGCTTTCCCAGGAAGCCATATACTCTTATCACTATTGAAACATTATAGGGAATGATATACTCCCAATTATGACTAACTAGTAGCCCTTTTGCATGGTCCTTGGGTCTGACCAATTCTAACAGTGTTTTTGGAATTCTAGGGTTGTCTCCTCTCAAAAGAAATCTAAGCTTAGATGCAAAATATCTATCAAACCTCACATAACTAGCACCTATGGCTTTTGAGGTCATATCCACACTCCACAACTACATAGGATTCTTCTCTCCATCTCTAGTTGTCTCCAGTTCCATACCCTTGGAGAAAAAGGTGAATCCCTTGTACAAGCATATATGCATGAGTAATGAATACCAACAGAAAGGTTTATCCACTTTTCCCCTTGCTATCCCTACCAATCCATTGTGAATTTGTTTTGCAAGAAAAGTAGCAAAATCTAGAATAGTACTCATTCCAAATTGAAGAGTTTGAGCCGTTATGAGAACAATTGACCCTGGGATCTGCTCAGCTTCATCCATCCCAAAAATTTTACAAAGAGAAGTATCCAATGCCTAAGCCCTGGGGTTAAAATGTCTTTTCAATAATGGCTTGAGTGTACTAGTAGTAATCACAGACAAAGTTCCAACTTTGGCAGCATGCTCTTGCAATGGCCCTATCCTCAAGTACATTCTTCGTGCATCATATCTCACTTGTAAATAATCCATATCAATGTCATGTACAACATGGCTAGGGTTAAGGTTGAAAACTTCACTAAACAACTCAGGGAAAACCCTAAAAAGATTGACTCCAGAATGATTTTTTCACCCATCCCGTAATAGGATCATATTTCTTTGCCAGGTTAGTCAATAGATCACTATCAAAGAAGACTGAAGGGATTGTTAATTTTCCAATGTCAAATTCCTAGACTTTTCTCATGGGGGTATCTAAATTCCATTTTGAGAATCATTTTTTAAATAATTGCAAACCCTCGATAGATACTTGGGCATCTCTTACCCAGTTTTCCCTATCATAAAAACCCTCAACCACAACTACCCTAGGGTTCTTAGGAATGAGTTTCCTCCCCTTGGTTATTTCATTTACTAATAAAGGAAACCATTCTAGGAAATCATCATGCACAACCCTTTTCAAATAATCAGTTTGCCCAAAAAATTCCTTTCATGGAGGCATTTTAAAATTTCACACTCTCACAACAACAAATTCTTGATTTTTATAGGTTACAGATTACTTACCTGCTAAATTTTCCCTTCTTTCTCTATAATTTTCTCTACAAATTCACTAAAACCCTTGAGAAATTTTGTGCCCTAGCTCTGGAAATCTCTTTCACTTTGAGAAAAATGACTGTGTGCTTCAATAATGGCAATTTTTCATATTATACCAGTGCATTGACATCGCACGAAGGAAACTTTGAGTCATATTAATTCGTATAACCATTAGTTTCGTGTTATATTTCAAATTTGAATTTGACCCATCAATTTCACAAAGATCAGATAGCTTTATTTCAAAAGTAAAATGCCTTTAAAAAATTCAAGCCCCCTACCACGTGTCAAGAGGGTGTATACCCGCATTATTTAAAATTCCTGCAGCTTCTTATTGCGGGTATGCATTATCTGTTGATGTTTCCTAGATTGATGGTGGGCCAAAATCCTTTTCTCTGATGGCCCACTTAGCTAACTTAACCAATCAAATATCATCCTTTTACAATGTGCTCTGACAGATTTGACTGTAGCATTTAAACCTTCAGCGTCCATGACATCACTGCATTCAACTTGGCATACCTATCATGTTCCACCAATGAGCACACTTTACTTCATCTGACCTTTTCAGCAATGGAATGACTCAACATTCCCTTTAAGTCTTGGTCCCACTATGCCTTCTTGCCTACATTACTTAAATTTCCTGCACCTTAGAATTGCGTGGAAGTGTCATTCATTGATCAAGACAAGATCAATGATTAGATCAATTCACATTTGAATAAGGTCTAGCTGGTTATACAGAACAATAAGAAACCTTCATATGAGTTTGCACCTTTTGACAACATTCCACACCTACATCATAAGTATTTCAAGCTAAGCACAAGTGGTAGATCACATGGCATGACTCAACGTTCTTTCATATCTTGACCCCAACTTGCCACACATTGAAGAACTGCTTGCTCACATTACTTATCTTTCTTGCAACTTCAAAATGCGGGCATGTGCAAGCCTTTGATCCTTTGCAAGATAAATGATTATAGAACCAAGCATTTTAAATACCATGTTGGCTATAGTGATGAATAAAAAATCTCCATCCATTTTGACTCATCTGACATTTTCCATGGAAGACATCTCATCATCATCTTTGAGAATGGCAAGCCCATCTTGTTAGACTGTGACACATGTCACAAAGATGCTTCCTTGCATTATTTATTTCATGAGCATCTTATTATTGTGGGCATGTGCAAGCCTTTGATCCTTGCAAGATCAATGATCAAGAACTCTAAGCTACAAAATAATACATTTATTAAAGAATGGACCAATGATATTGTAGGGATTTCAAAACATGCACGAGGAACACTGCAAGTTTTGTAAAAGGTCTAACTAGCTCTGACAACCATGAACTTTTTCGGTGCATTGAAGTTGAAATGTCAGCAGGGGCTAAGTTTTGGAAATGTGCTTCCTCACAATATTTAAAGACCTTGCAGCTCCGAATTGTAGGAATGTGATGGTCATTGATCTGATCAAGATCAACAGTCACACAAAGTTTTTTTTTACATAAGACTTTTTCAAAATAAAATAATGCAGTTTAGGCAAACTTTATAGGGTTTATCAAAAGATTAAAAGGTCACTCTTTCATAAATAAACCTTTAGGATAAAAATTGTCCCTCCAAAATTTATTTGAAATAATACTTTTCTAAAGTTTTCAAATGCTAGGGCCAAACAAGGCAAGGCACAAGGTTATTTGGTGAATTTTTTGCCTAGGGTTATTGACCAAATTTCAAATTACTTGAGTGCACATTTAGGGTTTTTCACTAATGAATACAACAAAAGAAAGGTGGTGAAAAACCAAGCCAACACACATGACTAGTGATAAATCTAAATTTGAGCACTTGGAACACTATGATGGTGAGAGTGTTTGATTTGGAAATGATGAACCTTGTTATGTGAAAGGAAAAGTTTGTATTACACTAACAAATGAACTTATATGTGACAATGCTTATTGAGTTGAAGGACTGAAAAATAATTTTCTTAGTGTGGCACAAATGAATAACATTAGATTCAAGGTAGAATTCATGAATAGGAAAGCCAAGTTACTGGATGGAAAAGGAAATCTAGTTGGGACTAACAATCAAACAAGAGGTAATCTATTCTACCTAGATCTAATTGAAAATTCATGTTTTATAGCTCAAGCAGAAGAAAGTTGGTTATGGCATAAAAGGTTGTATAATGTAAATTTTGATAACCTAGTCAACATAAGCAAGAATAAAAGGGTTAGAGGCATTCTCAGCCTAAAGAAACATGATATGGGCATGTGAAAAACTTGTCAAATTGGAAAGATGGGAAAGACAAGTTTTAAAAGAAAGAATTATTATTCTAAAGAAGTCTTGGAGTTGGTGACCTATTGAAATACAATGCTATTGTGGAGATAAGTATGTTATTTTGTTCGTTGATGATTATTCTAGGATGATGAAAGTTATGTATTTAAAGGATAAATCAGAAGCTTTTCAAAAGTTCAAGTGGTATCTATTAGAGTTGAGAAAGAAAAAGGAAAGAAACTAAAATATTTAAGGTTAGATAGAGGAAGTGAATTCATCCCAAATTAATTCGATGAATTTTTCAATGAAAAATGAATCAAAAGATAGGTATTTGTACCTGGTACACCTTAGTAGAATTTCATAGTAGAAAGCATAAATAGATCAATTATGGATTGTGAAAGGACATTGATCATAGTGAAGAATGTTGCTATTAAATGTTGGAAGGAAGAAATCAACACAACAATTCATACCTTAAACTGAGTTCAGCTGAAGGACTCAGATCAAACTCCTTATGAATTATGGTATGGCTATAAACCTAATGTTTTTTATTTCAAAGTATTTGGAAGAAAATGTTATATCTTGAAGGAGTCAAGAAAAGGAAAATTTGATGTGAAAAGTGATGAAGGCATATTCTTGGAATACTCTAATAAGAGCAAAGCATACAATTGTTTGAATCTATCTACTCACAAAGTTAAGGAAAGTGCACATGTAAAGATTGATGAATTTGTAGAAGAGTGTGAAGAAAAAAGGAAAAAGGAACTTCAAGACTATAGAAATTTTTTTTACTATGAACCTGATACTTTACCTAAAGTTCAAACAAATCAACAGTCATCATCACCTGAGTCCCTAAAATCCCCAGTTCAACACTAGTTGTAGCTAGTGCAACCCAAGTCACAGTTTTAAGGAATTGAGTCTCAGTTAAAATAAAATGAGTTTTAAGAAGTGCAAACTAAGTCATCTAATGGATTGGATTCATAGATAGTGGAACCTAAGCATGATTTAGAAGATCTAGGAAAACTTAGTGAATTTAGCAAGAAGGAGCCTAGACTTATTGGATATGTCAGAAGGCATCACGCACCCAAGAAAAATCATTAGAGATTAGTCAAAAGGCACAATGAAAAGGAAAAAATTAAAAGGTGCATGTTTCCTTACTGATTTTGAACCTAGAACTTTTAAAGATGCATTATAAAATGAAAGTTGGATTGAAGCAATGAATGAAGAGATTGATCATATTGAAAGGAAAAAAACTTGGACTCTTGTTCTTAGACCCAAGGACAAAAATGTAATTGGCAAAAAATGGGTATTTGGAAATAAGTTGAATGAGATTGGAGAAGTTTCAAGAAATAAAGAAAGGTTACTATGCAAGGGTTATACTCAAGAAGAAGGCATTGGTTAAGGAGAGACAAATGCTCTTGTTGCTAGACTAGAAGGTGTTACAACACTACTTACATATGCAGTACACAAAGGATTCAAAGTATATCAGATGGATGTTAAATCAACATTCTTGAATGGAATCTTAGAAGAGGAAGTCTACATTGAGCAACCATAAGGTTCATTGATCCTAGCAAAAGGGATATGGTTTGTATATTACATAAAGTCTTGTATCATCTCAAATAAGCATCTAGAGCCTAGTATAAAAGATTACATAATTATCTCATAAAGATTGATTTTCAAAGGACTAATGATAACAGTAGCCTATACATCAAAGAAGGACCAGATTAGAAGAAAGTGTTGGTAGAAATATTTGTGGATGATACATTATTTATTGGAAATGATGACTTGTGTAAAAAAATATTTGTGGAAACAAGTAAATAATTTGAAATGTCAATGTTTGGAGAGATTAAATTCTTTGTTGGCTTGCAAATTTGGAAGGGAGGATTCTAGACTAGTTGGAACACCTATGTCTACTAGACATAAGCTTTCTAAAAATCATGATTCCAAGGAGATATACCAAACTACATACATATCAATGATTGGAAAACTTCAATATGTGGTGCACACAAGAGCTGATATTGCATTAGTAGTTGGTATGGTGGCTAGATTCTCCATTAATCCTAAATAAAATTATATTATGGCAATAAAAAGAATCATGAGATATCTGAAAGGTACTAAAAATTATGGTTTATAGTATAAGAAAGGATGCCACTTTGAATTGAAAGCATTCATTGATGCTGATTAGGAACAAAGTGTTGATGACATGAATTACACTAGTGGTGGAGCATTCTTTCTTGGAAAGAGGTTAGTCTCTTGGACAAGAAATAAGTGTAATTGCATCTCTCAGTCTACAATAGAAGAAGAATATGTTGCAAAAGGAGTCAATTATTCCAACATTGTTTGGTTCAAACAACTATTGTCAGGTATGAAGCAAGAGATCAAGAACCCATTTGTTATCTTTTGTAATAACACCAATACAGTCAATATATCCAAGAATCTAGTGATTCATACCAAGACCAAGTACATTGCAATAAAATATCATTTCTTGAGAGAATTGGTGCAAGACAAGGAGGTAAGATTGGAATATGTGAATACAGAAGAACATATTGTAGACATATTCACCAAGCCATTACCTAAAAATGCAATTTTGTATCTAGGATGTAACCTAGGGGTCATTCCCATATTTGAAGCTCACTAATTATATTTTAGTGATGCATTAACTGAGCACTTTGAAGATCTAAGAAATTGATGCAGTATTGACAGAGCATATTGCATATGAATTAGTACATCAAGTACATAGAAAATATATTGATTTTTTTTTGGCATAAGATGTCAAAGAGAGAGTTTTTCATATTAGAGAAATCTTTATATCAATAAAGTGGGAGAGTTTGTCATATCAAAAATCAGAAATTTTGAGTTTGATGTCAAAGAGGAGAGTTTGCTATCAAAGGGAGAAATTGCAATCATCGCAATCAGAGAATTTAGAGAGATTGATGTCAGAGGGAGTTCACATTTATAGAGGGAGTTCTCATGGATGAGAATTAGAATTAAAATAAGGATATTATCCTTACTTCTACTTTTTCTCTAAAAAATTCTTTATATCATGACATGTTGTGTTGCCATCAATGCCAAAGAGGGAGATTATTGAAAACAATTACGCAATTGTATGTTGTCTTTGATGTTGCACATATGTCAAGTCTTTTATCGAGAAATTAGTGTCATCTAAGCTCAATTGGGCATTGAAGGAAGCTTCCAGTGCATGTTGAGTGTTCCAAGGAAGACAACATAGAACCAGTTTTAACTGAGTTCACTTGATGATGAGGCATATTAATGTCTTAATTTTGATATAGTTTTCATAGTTTTCAGTTACTCTTTGTGATTTGTCAAAAACATTTGTCTAAATATCTTGTGAACTTATGCCAGAGATAGCTAGAACTTACAAAACCTATGGGTAGTGTGTATGACATACTTTGCTTAATATTATACATAGAATGTAATATTTCATATAAATATCTTAAGCTATGTTCTAATATTTGAATAACAGTAGGAATTTTATCTTGCATATATGTTTTGGATGTTTCTAACTTTTAGGGAAATGAAGAGCAATGCAAAGGGTAGTGATTACTGCATTGAAGGAAGAGGATGATGGAGATCAACCATCGCAAAGAAAGCACAATTTAGTTTCGATGGATAAGTTATGTTGCAGAGGAGTTACTATTCTAGAAAATCTAGGAGACACAACTTGATATATTTCCTGCAAGTTTTTATTCTATTTCTTAGTAATAAATGTACTATGCCATGGTTGATCTTCCACCTTCTTTTCTGGTGATGTTTGTTCAAGACATTTATGTCAAGTTTTTAATAAGTATCCAATCCTCTATATAATGTATTTGGATCATCTTAGTAAGCTAATGAGAAAATAGACAATGCTAGTTTAAGATTTAGAAGTTACTCTTTTTCTATTCTTCATGAATTATTCTGTTTATGTAATCAAAGAAGGATTTTAATGAAAGAATGATTTTGGAATATTTGTTGTGTTCATAGTTATTTGAAACAAACCAAGGGGGGCCACTTGGGAGGTGGAATAGATTTAGGTAGAGTAGATTCATTCTTTGCAATTTCCTATTTTCAGGATAGATTTACTGTATTAGTCCTGCAATATTGTTACTATGAAAGTTCCTACAACACTTGCAAAAAATGATCATGGTGGATGTTTTGAGTTGTTAACTAGTTTAGGTTCATTTTCCAAAGATTTCTACAGTTATCTATTGTTAGCCCAAGTGTGTTTACTATTTTATAGAAGTAGTATAAATTATTTTCATGCATTTTACTTTCCTATAGCGTAGGTGTTAAGACTCTCAAAGAAACCTAGTGCACATACTATGCTGACCCATTTCAAGTCCTACATCCCTAAGTTGACATTTCAAGCATATTTCATGATGGA
This sequence comes from Cupressus sempervirens, assembly GCA_028749045.1. Taxonomy (NCBI): domain Eukaryota; kingdom Viridiplantae; phylum Streptophyta; class Pinopsida; order Cupressales; family Cupressaceae; genus Cupressus; species Cupressus sempervirens. Next base: position 815,847,113 of record CM053790.1, read on the forward strand.
ATAGGTAGTCTTCAAAATAGATATAGTATCCTTGAGAGAGACAATGGTGTCATTACCTTCATCTATTATTAAACTGTACACTTGGTTACCGAAGGAAGTTGGTGCAAAACCAATGTTAACCAAGATCACTCAGTTACCAAAGAAAGTTGGCATAGAACCAATGTTAACTGACTCACTTGGTTACCAAAGGAAGTATGAAGACAAGTATTTTTTGAGTTAGTGTTGCTTGAGTTGGGTCAGATAATGAATGATTTTTCTATATCAGCATATTGGATCTAATGGTTTTGTTGGTAAGTTCTAGCCAACTCAAGGGATGAATATTATTTGTTTGAAAGTGTATGAGGATTAAAGTGTGGAACATGTGGAAGAGAAGAGGATGATTAAAGAAAGCAAATTTGAAGGATAATAGAGTATCAAAAGTTGACCAAGCTGCAAAGAAAATTTTGATCAAGGAGGATCAAATATTCTAGCCAAAACAAAGATCTAAAATCATAAAAAATAGTTACATCAAAAATTAGGTCAAATCATTGTTACTCTCTAATAATTGTAGTAGTGAATCAAATCTCTTAATAGAGTTAGCCTAATGGTTATTTTCCAAATCCTCTAACAAGGTGGCATTTCTAGATTGAAGTGTCTAAAGACCTCTAACAAGGCTACTCATAATAAGGTGAACTAAATTATTTAATAGGGTTACACCTAACAATGTGTTTCGTAACCTTTAACATGGTTGGCTCCTAATAGGGCTCACTTTAAAAGAGTGAAAAATAGTAACTAGTTGCAATTAGTGGTTTTCCCAAATTGTATTTTCACGTTAAATCTTGGTGTCTCTTGTGTTAATGTTATTTTATTTATAATTCTACAACTAAGTTAATCAAGGTAAGCACACTAAATATCTTAAGAAGTGATTATTTTAGTGTTTATCGAGTGACGATAATTCTTAGTGTAAATTGAGTGTTCCTATCTTAATCGAGTTACAACAGTATTTTAGTTTCAAAAGAGTTTTGGTTTTGTATTGTATTGACATCTTAAGGGATATTGGATTTATTTTTGTGATAACTATTTAACCCATCCCCTCTTAGTTACTCTAATTTTTCCAACAAAAAAATAGGCAGAGTTATTCCCAAATGAACAATAAAATGAACAATTAATTATTCCCATGTAGTAGGATCAAATATAGTTCTTCAAGGTGATAAAATTGCATATGTAGATGCATCATTTGCATGATAGGCATGAAGTGCACTCCCCAAATTACAACATATTAACAAACATTTTGTGGTTGACATTTAGGACCTTTCAAATGATGATCAAATAGGGCCCTGAGGTGAAAATGTCTTCGACATTAATTTGAGCACCCAAGATCATGATTAAGGAATTCAAAGTCATGAGGATGAACTAGGTGAGATCACCTCCCTAACATGGCTATCAAAGAGACTGTGATGAGGAAAAATAATAATAGCCCAATCCAATAGGAGTTAGCAAGGTAGATCTAATATTTAGCTTTTGGATTCAGTTTGCTTCATGAAATCTTATTTACTGCAACACTTTCCTATATTATACCAAGTGCTTCCATAATATCCTCTATGTTGTCTAGTTTTTGTTTCTACTATGCAATCTCTTTCTAAAATTGTCCCTTCTCCTTCTAGTATATTGCCACAGATTCTCTCTTGTGCCTTAAATTTTGGTCAAACTTCTAAATATCTACCTCTGCCATATCTAAAATCAACTTCACACTATGTTTGTAACTCTGGCATAGATGTTTGATCCTTGATATCTTTCATTTCAGCATTCAAGATTTTAAGATTGGTCAACACTCTCACTTTCAGACCTCTCATGTCAAGCACTTTTTGTACTATTTCAACACCATATTCTTGCTTCTGAGCTAATAGTTCTTCAGGTGAATTTTCTTGTAAAACATTAATTTGGTTGAACATGTTGGAAATGATTGAAATGATCATAAGAAAAGTTGTTGGAATAATAATGGAACTAGTAATGAATGTCCTCAATTATTATTTTGTCAGTGATGTCAAACTTTCTACTTGTAGGGATGACAATTGCTTTAATTATCCAAATACTATCAATTAGTTGATTGTCAAGGTGGAGGCAATCAATAAGATGTAACTAGAACACCTAGAGAAAGGTTGAAGTTATGATTTTGTAATGAAGTATAAGGATCAGCTAAGCCATTGATGAAAAAGTGTATTTGATGACATACTATAAGATACAAAGAATGTGTACACAAAAACATATCAAAGATTTAAGGATTTAGCTAAGTCTTTTTTAAAGCTCAAACTAAGTTCATTAGAAAGAAGGAGCCAAGCAAGCTAGTAAGAGCCGAGAAAATTCCTAGTTAAGTGCTGAGAAAAACCAAGTACTGAGCAAAACCAAGTGCCGAGTAGAACCAAGTGTCGATCAGAACCAAGTGCCAAGAAAAACAAAGTACCAAGCAAAGCCAAGTGCCGAGCAGAACCAAGTGCTGAGCAAAACCAAGTGCCGAGCAAAACCAAGTGTCGAGCAGAACCAAGTGCCAAGCAAAACCAAGTGCCGAGCAAAACCAAGTGCCAAGAAAAACCAAGTGTCGAGCAGAACCAAGTGCTGAGCAGGTACAGGTGCCGAGTAACACAGAGGTGCCAAGCACCAGTAACTCAATAATGCTGAGTTGCTGCATTATTTTGGAAATCGAAGATTTGCCAGATCTAAGCCGACAAGGTTGTTATCTAGAAGTTTGTGAATTAAAAGGAAGATAAGAACAATGAGTTGGTGGCACAAAACACCATGCATAACATTTTTAAGATACAACTGGCAAAGTTTCTAGAAGAGAACAAGATATAGGGTAGATACATTATATCCTACCTAATCCATTTTGAAACCCTAAAATTAGAGAGGGAGAATTGAGTGGAAAAAGGCAAATCATACTTCTATATAAGAAGATATAAGTTAATGAAAAAAGAGATGGAATAGTGAGAGAGAGAGCCGTGGTCAGGCATAAAAGCATGAAATGCTGAAGAATGTGCTAAGGAGATGATAGCACAGGAACTCTGTTTGGATAGACAACCACAAGGATGATTGCATTAGCAAGATGAGTAAGAAGACTCAAGAAGATGAAGCTTGAGACGGAGACAAGTAGTTAGAGCTGAAGAGATTGAAGCCAAGCATAAGGATTGAACTGAAAAGAGTGATCTGAAATCTGCAAAGTATGTTGTAAGTTATATCAGATCAAAAGACCATTATCATTACTTTCTAGCAATTGTAACAGTAAGATAAATCCTATGGACTTAGGTTGGTTTAATAGCCATTAGATAAATCCTTTAACAGGGTGACATTCCAAGTGAATGTTCTAAAGACCTTAATCAGGGCCATTCCTAACAGTTTGGTGAAATCCTCTAACAAGGTCACATTTAACAGTGTGTTGTAAGCCTTTAACAGGGTAGGCTTTTAATAGGGCATCACTTTAGAAGAGTGAGAATCAAGTAGCATGTTACTGGTGGTTTTTCCCAAATTGGGTTTCCACGTAAATCATTGTGTCATGTGTTGATTTTGAATGTTTTGTCATTGCATATTGATTTATAGTAATTTTCTTATATAATTGATTTAAGTATTGGATGGATGAAAATTATATGGATTCATTAAAAGTAATAAAAAGTTATTAATAGGGCATTTGGACCTTGAATAACCGATTCACCCCCCCCCCCCCCCCTCTCAGTTATTCTAAAGAATTCTAATAGAACAATTATAAACTCCACTAGTTTTTTCTTTCAAAACCATATACAATGCATACATAAACATTAAGTACAACATGTCCAATATTTTTGTAGATATACACATTAATTACACCATTTTTTTCTTTCAAAACCATATGTATAGATATAAACATTAAGTACAACATGTTCAATATTTTTATAGATATACACATTAATTACACCAAATTTTTCTTTCAAAACTATATGTGCAAAAATAAACATTAAATACATGTCCAATATTTTTGCAGATATGCACATTAATTACCCCAATTTTATTTTTTCAAAACCATATGTGTACATATAAATTTTAGGTACAACCAACTCAATAAGGGTACAGGAATAAGTTATTCTTGAGAAGAAGGATCATGTCAGATAATACAAGGGAATTTGATGAAAATAGCAAGACAATTGCTAGATTGATGTCTAACTTTCAAAGAGAAGGCGATGAAAAATGTTATTGTCGTTGCAAGAGTTGCAATGACTTAAAGAGAAGAAGAATAAAAATCAAAACAACTAAGAGACATTGTGGGGAGAATGTTCACACTGAAGGGAGGTTTGATTATCATCCATTGGTAAGTTGTTTGTTATATTGCTTTTACAATTAATATACATATGAACCATTGAATGGCAATTTAATTATCATCATTTTTATATAGGTTGATCTCTCTAGGGTATTATGTAATATGAACCAACACATCTAAGAGGAACATGGAGGAACATGGAGGTGTGAGTATTGAAGGAGAAGATCATGTTCCCATGGAAGATGATGATCATGCACCAAAAAATACATTTGAAGATGATGGTATGAATGTATTGATCCATGACACATTTGGTAGTGGTGGTGGTGGTGGTGCTAATGATGATGATGATGATTATGATGAGGATGAAATTGAGGTCATGCATGATTTAGCTCTACTTGAGAAGGAAAAAATGACCCTTTATGAAGGATCCCAATTAACTCTTCTCTCTATTGTATTGTTGTTGGTGAATTTGAAGGTTATGAATGATTTATCCAACATAACATTGGCATTTATGCTAACTTTTGTGATATACATCATTATAGTTTTAAAAAGACAAAATATGTACCATTAAGATTATTTATACTAATGACTTAATTTTTTGTTGTAGATTGATAGGTGTCTATTTGTTACCACCATCAAATTTTCTCCCTTGCTCATACCAAAAAATTATGTGCCACTATGAAATATATTGCATGTAGTATCAATCAATAGATGTTTGTCTTGAAGATCATGTAATTTATCATAAAGAACATGAAAATACAACAAAATGCCCCCATACAGGTAGATATCTAGATGATCAAGTGACAAAAAAGGTTCCTTTCAAGGTTCTTCATTACATCCCCATTATTCCACATCTTAAACAATTATTTAGGTGCAATAGCTTGGCACAAATTATGGGTTAACATTTACACAATAGAAGTCAATATGACATTATTCGAATGCCTACAGATGGCTCAAAATTTATGGGCATAGAGGAAAAGTGGCCACACTTTAAAGAAGAACCTCAAAATCTTAGGCTTTCTATGGCAACTAGCAGTGTCAATCTATCTAGAGAGATGAGATCTTTTTACTTGGTATGGCCTATTTTTGTTATCAACAATAACCTTCCTCCATGGATGTCAATAAGGAGAGAGCACATTATGTTGGCAATGATTGTTCTAGGAATTTTACATTTTATTGTTACCTACATGTAATTATATAATGTTGTTCATTCAACTAGGTAAGAACTAAGTGAAAGATATGAATGGATATATTTCACCTCTTATCGATGACCTAGTGTTATGGAATGGTTTCACTATTTATGATATCTCTAGACCAATTGGGCTAAAAAAATTCCAATTCCATGCAATGCTTGTGTAGACAATTCATGATGCCCTAGGGTTGAAACATTTCTATGGTATGCTATGTTGAAATCTAGTTGTATGTGATAATACTAATTCCAAAAATGAACATATTTAATCCATTTATGTCATCATCTTGTAGGACTTCAAACATAGGGAAAATTTGCATGTCTAATGTGTGGTCCCAAGATGAAATCTCTTCATTCAAAAATTTTAAGAAAGAAGGTGTTTGATGATAATGGACACTTCCTCCATAGAAATCATAAGTATTGAAGTGTTGAAAAACATCTTTTGAATGGGAAAGAAGAGACTACATCAAAGGCACGAGGAATGACACCTTACCTATGGTAGTTGGAATATAATAGAATTTGAGGCATTATCACTCTAGCTAATGGTTTATGTTTGGAAATTATACATTTTGATTTTTTTTGTTGGATAATTATGTAATTTGATGATCATGAAGGTCCTCAAGGCATCACTAACCACCTTCCAAATGGACTAAAATGTTATCCCATAGAATTTAGTAGGTTGCCCTACTATGAGCAACTACAAATTTTACATTTGTTTAATACTATGAATATTGGAAAGAATGTAACAAAGACACTATGGAAAATATTGGATGGAAGGCATGACAAAGAAAAACTTACCAAAATTTTTAGTGACATTCATGATTCCAATCATGCAATAAAATATATCATTGAATTAAATAGAAATGGAGACTAGATTAATGCAAGTGCCCTTACTTGGTTATTAACAATGCATCAAAGTACTGCCATAATAGAAGTCATACAAAAAATTTGATTTCCTATAGGATTTTCTCCTAATATAAGCAATCTTATATAAAAGAAAAGTGAATTTAGGCTAGGGCTGAAAATGTATGATTAGCATACTTTCATCAAGGTAAGTCATGATCTTTCGTATTTACAATATATTTGTCAAACTACATTCAATTTTCATTAATTTATATTAGAAAAGAATGAAATGTTATTCTTTATGAGTCTCTAACTCTTTTCACCATTGCATTGATAAAGTTTGTGCCAGTAGACAAGTGACACTTCTAAACTAAGTGTTTTCTTAACACTTAAAATACTCCCACTTCTAACCTCTCCTAAGGAAATTTTTTTAATATCACAGGAATCAAAGGATCATCATGAATTAAATTTCTCTTGACTTCGCATGATCATCTACTATTAACTTTGATAATATCAATCTCAACTATTCTTTAACATTTTTTACCATACTTAAATTTTTGTATTAAAATTGTAGTATGTTGGGTACTAAATTTATGCTTGAGTTCTGATGAAGATTTATTGTGATAGTTACTTTAAAATGATTGAACTATTTTTCAAATATTGTCAATTACAAATTTTCTCTTAAAAAAGCTATATCACTAAGCATGTAGATTTTCAATATTTAAATTTCTTTATTTCTACATGCCCAAAGTGTAATACACAACATATGTGATTTATACACCACTATATTAAACAATATACAATAAGTACAATAGTTTAGTATACATGTAAGTAATGTAGTTCAAAGTTGTATACAAAATATGCTTCATGTCAACACTCCTGTCTAACTAGATATATATGTCCATGGCCAATTCCTCCAAACAACACAAAAATTTGTGCACTTGATCATTGTTTCAAAGTTGTCTACAAAATAAGGCTCATTTCAGCAACCTCTGTTTGGCTAGCAATATGTCTAGGTAGCCATTTCCTCACAAAGGTATGAAAAGGTGGACACTTGATCAGGTATACTATTTTACAATGTTAGATATGCTATATTTATAGGTAAATGTTGTATAAATTACACATTATTGAGGTAATTCTTAAATGTAACTTTGATACTAGGAGCACAACCAAGAGCATAATAATCATTCACATGCATGTCACTAGGGAAGTTACAATAACTAGCTAACATGTCGCACGTCACATGGAGCTCTAGGACTCTTGGCTCCATCAAAATTACATTGGTATCTTGCATAGACTAGATTGCTAAGCACATTGCTTTTGCATGTACTAGTATGTTAATGTAACTAAGTGCAACTCTAATTGAAAACTCTAGAATATTGTTTATAGGGAAGCCCGTCTAGTTAATTGAGTATGGTGACTGATTCGGTAACACAAGGGAGACATTTGTACTATTAATATCAATAACATCCATAGAGTTGAGTGTATTTTCCATATCCAACTGAAAAAATTCAATAAAATGTTAGAGTTCTAGAATTGTGTGTCCATTATGATGCAAAAAATTGAATTTCTAATTCTAGATCAGAGCAACTAAAAAAATCTATCAAATTTTAAAAAGTTCTAATTCAATAACATGATATTGTAGAAATATTTCATAATAAAAGAGAGTAAAAACATTGAAAAAGGAGATGATCATTGTGGTAGTAAGCCAAATCAAAAGTTTAGACACTGATATCTGACTGAGACATTCAATAAAATATTAAAGTTTAACTAGTTGCAAGGTATCTGAAACTACAAAGGAAAAAAATGGCTTTTAACACTTGTTGCAAGCAAAGGTTCAGAAAGTGATAGTAAATTTTTTAATAAATTAGTTTATTTTTATCCTCCTCAACAAAATATATGCTACAGCAAGCATATCTCATTTAGAAGTTTAAGTAGTTTTGATATAATAGTGAATGATGGCCACTTTTTATAATAGAGAAACACAAGCTTGAACCATTCATGGATGTGGTCATCAATAACCATTTCAATGAGTGGCTCATGAAGAATAATATGAAAGAATAGGTTGCCCCTACATTCCATAGGCAATACCTACTATAAGGAGGTATTTGTAATGGTTGTTCATGGTTTGCACTTTAACTGCAATCTAGTAATGGTATGAATACTCCGATGTCTTCAATTATTTTTTAAATGAAGTCTTCTTAATACTTAATGGTTTTCATAAGTTATACCATTATATCAAGTGGCAGAGGCCTTCTTCATGAAGAAGGAATGTGTATCCCCCTATGGAGAATTGCTTTCCTATAGATTAGAACTCATGGTGTACCATTAGAAGTCTTGACTATTTGAACCTTTAGCCTTAGCCTCTCAAACTTGGATAAGGAGGCACCTATAATGGTTGTTAATGGTATGAATGTATGATGTCTTCAAAGTTGTTCTAAATGAAGTAGTCTTAATTCTTGTGAACTCTTTAGCAGCTTAAATAGTTGAATTAAAGAGTGTTCATAATGATTGAGGATATTAGGAGTAATCCAAAGATTTGAAGCTTTGGACAATAATTACTATGGTGATTCTAGACATAATTCTGAAAAATGTTAGTTCATGCTCAACTTACAGCAAGGAATCATTTGAAAAATGTTAGTTCATGCTCAACTTATAGTTAGGAATCATAATATGCAATGTTGTTCACTATCTATTGTCTTTTACATCCATTAGATGGATATAATCATCCATTTGTTCTAGAATTAAAAAAATATTCTAGTCATTCAAATAAAACTTTGAAACAAAATTTTTTAGCAGCTAATGAATTCTCCAAATCTCCTGATTACATCTTCATTCAAATAATCCAAAATCAAAAACTTAGAATTTTTTTTTATAGAAACCAAGATATTCTGCAATAATGAACAAACAACAGTGAGTATGAGCAAGATCATAGAATCTCTCATCTTCTCTATAATCTAGAGTACATTGGTTGGTACTAAATTTTCTAAAGATGATGATTTGGTAGGCAAGAAGATCAACCAAATGTGGAAAGAGGTCAAAAAGATTATTAGGGCTTTCAACATTGGAGACTCCATTCCTTTCATTTCTTGGATTGATGACTTGAGTGATGTGAAGGGGGAAATGAAGAAATCCCACAACTTCTTTGATGTAGTTTTTGAGAAGATTATTGATCGACACTTAGAAAGGAGTCAAGAAAATGAAAACTATACTAAGGACCTGGTAGATGTTCTTTTGGAAATGGCACATAACAAAAATGGAATGAAAATCACTCAAGAATGCATTAAAGAAACAATCCTTGTGTGCTCACATCCCTCTCTCTTTGCCTAATGATATTGACATTTACTTGAATTTTTGGTGTCAGTTACTATAGACTATGAATATTATTAAGTTATCTTGTAGACAAAATTGTTTCAATCTATTTTTCAAATCACTTTGTGATCCATCATTAGAAAGAAGGAAAAAATTTCTTGAATTTGCTTTGAATTATTTACCTTCTTTAATTTGGTGCCAAAATTTGAAGGAAATACTAAATATTTGTTTTTTGGCTTTTAATACGACATGTTTCTTGGCAATTTGGAGACAACAATCAATGCCTTAGAATAGGAAATGAGTGAAATGGTGAGAAACCCACATGTTGCCAAGAAGTTACAAGAAGAAATTGAATGTATAGCTCGTAAACAATGATACATAGAGGATATGGGTAGGTGCACTTCAATGACCAAAATAAATGGAAAAATAAAAATAATCTTTATTAAGTTAAACAAATAGCTACACAGTTAATATACTAAATAATATGTTAAAACTATCAAACACTTAATAAATAGAGGCATCAATGGTAATTCCACCTAACTACAAAAGATTCGTGAAGTTACTTGGAAGAAAAAGACAACTCACAAACAACTCTGATTCTCAAGATTCCAGCTCTTGTTCAAAATGTTTACACTGTTCATAAATATTTTTTACACTGTTCATGGAGGTTATTTATAGAAGATTTAAGAGGTCTTACACATCTACCATGAAGTAATTTAATGGAATATCTTCCCAAAAGCAATCCATATACAAATTCTATAAATTGTCAAAAGACATGTTCAAATATATAAAGATCTAGAGCTATAATATTTTCAAATAAATATGGTTGGTAAAGAAAATTTAAAGGAGATTTACATCAATTGATCATTGAATAGTATTCAATAGAAATACCACCAATGGTATATGATTTGATGAATGAACAAGTTTGGACTGACATGTCCACCTATAATAGCCTATCGACTAGTTGTTCCTCTCTTTTTTCTATTAGTACTACGACAAACTAACACTTTCATTAGACACAATTTTTTAATTTTTACAATAAAAATGTTCAATATTCTAAAGTTTCAATTTTTTATATTTTTATATGTTAATTTCTATTTTTTTATTGGTTGCTACTAATTTTTCCAGAATTTTAATTATTATTCTAATTATAAAATAATGTTCTTAATACTTCTAGTACTTAGCTTCATTATTGAAATGCCCCACCAAGATTCTTCCCTTTGAGACATCAAAAAGAAAGCCACAACACAATTTATTCAATGACTTGTCTCTTGAATTGGATTGCCTCCTCCTCTTTGAAGAAACAACAAATCAATCTACTTCTATAGAATTGGAAAACCCACTTACGACCCTAATTATATGCTTCACAATGAGGACTTAGGTGTTTTTTTTTCTCCTTTCCATTGTAGAGTTATTAAAGAAGGCAAATAGATTTGTTCTACAAGCTAAGGCATATAACCAAGATAATAGAAGGTAAAAGATGAGAAAATTATATGAGTAAAGGGCAGAACATGTCTAGTGTATATAGAAGTGAACATGCAAATCAACAGTTCATCCAATCAAAAAATCTAACTAAAGGTGAAAATATCATGATAAGAATTATGGGGCTCTTATTGAAAGAATAGAAGTTGTACCAACTATCCTCATAGATGACTTTTATAGTGGACATCAAAATTGTTCTAACTTCAATCAAATACTCAAATCTTGCTTAGGATGTCTAGGTTTGAAACAAAAAGTTGGGCAAATTTCTTCCTATAGTTGAATAATTTCCTCCAACCCAACCCCATAGACATCCTACCCTACTTGGCTAATGGCAGAGTCTTAGTCCTCAACATTTATTAATTCTTGTTGTCGAAGTAAATTTATCAATCTATTTTATCCATATTTTTTCATTTGACTAAGTCAATCAACCAATAAAAATAAAGGTATTAAATTTTGGTACACCCAAACATAATACTTAATGACTAATATTTATTTTAAATAAATTTAAAACATAATTTTTCTAATTTCTCATTGATGTAAGCAATGAGAAAAATCATTTTCCTTGAAAAGAAATACAAAATTTATAATATAATAACAATAAAATTTTACATTCTCTCGAAGCTTCCTCTAAATGTTCTAGAACATGTTGTGCTTACTAGTGCAAAGAAGTGTTTTCAGCTTTTTGTAGGTATTTTTAATTTTAGAATTAGATGGATGGTAATATTTTCCCTCATATTTTAAATAATTTTCAAGTTTTTTCTCAACTTCTTTCTTCCCTATGAGTGTTTTGATTTTCTAGAGGTGTATTTTATGCATGCTAATGTTTAGTGAAAAGAAAGTAGATATCCTAGTAAGAATTCAAAATCCTTCTTTGATAAGAATTTTGAATGCTTCCAGCATATGTCCCCAAGCCCTAATTCTTTATTTTCTATTTATTTTAGACATTTAAAATGAAATATGAGCACATATGTTCATAAAGAGATTTCATAGTTAAAATCTATTTAGGTGCTAAAAAAATTTATGCCTAAATTTCTTGAAGAAACAAGGATTTCTCAAGCTCAAATTTATGTAGCATGAAACAACCTTTTATTTTCAGGTCAACCAACTAGGGATAGTCTGTTGTCAAGAATTTGATAGAAGAAATTATTAAGCTCAAGTAGATGGGATTGGGTGCACATATTTGAAAATTAAACAAGTCAACACAATGCTTGATTACCAAGATTTTAAGAAGTGGGCATAAAGCTATGAGCTTTGGTAATCTCCCATCAATTGAATCCCCTTTTCAATCTCCCGTCAATCAAATTACCAACCCCTAAAAGAAAACAAAGCCTTAAAAGATAGAAAACCCTTAAAATCATTGGGTATATTATGTAATCCAAAAACCATAATTTTTGAAAACACTAATAATCTCACAAGAAAAAGGAGAAGATGTACTTTCCTTCTTCCCATTCCCCTATAATGAAGAAGAACTTACCTTTGATGTCACAAATTGACTCTTTAAACTATTAATGACTAACTACCTTAAAATAATACTTTCTATTAGAATATATAGTCCACTAATATAACTAAATGGGGGGTTGGGTGAATCAATTATCCAACTATTATCATAAACATCAATCTTAAGAAAATTTAACCATATGAGTAATATAAACTAAAACCACAACAAGATACTCATATATGACACAATTAACACCAGATATGTTAACTAGGGAAACCCTTGATTAGAGGGAAAACCTCAGTGGGGATGGTACCCAGAAGATGATGTACTAATATAAATATTCCTTGTTAGAGGATAAACCCTGTTAGGAGTCTGTTACAACATTTAGTACATATGAGTTCCTGTTAGGAGACTTTGAATCCTTGTTAGGAAATTCCAACCCTGTTAGGAGTTGTATCAATCCTATTAGGAGTTGTGGAAGACAGTTGGACCCATTCCTCAAATTGCTTCAAGGTTAAAACTAATGAACCCATTGTCCAAATGATCATTTTAGAATAATAGAACTATAATATACTTCCTTCCTCTATCTTTGTCCCATCAACTAGACTTCTACTCCTTCAGATCTTGTAACCAGATCTCATACTACATCCAATAATCCCTTGGATTGCTTACTCACATTCAACAAGCATTTTTCTCCTTTTGTACTTCATAATTACTTCACACAATACTTGATCCTTTTGATCCAAGATACATTACAAATAAGGAAAACAACTTAACTTCATACCATATCTTCATAATAATTCCTTGAGTCAGCCTTGAGGCTTTCCCAATTAATTATAATAAGATAATTAATTAAATTACAATTACAATAGCACTATTTGTTCATAGTCTATACAAAACTTCACATGTGCAATACTAGGGCTTGTGCACTCACTGATATCACCACATAACTATCCTCTTTCACTGTGTGACTATGCACTTCTTCATTACATCTTAGATGTAAGATAGTAATCAAACATCATAACATTTTTTTCCAATACTTTATTTATGCACTACTATTGGTAAATTAGGTACAATTTTTGTACACCATCAACTTAGACTCTGCGCACTTAACCATGTCATTAGGATGTAGTTTGTTCATAATAATTCCTTGATTCAACCTTGAGGCTTTCCCAATTAATTATAATATGATAATTAATTAAATTACAATTACAATAGCACTATCATTTCATAGCCTATGCAAAACTTCATATGTGCAATACTAGGGCTTGTGCACTCACTGATGTCACCACATGACTATCCTCTTTCACTGTGTGACTATGCACTTCTTCATTACATCTTAGATGTAAGATAGTAATAAAAAATCATAACATTTTTTTCTAGTACTATATTTATGCATTGCTCTTGGTAAATTAGGTACAACTATTATACACCATCAACTTAGACTTTGTGCACTTAACCATGTCATTAGGATGTAGTTTGGAACATGTCCTTAACTATGCATCACTAGACAATCAAACCATTGTTTGTACCAGTAAGATCTCTAACTATTGTTCTCCTAGTCTTTACAAAAACCATGCTATGTTGACATCAATGACAAACACAGTCATGAATGCAACATAACAATTGATACTCTTTAATGATTAGGATACTACCCCAATGTAGTATCACCAACATTCATGCTAATAATCTCCCCCTTTGGCATTGATGGAAACATAGATGAAAAACATCTAACTTCTAAGAATACCAAACTATACTCTATTGTTGCTGACAATTTCTCAAATCTTCTTTATCAATCTGAAATCCTCTGGTTGCTAGAACTAGCATTAGTTGTTCACACACTAAAAGATATCAACACAACAGATACAAATCGTCTCTCTTGATAGACATCAATTGTTCACTTCACACTAAAAGTATAGAATACATCTTATGCACATTAGGTGCATACTTTTGCTTCTTTTATGTGAATCTTTCTAAATCTTCCTAAAGAGATATCTCTTCCTCATACATACTTATGAGTTCTTCTACCCCATTTCTTAAGAGATGTTTTTCATGCATATATTCTCCCCCATTGACATCAATGTCAAAGGCCTCCAAACAAATACAAAATAACAATTGTTACATACAAACTGTTATAACTACATATTCAACTCTTCAATCATCTCAAGTGTCCAAAGGCATTGTTCAATACCAAATACCAAATACCAAGAGTCCTCAATGACTCAGTACATACCAGATACTCTTGGCCCATATAGGAAGCATCAACATTCCATCTATTCTAACCATAGTTCTTTGTACCACTAGACTAATGCACTTTCTATATCATCTATTCAAAATTTGATAAGGGCATAACCCCAAGCATACCTTTCAGGTACTCAAAAGTAACTTTAGGCAAGGCTTTGTAAAGATATCTTCAATCTGATCTTTAATACTTACATACTCCAATATTATCTCCTTTTCTATTGCCTTCTCTCTCAAAACATGATACTTGATAGATATATGCTTTGTCTTAGAATGCAATATAGGATTCTTAGACATACTCACTATACTTTTTTATCATAGTAAATGATAATAGGTTTTTTAAACTCAATCCCAATATCCTTCAACATTTTCTTCATTCACATAACTTGATTATAGTTATTTATTGTTGCAACATATTCTGCTTCAGCTATAGTCTGAGAAATATAGTATTGTTTCTTGCTCAGCCAAGAAACCAATCTTCCTCCAAGAAAGAATGCTCCACCACTAGTGCTCTTTCTATCATCCATACTACCTACCCAATCTACATTAGTATATGCACAAAAAGTGAAATCACTTGATCTATCATACCAAATTCCATAATCAAATGTTCCTTTCAACTATTTGAATATCCTCTTTATTGTTGCATAATGATACTCTTTAGGATCAGCTTGGATTCTAGCTACAATCACAACTACATTTGTTATATCTAGTTTGGTGTGAGTCAGATATTGCAATCCTTCAATCATAGATCTATACTTCTTCTAGTCAACTGTAGGTGTCTCATCTTTGCTAGATAACTTATGACCAAATTATCATAGGCATACCAATAGGTTTGCAACTCTCTAATCAAAATATTTTTAACAAATCTTTAAGATACTTAGCTGAGAAATGAATGTCCCATCTTTTTTTTGCATAATTTGCAATCCTAGGAAGAACTTCATCTCTCCTATCATGCTCATTTCAAACTCATTTTCATTTCTTCAAAAAACTTATCACTTTCTTTATCATTTCCTCCAAATATTATGTCATCCACAAATATTACAATGATAAACAAACCATTATCAACTTTTCTCAAATAGAAATTACCATCTATTGTACCTTTCCAAGCTTAGTCAAATACATGTCCAACCTTGCATAGCAGGTTCTAGGTGCTTGCTTTAGACCATACAATGCTTTCTTTAGTCTACATACCATCTCTTTTTCTTTTTTCAAAGGGAATCCATTAGGCTACTTAAATTTAGACTTCTTCTTCAAGTTCTCCATTTAGAAAAGCTAACTTGACATCCATCTGATAAACCTTGAAATTCTTACTCGCTACATAAGCCAAGAACATTCATACTGCTTCCATTTTGGCTACAAGTGCATATGTTTCCTTGTAATCTATACCTTCTTGTTGTGAGTAACCTTTGCAAACAAGTCTAGCCTTGGTTCTCACAACTTCTCCTTGCTCATTCATCTTATTCTTGAATACACACTTGGTTCCTATCACATTATTATATTTAGGTCTAGGAACTAATTCCCATGTCTTATTCTTCTCAATCTGATCTAGTTCTTCTTTCCTTTCTTGAATCAAATGATCATCCTTACAAGCTTCATCTATGATTTAAGGTTTTACTTGAGAAATTAGACACAATTCCTCATTTGTTGTGTTCCTTGTCATCACACCTTTATCTTTGCTCCCAATTATCTTCTCTAGAGGGTGATTCTTTGTCATATTTCTATTGGAGGTAAGATTTGACATCTCAACTCTTATCTCATCTCTAGCTTCAGACCTCTACTCTTCTTTATGATCAATAGATAGCACATCATTCTACAAGTCATTGTTAGTCTCAAAGAAAACTTCAACATTCTATCTAACAATTCAAGAATTATCATCTTCTTCATCAAAATTATAATCTACCATCTTTTCTTTAGTACCAAACTTTTCATCAATTCTTACATTTGCGCATTCAACTATTGTCTTAGTTCTATAGTTGAAATATTTGTATGCCTTTATCTTTAATGAGTAGCCAAGAAAATACCTCCATTGCTTCTAAGATCAAACTTACCAATGTCATCATCTCTCTTAATGTAACATTTGCTCACAAATATTCTAAACTATTTTCTTGACGGTGAATGACCAAACCATAACTCATAAGGTGTATTTCTCATACCTTATCTAATTTTTACTCTATTTAGAGTGTACATTACTATGTTAACTACTTCTCTCTAGAATGTCTTTGAGACATCATTATCAAATAACATCACACTAGTTGTTTTTGCTACTAATTTATTTCTCCTCTCAACAATCCCATTTTTCTCAAGTGTTCTAGGTGTAGATAGTTGTCTTTTGATTCCATTCTCTTCACAAAATATGTTAAACTCTCTAGATGTAAACTCTCCTCCTCTATCTAATATCAAACATTTTATCTTAACACTAGATTCATTCTCAACTCTATTCTTAAATATCTTATACTTCTTACAAGCTTCAGATTTCTCTTTAAGATATGTTATCCACATCATTCTAGTGAAATCATCAACAAAAATCATATATTACCTTTCACTATAGAATCCTCTTGTTCTTGAAGGACCACTCAAATCTATGTGAATGATCTCTAACTTTTCTATGGTAGTGAAATTCTTGCTAGGAAAAGATACTTTATTCCACTTAGCCAAACTACATTCTTTTCACACAATATTTGTAGACTTTGTTATCTTAGGAAAGTCTCTAACTACAAACATTCTACTAACCTTCACAATATTGTCAAAGTTTATATGAAAAAATATCCTATGCCATAACCAACTATTATCAACTTTTGCAACCAAACATGTCATTTTAGTAGAATTCAACTGAAATATATTACCTCTAGATCTAGTTCTAGTTCCAATCATCTTACCATCCTTATCCTTGATAATGCAAGTCTTCTCTGTGAACTATAGTTGATATCCCTTGTCTACCAATTGTCCAAAGAGTCAAAAAATTATGCTTCAAACCATCAACAAAATAAACATTGTTAGAATTATTCCTTCCATCTCAATTAATGGATCCAATCCATGTAATATGATAGGTTGTATTGTTACCAACCCTAACAATACCTCTATCATAGTTTTTGATTTTAAAAAATTTATTCATATCACTAGTCATGTGATGTGAACAACCACTGCCAATTATCCAATATTCTGACTTCGTTTCAACTTGGAAAACTAAAACTCTTTCTTCTCTAATTTCTCTATCCAAATCATCTTCCTTGATAGGCACAAATCCTAATTCATTATCACTTTGAATCTAACCTCTTTCATCAAATTCTTCATCCTCATTAGCATACAAACAATTTCTATCTTTATCTCTTCTAGGCTTAAACTTTCCCTTATACTTTTTCTCTTTTGGAACACTTAAATGCATAATGACCAAATTCATCACAAGTTCAACATTTAAAGATCTTCTTACCATCTTTCTCTCTTCTTACCAAAAGGGCTATTCCTTCTTCAATCTTCTTATCTTAATTAGATCTATTGCTACTATAAAATCTTCTCTTGTGCTTTCACTTCTTCATAGATTAGGTTGAATGTTCAGAGCATTGAAAGTTGTCTCAACTTTGGCTAGTTCTCTAGACTATCTTAGTTCTACTTTTGCAGACTCTAATCTTCCAAGCAACATTTCCTTTGTGAAATATTTGGTGTAGGGCATTATTAGTTGAACTATCTAAGCTATTTCCTTGAATGGTGGCATCAAAATTTTCAAGATCTTCCATATAACCTCATCAACTTATTTAGTTCTACCAAGAGATTGAATACCTATAACAATTTTTGATATTCTACTAACATAACTTCTTATAGATTCATCTTCCATCATCTTAGCATCTTGAAATGCACAAATCTAATTTTGCAATTTTTTTCTTTTTTCATGATCATCACATTCAAATGTAACTTCTAATGCTTTCCAAATTTCATGAGAAGTTTGAAATGGTTTTACCTGATTGTATGCATTCTCTGGAAGAGTTGATAGTAGGGCTTCTCTAGCTCTCATGTTACACATGAATAGATCTCTTTCTCCCTCACTACATTCCTCTAGCTTTCCTTCATCGACAATTATCTTGTTAGCTTTTTTCAAGAGCCAATATCTAGGACCCATGCACAATAGATGAGTCTTCACCTTTTCCTTCCAACTATCAGAGTTGGCCTCATTGAGTCTTGGACTATTTTTCCTAAACATATTCCCCATTGATCTCCTAAATCTATTAAGATTATTCTTCAAGGACTTGATGCTTTGATACTAATTGTTAGAATATATAGTCAACTGATATAACTGAGATGGGGGGTGTGAATTAGTTATCCAACTATTATCATAAATATCAATCTTAAACAAACTTAACCATATGAGTAATATAAACTAAAACCACAACAAGATACTCATACACAATTAATACTAGATATGTTAACCAGGGGAACCCTTGATCAGAGGGAAAACCCCAATGGGGATGGTACCCACAAAATGATGTACTAATATAAATATTCCTTATTAGAGGATAGACCCTGTTAGGAGTCTATTACAATATTCAATACATATGAGTCCATGTTAGGAGACTTTGAATCCT
Source organism: Cupressus sempervirens (assembly GCA_028749045.1). NCBI lineage: Eukaryota > Viridiplantae > Streptophyta > Pinopsida > Cupressales > Cupressaceae > Cupressus > Cupressus sempervirens. The sequence continues at coordinate 815,866,450 of CM053790.1, forward strand.
TGTTGGGAGATTCCAACCCTATTATGAGTTGTGCCAACCCTGTTAGGAGTTGTGCAAGATAGCTGGACTCACTGCCCAAATAGCTTCAAGGTTAAGACCAATGAACTCATTGTCCAAATGATCTCTATATTATTCCATGTATAATAATAAAACTCAAATGCACAAGTCCTTCATCTATCTCTGTCCTATTAACTAGACTTCTTCTCCTTCAAATCTTGTAACCAGATCTCATACTACACACACAATAATCCCTTGGATCTCTTACTCACATTTAGTAAGCATTTTGCTCCTTTTTGCACTTCACAATTACTTCACACAATACTTGATCCTTTTGATCCAAGATACATTACAAATAAGGAAAACAACTTTCCTTTATACCATATTTGCATAATAATTCCTTCAGTTGGCCTTAAGGCTTTCCCAATTAATTATAATAAGATAATTAATTGTTGGTGTAAATAAGCATTTAATCATTACACTTTAATTAAGTTTACTTAGGTCAAAGCATTATTTTGTTATTTCTTAGGTGAGACACTTAGGATTTTTCATACTCTTATGAGTTGTCATGTTGACAACACTAGAGTAAGCAACTCTGATTCAACACATGGTGTCTACAACACTAGAGTTTGCATAATCAACTGAGTTGTCATGTAGACAACATAGTTATTTACACTCCTATTATAGCACATGGTGTCTACGACATTATTTTGTGTGCTACACCTTTGTAGGCTTATCCTTTCATCATCACACTTCCTTCTATGCTTAATGGAGGATAACCCACACCTGGTGGACATGTACCTGGTTGTGTGACTTATCATGTTGCTGATTCCTAAGCATTCTAGAAGCATTCCAAAGGCCTTTATATACAAGTACTCCTTGTGCTTGTAATTGAGTTACTTGATCTTGGGTGAATTGTGCCCTAAAGAAAATTCTTACATGGTATTAGAGCTTGGAGAATTTCTCTTTACATAGTCGTTCGAGACCATCTTGTTGCTTCAACAACTTGACCCAAATCGAGAGTATTGTAGTCATTGGGAGTGTCTAGAGCTAGAATGGACCTCACCATTGTGTCTAGAATGTTTATTCAATGAAAATCAACTATAAATTCACCTAACATAGGCCAAAGTTGATTTTGAGGCAAATTTTTTTGCAAACTGGAACCCAAAGGTTTGATTTGTAAGTTCAAAACTAGGCAGTGACACCCTGGCCCCTATAGGGAATATTTGAAGGATATTCCTTTATATCAATGGTAGTCTACATATTACATTGGTGGTTAACATCATTTGGCATCAACTTAACAAATCTAATGAATAGCCCTTAATAACTGGCCGAGCACCAACAAACCCCGGTCAACAATACTTGGCAGTAGTTCTTTGTTTATCACCCACGGTGGAGAGTATTTAAAGATTGAAAAAATTCTACCTAGCAACAATGTGGGATATTACCCATGACTCCACTACTACCATTTTTTAAATCCTCTGTAGGCATTTTTTAACTGATCACCACATTTTCAATAGTCTCAATAGACATTAAAATAGTAGCCACTGGTATATACTTCTACCACTATTTTTTCCCTCTGGAAATGCAAGATTCCTAGCAATAGTTCCTTCCATCCATATAGCATTCTCAAAAAAGAGCCACACATCAGCTCAAGCCCTACTAACCTAACAATGTGGCTCCTCTCCCCACATGACATGTTGACTACAATTAGACCTTGCGAACTCACCTTGCCACTCAACCAAAGTAGACACATCAACAAGTTGAGTCTTTTCTCCATACACCATGTCAAGTTTCCATACTACCACATCATCGATTTACATTATTGTATAGTTATAACATCATTGTAATGTCCCTGCCACATCATTGAGAGCCTAAGTTTGTACTAGCACTAATACTTCACTGTACTAAATTTGATAGTTGTCTATCCATCATTTCTAGGCCAAATAGAACTTCTACAATAGTTGTTTGATTGTCAAATCTAACCTCATAGTTTGGTGCCTAGATCCCTCTCTAAATGGAGTTTTGATTTGACAATTCGACTTTGGGAGGCCATTACTCATTCATTTGGACTCCAAATCAGGTGCAATATTTTTTTATTTTGGGTAGAATTTCCTGAACTTTTTAGTGGTGCTATTCTTTTTTGGTTTTGGTGCAAGGATTTGTTAGAAATTGCATTTTTTGTGACTATACCTATCCAATCCTAAATTTTGCAACTTGAAATGTTCCATACAGGCTTATCTGGACATATTTTCAGGTTCAATTTTTTTTGAAAGTGCACAATTTTTCATCTACTTTCCAAATCTACAATCAAATTATAGGGTTGTGTTGACAAAAATATCTTTCAAACTTAGGGCCTTTTCTACATTGTAATGCTTTTATTACTTTAAAAAATTAGTGTACATCTGAGCTATAGTGCTTAGTCATAGATTTGAGCCTCAAAAGGCAGTTGTTTATAGAAAAATCAGAAGTCCACTTTGTACATTTTGACAAGTGGCCTATTGTACATGCACTACATATAAATTTCCAAAAGCATCTTGTTTGGGGGTATTCTTTGATTGAGTGAATAGGGGTGTGTGTATTGTGTTCTTGTGTCTCTCTTTTATGCTCCTTTACTTTTTTGCATCATGGATTTACCTAAAGGTCCACTTCTAACTTCACACAATTATTCTACATGGAAAGATATTGTATGGAGTAGATTAATGGAAAAATGTTTAAATCATTATGATGATGGTACAATCCTTAAACCCACTAATTCTACAACACTCTTTGATTGGAAAATTAAAGACCAAAAGGCTTTAGGAATTATCAGGACTTGTGTACATAGAGATCTCTTCTTCCACATTTCCAATTTCAAGGAAGCCAAAACTACTTGGGACAAACTTGAATCATTGTATGTTAAGGTGAATGAGGAAAAGGAATACCAGATGGAGGCTATTCTTCTTCCAATAAGAAGGGAAGTAATGAAAAGAAGGAGAAAAAAAATTGTGCATATTGCAAAAAATTGAATCATGATGAGCATCATTGCAAGACTAAGAGAATCGATGAGATGGAAAATCTACTCAAGAAGAACAAAATTCAAGTACTAAATGCTTCCAAGGATTCAAATCCAACCACTTCAAAGGGAAAAGGGCAAGAACTCATGGCTGGTTCAATTTCTTCATCAGAATAGATTTTTTGACTTAGGTATCTCATATCATATGGGTTCTTCAAAGGGAGACTTTTCTTCACTGAAGCAATCATAGGTACTGCACATCTTTGTAGGAGATGATACAAAATAGAAGTTGAATGGAAAGGACATGTGGAGATGGAAAATGAGCAATTCAAAGATGTTCTCTATGGTCCAAACTTTAGTTCTAATCTCCTCTCAATTTACCAAATCATTCACCTTGGAGATGGTAACAAAGTTGAGTTCCTTCCAAATTTAGTAATGGTGCAAAGTCTCAAAGATGGTTCATTGGTTGTAGTGGGGAAAATCAATCATGACAAGAGGATTTATTCCTTCTCCCACTTTGTGCCTAAGTCTCCTTCACATTTCTTGTTAACTCAATCTCATCCAAAAACCAAATTATGACATGAGCAGTATGGTCATCTTTCCTTCCACTATCTTTAACAACTTTGCTCCAAGAATATGGTCAAAGGTCTACCAATAATCAACTTTTCTAAGGGTGAATATTTAACATATTCAATGAATATGCATCTCAAGGATAAGTTTGATAAAGGAAAGTCTTTAAGAGCACCAATTGTTCTTTATTTGGTTCACATGGTTTTAGCAGATCTATTTGCAGTGACATTAGTCAGCCAAGGTTGCTACATCCTTACTTTCATTGATGACTTTTCCCGCTACACATGGGTCTACTTTCTTCATCACAAGAATGAAGTGGTTAAATAGATTCAAGCCTTTAAGATTCATGTTGAACAACAAACAAGGAAAGCCATCAAGGTTCTTTGGATGGAAAATGAAAGCATATATGTGAACACAAGACTTAAAGACTTCTACAAACTTGAGGGTATTGATCTTCATAATCTACAACCTATTGGATTTTTAAAACTACTGAGCAAAAAAATGCTCAATACTAGAATTAAAGTGCTCAAATAATCTAAATATTAGCTAATTCTCATAATCAATTACACAAGTAGATCATCTGGACCCAACTTCAACAAAATTGAGGATGGTTTCCTACTCTTTAGCCTCTGCTAAACCAAGGTGGGTATACCTAGGGATGATTCTAAAGAAAATTGTTGTATGAAATTATCTTAGTTTCATTCTTATTCTCATCTTCTATCCTTAGGCACATACACAGTTTGTCAATTTCTTTGAAACTCTCAAATCTATATGCATCCCCTATAAGAAAATTTGGTCTTAATTCTCCTAGAGTTTACAAGTGTTCCTGGGAATAGTAGCTACCTATGACTTAGAAAACTAGATGTAAGTGAGTGGTGACCAACATTACAACCTTGAACAAAATAATATATGAATGATTTTGAATTTATAATTGTTTTAACATGTAGAGGTAGAATTTACTCTTGATCATTTCTGATTTATAAGACCAGTACCTTATCTAGTGGGCAACAAAGTCAATTATTGGTAGGAGACCTTATTCAATTAACTTGTAATTGAATCTGTCAACTATAATCACCTATTTTCATTCTTACATGACATCCTCTTCATAAACTCATGAATTCTACCAATTTATTGAAGCATTTACATAACTCATTGAATTAAAAGAAACAATATAATTAATACACACCCCATCTAGAATGCATTCAATCACATGAACATTATCCACATGATCTCAAAACTGATAAACTCATGAAAAGGAGACAGAAAAATAGTAACAAAATTTTTGGTGTAAGTATCCCTTTGTATTATCCTTCTTGTTGACTAATACAATAACCAATAGGAACTCAGTAAGGACCTAGAGAATCATATTGACTCTACATTTCTATTCGTTATTAGAAAAATATCTCTAAAAATAAACTCAAAACAACTACATATGACTCGACTGAATGTACTTTCTTGGAATAACTGAAGACATACACAAATTTTTGAACCATCACAATGCCCTGAAAAACTCACTTATATAGGCATGATTTGCAACAAGCAATAGTAAAATGCAATTTGCAAGTGTCCTTTACACAAGAGACTTGAAACAACTATTAGAAAAAACAAAATTGCAAACAACAGAAATATATGTAGATCTAATATTTCTTTGTGGGTGACTTTCTATTGCATTTTGTTATTCTGATTTGGCTGCAACTCTGATTCCTTCATGTATGCAACTGCTAAGCCCACCAATGATGAAATATGTTATGAATATTGGAAACTAATCTCAACCCATGGGTTTCATCATCATTATACTATACTGTGAGAGTCACTCTTACCTGTCTCTATTCCTTGGTTATACCAGTATCTTAGGATAATGGGATTGTCACTTAATTTGAAGCATAAGAGCTTTAGAGGCATGTGGTTTTCAAATACAAAAAAATGAGCATTTTCTACTTCCTCAGCCTTATCTACATTCAAAACCATTCCTCTACCAAAATAAGTCCCTCTTTTAAAAAGAAAGACATGCGTTAACAAAAAGTAAGAGTAATTATATGCATGAAACCCATGAGTATAAAATCTTCCTCACCCTATCCAAAACATCTACACAGGGCTCTATATATCCCTACTACCCTAGCATTGAAGTATACTTTCTTGAAAAATTCTTTAGAGAATGATGTTATTGCTGATAGGATTCTAATTTTGCCAAGTTCACCCTTTGCTTTTTTCACTACCTTAGTGGCTTGATCATAGCTCTTTACCACAATCTCAAGGAGATCATAATCCATAAAATCACCTAGGATTACTAGTCTTCCTTGGTCAAAATTCCATATGCTGGCAAGTGGAGTAAACAACTTCCTCTCTGCAAACCATCTTTTGAGCAAATTTAAATCAATTTGCGAGGTATCATCATCCTGGACCTAATTGCCTTCATTAAGCAATCCCCTTGCTATCCACAACCTAAGATTTGATGAGTCCATTGGAGGTATTCATTGACTATACTTGAAAGACTAGAGCACAATAGAAATTATAGTATAGGTACTTAATTGAAGTTCTTTCTTATTCCTTTCTGGAATTCTGCAACCTTTTCACAAACAAATTACTTCACACTTGCCAAATACAATCTTCTCATTAATTGCTTCTACTCAGAAAAGGCTTGAAATATTTATTAGCATAAGGTGGGAATGAGAAAATCTTCTATGTTATACTCTCTTTTTTTAACACATGTGAAGCTTTCATATCAAATAAATACATAGAGAGGCACCACCTTTTGTTTTTAAAATCTGCACTATCAATCTTGACAAATCTTGTGAACAAGGGATGTGGAAAAAGGTGATAAGTATTCCACTTGATAAGTTGGTCAGTCAATCCAATGAGAATAGACCATGTATATAGCTCCCTTCCTGGTGGCATCTCCATTTGGACCCACTGGCAACTGAGGACACATGTCAACAAGTTGCTACCTCGCTATACATAATAGAATGAGCACCTTGCCACAACAAAGTAATGACAACCATTGATTTGATCTTAATCATGTGGATGACACGCAACTACGTTGCTTAAAAGAATATTTGTGGGCCCCATATTTTCTATCTCATTGTACATATCCTCCAAGAAAATCTTCATAGTGAGATAGAGATGGTCATTGATCTGAGATCAATCCAAGGGTAAAGAAACTACACGAACTTCTTAAGATGAGGTGGGTGCCATATTCACTATCTTGCATGGAGTAAACTATGCACATCTTTTTTATGGTGAGATAGCAAGAATTGTTGATCTTAGCTTGATCTAACAATCAAAATCCCTCCTGCATTTTATGAATGGGGGGTGGGTCCAGAATACTAATGACGTGATAAATTCTGCACAATTGGTGAAAGAAAAAACAATATTCTAATTCTAATCATCTTTCCATGTTGCTTGGGTTCCACCATATTCTCATTTCATGGAAACTACCTATATCACTAATGGAAAGAGGCCTAGATTTTCTAATTAGTGAGGTAGCGAGCTTTGGTGACTTAACAAAACTCGGTGCTGGAAAACAAAAGCATGTCACATCATAGTTACCCTCTTAGTAGTTCTGACACGGCAATGATATCATCATTTATTATGCCACTTGGGACTCTTAATGACCACTGGGAAGTTTGACGACTGTCGTGACATGGGTTTCCAAGTTGATTGCTACCTCACTATCGGCAAGAAATTTGAACTTCTTGATAGTGAAGACACAAATACTAGAGCCTAAAATATTTCTGAGATCCCCGGTTACTTTTCTAGCTTAGGGAGAAAAACAAAGTTCACGTGATTAAAAACCAATGCAAAACTTTTTAGTCATTGCCTCCATTGATGGTAGTTGCTATGTCGCAATGGTCACTTAACTCACATCTTATCATAGTGACAAAGCGACAGCCCTTGATCTTGTCATGATCAAGCAGTGCTCCTTAAAAGGAAAAGAGATGTAGGGCACAAAATCTAAAGAACATAAGGGAATATTTGAAAACTTTTTTAAAAGTTCATGTCTGAGATTTTTTTTTTTTTTTTAAAACATAGGAGACCTAGGGTTCATTTAAGGTATTATAATAGTCATGCTAAGAGATAAACTTTAAGAATTCAAAAGATTTTGACAACACATGAAATAGGGCATGACTAGGGTAACCTAAGATTATGAAAATTATGAGGAATGAAAACCTTGGTTTGCAAAATGCAAAGACCTAAACTGATTTTTTACCAAAATTTCAAAAATTTTCTATACTGTGAAAAATTAGACCAACACAACCATTCAATCTGCACAAGATAAATGTTGTAGCACTGAGGATATGAACTCTTAAGTCCATGGAAAGTTGTATGATACAAGCCAAGTCTCTTGATCCTACACTTGAATTCAAAGCTATTAGTAGTGCCACTCACATACTCAATAGGTCTCTTCATAATACCTTAGATGGAAAGACTCCTTTTAAGGTATGGTGTAGCAGAAAACTAGTTGTGAAACACTTTAGAGTCTTTGGTTGTCCAGCATGGGAAAACATATCTTCTAGGGGATGCAAGGCACCACCACCTAGGCCTTCTACTTTTATTTGATATGAAGATAGTGTTAAGGCATACAGACTTATGGATGTTGAGACTCATGAGATTTCTATAGAGAGGGATATACACTTTGAGGAAAGTTCACCTAGCTTATCCTCTTATCCTCTCCACACTTCATACTTTGTGGAAACTGATAATGACACCAGCGATGGTGATTCAATAGACTCAGATTTGTGGGATCTTATTGATAGATGTGGAGAGAGGTCACATCATCAACACATTACACATGCATACATTGCCATAGTGATAGGTCCATCATAGTAGGGTACACCTTGTCTTCCAACTCTAGCACCAGGGGATGACTACATAGCAGATATTTCAAGTTTTTTAATGGATTCATACATAGTAGACTTGGGAGACATAATTAATGATATACATCTTCTCTTTGATCAAGAAGGTCCTTCTCCAATTGTTGTGAGGGATCACTCTAACCCTAATATCCATTCACTACATGATTAGTCTTCACAAGTTGATATGATTGTGGATCCTTATGTACAACAGTTGTAGGAGGTCTCTTTATCATTTGAGGAGATAGTGAGTTCTTTGGGACAAGTTCTACATCCATTGTTCTTTTTAGCAATCTTGGAAGGGATGACCATCAACATTGACACAGGGATAGTTGAGTAGGTTTCAAAGGCATCAATCATCATTGGGATTCTTTCTACACACATGGGAAGCATCTCACTTATACCTTTGCCATTGTTTCTTCCAAAGGGGAGGAACATTATTCAACACTCATGGACTAGCTTCTACCTTGGAGTAGCTATCTCACTGATCGGCAGGCACTCTTCATTGGGGAAGGGACTATCTTGTCTCCCTCCTCTCTTATGTGGGGGACTTTTTCCTCTTATGGGGTTTTGTCCTTCTCATTCTTCACTATTGTATATACTTGATGTATGTCATAATAGGGGGGCCTTGATTACTCCATCCATCCATGCATCTTGTTTTTTCATCTCTCTTCTTGGGGGAGGGTTTTTCCCATGAGGTTTTCCACTTTCTTCGCTTTATGAGAGATTGCATTTCATTATGTACATGGGTACCTCACATGGCTTAATAACCAAGATCCATCTTGCATTTCATTCTAGTTTTCATGAGCTTAAGTGTATTCCCCTAAGTTGCACTTAAAGGAGGGTGATGGTGTAAATAAGTATTTACTTACTAAGCTTTACTTAAGTTTACTTAGGTCAATGTATTATTTTATTATTATGAATTATTTTATTATTTTTTAGTTGAGACACTTAGGAGTTTGTGTACTCTTATGAGTTGTCATGTTGACAACATTGGAGTAAGCAACTCTAATTGAACACATGGTGTCTGCAACACTAGAGTTTGCATAATTAATTGATTTTTCATGTATACAACACACTTATTTGCACTCCTATTATATTACATGGTGTCTACAACATTATTTTCCATGCTACACCTTGGTAGGCTTATCCTCTCATCATTACACTTACTCCTGTTCTTAATGGAGGATAACCCACACATGGTGGACATGTGTCTAGTTGTATGACTTATCATGTTGTTGATTCCTAGGCATTCTAGAAGCATTCTAGAAGGCTTTATATATAGGCATTCCTAGTGTACTTGGCCATTGAATTGAATACATATTATTATTCTAATCATACTCTTTCTAGTCTACTATTGTGCTTGTGCTTGAGTTCCTTGATCTTGGGTGAATTTTTTCGTAAGGCCAATCCTTACATTAATTAAATTATAATTACAATAGTGTTGTTGACTCATAATCTATACAAAACTTCACACGTGCAATACCAAGGCTTGCACACTCGTTGGTGTCACCACACAATTTTCCTCTATCACTATGTTACTATGCACTTCTTCATTACATCTTAGATGTAAGATAGAAATCAAGCATCAAAACATTGTTTTCTAGTACTCTATTTCTACATTGCTCTTAGTAAATTACGTACAACTATCGTATGCCATTGACTTAGACTTTGCACACTTAACCATGTCATTAGGACATAGTCTAGAACATGTTCTCAAATTCTCATCACCAAAAAATGAAAATATTGTTCATACTAGTAAGATCTTTGACTATTATTCTCCCAATCTTTACACAAACCATGCTATGTTGACATCAGTGACAAAAAAAGTCATGAATGCAACATATCAATACTCTCCAATGCTTAGGATACTCCCCTAATGTAGTATTATCAGCATTCATGCTAACACTTTCAACTTCACATGTAAATAAAAAATATGTGAAGTCTTTTCCATATGACCAATATGTCAAAATCAAATAGACTCATAAAATGTTTGACATACTAGAAAACGAAAACGTGATATTCATACTCAATTCTAAGACTTCTCACATTCTAAGTTCAATTATGAAAACATTTAAACTATTGAAGGTCCTGGGGCTTAAACATTTTGTTGGCCCTTATAGTGCCCCATTTAAAAATTTTATCCAACTCATTTACTTGCCTATTGTGCTTCAATATCTATTTTCCCTTTAAATATGCATCTTAAAAATCTAGCTAAATGAAAGCACATGTCTTTGAACCCCTTAAACCAATTCATAGAGGCTTACAAGTTTGAGGTGGTTTGACAAGTTTAAAGTTTCAAAATTTTCAACACTAAGGAAAATAAAAAGGGGAATGGCCATTAATGAAGGAAAATAATTTTGGGAGAATTCTATAATTTTGAAATTCAAGTTCAATGGGTTCAAATACATTCCTCTTTTTGAATCTCCTCACCCTCCTAGCTCACCCTAAACCTCATGGCCAAGTCATTTGTTTTTACTGTTGTTATTTTTTCTCCTCTATTTCTTCTCTACTTCTACAACAAATGTCTTGATAGGGAGTAGGAATCCCTTCTTCAATTCAAGGCAGGCCTTAATCATTCCTCTAATCTATACACCAATCTAAGATTGTGGGAGAAAGGATTTGATTGCTACCATTGGGATAGCATCATCTACAATAACACCACCCATCATGTAATCATTGTTCTGATTATGCTAGATAGCAATGGAAGTTTTCTATCTGAGTGACTGTGCACCCTCACTTATGTTGAAGACATATACCTCCCTTTCATTGTATTAATACACACTTTTCCTGAATATCTAACTAAAATCTCTTCCCTTAGTGGAAGCATTTCTTCTCTCACAGTGTTGGATCTTTTTCATAATCAACTCTAATGTAGTGCAAGGTAGGAGAATCCCCAAAGGAGATGTCTAGCCCAAAAAAATAAACATACAACCGAAACAATACAAAAATGCAAGATTTGATACCAATTCACAAATCTTTATTCATAAAATAACTAATTACATGCAATGTGTTGGGCTATAAGGCCTTCCTGATTATGGCCAAATACAAACCAATTACAATAGTTCTACAAGATCCCTCAAGATCCTACTCAAGATCCTAGCTAGCATAGATCTGTAACATAACATCAATCTAGTAGAAACTTCCATCAAGATCTCAACTTGTGCTCACAAGCCACCAAGTAAACTCCTTATTTCTCAACTTTAGCCACTACCTCTTTTCAAAATTTACCCAAGATCTAGGTGTCAATTGCCTCACATTCGACACTCTATAAACACACTAGGAAAACTATTCACACTTAGCTACTCCACCTTCTCCATGCTAGATCAATATCATGATGACTTAAAACTCCACCTAGACCCCTACTTATACCCAACTAAGCCACAAGTTGGCCTAACAAGCTACAAATTAAATAAACCCCTTGCATTAAATGCATATTTAAGTGACAAGTCAACTTACAGCAAATACTAAATACAAAATGTTAACCCTCGCATTTGTCGCAGTTAACACATGATACAACCACACGAAATAACTAAATACATAGGACATGTCCCAAGTTTACAATGCATATTTAACTCAAATGGCCACATAAGATTATGAACAATTAGATATAGGTCCATGTGCCATCCAAAATCCAAGAGTGCACACTCCCACTCCCTCAGATCAAAGCTCACAAATACAATCTCCAAAGTCTTCCAGTAAATAGGAACACATTACGAGCAACTAGAAAAATATCTCTAACACCAAGGCGATGAATCTAATCATCACACACACATTGGATAAGATCCAAGAATATTCCTTGAACTCATCCCCAATCATGCAAACCATAACTCCATCAAAATCCAAGCTCAATGCTCCTACATCAAAAGCACAAGAAACATTCCCTCCTATCTCTCTCTCTCTCTAATCTCTCTTCTTTATAATTCTTAGATCTTTTGGTGCATTAGTTGAGTGGTTGAATTCCTAAATCCTTAGGTGATCTAACAATCAACTAAATGGAACTCTTCCCCCAAATTTTTCAAAGGCATCCTCCCTTACACTATTTGATGTTCAAGGGAATGCACTCAGTTTGACAAACTTTTCAACATAGTGACCCTCTTAGCTTGAATCACTCTCTCCCACTTTCAAAGGTGGTTACATTATTTTAGAGGCTTTCTTTAACAACCTTAGTAAATTAGAGTCTTTGAGTCTGTACAATTGGGTATTTAATTCCACCCCCACCTAGATTTCCTTGTTTTAGTTGAAGATCTTACATTTGACATCATGCAAGATGGACAATCAAATTGCATCATAGATTTATACTTAGTTATCTTGAATGGTTGACATTAGCTAAAAATAATATTGGAGGAGAAATTCCAGCTTGGCTAATGGATACAAGTTTTAAGTACACCAATCTCACAACAAATCATCTCCAATGTGACCTTTTTATTAAAAACTTCCACTTGGATAACTTGTCAATCTTCGATATGTTGAGTAATGCCTTGAATGGAAAGATGCCATCAACTTGGTCATCTGGTATACACACTTTGTTTCTCAATGACAATTTCAATGATGAAAATATTCCTCAAATTTTGTAGGGTGGCTTTCCACCAGAAATATTAAATCTGGCGAATAACCATAAATGAATGGAATCACCCCTCCAAGTATAGCTCGTTGTTCACAAATTGAAGTCTTGAATTTAGGAAATAATAATTTGATAGGAAGGATGTCATTCAAATTCGGTAATCTAAGTCAGTTGAAGTCACTGTTGATAAGGAGTAATGAGGTGAGTGGATCACTCCTCCCTTCCATATCAAATTATTTAGTATGGATTATTTTGGATATTGGCCATAACTTATCGACATGTCAGATAGAAAACTCAATAGGAAATCATTTGAAGCTACAAATGCTAGTAATGAGGAGGAATAAATTTGAAGGTAATATTCCTATAGAAACTACATGGGTAGAATAACTTCAAATTTTGGACTTTTCCTCAAACTACTTATCAGGACTCCTACCACATGACATTTTCAATTTTCAAGAAATGATGGTAGAGCTACATCAGGAATTAAGCTTAGCTCAAGTGATCTAAATAACACACAACTAGCTAATCTATAAAATATATTAGTACCATACACATAGTACACACATAGGAATGGATTGCAATGCAAAGATGGGGAGTATGCATATGTCTTTTCCAACATGGTATATATTGACCTCTCAAACAATCAATTGAAGGGGGTTTTTCCTTATTCTTTGGAAAATTTTAAGGGCTTGAAGGTGTTCAACATTTCTATCAAAAATATAAATAACACCATTCTAAATAATATTGTACAACTAAGTTGGTTGGAATCATTAGACTTTTCAAGAAATAACTTTTTAGGAGACATTCCAGATCTTGGTCCTTGAGCTGTTTGGGAGCCCTCAACTTTTCCAACAATAATCTTTCAAGGAATATACCATGATGGGACACATCATGATAACATTCACTATTATTTTATATTTAAATAATCCAAATTTATGGGGATGTCCACTTGCAATGAAATGTTAGTGGCCAAAATTTCCTCTAGGTCCTCCTATTTCTACATTTATTAATGAAGAAAAGCATAGCAAAGAAAGTGTGTGGTAATGGATTGGAGTTGTATTTTTATATAGAGAAGGTTTTGCAGCTATGGTTTTACTTATTGTATCGGGCCATACATACTTCAAGGGAGTTGACTTGATCCTAAAATTATTTTTCCCTCAGCTTCACAAGTTGACAATATGAAATTTTATATTTTCTATTGATGTTAATCAAAATAAATATATTATAGTTTTTTTGAAGGAATTCAAATGATTATTCTAAATTATATCCTTTTTATATCTATTTATTTTATAGTTTTAAAAACTATTATAAGGATTGTTCATGTTTATGAATAATTCATGGATTAAGTCCAGAGTATTTCACTCCCTCGTGATTGCGGTTGTGGTATGCTCTTATAGTTGGATTGTCTTTGCTATCTATTTCCTTGTGGTCAAGGATTGAATCTGCCACATACCTACCAACATGTTTTCCTATAGCTATCGGTGGTTTGTAATGGAAGTGCAAGGACTATGAAATTAATACAAATGTAGCATACTAAATTTACATAGTAATTTAAGAGGTATATTTTAAAGTTAAAAAGAAACATATTCACAGTGGAATGGCAAAGTGAAAGTTATAACTAAATCTAATTCATATGATCATAATATTCAACTGACTAACCAACCAATTGATATTCACATGAAAATTATGTGTTAGTGCATCAAAATTGTTGGTTGCATCTCGTTGTTGATCCCCTCATCTTTTTTAATCTCTTCCCCTCTCCTTCCCCTTCCAATTCACTCTCACCCCCATGGGCAAGTTATTTGTCATTTGAAAGTTGGACATCTCTACTATTCAATAAGTCATCACTCCTTTGTTGTGGGTATAGATTTGATGACCCAATATTTTCTTCTTGTCCCAAGGACTTTGAAGTTTGCACCACATTAAATGCAAATAAAACCAAAAAATTGGGGGAAAAAACATTCAAACATTTGAAAACTTCCTAAGAGAGGCTCAACAAGGCTTTGAATCTCAAAAGTATTTCTAAAATCCACACTCATGAAATAGAGGAGGAATGATTTTCCAAATATCAATTGGATGATGAGTTTAATTTCTAAGCTTTTTGGTTAATGCACTTAAGTATTATAGTATCCATGATACTCTGAATATAAATCATAAATCATATTGTGCCTATGATTATTGGTTAACAAATTGATAGTAAAATTAATGAAATGGTAGTTTAGATTATTTTGGCTTGTTTACATTACTTTTGGTATATTTAGTTCATTTTATATAAGTATACAAATATTTAAATCTTACATATTATTTTAATAGACATCTTTATGTTCTCTAAATTAGGTAACAGATCTTTAATAGTCCATTTTTGGTACTTTTTGGCACATTGTGGTTGTGGTTGTACCTTTGATGTTCTTAATTTCATTGTCAACAACTTCAAGGTTTACGGCACATCAAATGCACAAAAGCATAGAAAAAAATTTAACATTTTGGAAAGCTCTAAGAGAGAAGTTTGATAGTGACTTCCAATCCATTAAATGCTTCTAAAATACACACTCATAAAATAGAAGAGGAACAGTTTCCCACTTCCATTTCTAAACTTGTTGCTCAATTTACTGAAGTATTATAGTATGCATAATGAGTAAATTGTGTATCATTTTATGTCTATAATGATTGGTCAATTAGATTGGTGATATAATTCATCAATAGGTAGTGGAAATTTTAGAATTTCAACATTTTTGACTTGTTTACATATTTTTTATATTTTTGACTATCACACCAAAATTGAAGGAAATGGTGAGGAACATGAATGTTGATCATGCACCAAAGTAGAAGTCTTCTTTTCACACATCTTATTAAGCGCTCGCATTTTCTCCCTAAACATCTTGATAATGCTCAGTTCACATTTGTTGCTCAGTAATCTAGCCACAAGGGAATATGTGTCTATTGCTAAACTTGATTCTTTTTTTCACCAATATTTGATTCAATATTTGGCACTATTAAATCATCTATAGTTTCAGCAATGTGCTATATGTAAGAGATGTTTGTTGTTATTTGAAGGAGTTATGCTAAATGACCACCATTTATAACTACCTCTATAATCACAAGCTCTTTAACTATTAGTATTAAAAGTAACACAAAACATAATTCCCTCATTAACATGCCTATTAGTATTAAAAGTAACACCTTAATTTCAAATATATGAAAACCAATCAACCCTACCTCTATAATCACAACCTCTTTAGCTATAAATGGTATGGAAAATTTTGTGAATCACTGAGAGTTTGTAATGATTATGTCTAGTAAATTGAATTTAAATTTCTATTCAATTCTTTTTTAGTTGTCCGGTCTAGTCAATACCCATTGCATCAAAATTTTTGAAAATTTTTCATGAGTACAATTGCATTCGAACATCAACTTTTGTTTCCACGATCTAGAGTAGTGCCTGTAACATCAACGTCTATTTCCATACTTGATGACAAAGAAATATATTGACAAAACTTCCACAAAAACTTATGAGACCGAAAGAAAGAAATATATGTCTCTACGAAAATATAGGTTAATCTATGACCCCTCTCGATGCATTTTAGGACAACGTATGTCCCTAGGAGCCCTAGAACCCCTAAAGACCCATGTGGTTAGTTCTAATTCATTGAGTGGGGTCATAGGTTAACCAATGACCCCTCTCGATGCATATCATGACAATCTATGTCCCTAGGGGTCTTGGGGCCCCTAGGGATGCATTTGGTTGGTTCTAATGTGTTGAGAGGGATCATAGGTTAACCTATGACCCCTCTCAATGCATTTCATGACAACCTATGTCCCTAGGGGCCCTAAGACCCCTAGGGATGCATGTATTTGGTTTCAATGCATTGAGAGGGGTCATAGGTTAACCTATGAAACCTCTCGATGTATTTCATGACAACATATGTCCCTAGGGGCCCTAGGACCCCTAGGGACGCATTTGGATTGTTCTAATGCATTGATAGGGGTCATAGGTTAACCTATGACCCCTCACGATGCATTTTGTGACAACGTATGTCCCTAAGGGCCCTAGGACCCATGGGGATGCATGTGGTTGGTTCTAATGCATCGAGACAAGTCATAGGTTAAAATGCATCGAGATGAGTCATAGGTTAACCTATGACCCTTCTCAATGCATTTCATGAAAACCTATGTCCCTAGGGGCCCTAGAAGCCTTAAGGATGCATGTGGTTGGTTTCAATGCATTGAGAGGGGTCATAAGCCAATCTATGACCCCTCTCAATGCATTTCATGACAATGTATGTCCTTAGGGGCCCTAGGACCCATAAGGATGCATTTGGTTAGTTCTAATGTATCCCTCTCGACGTATTTCATGACAACATTTGTCCTTATGGGGCCAAGGACACCTAGGGATGCATGTGGTTAGTTTTAATGTGTCGAGAGGTGTCATAGGTTAACTTATGACCCCTCTTGACACATTTGAGGACAACGTATGTCCCTAGGGGCCCTAGGACCCTAGGGATGCATGTGGTTGGTTCTAATGCATCGAGAGGGGTCATAGGTTAACCTATGACCCCTCACGATGCATTTCAGGACAACGTATTTCCATAGGGGCCCTAGGACCCTTAAGGATGCATATGGTTGGTTCTAATGTGTCAAGAAGGGTCATAAGTTAACCTATGATCCATCTGAATGCATTTCATGAAAACATATGTCCTTAGGGGCCCAAGGACCCCTAGGGACACATGGAACTAGTTCTAATGCATTGAAAGGGTTCATAGATTAACCTATGACCCCTCCCTATGACCCCTCTCAAAGCATTTGAGGACAATGTATGTCCCTAGGGGCCCTACGACTCTTAGGGACACATGTGGTTGGTTCTAATGCATTGAGAGGGGTCATAGGTTAATCTATGACCTCTCTCGATGCATTTCATGATAATGTATGACTCTAGTGGCCCTAGGATCCCTAGGGATGCATGTGGTTAGTTCTAATGTGTCGAGACGGTTCATAGGTTAAGCTATGACCCCTCTCGACACAACTCATGATAACCTATGTTCCTAGGGGTCCTAAGGCTCCTAGGGAAGCATTTGGATGGTTCTAATGTGTCTAGATGGGTCATATGTTAACCTATGACCCATGTCGATGTATTTCATGACAACTTATGTCCCTAGGAGCCCTAGGACCCCTAGGAACACATGTGGTTAGTTCTAATGCATTGAGAGGGGTCATACATTAACCCATGATGCCTCTCGATGAATTTCATGATAACATATGTTCCTAGGGGCCCTATGAATCTTTGGGATGCATTTGATTGGTTCTAATGTGTCAAGAGGGCTCATAAGATAATGTATGACCCCTCTTAATGTATTTTATGACAATGTATGTCTTCAGGGACCCTAGGAACCCTAGGGATAGATGTGGTTGGTTCTAATGCATTGAGAGGAGTCATAGGTTAACCTATGATCCCTCTTGACTCATTTCAGGACAACATATGTCCCTAGGAGCCCTAGGACCCCTGGGGACACATGTGATTGGTTCTAATACATTGAGAGGGGTCATAGGTTAACCTATGACCCCTCTCAATGCATTTCATGACAATGTATGTCTCTAGGGACCCTAGCACCCCTAGGGATGCATATGGTTGGTTCTAGTACATCAAGAGGGGTCATAGGTTAACCTATGACCCCTCTCGATGTATTTTATGACAACGTATGTCCCTAGATGCCCTAAAACCCCTATCGACACATTTGGTTGGTTCTAATGTGTCGAGAGGGGTCATAGGTTAACCTGTGACCCCTCTCGACACATTTTAATACAATGTATGTCCCTAGGGGCCTTATGACCCCTACCGATGCATGTGGTTAGTTACAATGGATTGAGAGGGGTCATAGGTTTGACCCATTTCATAACAACCTATGTCCCTAAGTGTCCTAGGGCCCCTAAGGACGCATTTGGTTGGTTCCAATGTGTTGAGAGGGCTCATATGTTAACCTATGACCCCTCACAATGCATTTTATGACAACTTATGTCTCGAGGGGCCCTAGGACCCTTGGGGATGCATGTGGTTGGTTCCAATGCATTAAGAGGGCTCATATGTTAACCTATGACCCCTCACAATATATTTCATGACAATGTATGTCCCTAGGGCCCCTATGACCCCTAGGGATGCATTTGGTTGGTACTAATGCATTAAGAGGGGTCATAGGTTAACCTATGACCCTTCTTGACATATTTCACAACCCCTAAGGATGCATGTGGTTAGTTCTAATGCATTGAGCGATGCATTTTAGGATAATGTGTGTCCCTAGGGGCTCTAGAACCCCTAGGGATGCATGTGGTTGGTTCTAATGCACCAAGAGGGGTCATAGATTAACTTATGACCCTCTTGATGCATTTCATGATAATGTATGTCACTAGGCACCCTAGGACCCCTAGGGACACATGTGGTTGGTTCTAATGCATTGAGAGGGGTCATAAGTTAACCTATGACCCCTCTTGATGAATGTTATGACAATGTATGTCCCTAGGGGCCTTAGTACCCCTAGGGATGCATTTGGTTGGTTCCAATATGTCAAGAGGGGTCATAGGTTAACCTATGGCCCCGCTCGATGCATTTTCATGACAACATACATCCTTAGGGGTCCTAGGGCCCCAAGGGACGCATCTGGTTGGTTCCAATGCATTGACAGAAGTCATAGGATAACCTATGACCCTCCTCAATTCATTTTCCTAATAGCGTACGGCCCTAGGGACGCATTTGGTTGGTTCCAATGCATCGAGAGGGGTCATAGGTTAACCTATGACCCCTCTTGACACATTTCATGACAACCTATGTCCCTAGGGGTCTCAGGGCCCCTAGGGACACATTTTGTTGGTTCCAATGTGTTGAAATGGGTCATAGGTTAACCTATGACCCCTCTTAATGCATTTCATGATAATGTATATCCCTAGGGGCCTTAGGACTCCTAGGGACGCATTTGGTTGCTTCTAGTGTATCGAGAGGGGTCATAGGCTCTCTCAATGCATTTCATGACAATGTATGTTCTTAGGGGCCTTAGGACCCCTAAGGATGCATATGGTTGGTTCTAATGCATCGAGAGGGGTTATAGGTTAACCTATGACCCCTCTCAATGCATTTCATAACAACCTTTGTCCCTAGGGGCCCTAGGGCCCCTTGGGATGCATGTTGTTGATTCTAATACATCATCTCGATGCATTTTATGACAATGTGTGTCCCTAGGGGCCTTAGGACCCCTAGGGATGCATTTAGTTCATTCCAATGCACTGAGAGGAGTCATAGGTTAATGACTCCTCTAGATGCATTTCATGACAACGTATGTCCCTAGCTGCTCTACGACCCCTAGGGACACATATGGTTGGTTCTAATGCATCAAGAGGGGTCATAGGTTAACCTATGACCCCTCTTGATGTATTTCATGACAAGGTATGTCCCTAGGGTCCCTAGGGATGCATGTGGTTGGTTCCAATGCCTCGAAATGGGTCATAGGTTAACCTATGACCCCTCTTGATGCATTTCCTAACAACGTATATCCCTAGGGCCCCTAGGACCCCTAGGGATGCATTTAGTTGGTTCTAATGCATCTAACCTATGACTTCTGTCAACGTATTTAATGACAACCTATGTCCCTAGTGGTCCTAGAGCCCTTAGGGATGCATTTGGTTGGTTCTAATGCATTGAGAGGGGCCATAGGTTAGACATTTCATGACAACGTATGTCCCTAGGGGCTCTAAGATCCCTAGGGATGCATTTGGTTGGTTCTAATGTGTTGAGAGTGGTCATATGTTCACTTATGACCCCTCTCAATGTATTTCATGACAAAGTATATCACTAGGGGCCTTATGACCCCTAGGGATGCATGTGGTTGGTTCTAATGCATCGAGGGGGGTCATAGGTTAACCTATGAACCCACTCGACACATTTCACAACAACATATGTCCCTAGAGGCCCTAGGACCCCTAGGGACACATTTGGTTGGTTCCAATGCATCAAGAGGGGTCGTAGGTTAACCTATGATCCCTCTCGACACATTTCATCACAATGTATGTCCCTAGGGGTCCTAGGACCCCTAGGGACTCATTGGGAATTCGTTGAAAGGGGTCAGTAGGGGCCATAGGGACATATGTTGTCATGAAATGCATGAAAAGGACCTATGACCCTTTTTTATGCATTTCATAATAGTATTCTATTTAATAATAATATAATATAATATATTTTAATATAATAATAATATATTATTAGATTATATAACAATAATAATAATAACCATATATATTATTATCTATAATAATAGTTATATAATATTACTATATATATTTAATAATAATAATATTTATCATATATATTACTATATTATATTTCGTTATAATAATTATTATTATACATATTACTATATATAATAATTATTATTATAATCATATATAATAGTAATAGTTAATAATAATAATCATAATCATATGTAATAATATTAATTTTCACACTTCCCCCAAATAAATTTCCCTCTAAAACCCTCTAAAGTTTCCCTCTCAAATTTCTCTCCAAAATTGCAATTGGAAAATCTGTAGTGATCAGATACATGATTATAGATTAGATACCTGATTTTATTTCAGGTATTTGATTAGGCTTAGTATTTACCAAACCTATTTGGTCAACCCAAAAAATGTGTTTTAGAAGGGTTTCACTGACACTTAGACTTCAGGTAGCTGTCTGACAATATTATTTTCATTGAAATTGAATTAAACAAAAATGGTTTTTTTATTACACTCTCAAGATTCCATCAATATAATTGCTATCAAATTCTGAGTTTGATAAGTATTTATTAGTTAATTTTCAATGAAGATGATTGTAAAGTGTGATTGACATACTGATTGAAAAATAGCTATAACTTTCAAACAGTATAACATTTTTTAAATCCAAAAGTTGCGTCACATTCTATGCTTCACCTAGTATAAGGAAAATAATAATAATATTTTGGTAATGTTTTCAATTAGTTAAGGTGGTCAAAGATGAGAGTTTTTTTTTTTTCAAAAAATTTTTAGTAGAAAATTCATATTTAATTATTTATTTGGAAAAAAATAACAAAAAATATGCATCACATCTGGGCATGAGTCTACTTTTTATATCTATAATTCTATTTAAAAATATTTTTATTTAATTTTGATTAAGGTGGTCAGACATACACCTACTTTTTATTTTTGTCGTAAAATTTTGGTAGTATTGCATTAAAATCCAAACTTTTGACCAATCAAATATTATTTTTCTCTAGATAAGGCCTAGTAGTTTAGAAACTACATTCAATTTCCTATAGATTATTTTCTTACAACTTTTTGATATAAAGTCCAGAACCACTTTAAAATTATTTGTCAAGTTGACATAACCCTGATTTGTTGATTTTTCACTACCACTTAAAGCCATAGTTTGGTTGACCATGATCCTACACATACCCCTTAGATAGTGCAAATTACAATCATAAATGTACATACTTTTCATGGTGATGAGTTGTCTTCCATGGACTAAATTGACTATGCATGTTTCTAGGAAAATTATGTGTTAGTGCATCAAATTTGTTGGTCACATCTCATTAGTAATCCCCTGGTCTTTTTTTATCTCTTTCCCTCTCCTTGCCCTCCCAATTCACTCTCAACCCTATGGCCAAGTTATTTGTTATTTGAAAGTTGGACATCCCTATTGTTCAATAAGTGATCACTCCTTGGTTGTGGGTATAGCTTTTATGTCCTAGCATTTTTTTGTTGTCCTAAGGACTTCGAAGTTTGCACCACATTGAATGTGACTAAAACAAAAAATTGGGAAAAAAACATTCAAACATTTGAAAAAGTCCTTAGAGAGGCTCAACAAGGCTTTGAATCTAAAAAGTATTTCTAAAATCCACACTCATGAAATAGAGGAGGAATGATTTTCCAAATATCAATTGGATCATGAGTTTAATATCTAATATTGTTACTCAACGCACTAAAGTATTACAATATCCATGGTACTCTCAACATAAATCATGAATCATATTGTGCCTATGATTACTAGTTAACAAATTGATAGTTTACTTATTTTGGCTTGTTTACATTATTTTTTGTATTTTTATTTCATTTTATATAAGTATACAAATATTTAAATCTTACATATTATTCTAATAGACATCTTTATGTCCTATCTAAATTTAGTAGCATCTTTAATAGTCCATTTTTGGTACAGTCTAGGACACTTTGGTTGTGGTTGTACCTTTGATGTTCCAAATTACATTGTTAACAAGTTCAAGGTTTATGCCACATCAAATGCACAAAAAATTAACATTTTGTAAATCCCTAAGAGAGAGGTTCAACAATGATTTCCAATCCAAAACATGTGTCTAAATTCCACACTCATAAAATAAAAGAGGAATGGTTTCCTAGTTCAATTTCTAAGCTTGTTTCTCAATGTACTGAAGTATTATAGTATGCATAATGAGTAAACCGTGTATCATTTTGTCTATGATGAGTGGTCAATTAGATCAGCAATACAATTCATCAATTGGTATTGCAATTTTTAGAACTTTAGCATTTTCGGCTTGTTAACACTATTCTTTTATATTTTTCACTATCACACCAAAATTGAAGGAAATGGTGAGGAACATAAATGATTCTCTTGCATCAAAGTGTAGGCCTTCTATTTAAACATCTTATTAAGTGCTCACGTTTTCACCCTAAACATCTTGATAATGCTTAGTTCACATTTCTTGTTTAGTAATCTAGCCACAAGGGAAGATGCACCTATTGCTAAACTTGATTCTTTTTATTCATCAATCTTTCATTCAATATTTGGCACCGTTAGGTCATCTATAGTTTCAACAACGTGCAATATCTGTTTGAGATGTTTGTCCTTCTTTGAAGTAGTTATGCTAAGTGACCATTATCTATAACTACATCTTGATAGTGCAGATCATACTTGAGTTTGTATTGTAATGCATCTTTGTCATGATTCCTACTAATGTGACACTTGTAAGAATATCCCTTTGCATCAGTTCGTAAAAAAGTGAGTGCATATAAGTCTTGTATTCTATGTGGTAGCTCATTTACCATGGATTTAGTATTTTCAAGAATCTCATTGAGTGACTTGTATACTTATTTTGGCCTCTAGTAGCACGTGTTACTTGTAAGATTGGGTTTAACCTAGCAAAGGGCATTTCCTCTACCTAAGTCATATTTTCCATCACAGTAGGTTGGTCTCATGTATCCATGTTATTAAGTTGAGAGAGTTGATGCATTTTTTTTCATTAAAGCATCATCTATAGCTAGTAATAGGATTCATTGAACATAGGATCATTCTTGGGTAGAGTTATAAGTACTACATGTTTGTAGTTTGGACACTACATTTATTCATATTCAAAATATTTTCAATGTCGTTCAAAGTTAGGATTTTCAGTAATTAGATGCATATGTTTCAATTGTGTTTGCTATGGGGTAGTTATTTCTTGTTTTTTGACTTTCTTACATACAAATATTTGTTCTTTATGTTCAACATGATGTGTTCTCCTTTTTTTTAGCTCCATTGTCTTTTGAGCTCATGGCCAAGTTATCTCTTTTGTCCAGGTTTCAACCATCTATTTCAAAAGTATTGTAAGAGAAATTTTTAAATACATGTTTTATAAAATTGATGGAATTTTTTGTAATTCTTTCCAAACATTCATTTGATTTCCATTACCTCCTATGACATCAAGGAGTGACACCTCTGACGTCAACGACAACATAATGTTCAACAATAGAACCCACATATAAAATGTTTGATTCAATGCTAGCCAGATCCTTTTTTTTAAAGGAAACCACTCTATTTTTTTCACTCCACCATCTTTGTTCTATAACAGACATTAGACCTTCTTCTCTATTATGCATTCTTTTAACATGCATGAGCTTCAACACTTCACCTCTTTCTAACCTCCAAAACTCTCCTACATAGAATCGACTCCTTACAAATTATCTATTGTATATAAAACTACCACATGCTTACAAATTAAAACATAATTCCCTAATTAACATGCCTATTAGTATTACTTGTAAAAATTTAACCCTTAATTTCCAATATATGAAAACCAATCAACCTTAATCACCAAGAGTTCGTAACGATTACTGCAGTGATGGAGAAAAACACAGGAGCTCCTCGACTCCGTGATATATGCTGAACAAAAATATTCCATGTCAAATACTCAGTTATCACAAATTGGACTACACACAATTTTGGCAATTTCCACCGGTAATCAGTCGTCCACTCAATTGAATTTAAATTTCTGTTACAATCCATTTTTAATCGTCCAGTCCAGTCAATACCCATTTCTGACAAGTCTTTGTGATTGCAAGTGCGTCGAAATTCCTGGTTGTCTTTATTTCAGATGTCTTTCCATGACTCGCCTGTAACATCAGCTTGTATTTCCATGATCTTTAGTAGTGCCTGTAACATCAACTTGTATTTCCATGATCTTTAGTAGTGCCTGTAACATCTACAGTAGTGCCTGTAACATCAACTTGTATTTCCATGATCTTTAGTAGTGCCTGTAACATCAACGTCTATTTCCATACTTGATGACACAGAAATATATCGATTTTCATGTCTCGGGGTCTGTACTCGACAAAGCTTCCACCAATTATGAGACCGAAAGAAAGAAATTTCTACTCAGAAATGTACAATGGCCCAATCTTTGACGGTGATTTATTGTCTTTCACGGACTGACTTGACTTGCATGTCTCTACGAAAATTATGAGTTAGTGCTTCGAAGTTGTTGATCGCCTCTCATTGTTGATTGTTATTGTTGCTCCTTTTTATTCTCTTCCCCTCTCCTTCATTGTTATTGTTGATTGTTATTGTTGGCTCCCAATTCATCCTAGGCAGTCCTCATGGCCCATTCATTTGCGTTTACTCTTCTTGCTATCAACAGTTCAAAAATGTACAATCTTTGACTGTGATTTGTTGTCTTTGTCGCCTTGCAATTCATGAATCTTCATCATAAGGTAAATCTTGACAGCCTGGTGCCAAAAAAATTAAGATCAAACCATTTTTAAGATATAATCATTGGAAACATCAGATCATGATGCAAACCTAAACATAGGAAGTCTATCATGTCTAGATCATGCCATAAGGATAACATAACGAAACAAGTCAACTAGATAAATTACATATTAAAATAATAGGAAATTGTCCTAGTGAAAAATAAAATAGATAAACAAAAAGGAAATATTTTTGGGTGATACAAGATTGCAAATCACTTAATGATGATCTTGCATTAGACACCCTAGGCAAATAGAAGATGTTCCATAAAATAAATTTATGAACATCTAACAAGGTTAGGAATGTATATGCCATAAACATTCTTCAGCCACATACCTTCCTCGTTTGAAGAAGTAGTGTTATCTCAATTATGCACATGATCCCTCCTCCAAGTGTTCATCAGTTCACTAGTAGAATAACCTCTTCCATTTGTTATCCCACCATAGTTGATGCTACAAAAATCCCTCCTCCAATGAATCTCACCAACCCACTTACCAATGCCTCTACCATCATCACAATTGTCAATAATTACCTACTCCATCTTTTGATGTTTGACTTGGCCTCTGAAATTATGTAACTTATGTAACACACGATCTTCAATCCACTCTAAAGATTATCTTGATTATGTAATTGTTAGCCCCAACTGATAATGTTGTTAATGTATGTGACGGAGTCATATCAATTGTTATGTTGTCATTGATGTCAAGCCTTAATTGGTTAGACATTATGCTAATTCTATAGAGTACCATATCATTTGATTAATGAAGAGGATTTGAAGAAAATATGATGATGTAAGTGTTGGTAAGTATATAGTATTCAAAAGGCACATGAATGAGTGAGACTTTGATAGTATAATGTTCACTATTTTACATTATTTGATTAAGTAGTAAAGATTGTGTATAAGGAAGCTAGTTTGGTCAGTGAATGAAAGAATTAAAGTATTAATCAAGCTACAACAATTTTCACCAAGCACCTAATAAAGAAGTGAAGAATACATAGAGTTATTTGAGCAATTTCAATGTTAACTGAGTCTTGTAATGTTCACCGAACATGAACAACAAGAAAAAGTTTAGAAAATATTTAATTTGAGGCTAACATTTGATGAAAATTAAGATTGTTCAAGAATTTTCAAGGATAAGGATAAAGTTAGTTATGACATCAATAGCTGGAGAAATTCAAAGAAGATCTTATGGAGAAGATTTATCAATTTGAAATGGAGCACAAAGTTCAAGGAGAAAGTATATTTTCCAAACATCTAGAGGAAGTATATTTCCTGAGGACAAAGTGGCAAAAGAAATAAATCTAGATCATTGATCATGATCTAGAAGCTTCACCTAGAATAATTATTTTAGAAGCAATTATGACCTAGTTTGTGTGTGTGGAGCATATGTGATCAAGAGTTTGGTGATATGCAAAGTATGAAGGTGAATCATGAAGAGCAACCAAGCATTGTAGTGAAGAAGTGAAGTGCAAAGTTAGTGACAAATCATATTAGAGAACTGATTAGTAACTATATAGAGGAGATTTGTTATCAACCTTGTAGTGAAAACTAAAGGATTGGGTACAGGTACATTCTAACAAGTGTCTCAATATGTAAATTTCTTAACATAGTGGTTTTAACAAACCTTTTTAAATCTCCTAGTAGAGTACTCACTTAGTTGTGAGATAAAACCCTTTAATCAAGGGAGACTAAATAATTCTTGTAAAGCTCTTAACAGGGTAGACCCCTCATAGGGTAGATCATCAGAAGAAATCAAAATTGTAGCCCTAACAAGCAAACTTCATTACTGCAGTAGTGAAGACTTTGTGGATATCATCTCCAATGTAGTTGTACCTTCACCTTGGAGGGTTTTTGCGTAACCAAATCTTTATTTCATATGTTATGAGTTGTTTATGTGATGTGAGTTTTATTCATACAAGTAGATATTAGATCTGATAATGTAT
The DNA here is from genome assembly GCA_028749045.1 of Cupressus sempervirens. Lineage (NCBI taxonomy): Eukaryota > Viridiplantae > Streptophyta > Pinopsida > Cupressales > Cupressaceae > Cupressus > Cupressus sempervirens. Next base: position 815,894,397 of record CM053790.1, read on the forward strand.
TGCAGTGAATGTTTGATTTAGTTTATAGTAATATTAAGATAAGGGTTAATGGTGAAGTTATAAGATATTATTCATGTTTTGAAATGTTATAGTGATAAAGGGATCTTGATTCAACCCTCCACCCCGCCCTCCCTTCCCCCTCTTAGTACTTACTTTCCCATTAGATTTCCAATAGTTTACATTCTTTTGGCAAGCACAATTCTTACTAGAGTTAGATTTTGATATCTTGTACATTATTTTCTCTTTGCTTTGTACAACTATATCTACTCTTGTTTTTATTAGTAGTATTTAGCTAGATCTCTCTCTTTCATGGATTTTATGATATTAAGTATGTACTTATGTTTTATTTAAGAAATCAAATGTTAATTGGATCTTGCATACATTTAAATGCCACCATGATATGTTGGATCTGCTCTATATGCACTTATCTTTTTCTCATGTTTCACAAATCATTTAAAGAATTCTCCAAACATCATTGTGTTATCTTTGACATAAAGCATCATCCTAATATCAACTTAGATTTATCATATGATCTTCCTCTTTATGGAGATGAGTGAGAAATTGAGATTGGCCATTCTCCTAATAAAGGCCTTGACTATGGGGATACATTGGTTGAGGGTGGTCCTATATCTTCTTGTAATCTTTACCTCTTTATGGACCTCACTTTAACTCATGATCATTCCTCTTCTATGACACACTTTATTGAATCTCTAAATAATGATGTTGATTATTCTCTTCCTTACGAAAGAGATAACATGATGATTGATACCCTTTCTCTTCGACATAACAATCTTGATATTTCTTCTTCTCAAAATAGATATACTTCTATTAAGGATATTTTAGAGAAAGAGAATAGATTATAAACACTTTTATCAATATAACCTTTTCTTTATTTGATGCTCTTAGTGGTGAGGAAGCATTAATGGAAATCTAAAATCCATATTCTATGGATAATGATAATCTCCTTAATGTCGTCCCTTTTAGTGATGAGTCTATGGAGAAGCAAGATATTAATCAAGTTAATGTTTCTCAACCTATTCTCACTCTCAAAGGTCACCCTCCATCAAATAACTCTCTTTTCACCCTTAAGGGTTATCTTTCCATAACTCTTAAGGGAGAATTGTAATGTCCCCATCTTTTTAGCAACTAAGTGGAGTTCTTAGCCTTCACATTCTCCAAAGGCTAAGTGGAGAAATAAGGGGAAATTGATTAAATTAATTTCTTATAAAGTCATTAAATAAATTAAAATTAAAAGGTGACTTTATATTTAATTAATTTAATAAGTTATTGTGTTGCAAAGAGAAACTTCTAGACAGTGGATTAATTATTGGAAAGGGGGAAGCCTCTAGTAATTTAGTTTTCTAAAAAGAACAATTAATTATTGTATTGCAAGGGAGGAGTTTCTAGAGAATATATTAATTATTGGAAGGGGGAAGCTTCTAGTAAATGCAATTAATTAATATTTTATTTCCTTCTAGAAGGGTGAAAGAAAAGTATAAATAGAAGTGGGAGCTTCATTGTTTAGCATCGAATGATGGTGAATTGCATTTGATAGGAACTTGGATGTACAGTTCTATTCTTGGCATTGGAGGACATTCATCCTCTCTTGTGACATTCTAGATGGCATTCCCTTGGGGTTTGGCCTTTGGAATTCATTGTCATTAACTCATTAATGGGCAGCTCGGATGCATTTCTAGCAGCAAGCGGATTGGGTGTAATTATTTGCATAAATTCCTTCGTATTCATGCTATGTGGTTTTAAATCTATGAAAAGACATTAAAATTTATTTCAGTAGTTGGTTTAGTTCTTGGGCATTTCTAGGGTGCCCATTACAGTGGTATCAGAGCTATAAGTACTGCCATCTTGTGGAGGCCTTATAGAGAGTTTGAAACAAGATTTATGTTTGAGTATGCGATAAAGGTTTTATAATTTTTGCAATACCAGAGTAAGACAATGTAGGAGTTTAGACTTGTAGAGAAAATAGGCTAGTTCATCTATGCAATGGGACATACAATCTAGTCATACAGACATAGAAGAGGTATTCTTTGAACAAGACAATAGTATGGGTGACCGAGATGATAGGAATACAGGACTAGATGGAGGCAAGAATATTGGTCCATATCAGGAAAATGTAATGTTTAGGTTACTAGGTACATTAGAGGAGGGGTAGTGTATGCAATAGGAACATAATAGGAAAATGGATATGATTTTGTAGCTCATGGCTAGACAGTTGGGCATCCATATTAATCTAGGTGATGCCAACAATGGAAACAATAACAATGGGGGAAACAAAAACAATAGGGGCAATGATAATGGAGGCCGAGGCAACAAAAATGGTCCTGGGAATAACATTAATAATGGACATGGAAACAATGGGAATGAGGTTGATAACTTTAGACATGTTGCATGCCTAGCTCAAACAACAAGCTCGAGACCTCTTCTACCCACCTTCCCACCCAAAGATCCAATTCAACCAGTTAATAAACCATAGATTATGGAGTTATAGGATCAATTCAGGAGGGATTGGGAGCCTAGTGGACTAGAGTTTCAGGCATATATTTCCCTCAGAGATTATATGGACTCAAGGATGAGACAGATGCCTAGATTAGGATGAAGAAGTCAAAACCTTGAGCTGAGAAAGAAAGTTGGGAAACTTTCTTTACCTTATTATGATACTTTAGGGAAGATGACCTCATGAGCTTGGGTGCAGAAGATAGAAACATACTTGCAGTTGAATCCTATGCCTAAGGAGTAGGCTATAAAGTATGTGGTTATTCACTTAGATGGACCAGCACATGAGTGGTGGCACCATGGCATGATAACCTTGGGATATAATTAGATCACATCTTACAAGGAGTTCATTGAGAAGCTCATAGAGAGATTTGATAACAAGGATCTTGAATTACAGTTTAAGGAGTTGGCACAACTCAAGCAGTGGGGATTAGTTGAGATGTATATTAGTGAATTTTAGAGGCTAGCTGTGTTGGTCTTGGATATTTTAGAGAGGAGGTTAGTAGTGTTGTTTATGGATGGACTCTTAGATCCCTTACAAGGTTGGGTCAAGGGGCATGACCCAGCTACATTATAGGAGGCCACTAAAAAGTCTCATGACTTAGCACCTTCTTTTTAGGAGCATATATTAGCATAGGGATTCTTATATGAAAAAGGACAAGGACAAGGAAAAAAAATCATTTTGCAAGGATCCTTAGCCAAAAAGAGATAAGTTGGATAATGACAACTTGAATGATTTGAGAAAGAAGAAGCTATGTTTTCATTGTAGAGAGCCTTGGGATTTATCTCATAAATATCCTTTCAAGGCTAAGGCAAATCAAATGGAGTATTTCTTAGCAGAGGAGTCACAATTAGAGAGGGAGGATCAACACTCCAATTCAAATGAGGATAGCACTGCAGAGGATAGCGGTGTTCTTGAGGATGAGAAGTCATTAGCATGATTAATGGGGGCTCAGAAGGAAATCATATTTAAGGTCAGGGGTACTATCCAAGGGTAGAAAGTGATCTCACTCAATTACACTAGGGCTACACACAATTTTATAGATGCACAATTGGTAGCTAAGAGAGGTGTATAGACCGAGGAGCATGTCGGGTTCAGAGTCATGTTAGCTAATGGTGACAAACTATTATACATTCAAAAGATATCTAATCTTCACATCAGGTTTGGAGATGGCTATGAGTTGGAGGATGAGTTCTATGTGGTAGACATGGGAGACTATGATGTCATCCTTGATATGAAAAGAATGGCCTTGCAAGTTGAGTTCACACTCAACCTAGAAAAATTTGAGATTCAAGGTTTCAGCATGAAGGGAGAACTATTGTACTTAGAGGACTTTTAGATGGGAGTTGCAGAGTAGTTTCCATGAGGAGAATGCAGAGACTTTTTTGGCATAATGACATAGAGTGGGTAGCAGAATGTTTGACTATGCCAGTGTCATGGGAGCCATCGCTGAAGAGTAATCCACCAGATATCCAGGAGATACTTGATAGGCACACTAAGGTATTTGGTGAGATTCTACATGGGGTTCCTCTTGACAGTGGGATAGAGCATGTTATTGAGCTTGAGGAGGGAGCCAAACAAGCTATGATTACTCCCTATCATCATCCTAAGAAACAAAAGGATGAGATAGAGAAGGGAATTAAGGAGTTGTTGGACATGGGGCATATCGGGCCTAGTAAGAGCCCCTTTACTTCCACAGTAGTGTTGGTAAAGAAGAAGGATGGAACAATGCACATGTGCATCGATTAAAGGGAATTAAATAAGAAGACCATTAAGAATAGATATCCCATCCCAAAAATAGATGAGCTAATTGATGAGTTAGATGGTGCATGCCTTTTACAAAGATTGATCTATGGTCACGGTATCATTAGATCAGGATGAGGGAGGAGGTCATTGAGAAGATAGTTTTTTGGTGTCACTATGACCATTTCAAATTTTTGGTTATTCCATTTGGGCTAACTAATGCCCCTGCCACGTTCTAGAGTTGCAAGAATTAGGTATTCAGGGAGCAGCTTAGGAGATTTGTGGGAGGAGCATTTACAACATCTAGAGATGGTGTTGTCCACTTTGGAGAAAGAGTTAGTATATGCCAAGGAATCTAAGTACGAGTTTGGGATGACTGAGCTACTATATCTTGGGCATATCATCAATGTAGATGGAGTTTAGGTAGATCCCAAAAAGATTAGGGCTATTGTTAATTGGCCTACTCCTATGAATCTTACATAGCTTAAGGGGTTTGTTGGTCTCTATAGGTTTTACAAGAAATTTGATAAGGGATTTTCACAGATCGTTGCACCCTTGAAAAACCTTACCAGGAAAGGGGCTTTCACATGGATAGGGGTAGCTTAGAGAAGCTTTGATCATTTCAAGAAGGTGATGTCATCATGTCCAATACTAGCTCTACCAAATTTCATGAAGCCATTTGAGCTTCATTGTGATGCATTAGGAGATGGGATTGGGGTAGTCTTGATGCAGGACAATCACCCCATTGTTTTTGAGAGCAGGAAGCTCCATGGAGTGGAGAGAAGCTATTCCATCTATGATTGGGAGATGTTGTCTATTATGCATGCATTGGCTAAGTTTTGGCCCTACCTAGTTGGGGGAAATTTTTTTATTAGAACTGATCACAACAACATCAAATACTTCATGAGTTAGTGTGATTTTAACGATAGACAGCAGAAGTGGATTACGAAGTTACAAGCCTATGACTTTGACATTAAGTTTTTCAAAGGTAAGAAGAATGTAGTAGCAGATGCTTTATCCAGAAAATCCCATATTTGTGCTCTAGCTAAGATTATAGGAGATTGGAGAAATAAGATTACAACAGAGTATGCGAGGGACACTTGGGCTTTTGGAGTGATTTTAAGCACCATATAGGATGATTGTTATGTGGTGATGGTCATATTGATTAAGTTCCAGGGCAAGATATATTTTATTCCTTCATTATAGTTTAGGGAGGTAATATTGAAGGCATTTCAAAATGCACCTACAACTGGACATCTAGGGGTCTTTAAGGCCTATAGACAGATCTATGAGCAGTTCACATGGAAAGGGCTCAAGGATGATGTTCAGAAGCATGTCAAGGAGTGTGCAATTTGTCAATAGAATAAGGAAGAACAAACATATCCTACAAGGTTGTTATAACCTTTTCCCATTCTAGATAGGAAATGGGAAATTATTTCTATGGACTTCATCATCAGGTTACCACAAGTACAGGGGAAAGATTGCATCTATGTGATAGTTGACCGGTTGACGAAGTTTGTTCACTTCTTTGTTATTCCATCCACTTACATAGTAGCACAGGTGGCTAATCTTTTCTTCAGAGAGATATTCAAGTTATATGGGCTACCTATTTTTATTGTCAGTGATAGGGATAGTAAATTTATGAGTCTTTTTGGTAGGAATTGTTTAGGTTGTGTGGTACAGATCTTACACCTAGCACTAGTTATCATCCATAGACAGATGGGTAGACAAAGGTTGTGAATAAATGGGTGGAAGGATATTTGAGGAACTATGTGATTGCACAACAGAGGGATTGGATCAAATGGCTACATATGGGAGAGTACTATTATAACACCAGTTATCATATGTCCATCAAGATAACTCCATTCATGGCATTGTATGGTTATGAAGCACCTAATTTCATGGATCTTGTTTTGGGGGATACTAGAGTGCCCAAAGAAAAACACTTCTTCCAAGATAGTTAGGATATTTTGAGGGTGCTCAAGGAGAATATACAACAATCCCAAAATTAATAGAAATTGTATGCTGACCAACACTAGATAGAGCTCAGCTTCGAGGTTGGGGGTATGGTTTACCTAAGGTTACAACCATATAGACAGTCATCACTCAAGAAGAGCAGAGCAGAGAAGTTGAGGCCTAGGTTTTATGGCCCCTACAGAGTGATTCACAAGGTGTGTGAGGTTGCTTATGAGATTGAGCTTCCAGAGGGTAGTCAGGTGCATAATGTGTTACATGTATCAAGGCTTAAGAAAGCCATCAGTCAGAGAGAGTTGTGCCTTCCGCAAAATTGCCACCATTAGATGAGGAGGGAAAGCTCATATTGATTCCTGAGGCTATTCTGGATACTAGGAAAAGGACTCTATGAAACAAGTTGATTAGAGAATATTTAGTCAAATGGATATATCTTCTAGAGGAAGATGCTACTTGGGAGAATGAGTAGGTGCTACAGCAAACATGACTGAGATTGCTTGAGGACAAGCAATTTCAAGGAGGGCGGACTATAATGTCCCCATCTTTTTAGCAACTAAGTGGAGTTCTTAGCCTTCATGTTCTCCAAAGGCTAAGTGGAGAAATAAGGGGAAATTGATTAAGTTAATTTCTTATAAATTCATTAAATAAATTAAAATTAAAAGGTGACATTATATTTAATTAATTTAATTAATTATTGTATTGCAAGGAGAAGCTTCTAGACAATGCATTAATTATTGGAAAGGGGGAAGCCTCTAGTAATTTAATTTTCTAGAAGCACAATTAATTATTGTATTGCAAGGGAGGAGTTTCTGGAGAATGCATTAATTATTGGAAGGGGAAAGCTTCTAGTAAATACAATTAATTAATATTTTATTTCTTTCTAGAAGGGTGAAAAAAGTATAAATAGAGGTGAGAGCTTCATTATTTAGCATATTTAGCATCGAATGATGGTGAATTGCATTTGATAGGAACTTGGATGTATAGTTTTTTCCTTGGCATTAGAGGATGTTCATCCTCTCTTCTGACATTCTAGACATCATTCCCTCGGGGTTTGGCCTTTGGAATTCATTGCTATCAACTCATTAATAGCCAGCTTGGATGCATTTGCAGCCACAGGCAGATTGGGTGTAATTATTTACATAAATTCCTTCTTGTTCATGTTATGTGGTTTTAAATCTATGCAAAGACATTAAGATGTATTTCAGTAGTTGGTTAAGTTCTTGGTCATTTCCAAGGTGCCCATTACAAGAACCTAGTGATTCTTTAGATTATCATGCAGTATCTCACACCTATAATACAAGTAATAATCCTCAACGTACTACTTGTCTCCCACCTTCTCAACCTTTTTTCCTCTTCCACCTCATCTTTCTGAAAATCTTGGGTTGAAATATGACTTAGTATTGCAATTATGTAATATCCCCACCAAGATTTTTGTTTGGAAAATTCTTTAGAAACCTCCTACATATTATGAAGCCTTGAAAAAATCTTTAGCCACTCTTCCAACTCAAAATCTTAATCAAGATAATATTGATTCCTTTTTACAATGCATGAATATTACACCTATCCCACCTCAAATTGTGTTTGCTCCTGATGATTTGTGTCCTAAAGAGATTCAAGATCATTGTGATTCTCTTATAGTAGCTTTCCTTATAAATGGTAACCTCATTCATAGAACCTTATTTGATAATGGTTCTGTGCTTAATATTAGTAGCATTGATATACTCAAAGAAATTAAATTTGACCTTTCAAATATCAAACCTGATAATGTTCATATACATGGATTTAATAATGTTTCCTAGAAAACTTTAGGGACCATAACTTTGCCTATCAAAGTAGGTCTTTTTATTTTGACTACTTTTATTCATGTTATGCTTGGACCTCTTGCTTAAACCCTTCTTTTGGGTAGACCTTGATTTTATGATATCCATGCTATTCCTTCAACTCTTCATAAAACAATCAAGTTAATCTACAATAATGTGATGTACACTCTTCATGTGGATACTAACCCAAATAGTTGTCTAAATATTGAGAAGAGACAAGATCAATAATCTAATGGTGATCCTTCTTCTACAAGTGTCCTTTTACCTTAGATTTCACACCAACCTTTATTGGAGAATATAGATTTAATGACCTTTCATTCATGAAATCTGCCACAACTCCTCTTTCTAATAACTTTGTTACTACTTCCCCTTATGAGGAATCTATCACACCTTGTTATATGGATTGTTGTTTTGGTCTTTGATATCATAGATTCACCAAGAATGGATTTTGTAAATAACAATGAAATCATATGCCCTTAGTCAATTGGGGAAGGGGGGAGGGCATGAGTACTCTTTCCACACTCTTGTTAATCACGATTTTGGATGTGTGCTTAAGTTATGTGCAAAAAAGTGTTGAATATCATTCTTTTTCCACCTACTCTCCTTCACCATATAAAATATCTTATCCTGAATAAGGTGATTACTAGGCCTAAATATAGAAAGAAAAATAGTCAAAAAATTATGAATCTTCCATTTTGCATGTATGACCATTATCATGACCACTCTACTAATAATAGTCAAGCTTTAAACTACAATATTAAAAGCTCATTAATAATGAGGTTATTCACATATCTCCTTATGATAAGCTTTATTGTAATCATAATTTCTTCAAATAACATTTAAGTCCCCATTGTGTTGCTCTAGACCTTGTAACGTTGTTGGCCTTCCTCTTTTGGGATCATTGTCATGCATGGTTTTCTTTGTGAGTAGCATAATAGGTCCTCTCTTCTCTTGTTCCTAACTTGGGGAGCAAGGGAATCATAACCATCTTTCTCATTTTCTCAAGGATCCACTATTTCTTTGTTTGTATGTTATTTTTTTTGTCACATGACATCCAATCTTACGTCATTTACAATTGGACTTCCATGGTAAACAGATCACTAACCTTGGAGCCTCATAATATTATATCTTCCTTTTGAAGGATTTCCTTTTGTTAAGATAATACTAATTAAACATTTAAATATGCTTCGTTAATGTAATTAAGCATCTTCAAACTATTATTTTAATATTATTTAAATATTAAATAAAAAATAAAATATACTAAACTCATTCAACAATTTTCCTCCCAAAAAAATCTGAAATTACATAAATAAATCAAATGTAATCAACTATTAATTGTTTGTACATTCTTTAAGGAACACAAAATTGCTTTAAATTAGTGGCAACAATGAAAAACTAAGAGTCATTTGAGTGTTAGATGTACCAATGCATGGAGGAAGAAAGATATGGCACATGGAAGTGGGGAATAGAAAAAATTCAATCTAAAAAGAAATAGATTTGTCAACTATTGAACTACCATGATGTACATCACTATCAGATATGTAACACTAGTTTTGAGACCATCTACCTTGATGCATGACCGATAAGGCTGAAGAGACCAACACTCATCGTATAAGAATTTAAACATAAATAAACATAGACACATATATACACACATGCATACAAAGAAATAAACATTAACATAGGCATAAGCATAGATAGAGAATGTATGGATTAGTAGACCATAAATAGATATATTCTGTAACCATCAGTGGCTATCAAACCACAAAATTCGTTGGTTGGATGGTGCATGCCATAATAATGCCATGCCATCCATCATTGTTATTGTCCTAGCATGTTGCTTGTTCACTTGGTCAATTGATCGCTTTTTGCGTCATTTTCTTCTTAAAACTAATGCTATTGTGCTTTTTAACTTTAAAAAAAAATATGCATTCCTTATGAGTAATATTTTCTATTTCAAGTTAAGTGATATAAATAGTTTGTCTAATAAATTTTTTATTCAAAAATTTATATTTTAGGAAGTTAAAATTTTATAATATTTTTCAAATAAGTTTAATTTAATAGATGTTTTCAATATTTAATTTCTTAAATATTTGAAATATTTTTATTTTATGAAAATTTATGTATAATTGAATTTATTTTTTAATAAATATTTAAACTAATTTTTTTTTTCTTTAAAAATAATTATATAAACCTAAATAATTTTTAAAAAGAACTTTGTGAATATAAGTATTTTTTATGGTGTAAAGTAAAAATAAAGATAATAAATTGACAATATCATTTTAAAATATATGTTTTACTTATAGATTAAAAAAAAACTTATTTTTTTAAATATATATTTTACTATAAAAAAATTACTAAAAGTAATTGTGATATAATGGAGTCTCCCCTAAGTCTAATACAAAAACGAATTAAGATTGAAATGCTGAAATTGATAAAATGTTAGGTGTATACATTTTGAGGATAATTTATTAAATATTAAAAAATTTAAAAAAATAAGATTTTATTATTTTTTATTATTATTTTTTCAAATTTTAAACACTATTTTTTATTTTTTTGATATATCTATATATATATATATATATATATATAATTTTTCATTATTTTCTATCACTTAACTTTGTCATGATCGATTGTATAGTTGTAAAAATGGTGAATTTCATCCTTATTCTATTTTTCTTCACTAAAGTAAAACAAATGTACACTATATATATTCAATTATCTAAACTTATTTATGTCTTACATTTTGAAATACATGAAAATGTTATAAAAATTAAGAACAAATAACATATTTTAAATAAACATTCTAGTTCAAAATGTGTTGGTGTGCTTATTATCTTAGATTATGTGGATCCAACTCCGTTAGATGCTTTGCTACCCATGAAAGATAATCTTGCATCGAGAGTTTGATCCTTGTTAAAATTTCAACATTAATTTACATTGATTACTTTTACTCATTTAATACATAATGTTTTAAAAATTAATAAATTAAATATATATTTTTGTTATGTTTTTAGATTTTTCTATAAATAAAAGTGTACATAAAATTATATTTAATAATTAAATAATTAGATAATTAGATATATTTTTATAAATATTTTGTAAGGAAATAAGATATTGATTTTCTAAAGTGTACTTTTATTATTATTTACAAAATACAAATATGTGAATATAATTATATGTTGAATCATAAAAATATAAGAGTGAAGTTTTATAAAAATAATCCTATTTTTAGTTTAATTTAGGTATCTTAAAAATACATACACCACAACAAACATCAACTGAGAGTTATGCGAGAATACTTTATTTTTGTTTATTTTGTATTGGTTAATACATGAGCCAATTAGAAACAAAAGAAAATACTTAAAACATAGAAAATAAAATTAGATATAAGAACGTTACAAATACAACTTAATATTAATTTATTTTTCTTCATTAATTTTTATTTTATTTTATTAAATTGGTCTAATTTTATGCATCTCACTCTTAACATTTAATAGGTTTTTAATAATTTATATTAACATAGAATAAAACATATCATTTATCTTTACTACTTCTGGTTTCAGTTGTGTTTTGAATCAATGTTTTCGATCCCACTCTATCATCATATCAGAGCTTTAAAAGGTGATTTGTCATCATATCATCTTTATTTAAAAAGTATTAATAAAAATATGAAAATAAATAATATATAATTAATTAAAATATAAATTATATTTTATATCAAAATTTAATCATGTTAACATATAGATTTAATATTTAATTTACCTTTAAAAATATTATAAAATTTTACTTCTAAAAATAAATTAGATAAATTATTTATGTCTTGAAATTATGTAATACCCCCACCAAGATTTCTCTTTAGAATTTTTTTCAAAAATCTCCTACATATCATGAAGCCTTGAAAAAAATCTTTACTCACTCTTCCAACTCAACATCCTAATCAAGATAATATCAATGCCATTTTACAATGCATGAATATTACATCTATACCACCTCAAATTGTGTTTACTTGTGATGATTTTCCTCCTAAAGATTGCTATGATTCTCTTATGGTAGCTTTCCTTATCAATGGTATCCTCATTCATAGAACCTTATTTCATAATGGTTATGGACTTAATATATGTAGCATTGATATACTCAAAGAAATTTAATTTGATCTTTCAAATATCAAACCTAATAATGTTCCTATACATGGATTTGATAATGTTTCATAGAAAAATTTAGGGACCATCACTTTACCTATCAAAGTAGGTCTTGTTATTTTGAATACTTCTATTCATATTATGCTTGGGCCTCTTAATTAAAACCTTATTTTGGGTAGACCTTGGTTACATGCTATCTATGTTATTCCTTCAACTCTTCATAAAAAAGTCAAGTTTATCTACAATAATGTGATGTACACTCTAAATGTTGAGAAGAGACAAGATCAAGAATCTAATCGTAATCCTTGTTCAGCAAGTGTCCTTTTAGGAGATGATTGGAGATCCTTAGATTTCACACCAACCTTTATTGGATAATATAGAGCTAATGACCTTTCATTCATGAAGTTTTCCTCAACTCCTCTTTCTAATAACTTTGTTGCTACTTCCCCTTATGAGGAATCTATCAAACCTTGTTATATGATTCTTGTTTTGGTCTTTGTTATCATAGATTTGTTGAGAATGGTTTTGTAAATAACAACAAGTAAATCATATGCCCTTAGGCGATTATTAGAAGGAGATCAAAACTCGAAAAGGGTAACCTAAAAGGTACAAAAGGTAACCGAAAAGATAAATTCTATTTAATAATTAAGTATGAATTCAAAAGGTGCATAAAGTGAAATCTTAAGAATGGAATAAAGAAAATTTAATAAATTAAATTAAATTAATGCTTTACTCTAACAATTGGTACATCTAAAACTCAAATCACTCTCAATTTTCCATTGTTGTCACTAATTTAAAGCAGTTTTGTGTTGCTTAAAGAATGTGCAAACAAATAAATAGTTGATTGCATTTGATTTATTTATGTAATTTCATATTTTTTTGGGGGAAAAGTGTTGAATGAGATCAATTTAAATATTAGTTTCGAATATTATTATTATATTTGAATAATATTAAAATAATAGTTTGAAGATGCTTAATTACATTAATGGAGCATGTTTAAATGTTTAATTAGTATTATCTGAACAAAAGAAAATACTCCTAATAGAGTATTTTCAAGGATTTTTTTTCAGCATTGCATTGTAGTTTCCTTGTTGTTTGTGCATTGTTGCTCATCTTAAGGGGGGGTGTTAGAGTAAAGCTTAATTTAATTTCATTTATTAAATTCTCTTTATTTCCTTCTTAAGATTTTGTCGTATGCATCTTTTGTATTCATATTTAATAATTAATTAGTAATTATTAAATAGCATTTACCTTTTAGGTTACCCTTTTAAGGTTTCAATCTCCTTCTATAAGGATTGATCTTTTGTAATTATCTTGTGTCTTTTTCATTTTTGAGATTACATTTTGCATATTTTCAAAGCAAAACCCTTGCCTCCTCTCATCTTTTTCTTCCGTGATAGTTTTTTACATGCAGGTATTCTTTGGGCTTTGTGGAATTGTTTTGATCAAATCCTTCACCAATGTGTTGGGGAAGAAAGACATGTGGCACATAGAAGTGGGGAATATAAAAAATTCAATCTAGAAAGAAATAGATTTGTCAACTATTGAATTTCCATGATGTACAACACTCTCAGATATGCAAGACTAGCTCTAAGACTATCTACCTTGATCTATGACAGATAATGCCGAAGAGACAACACTCATCATATAAGAATTTAAACATAAATAAACATAGACACATATATACATAGATACATATAGAGAAATAAACATAAACATAGACATAAGCATAGACAGAGAATGTATGGATTAGTAGACCATAAATAATTGATTCTATAGCAAATAGTGGCTATCTAGCCACAAAATTCATTGGCTAGATGTTGCATGCCATGATAATGCCATGCCATCCATCATTGATCTTTTCTTTAAATTTTTTCAGTGTCTTGACATGTTGCGTGTTCAACTGGTCAATTGACCTCTTTCTACGTCATTTTCTTCTTAAAATAATGTTATTGTAGGAAGTTAAAATTTTATATATTTTTTAAAATAAGTTTAATTTAATACATATTTTCAATATTTAATTTCTTAAATATTTGAAACATATTTTATTTTATGAAAATTTACGTATAATTGAATTTGATTTTCAACAAATATTTAAACTAAAATGTTTTTGCCTTTTAAAAAATTATTTAAACCTAAATAATTTTAAAAAAGAACATTGTGAATTTAAGTATTTTTTATGGTATAAATTAAAAATAAAGATAGTAAATTACAATATCATTTTAAAATATATGTTTTACTTATAGATAAAAAACTTGTTTTTGTATTTGCCGTAGGAATATACTATTGCATTCACTTTTTCCAAAATCTAATTAATTTTCATCGATTATGAGAAATTAATTATAAGTAACTCAAATATTTCTAAAGTTTTTAAATTTATTTTAAAAGTTTATATACTAAAAAAATTATATGATTGGCAAAATTCTTTTTGTGTTAGGAGCCCCTTTTTCAATGTTGGATTTTTCGGCTAATTTATAGATTATATTATTTAGACATATTTTATCATATGATTATTTAAAGATAATTAATTTTTAGTTTATTTTGTAAACACATTATATGAAAATGGTTGAAAAAATAAATATGAAGTGACAAAAATTATTTAAAAAATATGCACTTTGGATTTTTTCATTAAGAGACAAGCTCTATTTTTTATTTTTAAATTAATTAATTTTTTTCTAGTGAACCTTTACTAGAGTATATTATCATTTAACAATTTTTTTAAAATTTACAAAACATAAAGTTCATCCTCTTATAAACAAATATATATTTATATAAAGTTCACATTTTGAAACAATTTATTAATAATAAATTTCTTACTTTCTACAATAATTATTTTTAAAAATGCACTTTAGATTTTCCCATTAAGAGACAAGGTATAGTTTTAATTTTTAAATTAATTAATTAATTTTTTTTCTAATTAACCTTTGCTAGAGTATATTATCATTTAACAACATTTTTAAAAATTTACAAAACATAAAGTTAGCCTCTTATAAACAAATATATAAATATAAAGTTCAAATTTTTAAACAATTTATTAATTATGAATTCTCTTAGTTTCTACAATAATTTTGTAATTGTACATTCAACTAAATTAAATTTATTAAAAATATATAACAAAATAGCAACTTATATTCCACAAAGTCAAAATAAATAGAATTAACTATAACGAAAAATACCACGCCACTATGTTACACTTGTTTTAAATATATATTTTACTATAAAAAAAATTACTAAAAGGAATTGTGATACAATTGGAGTCCCCCCTAAGTCTAATGCAAAAATGAATCAAGATTGAAACGATGAATTTGATAAAATGTTAGGTTTATACATTTTGAGTATAATTTATTAAATATTGGAAAATTTAAAAACATAAGAATATTTTTTTTCATTATTATGTTTTCAATTCTTAAACATTATTTTTCATTTTTTTGATGTATATATTTTTCATTATTTTCTGTCACTTAACTTTATATGATCATTGTATTATATAGTTGTAAAAATGGTGAATTTCATCGTTATTCTATTTTTCTTCACTAAAGTAAAACAAATATACACTATAATATATCGATTAAGTAAAGTTATTTATGTTATACATTTTGAAATACATGAAAATGTTATAAAAAATTAAGAAGAAATAACATATTTTAAATTGTTAATTTATTCTTCTTCTTTTTAAATAATATATAGTTATTCATAGACTATTTGATACAAAAATTAGTTCTAATTTGATAATGTTTCACTATTTTTTTTTTTAAATCACATAGATCGAGTGTGGAGTTGAATATTATGATAAATAATTTGAATGAGTAGGAATACTTGGGAAATTTTGTGCAAGACTTTGAAAATATGGATAGAAAATATTAAGGTTCAAACTTTTAGGAGTTGGAACATTGACAATGATGGAAAATCTAGTTCTATTTTTATTTTTAAAAAGTTATAAAAGAAAAAATATATATGAAATAGATTTTGCCTTTCTAATATACTATATTTGACAATACAAGGAGATTGATACCTCAAAAGTATTTGCAAATGGAGATTCCAAAGAGTTTGATGCATCAATAAAAGATCTGATGGAGAAGAATAGAGCTCAAATAGAAGAAATCAAAACTCTGGAGATTGAACAAGAATCACAAGCCATGATGCTTTGTGAAGTGACTAAACAAAAGAAAAAAGCCATTGAATATAAAGCTATTATAGAAGATGACAAGATAAATCTTACCAATAGATTGGAGGAAAAGACAATTGAGTTTGAAAGAATTTTCAACATGCAGCTAGACACCCTAAGCTAGATGATGAATGCACATCATGAGCTGAATGTCAAGGAAATTGAGATCTCTACACTAAAGATGCAAAATGAACAACTGCAAAATAACTTGAGAAGAGAAAAGAAAATTTTAGAAAGCTTAAAAAAACCTAATGAAGCCATTAAGTACTTTGAATAGCTTCTAAAATTACCAAGGTCCAACAATGACACTTCAGGACTAGGATACACCACACTGAAGAAGGAGAGTCATCCAAGAGTGCAGAAGAAAGAAATAACAAAGGTAATAACAAAAAACCCACTTTTCATTTTTGTGGTAAGAAGGGACATACCTCAAATGTGTGTAGGAGCAAGAATGCCAATCAGCATGACAAACCTAGAAACATAGGTCATTGTCACAAGTGCAATAGATAATGACATTATGCACTTGACTACAAGACTAGAACTATCAGGACACCAAGATTTGAAGTTCACTGCTACAATTGCAAGAAGTATGGATATAGAGCTTTTGAATGCAAAACAAAGCCTATGTGGACATCAAATCAACTAGAAAAGACATAAAGTCATGGACATCACTATAATTAGGACTACAATACTAGGCATAGATGTCACTACTATCAAGAGTATGAACACATTCCTAAAATTTGCATAAGAACACATTTCAGTGGAAACTATAGTAGATGGTTGAGCCAAACTACATGCTTCAGTTGTTTGAAGATTGGGCATAGCAGAAGGAATTGCCCAACAAGGTCAAAGGAACCTAATTCAAAGTTCAACAAAGGAAAAGATAAAGTTGATGTTGAACACATCAATAGAGAGATGAAAGTAGCACATCCAATGAAGAGATCACTTCATTGGAAAGGTAAAGTGATCACACTTCATCCAACTAAGAAAAAGAAGGTATGTGGCACTGATTTACAAAGCTATATCATACATAAGTTCCAAAACAAGTAAAGTACTAAAAAGGATAGATCAACATGAATAGAGATGCAAAGTTAAAATTTCAAGTTTTCATAAGTGTTGTCGAGTTGCCTTCAGATGTTGAGTGGTTAGTTGTAGCCGAGTTGATAGTGGATGCCGAGTGAAAGAAAGTTTTAGTTAAAGCCGAGTAAGGGAAACTCCAATGTATGTTGAGTGATTGAAAATCAACAGAAGTTGAGTGATGAAGAAATTCTTAAGAAGCCAAGTGGACAGTTGTAAATGCACTAAGCATTAAATGCTAGGTATTGAAGGGTATATGTTTGCATTTTGAATCATTTTTCACCATTGCGAGCAAAGAGAAAAGACAAGAAGAGTGCAAAATGATTTCAAATTAGAATTTGAAGCATTTGAGGAGGTTTCATCATAGATTTAGCTTCATTTTGATGATTCAAGGTATTTATACTAAGTGTCGAGCTATGCTGTTTCATAATTTCTAAGTGTTGAGCTACGCTATTTCACAATTTCTTTGTGTTGAAACCCTAGATTGCACAAATGGCCTCCAATTCTAAGAAACATTGGGAGAATGAACTGTTTGAAGTTTAATTAGTGTCAAATGAAGTAAAACAACCTGATTTTCGACCTATCCCTGAAGTTGCCTACAAAAATGACCCAGTCAGTGCCCTATCCATTATTCCTCCTAAGGTAGTATTGGTGCAAGATGTTAGGAGATGCTACAATTTCAAGATAGGTGCTATTGGAGATATGGAGATAAGGGAAATGTATGATAGATTGTGTGAAAATGGAGTCTTGAAGGAACAATATCAAATCATCGAGAGGAAGGGCTTAACCTGTGCCCTAGAATTCCCTATGTCTTTAAGACCAAATGGATTAACATTGTGTTGAGTAGGATTCATGATGGTAGTATGTGGTTAGAAGATGGCCCAGTCAAAATAACAAAAAGGATTGTTCATAGAGTAATAGGGTATCCAACCCTAGATCGGCACAAGACCGTAAGAAGTGACTCCAAAGAAGTTACTGAGAAGAATACAGGAGTCAAATGGAACAAGAGAGGCATGACCATAGATACCATTAAAGATCCTCTTTTTGATTTTGCTATAAGAGTTATATCTCACAAATTTTATCAATCTAGCAGACTCAATAGTGTTCCATGTATTACTGTAGATGTTGGCTACAAACTTGTTAAAAAGGATCATACTTATGATCTTGCAGAACTGCAACTACAACAATTTAATGAAAATTTGGGAGCTATAAGAAGAACAAAGGGAGCCCAATGAAAATTTAGTGCAATTTTGATTTGTATATTTTTCTATGTATAGAATGAATTTCCATCTTTTGGAAAAGCTAACTCAAAAAAAAACAGGTTCATAGTAGCCTAGGTAAATGAATACACTGAACAAATAGGGGCAAATTTTGAGACATTAATGACTAACTATTTTGAAGATTTCAAGAAATCTATGAAACAGAGACCGAGGATACCTGTTTCATTAGTGGAAAAGCACATTAATGACATTTTCTTTCTTGTTGATATTGATTTCACTTACATTCAAGCAACCATATCAAGGGTAAGATGGCTTAGACCTCTTGGATATGAGATAAACATTGGTGAGGCATCTACAACCATAACAACTCTACTAGCAAAGGAAGTAGAAAAGAGTGCCTTATATTTTGGTACATATGATGTAGTAAGATCCAAAGTGAATATGGATCTAAAGACTACCTCTACATTGAAGAAAAAGGATAAAATAGTGAAAAAGCTCAAAACAAAATTTGGAGAAGGCACAATAGAGTCAGAAGAGGAAGATGAAGAAGAAGATGAAGAGGAATAGGGAAAAGGACCTCTAGCTTTGACCCAAGGCATGGGTGAGGATGTTGAAGAAGAAGAAGATGTCGAGCAAGAAGAAGAAGAAGCACCTAAGGCAGAGCCCAAAAAGAGAAAAGCACAAAAGTAGCCTACTACATAGGCCAAAGGAAAGAAGAAGAAGATAGCTAAACCAAGCCTAGAAAAACCTACCACACTGACAGATACAATGGCAACAACAAAGGTAGAAAAAGAACAAGAAAAGAAGAAACCTATAGAACAGGGAGGGCCAGTAGAGAAAAAGAGAAGAAAATATGTGGCACCTCTAGAAACAGATGAAGATAGAACTGAGTCTGATGATAAGAATTAATTTAGAGTGGTAAGTCACACCACTAAATTTGACTTAGAAAATATTTATGAGAATATTAGAGATAATGCTAATTTGACTCAATTGAAAAGCATTAATTTCAATAATTTAATTAGAGAGGAGCAAAACATAGTTAAAGAGTCAATCTACACTATGATGGCCAAGTTCAAAAGCACTCCACTTGAACTTGATAATACAATGCCTAAGGAGCTATACTCCATTGTAGAAAAAAAAATGGTATTATTGCCTAAACATGGAGAAGGAAATAAGAGAGTCAACTCTAGCTCATGTGATGCCTGATCTCACAAAATCTCAAATAAGTAAGGCAAGTAAGAAATATGGGAGCAAATTTGGACCCAAATATAGAGCCTTCAACATTTTACAAAATTATATTGAAGATGTTTTGAAGAAGTCCACTCTTATGTGTAAAGTGATTTATGGCCTTCAGATAGTAAAGGAAGGACAAGAAGATCTCTTTAAGGGAAGAAATAATGATGAGGAAGAGGAGGAAAATGAAAAGGAGGAAGAAGAAGAGAAAGAAAAACAAGATGTCGTAGTGGAGAAGGAAACACATAAAGGTGATATGGCAACAGCTAAAGAGTAGCAATAGGAATAGAGTATGCATGACACACAACTGCCACCACCTAGTCCTCCACATGAAAAACCTACACCTATAGACACAATAACTATCAAGGATGTTCTTGAAAATTCTAGTCAGAACATTAACCCATTAACTATAGAGGACATTAGAAAGATCCTTCACCAAACTACTATGCAGGCATAGTTGTGTACCATTCCAATCTTGGTGAGTGTAGAGGAACTTCATAAGGTAGTAGCTGACTTAACCAAGAAGAAGGTGAATCCACAAGAACCACCTTCACAAACTCCAACTGCTACAAGTGGAAAACCACAAGAGAAACTAGCACAAGATGCATTTGCTAAGGTTGATACCACAATGATAGTAACTTCAACCACCAAGGAGCTAACAAAGGAGAAAATAGGACAGAAGGATACCTCTACTCCTATAACACAAAGTCAAGGTGCACCTCCTCTAAATACAATCATTGATCAAGGTAGACCTGAAGAAAAACAAGAAGAGGAGAGCCCTAAGGAGAAGGAACAAGAGGCAATTCAAACATTAGTTAGTTTTCCTACTATAGGGACTCCTACTGGAACATCACAGTAGCCGAGCACTGATGCAGTACCACTGCAAATATCAGCAACAGGCTCGAGTTCTACCAAGGTAGCAAGGGTACTTCACTATGGAGACCTTGCACTTGATGAGGAGATAGTCATACCAAGCTATGACTATAGAACAATGAACATAGAATAGATTGACAAAGTGCAAGACACAATAGAGAGGAAGAAAAAGCAAGAGATACTTAGGAATGAGTATAGGTAAAGGAAAACATTGATAGAAATCAAAGATATCTTTCTAGATGCATTCAGCTTACAAGTACCTAATGAGACAAAGCCCATCATGGAGCAATTATCCAACATAGTGGACCAGGTACAAAATGAAGACCTAGAAATCAATGTCAAATTACTTGAATGGTCTAAGAAGAAATTTTAGATGAAGGTAAATGAGAAAATCTATGGTGAAATAACACTTTCAGAAGTTGAACTAGCAAAAAAGATAGAAAAGGTGAAAGTAGTACTTGAGAATATATTCTCACTGTACTCCAAATTTTGATATTCCTCATACTTCACACAGGAAACAAGCTAGAGGATATTGAGCTTGGAAAGGAACCTCAAAATATCCAACAAACAATTACCAAAGGATCTAGCTCAAAGTGAGAAGCATTTTTCCACAACGCTTCACACTCAAAAGGAATTAGTTGTACAAACAACAGATGAGGCAAATATCAAGGCCAAATTGATACAAATATAGTCGGCCATTACCCCTCACATGGAAGTTTTGAACAAAGAAATGGCCTATGTAGAGAATGTTTTGAACAAAAATCCCAATCTTTCTACATTGGAAGGCCTGGTACACCTTGTAGCAGAGACAACCATCCAACTCAAAGCACTGGAAATTGCATTAGATAATTGGGATGCTTCTCTAAAATCATCATGGAGGTAAATAAATCTTTTTTGGCTAAATATTCAATTCATTCATAGGACCCTTTGACATAAGTGTCAAAAGGGGGAGATATATAATTGAGGGGGAGATAAAATAAAGGGGGAGATTAATACATTATGGAGATATACCCAAAGGGGTAGATAATAAAATTTTGAGTTTTGTGGAGAAATAAGGAGATAAAGCCAAAAATTGCAAGGAAAGATATGTGAAAGGGGGAGCAAAAATAGAGCAGATAGAAATAGAGAAGACAAGAAAAGGAATGACAAGGCAGAGATAAAGAGTATTAGATTATCCAACATGAGACAAATCTAGCAAAAGGAATTTTTGATACAGAAATGGCACATTAGCTCAAGGGGAGTTACAAGTTTTTGAGATATATAGTCTTCTACAAAATTTTGAACAAGTTTTTGAAGTTTTTTACATATGCCAAACAAGTTGTATATAATACTCATGGAGATTAGATTCATAATGTTTAGTTAAGTGTTATGACACTCATGTCAAAGGGAGAGATTGTTGCTCTCAGATTGGTTTTGACAATGGAGTGTCAACACACTTAAGAAAATTCTAAGTTTGATGCCGAGCATAATATAAATGTCGAGCTACAATATGTGTTGAGCCAGAAATTCAACAGGTACCGAGTAAGTTTCAAGTGCCAAGTCACTATAGGTGCCGAGAAAAGTATAGATGTCGAGCGAACAAAGTTACTATAAGGAGCCAAGCATAAGTAAATAGTAGGTGCTGAGTAACATAGAATCAACATATGAGTTTGTAACTTCACAAACTCAGATGTAAACCATTTTTTGAACCAACACAAGATGAATCTCGAAGGATTGAGAGATAAAATTGAATCTTTTTTATTCCCTATGAAATATGCATGCAACCAATAGGAAAAGTGTAATGATTTGAGTAGGAAAAGATGGATGAATATCGATCACAAATTCATACCTAACCCTAAGCCTCAAAAGCCTTTATAAGGAGGTCAAGACCCCATAACTCATGTTTGCATGTGCGAGAAAGAGAGAGAGCATGATATTAGAATGCAATGAGAGAATGCTAGTGAAGTTTGAAGGGGTGTAAAGACCTAGAAGAAGAGCAACACTACAGAATCAAGTTGATTAGAATAAACCATCAATACTATGAAATTTTTTTTATCAGATCAGGAAGGATTAGATAAAGAAGGATTAGATCAAATTGAGCAGAAAAAGGGTCTGGAACAAGCAATAGAAGATTGTAATTCATCAGATCAAGACATTCTACTATACTTTCTAACCATTGTATTAGGAGAATGAAAATCCTATGATGAATAGGTTGGCTTAACACCTATATTACAAGATCCTTAATAGGGTTGTAAATCCTTTAACAGGGTGACATTCTAAGTGAGTGTTTGTAAATCCTTTAGACAGGTCACTTTTAATAGGGTGTAAAGCCTTTAATAGGGCATGCCTTTCACAGGGCAGAGCATTGATGATGGTCAAACTTTGTAACCTTGACAAGTTACATATTGCTATAGTGATAAGTTGTGGGTGTCATCCTTGTATCACCTAGTTTAGTAGTGTAAAATGAACATTGATCTATAAAAAGCATTCTCAATACTAAAAACAAGTAAACACTTAAGATAGGACCAAAGAAGACAAAATTGAGGAAAGTAGACCAAAGATGGTAAACTCCTCAAGTGCTTCTCATGATGACAAAGCTATGTCCCTAATGAGAGGGGATGTATGCTCATGTTGTGCTCAAGCTCCAAGTGGATGGGTGATAATCAAATATGGGTGTGGATGAGGGTTTCACAATGGAGGTATGGAGGGATTTCAGCATTATGATGGTATTTTGATAGTTTTTAGGCTCTCAAAATAGCATTATAACTTTTCATGAAAGGTGGATGATCTTGTGAAGGGAGGAGGTTCAATTTATAGGCCAAGGGTTGGATAAATGGAGGGCCAAGATGTCAAGATGATGAGATGGTGAGGGAGGGTCAAGATGCACTCAAAAGGGAGCACAAGGATTGTGCTTGTTTAGCACCAATATGGAGGTGACACTTGTCAAAGAGTGATTGGATGAAGGGAAGGAAAGGTGGATGGTCAACAAATGAAGCTCAAGAGATAAGGGCTCCATAAATGCTTTGTAAGAGTCATTAAGGAAGGTGTAAGAGATATTTTGAGGATGTGAGAGGTGTGGTTGAGTTTTTTGACTTTAGCTTAGGTTAACAAGTTTAAACCCTTGCTTTAAGTTGTCACATGTTTAGGAGGGGGATTAGGATTAGCTTAGAAAGGGGTTTTAGGGGGTATTTGATTTAGCTTTGATGGGATGTGTTAGTTAGGAGGCTAAGTGAGGTTAGTATGGGTGAATGGGTTGGATTAGGGATTAGGATAGGGTTTAGGAAGGATCTTTGGATTTTAGATATTTTATTAAATGATTTATTCAATAAATTGGGAGTATGGAATTAAATTGAATAGATTTGATGATTTATTCAATTTAATAGGGGAAGAAGGATTTAATTGATAAATTGATTTTGGGTGATCATTTGATTTTATCAATTGGACTATAGTTAAATAAATAAATAAATTAACTAAGGGATGACAATTAATTAATTAAATAGTAAATATTTAATCTATAATGTCCTAGGAGATGACTAAATATGATTACTTATTGATGTAATCAAATTTAGGTGTCTACATTTTGCCCCTCTTTGACATAGTGTTGAAAACAACACTATTTCAAAGAAGTTCAAATATAAATGACACGAAGAAGACTTTTTGAAGCAACATGGTTGCCCCAATCTTGGGTAGAAGAGGAGAGAATGGACTAGATGATGCCCCCTCAAGAAGGTGGTGGGGAGAGAAGGCAAAGCCCAATAACTTTTTGAAAAGTACAAGAATTGAGGGTGAGCAAGAGGATTAAGAGTGGCTAAGAGGAGGAGTGGGGGGTAAGGAAGCTCATACTTGCACTATGGGAGAATGACCCAAAGGAAAACCATGTACACAAGGATAATCAAGGGTAAAAACACTGGGTATAGGTTCAGGGGGGGAGGGGGGTTCAACTGCTTAAATTGAACCCAAGAAAGTGATTTGGAAGATGTTAGGGTTGGGGAGATTGCGATTCTAGGATTATGATTGGTGATGACTAAGATTATGATTGATGCAGGAGCTATGATTGGGATTGAATCAAGAGCTCTGATTATGATTGATTCAAGAGCTATGATTATGATTGAATCAAGAGCTATGATTTATGATTGAGATAGTATATATCATGATGATTGAGATAGTAGATATGATTATGATTTGATGCCAAATTGGATACTATGAGATTGATAGATTGGCTGGATCATGATGGCAGGATTGATTGGATGGGGTGCTTGGATAGGATGTTTTGATAGGATAGGATGCTTGGAGAGGATGGGTTGCTTGGATAAGGATGGGATGCTTAGGGAGGATGGAATACTTTGGGAGGATGGGATATTTGGATAGGAGGGAATGCTTGGATAGGATGGGATGTGATGTTTTGATATAATTGATTGAAGCTTGAGCATGGGGGTGTTCCAAAGGGGAGCACCACCATGTATTTGAGCACATATTTTGATATAGGAATATTGGAGATATGCCAAGGTTACTAAGAACATCAAGGCCTTTGTACCAATATTACAGAGGACTGACATGAAAAAAAACATGCAAGGATTGCCCTAGCATCACACATGAATCTGGGAAGAGTCAGAGTGGGAATGATACTATGGAACCCACAAGCAGAAAAAAGAAAGGATGAAAGACCTGATCAAGACCTTGCAAGAAAATTGCCCCATGCGTAACACACCATGATAGAAAATATCATGGTGAATTTGAGGAGGGAACAACAAAAATTTGTTGGAAGAGATACTTTAAGAACCAAATTTGAAATCTCAAAAAGAAAACAAATTGAAAGAAAATGTAAATCCAGAAAAAAAGTGAACCTTTTGCGAAAGAGATTGGTAGGATTGGATACTAATGGACCAAGATCAAATGAGAGGAAGGATACATCCTGCAAGGATCTATCAGTAATATTGAGGACTAGGATGAGCTAGGCAATTAGAACTCTTTAAGAAAACATTTTGATGACAAGGGATCTCGTACGAGGATTCGCTAAAGCACCTAACCAAGAGAACTACAATTTGTGATCAAGCATGAACTAACACGAAGAGATGAGAGATGTACAAATGGTACCAAGCTAAGGACTAATGCACAAGGAATATATAGTGAATAGATCTAAGGATGTACAAGGGATTATTGTACAAAAGCTCATCATGATAGGATAGTGATAGGAAAGATAAAGATGAAGAAGATAGCAAATAAAAAGATTGGGATGAGGAGATAGAGGGAAAGCATGGGATAAGGAGATAGAGGAAAACCTCGAGATGAGGAGATAAAGGGGATGGTAAAAGCTCAAGATGAGAAGATGGTTTTTGAAAAGCTTAAGATAGTAGGAGTAAAAAGGCTCAGGATGAGGAGAAAGCGAGAGAAAATGAACTGATGGTGGGTAGGGTGAGATGGATAAGGGAACGATATACCTAAAGATAATGGATCCCAATGATGATGATAGGGGTGCGACAAAATCTTGTGAAAAGGGTGGGTAGAAGACGGTGATTGGATGTGCAATGGAAGGGTGTAGTGGATGGGAGATGTTTAGGAGTGGTAGGATATGAATGGAGGACATTGGGGGATATGGAGACAGCGTAGAACTGAATACCAATGAAAAGGGATGTACCAGGTGATGAAAAGATGGAGAGATGGTGAGAAGTGCAAGGATAGGATAAAAAGGTATGACCAATTTGGCAATGACAAGATGAAAATAGGGAAAGGATTGGGGGGGGGGGGGGGGGGGGGTGGACACAACATGGTTTCCAAGGAATATAGTGCCCCCAATTGTAATATGCTATTCAAGAGGATTTGTTTTAATTTTTATTTTATTTTAATGAGGGATGCGATAGAATGGAATATTGGTCAACAAGACAATGAGGGAGATAGATGGAAGCTAAAAGGATTGTTATGAGGGGGGTGATAGGATAGAGGGGTGTATGAGGATGATGGAGGGATTGTATGGACAAAAGAATGGGTAGATAAAGGATAGGTGGATACAAAATTTGATGGGAAATGGATGTCAAAGGGATGACCAAAAGCATGTTTATGGTGGTGGACTTTATTTTTATCAAGATCCGAAGGAGGATGGTGGGTGAAATGGATAGGATATGGTTGGTATGGTGGGATGAGATGGGTATGGTGGGTGATGGAAAGTGCCCCCAAGTGTGCAGAGCATTTGGATGAAGGGATTACGCATGACACTTGTTTGCCAAGTTTTCACCATGCTACTTGTCCAAGGCACTTGAATTGCCAAGTTCTCACCAATGGACGCATTTTTTATTTTTATTTTTTGACAACTTTTCTGATGCATTTTTACTCATAGATATTGGCAGGAAGGGAGGGAGCTAGAAAATAAGGGATGGGAAGACATAAGGCTTGGGGGTAAATGAATGAGGAAAATAGAAAGATCATCATTGGCACACACCTTGAAAGGTGATGAATTAGTGGGAAAGATGGTGTTGGGAAAGGTTAAGGAAAATATGGAGCAAGAGAAATATAATGACTACTAGTAAAGTTCGAAGATGGAGGATGGGAAATTTAGGATAAGAAGCATATGGAATAAAAGTGGATTGGGGGGATGAAGGATGTATATATGGGGAGCTGGATAAAGGATGAATGGATGAAAATTTTTGAGTAGCACGAATGGATGCCAATTGAGATTTTTGTTTGAGATGCATTTCTTTTATGAGCATCTTCGGTATCCACATGATTTTTGACTTTTTTAGCTTGGGCCTTTGTGGCCTCTTGACCTTTTCTTTGATTTGGATCAAATGTTTCTCTTTTTGAACATGTATTTTAAAAGGGACATGTCAAGACTTCGATTTTTATGGATTTTTGGATTTATTCTTTTTTATTTTGGCATCCAATATGCTTTTATTAGCCATGGTATGGGAACAACAGCATGGGGGATATGGAGGGATTATGGATGGAGTGATATAGTATAAAGATTGGAAGGGATTCAAGGATGAGTGCCTTTCATGATCTAGTTGGTGGATTTGAGGGGATGGAATGATGGATTGGAAGATAGGATATGGATGTATATAATTTCTTAAAATGGATGGAGGGAATGAAGGATGTGGGCCTAAAATAGATAGAAATAGGGAAGGTGCAGGTCCCAAAATAGATGGAGGAGATAAAGGATTCATATTAGGTATATAAGGACCCAAAATGGATGGAAAGGGTGTGGGATTTAGATAAGGGATATATGGACCCAAAATGGAGGGTTGGAAATAAGGAGTAGGACAAGGGCCCAAAATAGATGCAGAATAAGATGGATGGGAACTTTGGGGTGGAGATGGAAAGACATGTGACCATGCAGGGATAGAGGGGATACCAACATCTAGAGATACACTTTTATTTCTTTCTTCAATATGATCATTATTTGGAGCACAAGATGTGAGTCCATTATTAGCTAAAGGAGTCAAAGCTTCATATATGATAGTTAGTTCTTCTTCAATGGATCTATCATCATGGATTATGGGAGATGTATGATCATGGAGTAGAGGGGATGGAAGGATATGATCTTGAGTTAGATGGGTTGATGGAAATGGATCTTCAAATGGAATAGGTGTGATGGTGGCATTCAGATATGGAGGGGATGGTAAAAGTGGATCATGTAGGGGAATAAGTGGGATGGCAGGATCTTCTATTGTGTTGGGGGATATTTCAACATGCTTTTGGACAAGATCATGATAGGAATGGATGCGAGTGGATGGTATGATAGGAAAAGTGTGGATTCTTTCTTTAAGTGAGGTAGATGGAGGGGTAGGAGTTTCTTCAATGGGGATGAGTTGATGGGGGAGGGACTCATTAGGTTCATTATATGGGATTTTGGTAATGCTAGGAGGAGAGGATGTGGATGGGAATTGGAAGGATTCAATGGATGGGAGGTAGGAGACAGAAGAGGTTTGATAAGTAGGGTGGATGAGATAGGGATGATAGTGATAGGACAATGTAAGAAGAATGATGGGTGTGGGAGATGGAGTTGCTTTGGGCTTCCTTGTAAAATTCCTTGGAGATGAGTGTGTTAGACTAGGGGGAGTAAGGGGATTGGGGTGATATGTTGTATGGCTAGGACTGGTTGGAGGATTTGGAAGATATTGGGATGGTGGATTTGGACTAGGGATGTAGCTACTAGAATTGTTTTGGAATGGTGGAGGCTAGGAGATGAGGGTAGAGGAAGATGGAGGTATGACTGATGTATAAGAGGAATATCTAGGCACAATATAAGGAGGAGGTAAAGATGAGGATAGTAATGGATTTCCCTTGTCAAAGGTATGGTAGGGAGTACTAGTGGGTATGCACAGAGGAATGATGGAGCAGTTTGGAGGAATGATTGGATTTGGGAGGATGTTGGGAGTAATATCTCTAAGGCTTTCAATATACCCATCATAGTCAACTAGATCTTCACCATCATTAGAGTAGGATGGAGTGGGAGAAAAGGTGGGATGACCAAACTCATCATGATAGGATTGTGACATGATGTGTTTGGGATGAAGGATGAATACAGAGGAATACAAAAATGCAGATTAGGATAAGTTGGTAAGCTTAGATTTGGATTTGGATGATGAGTTGGGTAAGGATGGAATGTTCCATAGTTAAGACATGGAGAGAAAAAGAAGATTTTATGGAAGACCTTAGGAATGATGGATACTAGAGGAAATCTTGGGAGCTTGGATGAATCTCAGATGAGGTAGTGACTATGCTAAGTATGTCTTTCATTGGGGTTGAATGATTGACCAATGGTTGGGTTGTTGCGAATGGACTTGCTAACAACCATTTCAAAGGATAGACAAGTGATCTCTTTAGTAAAAATATTTAATTTTTTCTAAAACATGGGAAGGGTTTTGAAAACTCAAGCACATCAAACACACCAATAGCCCTATAAGATGTTTGCTAGGATATGCAAGATTAGCTAGAGGTGTCCTCAATATATGCAAGGTACATGAAGCCCAAATCTGTAGATGAAAGAAAATAATGCCACTCAGTTAGGAGGAGATAGTAACCCAAATCTCCACTTCCCAAAGGTATAAAGTTCTTTGGGGCTTAGCCAAGAGTGACAAGATTATGCTTTCACGAGAGTTGTCTTTCGATTCACCTCTCGATATTTATACTCTGCCAGAATGCTAGAGTTGAGGTCATCCCAAGGGGTGATGAAATCCCCAAGCAGGCCTCCTAAAAAGTGTAAAACAAGACCACATAAGTGATCTTGGGTGTAAAAGACACTCATTCGTTTCCAATTGATGATTTAGATTTTGTAAGCTATGATTGAAGACACTTGTGTTTATGTCATACAATGTTCATTCCAACTTGACAACATCATCAACATAATGGAAATTGAGAGATCATCAACATAAGAAATTTGAACATTGTTGAAGTGTGTCAAAACCATACAATGTTCATTGATTTTTAGGCATTCAAGATTGAGTTAAAGTGTTTTAAGCCCAAATTTGAAGTGTGAGGTATTGCAATCATGATTTGATCTTTGGCATTCAAGATTGTGTTTGTTGTTTTAAGCATGCATTGTAATAAAAAATTGATTTTAGTCCATAGCTTTCAAGATTGATTTAAGCAACATTCATTCAATGAGAGATGTGTTTAAACATGTAAGTTCATTCTAAGAAAAACCTACAAAAAGCATGATTAGGTTTGTAACATGATCCAATCTACAATGCTACAAAAAAAAATCAATTTGATTAGTCATCCAAAAATCCACAAATCAAAGCTTAACTATGGGAAAAATATTTTTAACTTTTTGTATTATTTTTGATAGGTGTAAAAATGATCAGAATAACCCCTACCCTACATAACCACCAAAAGTCAAAATTTGATTTATACCTTCTTTTCTTTAATAAATATGATTATGATTTGATTATGAGCTTAAAGATATGATGATAAAACCTGCAGAAAACTAGTCAGCATAAAAACTTGCACTAGAAAATCTCAGAAATTTGAACCAAGCACTTAGCATAGAAAACCCACGGGTTTAAGTAGCGATCCCGCAGGTGCAAGAATGTGGGAAAAAGTCACAGGAATGTAGCAAATGAGGCTGTGGGTTTAAAAACACAATGCAATCCTACAAAAAAGAGATCCTGCAGGCAAATTTCTAAGCGTTCTTGCAGGAAAATTCTCCGGCAAGTTTGAGAGGTCAACGAAAAGAATTAGTTTGAAGGTTTGACTGGTCAATAACGATGTTCTCATAGGCAAATGTTGTGATCCTATAGGTTTTTCTAGTGTTCCCGCAGAAGAAACACTAGAGGGAATGCTGAGATATTCTGGGATACATGGTAGCAACTAGTTGGGGATGAACTAGGACCTCGCAGTCGCGAGTTTGCATTTTCATCGGTGAATAGCCACATTCCTACTGTTGTAGGATCGCATTCCTAGGGTTGCAAGATCACAAAATAAGCTAATTTTTAAGTGTTCAAAAATAAAAACAATTAGGTGGTCGGGAGAGCGATTTCTAGAGGGTGACCTGCATACCTGCAACAAGATCAGCAAACTTATCACAAAAACACACAAGCAAACAAGGTTAATTTAGTTAGTTAACACAAAAAACCCAAAAATTGATTAGATTGACCCAAATGTGGGGTCCCATCGGGCGTGCCAAAATGTATCACCTAGTTTAGTAGTGTAAAATGAACACTGATCTATAAAGAGCATTCTCAGTACTAAAAACAAGTAAACACTTAAGATAGGACCAAAGAAGACAAAATTGAGGAAATTAGACCAAATATGGTAAACTCCTCAAGTGCTTCTCATGATGATGAAACTATTTCCTTGATGAGAGGGGATGTATGCTCATGTTGTGCTCAATTTCCAAGTGGATGGGTGATAATCAAATATGGGTGTGGATGAGGGTTTCAAAAATAGAGGTATGGAGGGATTTTAGCATTATGATTGTATTTTGGTAGTTTTTAGGCTCTCAAAATAGCATTATAACTTTGAATCAAAGGTGGATGATCTTGTGAAGGGAGGAGGTTCAATTTATAGGCCAAGGATTGAAAAAATGTAGCGCCAAGATGTCAAGATGATGAGGGAGGGTCAGGATGCACTCAAAAGGGAGCACAAGGATTGTGCTTGTTTAGCACCAATAGGGAGGTGACACTTGTTAGAGGGTGATTGGATGAAGGGAAGGCAAGGTGGATGGTCAAAAAATGAGGCTAAAGAGATAAGGGCTCCATAAATGCTTTGTAAGAGTCATTAAGGAAGGTGTAAGAAATATTTTGAGGATGTGAGAGGTGTGGTTGAGTTTGTTGAATTTGGCTTGGGTTAGCAAGTTTTAACCCTTGCTTAAAGTTGTCACATGTTTAGGAGGGGGATTAGGATTAGCTTAGAAAGGGGTTTTAGGGGGTAATTGATTTAGCTTTGATGGGATGGGTTAGTTAGGAGGCTAAGTGAGGTTAGTATGGGTGAATGGGTTGGATTAGGGATTAGGATAGGGTTTAGGAAGGCTTTTTTGATTTTAGATATTTTATTAAATGATTTATTCAATAAAATGGGAGTATGGAAATAAATTGAATAGATTTGATGATTTATTCAATTTAATAGGGAAAGAGGGGTTTAATTGATAAATTGATTTTGGGTGATCATTTGATTTTATCAATTGGACTATAGTTAATTAAATTAATTAATTAACTAGGGGATGATGATTAATTAATTAAACAGTAAATATTCAATCAATAATGTCTTAGGAGATGACTAAATATGATTACTTGTTGATGTAATTAGATTTAGGTGTTTACAATCCCCACCCCAGTTTTACCTTCTCATTTTGGAGG
Source organism: Cupressus sempervirens (assembly GCA_028749045.1). Taxonomy (NCBI): domain Eukaryota; kingdom Viridiplantae; phylum Streptophyta; class Pinopsida; order Cupressales; family Cupressaceae; genus Cupressus; species Cupressus sempervirens. Next base: position 815,926,921 of record CM053790.1, read on the forward strand.
GTTTCTGGGTGATCAAATCTTGTATCATTTATTTTCATGCATGTCTTTACTTTCATGTTGATTAGATGAGTTAGATGCATGTGATTGATTTCAGTTAAATGGTTTTAGAGGTTAAAGTTTGTTACTTTTGATTCATCCCTCTCAGAAGTAAATCTTCCCACTGGTAAATTCCAATAATACTTGTTTTGGGGGTCAAATGGGGATACTGAATCCACATTTCTCCAAATTGAAATTCTTATTTTATAGAACCAAATAGTGGATTAAGATTTTTTTTGAATTTTGAATTCCAATTCCTACTAAAATTTGTGATCCATAGAATTTAATGTAACTGCTAGCTCCTTCATCTGATTCTGAAGTTAAGTGAACATTGAATTAAGAAGGGTATTCTAAGTTTCTCACATTAACTTTGGGTTTTCTTAGTCCCTACCTTATAGATAAGTTAGGCAACTAATGTTTCCAAATTCCACTTCTATTAATTTTGAGCATGCAATTATTTCTGGAATCCTAAAGTTTGCATGACAATTATTTAATAATTATATTTTGTACTGATTTTCTTATTTTGTCATTGGACGATTAGAATTCTCTAGGGTTTTGGATGATTTATAAATGAAAAAAAAAATGCCATCAAAGCCAATAGTCGATGCATGCAAATTTAATGTGCCTAGTAGGTGGACATTAGATGGATGAGAATTAGTTAAATGTACTTAACATGACCATGAAAAGATAGAGTTTGTAGTAGTGGTCGTTAAGTAGGTGTAGTTTATATTATTTGATTATTGTGAGGGCTTAAAAAAAAGTTGCATGTGATTAGATTAGGTGACTCAAGCTCTTCCCATTTAGAAAAACCTTAATTTCAAAGTGCTAAATATTTTGCACAAAGATTAGTGATTCATGGAAATAACTCTGCATTTCTATTTTCAAATAACTAATTAGTTTTCCTATAAATAATTTCTTATTCGGTCTATTTTTGGTTGTATAGCGTAAAGGTCTTTGTACAACCATTTTTTACCAGACAAAGTTGGAAACTATGTCATTTCAACTTTCCCTTTCTTCTCTATTCAAGTTCCCTTTTACATTTTCCCTTGTTTGAAGAACCCTTATCGAAATTACTGAAGGATTCTATAAAATTGTTATCAAAGAAATTGTAGGTCTCATTCTTCAGTATCCAAAGGTGGTGATTCTGCCTTTTGTGTAGGTGCAACCCAATTTTTGTATGTATTGAGTTGGTCTTGTTTAGCACCTATTTTAATTGATGGTTGAGTGGAGTTTAAGTTTTGATCTAGGCATGAGACAATTATGGATGTTTAAGGGTAAATGTACAAAGTTGTGTCACCTTTCAGGTTGAATTATTAGAATGACTAAATTTGAGTATTTCTATCTAAAAATCAATTTTGTTCAAACATATGATCTTGATAAATTTATTCTAGCTAAGTTATACATGGTCTCACACTTTTCCAATTGGAAATGTCTATTAAATGCATGTTTTATACTAGTTTGTATCCAATTACTAAAGAAATAAAATTATTCTAGAAAATTGATGTTTCAATAACTCTTACTATTTTTTATGAAATTTTTTTAATAACATGTAAACACCATTTTATAGAGCTGAAAGTCAAGAATATTCTCATATAGGGTTTATAGTGTTTAATTAGATATAGTATATTGTAATTAAAAAATTCTACAAGTACGTATTTTAACACTTAAGAAGATGTTGATTTTAAGAAGCAAAACAATATTAAATCATATCAAAAAAAATTAAAATCATATGACATTCTAGAGGAGAGAATCTTCTTTCGGAATGTATAATTTTTCTTTTGGTTATAATAGAATTTTTTTTTTTTAATGTGGTAGGAGATGAAAACTATCAATTTCAGGTGAGTCGAAATTTGAATTGTTATAAAAGAGAAAATATAGGGTCTAAAGCCAATTTGTATTTTTGATTGTTCTAGCTATATATGTTATCTATAATATAATATGAGATTAAAGGGAAATAAGTTTATTTCCATATAGTTTTGTGGTGGGAATTGGTCCCCTAAGTTTTAGCATTTTTTAGCAACTAAAAAGTTGTCTTTAAATATTAGGAAAATATATCTATTCTTATTCCAAATAATTATTAAAAATTATAATCGTAAACTTCATCCATTTCTACAAATTTCACAAGTTTATTTCATTTTCATATTCTAAATAATAATACTAGTTTTATGTCATTGAACGTTAATAGTTATACTTTTGTTAGCCTTTTCCTTTATAAAAGGGTGACATAGGTTTGTGCTTTTACCCTTAATTTTATTGTAAAATAAATGTTGTTACTGAATTCAAATAAAGCATATTTGATTTAAAGCATAGAGTATATTTGATCAATTTAGTAATGAAGGTATATGACTTATGGGTTTTTGAGCTATGCTTCCCTTTTCAGATTGAAACTAGATTTGAACTTTGGAATTAGAAATTATTGTGGAGGAATGTCACCACTTGAGGTCATTTCCCTATTTATTTTGAAATTGAGGTCATTTCGTTGTTTCTTTTGAAACCTAAATTTTCTCTTAATATTGTTTATTTTGAAACTGAGGTCATTTCATTATTTCTTTTGAAACCTAACTTTTCTCTTAATATTGGATTTGAAGTGGCTATTGTACAATAGTATATCACTATTTGAGGCCATTTTGTTATTTATTTGAAACCAAACTCTTTTGGCATGCTGGATTTGTATGGTTTGAAATAGTTCTATGTTGCAAGTGCACAGGGGGAAGTAATTACAATTTGCAAAGGTTAAATTTCATTTTGATATTAATATTATTATTAGAATCACGTATTGTTTTCAAGGCTTTTGATTGTTTTTGAATTGTTACTTCCTGTTTATTCTTTAGGTTTATTTTTTCTTTCAAGTTGAGCATTGGATAAAGCTAGGCAAAAAAGGAAATTGTATTTTATGAATTCCTCATATCTCATATTAAGACCTTAGGAAATAACTACATATGAATATGATAATGCAATTGTATTTTGACTTCTAACTAAAAATGTCCTCCTCACTGTGAAATGACATTTCAAACATGAGTATTTTAACTTCTACAATTTATAGATATGGCATAAGACATATTTTCTTTTGCTAATATGTAGCTTCGTGGTTATTAATTTTCATTTACTTTCACCTTTCTTAGGTATTTCATTTCTTCACTTTCTTCAATTAAGAGCACTATATGTACTGGATATAGCATTGCATTGCTTTGTTTAATTGATTCATACCTCAATTTTAGCATTGCCTAAGGACCTAACTATAATTACTTTCTCTACTAGAATTTCTTTTAGAATATTTTACCCTTGTGATGAGGTTGTGCCTAATATTGGTGGCAAATTCCTTACATCTATGAAGTGCAATTTACTTCTAAGGCTAGATAAATCTTTGTCTAGTATCATTTCCTTGTATAGTTGCAGGGTAAAGGAAAATGTGAATATCCTCTTTCTTTTAGTTTCTTTCACATTTTTTGTGCTTAGTTTAAACAATTAGAAAATAAAGTATATAATTAATGTTAAAGTTATGTGGGTAGTTTTTATGTAAAATTGAAAAAAATAGATGTGCAATGAATGTTGAAGTGCATTTTGATCTCTACATTAGATTGATTTTCCTTGAGTTGCATTATAGTCAATAAATTTATTTTTTTGTTGATGTTGATTTTGACATGAATTTGAATGCAAGACTTGAAAGAAGACATTGCTTTCATGTCTAGCAATGTCTTATTGTTTGATCAATACATACCTAATTCTTTGGTTTTCATTATGTGCTTAAAAAAAGTGAAAATATAAGCACATGATTATATATATATTAAGCCTCAAATATAATGGTAGAAGAATGGATTATAGCATAGCATTGAATTGGGATAAAGAACCTCTCAAAACATTATCATCAAAATTAACTACATTACTTTTATGCTTTAGCCAATCAAAAGGTAGGGACTCCTGCTCTCCCAGAGCCCTTGTTCAAAGAGAGCTGAATATGAAACCCATGTAAATTGCATTTGACACTAAAGAAAAGCTTCCCATGCTTCTTGATTTGACAATTTTGCATGTAACAAAGTGTGTCATACCATTGACATATGATAAATACACCACGAGTTTAGCTATGCCAAATATTAGTTCAATTCAAAACTAAATTCAAGTTCAGCTAGGGGTATTCAAAAAAATATAATAAATTAATGAAGCAATGCATATCAAAAACCTTCCAAAGTGGGAACTTTATTTTATTCTAAAGGTAGGATTGTTTTCCCTTGGAACTGAGACAAACAATGAAGAGAAATATATTTTCAATTAAATGATAATGTGTTCAATAAAAACATTCCTCTATGGCTAGGTAGTTCAAATCATCAAATAATTTCCTATGAAAGCTTGACAAAATGCCCTTTTATATTGAAGAAGTTGGAGGTAAGAGAATTTAGTAAGCTAACTAATTTATATTCATTACCTTCTTCAGTTGACAACACACTCAAACATGACATTATGAGGCACATCTTTACACATTTTGTATACATGTTCATGCATCCATAAGACAATTATACACAATAATGTCATTCTCATATGTCATAATACAGTGCATGCCTTCAGAATGCCAGTGATTAGATCTTCATGTATATTCATGCACTCAATTATAAATAGAAAGAGAAATGTGGGGAGAGAAAGATACAAGATAAATTATGCAAGGGTAGTAAAAGATGAGGATTTTATTTAATAGGAGCTTTATAATATGACATGGGTATAAATATCAATTCATAATTATATAAATACAAGATTGAGTATTGTTTTTAAGTTGTAGAGATGGTTGAAGTGTATTTGTGTAGAAGGAAACAATAATTGCAAGTTACAATTTTTTTGAATGTAGAATACACCATTGAGCATTACCTTCAAGTTATAGACATGGTCTAGGTGTACTTGTATAAAAAAACTAGCAAGTTGTAATTTTTGTGAATGTAAAATATAAGATTGAGCATTTCCTTCAAGTTGTACACATGGTCAAAGTGTACTTATGTAGAAAGAAAAAATAATAATTTTTGAGAAGATAAAACCTAATGTTTGGTTTTAAAAAAATGAGTAGATAGGAAATACATTTTTAATTTGGTATTGTACACATATGTAAAGATGTTTTATTTTTAGTGACAAATGTTGATTGATTAAGCTTGATGTGGTGAATGAGTAATAAGAGTATGTTAATCTTTCTTTCAATGCATAAAACTCAAAAATATTATAATTGTAGTAAGAAAAAAATCTATAGAAGTTGGGAAAACATGTCCACAATTTATAGGAGAAAATTTTTACTTTTTTTCCATTCCCCATTTATTTTTCATTTTCACAAAAAATGTTCAACACTAATAAGAGAGTAACATTGATCATTTAGTCACAGGGTGGGAAGTCACAAGGCAGTGGATCCCGAACACCAGGCACACAGGAGGGGATCTAGGCAAGCAGCGGAGAGGAGTTAGGGGATGGGGATCCACGTGAGGACATACCAGGGAATCTCCCAAAGAAATGGGCCTCTCTCTTTGGTGTCAAGCCTTCTGGTAAGTCCTCTTTCCCTCCAGTCAAGATTATGTCAGGTCTGGAAAAGGGTTCTTGCATGATTGCTATCCCAGACGAGATTTTTGACCACAGTATTGCCTCTATGGCCTCAACGCTCGTCGGGAAGTTTATTGGCCTGAGACCAAATATTGATGTGGTTCGAACCTACACTTTGAAAAAATGGAGCTTGAAAGGTCAGGTCAGTGTCATTGCAATGGCTAAGGGTTTTCTCTCTTTTGAGTTCACCTGTCAAGAGGACATGGATGACATTCTATGTGATGGCCCCTGGAGATTTGGGAGGGCCACCCTGGTGCTTCAAAAATGGTCATCTAAACTGGACTTAAATGAATCATTCCTTCAGCAAGCTCTAGTATGGGTTAGACTCCCTAAGCTGCCATTGAAGTTCTGGAATGAGGATGTCTTTAAGGGAGTGGCCAACTCTTTTAGAGCGCTTCTCTCCATCGACCCTATTACAACTTCTAAGAGTAGGCTGACTTATGCGAGGATCTACATAAGTGTAAGGGAAGGGGATCATATGCCTGAAGTGGTATGTTTTCATTCTAAACTTGGCACTCATATCCAACAGTTGGACTATGAGAGTTTCCCTTTTGGGTGTTTTCATTGTCTTAAAATAGGTCATAAGGCTTTTCAGTGCGTGAAAGCTAAGAATTATAAGAAGAAGAATCCTCCTTCTTTGCAAATGAGGGTGAAGAAATTTTGGAAAAAGAAGACCACTACACAGGGCTAGAAGGGCCTCTCTCTAGACATTTAGAAAGAAGCAGATGCTCCTAAGATGATTAACCAAGAGCCTCAAGGTAGGGCAAGAAATGAAGGGGAGTTAGACAAGTCTGGACTGAGTTCCTCTTTACCTTTAAACACCTCTCTATAGATTGAGGATGACCAGGTTAAAGATGGGACCCTCATGCCTGGACAAGAAGAAGGTAAGGCTACCTCATAGAAAGGTTTTTAGAAGTCTAGAATGGATAATTTCCCCAGTGAGGAAGAACCTAAACTAGGTTCCATAGAGGAGGAAAAGGAAAGAGAAAATAAGGAAATTATCGTCTTTTAGGACCCAAAGGAAAACTTGGTTTCCACCAAAGAAGCAGTGACTAGAACAAGAAAAAAGGAGGACTTGGTGAAAGATCTAGACCAAAGGGAAAATCTTCTCAGTACCCCAAAGAATGGTAATAAGGCTTCCAGATCCTTGAAGTTTGAAAACAAGGGCGAGACACCCAGGAAGAATCAAATCAGAAAGTTGTCCAAGGATTCTCCTACAGTGACCAAGAGCAGCTGCAAACTACATGTGGGCTCTACTACCAAAGTAGGCAAAAAATCAGAGAGGGAGTCCAAAGTGGAGGAGACCAGAAGATGCTTGGCGAATGGGCACCAAAGCACTCTGAAGGTTTTTTCTAAAAATAATAAATGAAGATCATCTCATGGAACATTACAGGCCTAAATGGTGCCCATAAATAGGAAATTATTAGGAATCTGATTAGAGACCAAAGACCTAACATTTTGATGATCGAAGAAACAAAAATGAAAAAGGATTCTTTGAGAAATATTAAGTTCAGTAACTTGATGAGTGGGGAGGCTTTGGACTTTGATGGAGCCTCTAGGGGTCTACTGACTTTATTCAAGACAAAAATTTTCAGGGTGGAATCAGTATTCAATGAAGGTAACATTCTTTTCTGTAAAGTGTTCCATATCCATTCCAATGAATTTTGGTTTTTGCTCAATATTTATGCTCCCAATAACAAGAGAGATAGAAATTCCTATTGGTCTAGAGTAGAAGGGTTGGTTCAAAATAGTAACATGAAGAAAGGAATCATTATGGGAGACTTCAATACCCCTCTTCTAGACAAGGAGAAGAAGGGTGGTCTATCTCAGGACTGGGATAGCAAGCATGGTCTTTCTAACTTCATCAATGGACTTGCTTTTTTGGATCTAGACCTGATGGGAGGTGTCTTCACTTGGTCCAATAAATGCATAGGCAAGGATTGTATTCAGGTTAGACTGGATAGAGCTCTCATTTCTCCTGATTGACTACAGTCTTCCTCTTGCAAGTTAGCTCTTTTTCCTAGAGTTGGGTTTGACCACTCCCCCATCTCCCTCTTGATTTTTCCTTTTGATCCCTTTAGACCTCCTCCCTTCCACTTTGAGAAAATGTGGACCTCTCACCCTGACCTTTTAGAAAGAATTAAGGTTTGGTGGAGCATAGATGTGGAAGGTTCTACAATGTTTAGGGTGGCTAGAAAACTCAGCAATGTAGAAAGGATGGTGAAAGCTTGGAATAAGTCAGATTTCAGCCATTTATTTTCTCTCAAAGAGGATTTCTTTGCAAATCTCTCTTCTATCCAAGCCTCCATTCAAGAAAATGGGTATGATGTCTTGAATAGGGAAGAAGAGTTGTCCATCTTGTTTGATTTACATGACATCATTAGCAAAGAGGAAAAGTTTTGGAGGCAAAGATCTAGAATCAATTGGCTCAAGGAAGGAGACTAGAACACAAAGTTCTTCCATTTATCTACTCTTAAACATAGAGCTAATAACAGGATTTCTAGCTTGAAGAAAGATCAGGGTGTTCTGACAAAGGAAGAAGATATATCAAATGAAGCTATTTCTTTTTTCTCCTCCCTTCTATCTTGGCATCCTTTACTCTCTAAAGTGAACTAGGATGACATTTTTTCTTGTATTCCTCATATCCTCAAACTGCACCATAATAATCTGCTATGGGCCATTCCTTATGATTTTGAAGTTAGAGAAGCTCTTTTTTCTCTTCCGACAGATAAATTGCCTGGACCTGATGGTTTTCCCACCTTCTTTTTCCAAATGTACTGGCCCATCATTATGAAGAATGTTGTAAAGGTGTTTTAGGAATTCTTTGGAGCCAAAAGTATTCTAAAGGAAGTTAACTCTACATCCTTAGTTCTTATTCCCCAAGTGCCAGGAGTTGACACTCTGGATAAGTTCAAACCCATCAGTTTATGCAACTTATTTTATAAGATCATCTTGAAGGTGCTCACTTCAAGGCTACTTAAGCTTCTCCCCTTGATTATTCCTCAGAAACAATCTAGTTTTGTCCTGGGTAGATAGATTTTAGATTCGATTATTATGGTGCATGAAGTGATTCACTCTATGGAAGCTAGAAAGAGAGAAGGGATGTTACTCAAACTAGACATGTCCAAAGCTTACGATCGAGTGGATTGGTCTTTTTTGGAATTTGTGTTGAAGGCTTTTGGCTTTGATGTCAAGTCATGTAAGCTAATTTCCTAGCTGGTCACCACCCCTTCTCTAGTTGTTTTAGTGAATGGATCCCCCTCTGATTTCTTCAAACCTACCAGAGGCCTATGTTAGGGGGATCCTCTATCACCTATACTCTTCATTACCCTAGTGGAATGCATTGGCAAACTCATGGAGAAGAAAAAGAAAGAAAGGAAGATCAAAGGTTTTAAACCTTCTTCCAAATGCACCCCCTTTACACATCAGCAATTTGTTGATGACACTATTATGGGTGGAGAGGCCTCGGTCAAGGAGGCAAAGGCTATGAAAGACACTTTGGGCACCTATTCCAAAGGGTCGGGGTAGCTCATCAATTGGGAAAAAAGCTCTATTTTCTTTATCAATACTCTGGAGGAAAGACATAAGAGAATCTCTAGAATCTTGGGATCTCAGGTGGGGAAGCTTCCTTCTACCTAACTTGGTCTCCCCTTGGGAATGACTCAATTTGACTCCTTTTGGAATGGCATCATGGAAAGGTTCAGTAAGAAGCTGGCAGGCTAGAAAGGAGCCCTTCTTAGCCAAGCTAGAAAATGTCAACTTGTTAAATCTATCCTCCAAAACTTGCCGATATATGCTCTGAGCCTTTTTACCATTCTGATTAAATATGTCAAGAGGATGGAGAAAATCCAAAGGGATTTTTTATGTATAGGAGCTGAAAGGAATAAAAGCCTTGTTGCATGGGACAAAGTATGCCTCCCTAAGAAGAAAGGAGGTCTGGGAATCAGGAAGCTCATTCACCTCAATAAGGCCCTCTTGGAAAAGAAAATTCGGTGCATCTTTAGTAGCATGGGGGAATGGAGAGACACTATGGTAAATAAGTATTTAAGAAGGCCCTCTATTCAGTTCACCCTATTTAGTGAGGATATCCCAAGAGGTTTTGTTGTTTGGAATGGTTTCTTAAAAGCCAAGGACTTGGCTAACTCAAAAGTCTCCTAGAAGTTGGGTAATGGGGACAACATTCTATTCTGGTCTAACTGTTGGCTTTCTTAGGGCCCCTTTATGAACAACCCTAGCTATGGTTTTTGGGCTAATAATTGCATCAACCTTTATGGACACAAAGTTAGCAATTACAGGACCAAACAAGGGTGGAGGAACCTTTCAATTATCTCAGAGGACCTCAAACCAAGCATGATCATGCTTAATTCCTTATCCCTTAGCAATAATAAGGATGAACTAGTTTGGATGGATAATGCCAATGGGCTCTATTTGGTTGCCTCTGGGTACTCTTCTTTATGGAGCTTAAAAGAGTCTTCCCCTTGGTTGAGGGCTTGGATCCCTAGCCTCATGCCAAAAGTCAACATGTTTTCTTGGTTGGCTCTTCAGGACAAAACCCTAACCCAGGAAAATATCATCAAAAGAGGTCACATCATGCCTAGTAGATGTGTTTTGTGTAAAGAAGAGTCGAAGATAGGTAACCATATGTTCATTTGCTATCCTTACTCTAGGATAGTCTAGGAATTCCTCACCCAGGACTTAGGCCTCAACTGGTGCTTTCCTTCTAACCTTCTACATACTTTTTCTGTCAATGGCATGGCATGTGCAAAGGGTCTGCCTTGCAGGAAATTTTCTCCTGGATCCTGCCCCATTTTTGTTGGAGCATATGGAAGGAGAGAAACAATCATACTTTTAGAGATAGGGAGGAGCCAACCTTAGTGGTAGGGAGAAAGATCTTCAGTAACATACAGGAAAACTTTTTTGTGAGGAAGGGGGGAGATTTTGAGATAGGAGGTAGGAAAAATGACAAGGCAAAAGACAGAGTGAGGAAAAGATAGGAAGCCAAGTGGCTCTTCCCCCCTGAAGGCTGGCACAAAGACAACTTTGACAGAGCCTCCAAGGGAAACTCTGGATCCTCAGGTAGTGGAGGTGTGATAAGGAATGAAAATGGAGATAGTATTGTGACTTTTTCCCTCCCGTTGGGATTTCAAACAAATCATTTTGCGGAAGCCAACACCGCATGCAATGTAGTAAATCTAGCTTTTGAAATTGGGGTAACCAATTTATGGCTCAAAGGGGACTCGAATAACATTATAAAGTGCATCAATGGCAACTCATATCCATCATGGATGATTGAAAATCTTATTGATGAGATGTGTGTGACCCTCGCCAAATTTAATAGAATCCATGTCACTCATATTTTTCAGGAAGCAAACCCTGTTGCCGATAGGTTTGTGAATATTGGGGTCAGCATAGACCAAAAAATGACTTGGCTTGCCTAAACTTGTTTGTCAGCAAACATTAAAAGTTTGATCAACTTGGATAAGATCCAAGGAAGTATAGAGAAAATCAAGCTTTAATTATGAATATGAAGGTTTTAAGTAATAAGGGTACTTTTCAAAATGGACGCATGGGAAATCATAAATGCAGTAATCCATTATTGATTAATCGACACACTTTGTGGGTTGTCTCTCACAATTTCTTATGGGGCAATAGCAAGGTTATTTTTCTCTATTTATTGCAAACTCTCAAAGGTCAATTTCAGTCACAGAGTGAAGAGCACATGAGTAAAGAGGGTGTGTAGTGTGTGGAAATGGTAGAAGAGAGATGTAGAAAGGAGCTGGTGGGAGATTTTGAGAAATCAAGTAGGCCAAAAGTGTGGGGTTACCAATTATATCAGGAAGTTGCATGGTTTCGATCAAGGGGTGACAAAAAGTATGGTGGGGTCCTAGAAGGATGGCAGGGTGAAGGTGAATGGTGTCTACTTCTAGATAATAGAGGAGGTGATTGCGACTATCACAAAAACCCCTATCAAGGGTTTTAAATTCTTTAGGGACAAGAAGCTCTTGGCCAATGCGGTTAGGGACTTTGTGGAGAGTGAGAAAGAATTGAAGGCATTGAAAAAGATTGACACCTACTATGTCCTCGACTCTATGAAGAAGTGGTGGAGGTATGTTTTGAAAGTTGTTATCGAGTACATTACTTTGGACCCTAGGTTTGATAGAGCTCATACCTACCACTTTGTTATATCGAACCATTTTTGGCATAATGCCAATATTTCCTTCCTATTTTATTTGTTAACCTCTATGAGCAAGGCAGTGGATAGCTTCAAAAAGAAGCCCACCGCAAATTCAACTCTCCACAAGGGGCTATTGCTACTTATCCATGAGCACTTCAAGGCCCAAACTATAAGCATCACTCCCCCTTAGGTAGAGAATGTGGAGTCTAGTAGTTCTAGTTACTCCTCTAACTCAAATGAAATACAGAGCCTTAGCTCTAAGAAAGGTGAGATCTCTTCTTCGAGGAAAGCAGCGACTTACCAAGCAAAAAAATTGCCCTCCCCCATAACCCCCAACAGAAAAAGCCCTAGGGATCTCGGGTAGAAGCCTCCTAAGAAGGCTAAGGAGGGAGATGGTGATGATGAGGAGGACCCAGAGTTTGAGGAGGTGGTTAAGGAGACACAGGAGGAAATTAAGGGTGAAAGTGGAAGGAAGAAACGCAAGAGGGAGAGTTTAGAGGAAGTGCGCTCTCAGTTTCAGGAGGCATCTATGCTGCCCCTATCTCTTGTCCATCTCCAACCTGAGGAGTAGAAAGAGGAGAAAGTTGGGTATTCGGAAGGGGAAGTTCAAACCAATGATAGGAGGAAAGCTTGGATAAACTTCAATGTCAAGGCTTCAAAGATGGGCATCTTCAAGGAGGCCATGAATCCCCAAATCCTCGTGGAAAATCAAGAAGAACAACATCTAGAAGAAATCATTGACCCGATGATTGTGGCTATTTCAAATAGAGCTAGGGAGATAGGGATGAACCTCTTGAATAATGCTTGTAATAGTATGATTGAAAATTTTAGATCAATTAAATGGATTTTCCATGAGATGGAAGAGGTGAAAGAACAGGTGATACATATTGAGGCAATAAGGAAAGGGATGGATGCCAGCAGGAGAACGGATTCAGATAACAGGCTCAGTTTGGCAAAAAAAAGGATTCATAACCTAGAGAGCTACAATCACAACCTTGTGAATCAGATGTTCTCTTTGTTAAGCTCCATTAACAACAACATCATCTCTCTTATGGGCTGGATCAAAGATAGAGATATGTAGGATGATGAGGAAGGAAAAGATAGCGATGAAGCTAGAATGAAGGATGACTCTGCAAAGGACAACACCATTCCTGATCTGGACCAAGGGGACCAAAGGGCGCAATAGCCTATTCTTTTGTTTCTCATTATCTTTTGGCTTTTTGTTCTGGCTTTAGGCCACAATTTTGCTTGTTTTTTTCCTGATCTTTTCTCAGAACTCTACTTTTGGTTGGGCTTTATGCTTATTATTAGCCTATGAACTTATACTTTTCTGGCTGGGCTTTCACACTTATTATCAGCCTTTTATGTTTTAACTTTTGGGTTTCAGGATCCCTGTAAAACCTGTTTATCTAATAAAAGACATTGATCATTTAGTGTGACCTAAAATGGTAATTTTTAAAGTTTAGTTTTACATAATAAAATTAAGAAGAATAAAATAGACACAAGAGTAACAACTAAAATAATTTCTAAAACATCATATGAATTAATGAACTTGTAATGTGTCGTAGATATCTAATGTGTGGACTACAATAAAAAAATAAGGTTTATTTTTTTCCTTAGATGAACAAGCACATATCCAATTAGCTTGAGTAAGATAAGAAGACAACTAGATCATATTTCTAGGTCCAACAAAGAGCTTTGTAGTAGATTATAATAATAAAATAATTGGACACGGAATTAGAAGTTCCAATCACACTAACATTTTGATATCTAGTCCAACATATTCCATGATTTTCATCAAGAATATAACTTGGGTATGGAGATGATAGGAGCATTACATAACACCATTTATTCCCTAATTTTAGTTGTGATAATGTTAGAAATGAGTATATCATTAGTTTTCCTCAATCAAACCCCCATTTAGGAATGAACCTAATTAAGATAGAATGCTTGCAAGTAGTAATGATGGATCTAATATAAAAGCAGTGTAAATCTATGAATATACTCTTAAATTTGGAATGTTATCAAGTATGTAGATGTAACAGCTTTTGACTCAACTTCAAAACCCTAGAAAGGAAATCAAAGTGACATCAAAATCTTAATGAATGAATGTGCTTGAAATTCACATTAGGAATGCATGTAGATGAATGTAGATCTTTAGAGGATGAATGTAGAAGATGCAACAAAAGATCTTGAATGTATGAAGGGAGATCTTGAATGTTGGAATGATATATCTTGCATAAACTCCTTCTATAGCTTGAATGCATGAATCCTTAATCTTCAATAGAGAGATGTTTGAATATTTTGAACAGTTGAAGAATGATTGAGAGCTTGAGAGCTCGAGTGCATGAATGCTTCAACTTATGGATGCAATTGTAATTCTAGGAGGATCTGAAAAGCTAGGGCCAAAGGAATGCCTAACTATCCAATCACCTTTCTGAGTAAACACAATGGAAGCAAGAAACATAGAGAACAACACCAAGGAGAGAAGGAACAAAAAAATAATTTATTGTTTCATCAAATCAAAATACATGTCAGGCTATGAGGCCATCTAGGTTATGACCAACATGATATATGAAATTCTAGACTTGGAATTTTTATAGGTCCTTAATTCAGACTTCCTATTTTCTCAACTTTGCACTCCCCCCAGCCTCTAAGCTTACCTAATGTAACCTAGAAACCCCTATTTATAATTTCCAAAATGGCTTACAGATGATTCTGGATCATTATATAATAGAAGATTGACCTCAAAATGGTTTGCACACATCCCAAGACCGAATCCTTACATTAAATTCAATAAAAGTTAGCTCATACGAGGAACCAATCATAGAAAAACTTTTTCAAAGAAGAAACTGAACATCAAAAAACATTAGGTTCGCTCAGTACATGAAGAAACACTAAACCACCAAAGCACTCGATCAATACTAGGTAACGTGGTCAACACTGAACAACTAGCCCAAGACTGAATAACTCGGTCAACACTAAACTTAGTAGCAATTACACCTTGACAACCACTAGAACTCAGCACTAATATGAAGAATGAAAAAATATGAGCAAGATAGAAAGGCAACCTAGAATGCTCTTGCATTAGGCAACTGGGGTTGAAAGAAATGATTCCCCTAAACCATTGAGATGTCACAATCTGAGTTGAATCCAACTTAGATTTAGAAATGTAGGTAGCATCTTGAACTGGTATTTTCTTCCATTTCACCAAATATTCATAGTAATATTTTCCTCTTGTGCTTTTACCCACTCTTTGATCAAATATATGTTCAACCTCTTCAATATGCTTCTTAGGATAATCATCTAGTACAACAACTTCATCATCTGAATCATGATAGTTATGTAAATCAAAAATATTAAATATAGGAGATATATCCATGTCATTAGGCAACCCAACTTCATAAGCATTACCATTGTCAAACTTCCCCAAGATCTTACAAGGTCCAAACTTCTTCATCCTTAGCTTACTATACATTCCAACAAGAAATCTTCCTTTCATCAAATGAACCATCACCTCATCACCAACTTCAAAAACATGATGTCTCCTAGACTTATCAATGTTCTCCTTATATTTTTGATTGCTTTGTTCCAACTTCAACTTAGTTACCTCAAGGATGATGTGATTTGTTATGAGTTGAAGTGTAAAAGTGGTCATTTTGAGTTGATGTCTCATATATATTTTATGGATTGTGAAATTTACAAAACTAATCCTATATGCACAAATCTATAAGCAATCAAATACTATTGGGACAAATGAAATTGCACAATTTATGTAATTATTAACCCTTTTTTCTAAGTATTAGGTGTACCAATATGAAACTATTGGTCCATTAAATTATTTTTCACTTAAGTTTTAAGTAAAATAATCAACAAATAAATCAATTACCTTATATAAAATATTATTTGAATTTATAGAAATTTTAATATAAACCTTAATATCCTAAATCTAAAAAAATTGTTTGATTTAACAAAAAATAGAATATCCAAAATATAAATATTAAAACATAATATGTATGCACTGTATTTTATGTTGGTCCACATACGAGTTAATATACTAAGAGGGGAAGGGGGTGAAGACAGGACTAGCAGTGAAGATGATGATGATGGAGAAAGTAAAGAGGAGGATGCCAATATAGAAAAGAAGGGTAAAGAGATATTAGTAGCTGAGCCAAAGGCTAAGAAAGGAAAATGGATTGTAATTGTTGAGCCCAAAGTCAAGAAGATCTTGAAGATGCTAGTGACCAAACCTATCCCTACTCCTTCTAGTTAGACAAGACAAAGAACAAGGACAATTACCATTTTAGTTAAGATTAAGCCATGAAAGAAGGGAGTGGAAAATATTGTTAAACGTGAAGGTTCTAGTTCAATAAACATAAAACCTACTACAACCAAAGAAAAGCCAAGCAAACAAGTGAAGAAACTAAGAAGAATACTCATAGTTGAAAGAGAAGAAGAAGAAGATAATAAGATTACGTTGGATGATGTCAATCAATATAGATTTTCTATACATAAGCCTCCCAAAAATATTGATGAGGTATGTGAAAATATAACAAATAGTGCTAAATTGTTAGGTTTACAATTTATTAAGTATGAGAAGTTAAATAAAACTAATAAGGTCAATATAGAAGAAGTTATAGTCGATATGATGGCAAACTACAAGACCACCCCATTAGAGATGGGGAATAATGTTCCAAATGAATTGTATAACAAAATTGATGTGAAGTGGAAATATGCCATAATGAGATTAGGAAAGCTACATTAGCTCAAATCATGCCTGAATTGACAATGAAGAAAATTAAACAATTTATGGAGAAGTATAGGAACATATTCATACCTAGGTCAAGGGCATTCTTGGTTTTGAAGAATAAAATTGAAGACATTGCTTAGATAAGTAAGTTAACTTGGAAGAGGATCTTTGGATTAATACCTAAAGAGGACAAGAAAGATGAAGCCGACGAGAATGAAATTGAACAAGTTGACATAATTAATCAAGAGGGTTACTATGATGAGACTGAGAATCTGGAGGAGGCTATACAAAGAAAGGTTCAAGAAAGTGAACAACAAGAAATTATCACTATTGAAGATGAACCTATAGATAATCCAAAGAATGGGGATGTGTTGGATGAGGAAGAATTAAAGGATGAGAGCCCTATTTAAATGCCTACAATAGAGGTGTTTCTCAATCCAAATCCTATGTTGATTCAAATAAAAAAGTATGCAAAGATAGACACATAGGTATGCGCACAAATTGTAGAAACAAAATCAGATACCTATGTCTTTCCTAAATTTTTATATGAATAGAAGGATAGTCATGATGATTAACAAGGCGAGAATTCTGAGCAACAGGGTAAGTCAACCAATATTGAAGAAAATGAGCCACTTGAGCAAGTAAAGACAGATGAGGCCACAAAGGGAATTGATAATACAAAATAAGAGAAAGGAGAGAAGAGCTTTAATGACCAAGTAGACTAGTCTTCTACAATCAGTTAGACAATTGCCTTGGGACCTTAGCCAAAGGGAGAAAAAGAGGCTAGAAAACAAAGTTCCATAGGTGAACTTCAAATTATGAGATTAATTAGGTATTTCAGCACCACAACCAAGTATAGAGGAGACAATAGGGTAGAAGAAAATAGGAGAAGAAGAAAAGAAAGGTGATTTGACCCAAGAGTTGTGCAAGCTAAATCTGGCAATTCAAACCTAGGATTTACAACTAACTATACCAAGCTCAAGCACACCAGATTCTAAGGATAAGAAATTGAAGAAGAAGCTTAGGCACTCACCCCAGGTCATAAAAGGTAAGCCAATTACCTTAGATGAAGACATTTTCATACTTGACTTGGATAAATCTAATCTGAGTGAAGAACAAATGATAATATTGAGTGAATTGTATGCTAGAAAGCCTAAGCAAGCCAAGCTAAGAAGAGAGTATCAATAAAAGAAAGTTTTGTATTACATCAAGGATATTTTCCTTGACACTATAGTTGTTCATGATCTAGATAAGAAGGCCCCCATTCTCAAACAATTGGTGAAAATTGATGATAAGATGAATGAGCCTAACATTGATATTCAAAAAAAGTTGATGCAAATAACAAAAAGAAAATATGTCAATAAGGTCAAGGAGAAAGTGTCAGTCAAGATGGTTGTAAATATGTTTAACTCTCTAACCAAGCTAATGATGTTGAAAAGTTGATCTCTGATTTTAATTCATTATTTCAGAAGCTATGTTATGGTCCATTATTTACAAAGAGGAGATAAAAGATTAAATGGATCAATTAGATGTTGATCTATAAAGGAGTTCAAGTACATTGAACTTGGATACCAAATCAAGTTTAGTTTATTTTTGAAGTTAACATTTTTGTAGGGGAAGCAATCTAAACTCATGCAGGAAGAGAGTAAAAATTAGTCAAGCCCTTGATTTTTCAATCTTTGTTGACTCCACATTTGGTAGTCATGCAAAAACATCTTAGGATTGCTAAAGATTTGATTCATGGAAATCAACAATTGTCCATAGATAATAATATGATAAATCTTGTAGCTACATTGTTGATTCAGAGACAAATTCTTGATGGACTAAAGATAAATTGAGACAATACCATAGCAACGATTTCAAGGTCCCACAAACCATTTTTGGAGAAGTATCATATACTTCATGGCCCCAGTCACAAACAAGAATGAATGTGAAAAAAAAAAGGGGGAATGAATGAATAAAGTATGATCAAAGGTATTACCAAGCATAAAAAATTTAAAAAATTTGCAATTTGAATGTGTACACTAGTTCTAGACTCATAACCTAGAGTCAGTCTGATACTCAGAGATGTGTATACAAAAAGTTTTTTTTTGAATTTTTTTTGAAAAATGTAAGTACAAAAGTCCATGCATGTTTATACTGAGTTATTGTTTTAGAGTATATCCCAATGAGGAGTACTTATGTTTCAATTTTGATATGTAAATTTTGATCATTACAAAAAAAAAAATTCACTAATGTAAAAGGGGAGATTGTTGATCCTCAAGGAAATCGTGCTATTGTCAATTAGTGCAAAACACTTAGTCATTCATTACGAAGGTTTGATTGATCATCACTATGACCAATTCATCCTATATAGATTGAGAAATAGAATGAAAGACTTGTATATATTTTATTTTATGTTAAGCAGTAGTTATTGTCAAGTAAGTCTATAGTTATTGAGTACTCTAGTATTAGCTGAGTGGTCAAGAAGTAGTATATAATCCAAGTCCATTCTTGTGTTGAGCATAGCAGAGAGCGAGTAACATAGATTGAGAAGAGTAGATTAAATCCAAGTGACATCATGCATATTAGACATGGCCGAGCATCAACAAGTTCAAGTGTGGAGTAAGCCAGTTTTGACATGATTGTTTGTAATGTCACAAACATTGAGGTAAAACATTTTTGGTAGACTGGAGATGTAATTTTATGATCAAGGAGTTATTTATAGAGGTGATTAGGTGTTCTAGTAAGGATCATTAATCCCAATGCAAGCATTTTAGCGAACCAAAAAAATTTAACGACTACAAGGCAAAAAAATGATTCTAGATTGTTGATCATGATCTAGAAGATTCACCTAGAACAATTATTTAAGAAGGGTTTATGACGTAGTTCATGTGTCTAGAGCATATGTGATTAAGAGTTTGGTTATATGCAAAGTATAAAGGTGAATCATGAAGAGAAACTGAGCATTGTAGTGAAGTACAAAGTTAGTGACAAATCATATCAGAGAAGTGATCAGTAACTACATAGAGAAGATTTGTTATCAGCCCTGTAGTGCAAACTAAAGGATTGGGTACTAATACATTCTAACAAGTGTTTTAGGGTGTAAATCTCTTAATAGAGTGGTTTTAAAAGACCTTTGTAAATATCCTAGTATAGTACTCACTTAGTTGTGAGGTAAAACCCTTTAATCAAGGTAAAATGAATAAGTCTTGTAAAACTCTTAATAGGGTAGGCCCCTCATAGGGTAGATCATTAGAAGTGATCAAAATTTTAGCCCTAGCTATTAAGAATATTAGCCTCATAGGATATTGAAGCAAATATAATATATGATAGTTTACATAAATGATCAAATTATGTAGATATGGTTGTAATATATATGTGTGCATACATACATACATACATACATACATATATGCATGCACATATATAGATACACACACACACACACACACACACACACACACACACACACACATATATAGATACACACACACACATATATCAGTCTGTGGATATATATATATATATATATATATATATATATATATATATATATATATATATATATATATATATATATATATATATATATATATATCCACAGACTGATATATGTGTGTGTGTGTGTATCTATATATGTGCATGCATATAATATTAGCCTCATAGGATATTGAAGCAAATATAATATATGATAGTTTACATAAATGATCAAATTATGTAGATATGGTTGTAATATATATGTGTGCATACATACATACATACATACATACATACATACATACATACATACATATATGCATGCACATATATAGATACACACACACACACACACACACACATATCAATCTGTGGATATATATATATATCCACAGATTGATATGTGTGTGTGTGTGTGTGTGTGTGTAAATTACCATAATCTTACATTATTAAAATATCAAATGACCAATTATTTATATCAGTTATAAATTGAATATTGATTATCAAGCATCACGTATTGATACCAATTATATTTAATATGTATCAGTTTTTATTATAGTTATCATTGATTGTATTTGTGAAACACTATTGTATCAGGCATTATACATAATATATGATTGAGCATTATGGCTATATCGATTCATTAGTTTTGTTATAGTAGACACCAATAGTATTCAAATAGTGTCTTTTTGGAACATAATGAATATGTGTTGAGGCATGAATACATAGGGTCATGCCCCTATGTAATCATGTCTCAATGCATATATAATATACATCATTTACAACTGCAAATCATATCAATATAAGGCATAAAGATCTCATTCTATAGATTCTAAACAACAAATATAATTGAATAAATAAATTTGCATCAATACTGTAGAAGGATAGTCTACATACATAAGACAAGAATTATTATTAGCAGAAAGACATACTCATATTCAGAATCAAATTCAAAGATTGGTCAAAGATCCTTACTTCGAATTGAAAATATAATTAGTTAGTCTTCTCCAATAAATGATCAATTAAACTTTACATGGTATTAGAGCTAAATTAATGGAGAGACTACTGAACTAAGTTCTTAAAATAAAAGTGACATCATGAAAAACAATGTTAGAGTAGAGGATAGGCTTGAAGGAGAAAAAAATTTCTTCTCATGGAAAATTTGAATTATAACAATTCTTGAAGAGTTGGAACTAGAATCATCCATTGAGATAGACATCTCAATACCTAAAGATGAAGTAGAAAAAGCCACTTGGAAAAGGTGAAATAACAAAGCAAGAAAAATAATTGTTGATTCAGTAAAAGATCATAATCTCCCTTCCATATCAAACCTCAAGAAAGTATTTGAATTATTTAAAACAATTAAGGATACATTTGAGATCAATAACTCAAGTAGATTGCTTACATTAAAAATTCAACTTATGAATATAAAAATGAATAAATGAGAGTCAATCTCATCCTACTTTGGAAGAACTTCTGAAATAAAAATTCAACTATCTTCTATTGGAAAGAAAGTAGAAGATCAGGAATTATCTATAATAGCACTTAGAGGATTACCTATATCTTGGAAAGCATTCATCCAGGTCCTCAGTAGACCATCAATACTAGTTTTTGATCAACTAAAAAATGATTGCACCTCAAAATAATCTAAACTAATTTCTGGAGGGATCATTTCAAATCAATAGGGAGAAAATCAAGTTCTTTTCTCAGTCTCTAATCACAAAGGGAAGAAGAGAAAATTCAAAGGAAAGAAAACTGATAAAAGAAAAGGAAATAATAATTGCAAAAGGAATAACTTCTCTAAAGTTCGATGTTATAAGTGTGAGAAATTTGGACATACCTTCAAAATTGTCCAGAAGGGGAAAAAATTCTAGCCTCCTTAGCAAAAACAAAAAAGTGTAAAAATATGTTATTCTACTCAGCTCTCTCAAGTGAGATGAAATCCAGTGAAAATGTGTGGATAATAGAAAGTGGTGCATCCTGCCACATAACAGGATTCAAAGATAGGTTTTAAACTTTTGGAAATTATCTCACTGAAGGATTCACCATTGGAGATAACTCCACCTATCCAGTAAAAGGAATTGGGACCTATTTTATACAACTAAGAGCTGGGGTTACTCTAAAATTTAAAGATGTTATTTCTGTACCAAGCATCAAACAAAATCTAGTATCCATCTATGGACTTGTTGATGAAGGGTGTCAATTCACCTTTAAACAAGACATTTTGTAATTGTCTAAAAATACAAATCTCAATAATGCTATCATCATAGGGACTAGAGATGGAACTCTATATAAATTATGTAACATTCAAAATAAATCCCTAACTCACGAGGTGACAAATCCTAATGAAATATGACATAGAAGGCTTGTACATATTTGTTTTAGTACACTACCAAATATGGAAAATATTACCACTGGAGAACCTAACTTAAATTCAAACCATATAGGCATTTGTAAAGGATGTACTATAGGAAAGAATATAAAAAATACCTTTTCCTCCTAGTGAACACAAGTCTAAATCAATTTTGGAACTAGTCTACACTTATTTATATAGACCTATGCCAACACTTTGTCTAGGAAGATTCTCATACTACACAATATTTATTGATGATTTTTCTAGGAAAACTTGAATCTATTTTCTAAAGGTCAAAGAATCAAATGATGTTAGATTAAAATTTAAAGAGTTTAAAAAGAATTGTGGAAAATCAAATTTCAAAAAGAAAAGAAAAATTCTAAGATTAGACAATGGGTGAATATACCTAGCTGAAAATTTCAAAGTCTTCTGCACCTCTATTGGGAATAAGAGCGAGTATATTGTACCTTATAATCCTCAATAGAATGGGGTAGTAGAAAGAAAAAAAATAGAACCAATGTTGAAGTAGCAAAAGCCATGCTTCATGATCAAAATTTATACTTCTCATTCTAGGCAAAGGCCACTAATACTATTGTATATATTCAAAATAGATGCCACACTCAATCATAAAAATCATAATTCTTGAAGAAGTCTTTACAATAATTAAACCTAACCTAATTCATCTCATAATATTTGGTTGCCCCATTTACATTCACATACCTAAAGAAAAGAGAACCAAGTTAGAACCATCTAGGAAGGAAGGAATATTTTTTGGGTACAGTGAGAACTCCAAATGGTATAGAGTCTATGTACCTATGTAGAGGTCAGTTTAAATCAGAAAAGATGTCAAATTTGAAGAAAATACTACTTTAAAACTATCAACAAGAATAGAAGATGAGCCATCAAAAAATTAGATGAAAATCTACAAACTGAAAATCAGAGGGAGAACAAATCAAAGGAAAATGAACCATTACTAGATATAGAAAATAGAGACATCTCTAATATCAAGAAAAGACCATTATGGGCAAGGAAAATGATTGAATAGAAATGGTGTTGAGCTAGATGAAATTTCCAAGGAGAGCAAGAAAACTATAAATAAATTTTGTTACACTGCACTAGTAACTAAGCTTACTAAATCTAAACCATCAACTGTTGAAGAAGCCTTAAATTTTCAAGCTTAGAAAGATGCTATGGTCAAAGAATATCAATCCATATTACAAAATGATGTTTGGAACATTGTACCTAGATCAAAAGACAATTCAACTATTCCATCAAAGTGGTTATACAAAATCAAATATTCTTCAAATGGAAGTGGTGAAAAACATAAAACAAGATTTGTTCTCAAGGTTTTTCCTAGAAGGTAGGTATTGATTATGAGGAAACCTTTGCTCTAGTTGCTTGATACACTTTTCTAAGAAAAATTATTGCAATTGTAGCATCCAAAGGATATAATATACATCAAATGAATTTCAAAATTGCATTCTTGAATGGTGTCATTAATGAAGAAGTATATATTGAACAACCTAAAGGTTTCTTTTATAAAAAATAAGAATCTATATGTATGCAAACTTAAGAAAGCTCTCTATGGCCTCAAACAAGCACCTCAAGCTTGGTATGAAAGGATAGATGGCTACCTCACCAAACTAGGATCCTCAAAGAATAAAGTTGATCCTAACATATATTTTCAAATATCTAATGGTGACATGTTAACACTTTTTTATATCAACTGATGATCTATTAATAATAGGTGAAGATCACTTAATTGAAAGATGCAAACAAGATCATATAACTAAATTTGAAATGAAGGCTCTAGGTCTACTACACTATTTTTTTGGGTCTACAAGTATGTCAAAAGAAAGATCATATTTTTCTAAATCAAGGGAAGTACACTCATGATATCTTGGCTAGATTTGGGATGATGGATAGAAAACCTCTACAACTCTAATGGAAATAAATCTATACAAGCTAAAAGAAGAAGTTGTGAATTCAGAGTCTATTGACCCCACTCTCTATAGAAAGATCGTTGGATCAGCTATGTATCTAGTAAATACTAGACCTAATATCTACTATGCCACCAATGTTCTAAGTCATTTGATATGTGAATCATAGAAGATGCATTTGATGGCTGCTAAACATATCTTAAGATATCTATGTGGCACTATTGATCTTGGTTTGAAATATAAAAATGTTGAGATTAAAATTGAAGGATATATTGATTCTGATTGAGCTAGTTGTTCCATAAACCATAAGAGTAATATAGGGTGTTTCTTCAATCTTGTATCAACAATCATATCCTAGTTCAATAAAAAATAACCTATAATTGCTTTAAGTTCCATCACACTTTTCTTTTTTGTTGTAATAGTATGACCCATTTTTAGGATCCTTAATATGTCTTTTTAAAATCTTTAGGACCCTTAACCATACATATAATAGTTCTAAAGGTCAAAAGGGGTCATAGGGCACCCTTTGACACTCTTTGACCCATTCAATCACAATATGTGTGCTTATGGATCCTAGGACCACTAACCACATAAATGATGTGATCTAATGGCTCAAAATGGGACTTAGAATATCCTATGACCCATTTTGACCCATTCAATGACATTAAGTGTGGTTAGGGGTCATAGGATACTCTCTTATCCCTTTTTACTCATTCAAACACATAATATATATTTTTAGGACCACTAGGATTGTGTTTTCTTGTTTAATGGGTCAAAAGGGGTCATAGGGAACTTTATGACCCCATTTGACCCATCCATAAAATATAATGTATGTCCCTAAGGGTCTTAGGACCCCTAGGAACATATGTTGTCATATAGTCCATCAAAATGGGTCATAGGGTACTCTATGACCCCTTTCAACTTATTTGAACACATGATATATGTTCAAAGGGATCCTAAGACCCCTATAAACATATGTTCTCATTTAATGGATTGAAAGGGGTCATGGGGCACCCTATGACCCCATTAGATCAATTCAACCACATGTTATATGTCACTAGGGGTCCTAGTACCCCTAGGAATATATGTTGACACATAATGTATCGAAAGGGGTCATAGGGTATTCTATGACCCCTTTCAACTCATTTGAACACATTATATATGTTAGGAGTCCTAGGGCCCATAGGAACATATTGTTGTAAATATAATAGGGAAGTAAACTTTGAAGGGGTTGGGGGGGTTTGTGAATCAACACTTAAAACCTTTAACTTCTAAAACTATTCACCACACATCCATCTCATAGTCTATGCATATAAACTGAAATACCAAATTAAACATATACATCCATAGCATGAAAATAAATATTCAACACATGTATGACACAAGATATTTGGTTATCTAGAAACCCTCCAAGGAGAAGGTAAAATTGGGGTGGGGATGACACCCAAAAATCTTCACTACTATAGTAATAAAGTTTATCCAATGAAGGTTAAAATGTTTGACCATGAAACATGATCTACCTTGTGAAAGGTCTACCCTGTTAAAGGCTTACAAGATTGTTAGATCTTACCTATTAAAGGATTTAAACACCCTGTTAAAAGTGTGTCTGGTAAGAAGACTTTAACTTACAATGAAGTAAGCACCCTATTAAAGGATTTACAATAGCCTATTAAGACTACTCTATTAAAAGATTTAATTGATTCTCCCATTGAAATGTCCTAGCAATGATGCTTTGGTTAGAACTCTATTGCTTGATGTTAGATCACCTCTATACTGATGTGTATTTGACCCTTTCTAATCAAATGTACCTTTGCTATCCTCTGATTCCTTTCCTCTATTCTCCTTTAACTAATTATGCAATGTAACTGAATTTATAACACCTTAATCACCATCAATGCTTTGTTTGTGCATGTAAACTCTCTTCAATTCTCCTTAGCATTCCTTAGAGAGTTTATGGTTTGTCTTCCTTAAGAAAACCTAGCTGATTTCAAGTTAGGTATGAATCAATGGTAGTGATTCACCCATATTGGCAGTTAAACCTTCCCTTCTTCTAATTGGATGCATGTAATGCATAGAGATTTACAATTAAGATTCTTCCTTATCAAAAGAGATCATAAAATAATATTTAAGTCAGGTCAAAAATAGTTTACATAGTAGTTTCTACCAATACAAAAAACTATGTCAAAACTGTATTACTCGGCATCTAAAATCATTGGTGCTTGACACTAACTGTAACTTCAATGTTGTCACTCAGCATCTAAATGACTTGGCATGCACTACTTGTTAAGCACTTGAATCACTTAGCACATACTATCTACTAGGCATTTGAGTGACTCAACACTTGAGTGGCTCAGTACTCATGGTTTACTCAGCATGCTCTATCTTATATGTTATGCTTAATATATGTTATTTGTTCGACATGAACTAAGTAAATGACTTAAGTGTATAGATGCTCATTTGTAAAAACCAATCTGAGATCAACACACATGATATCATTCAATGGGTCAAGGGGTCATAGGGCACCCTATGACCACAGCTGACCCATTCAAACACATGATGTATCTCCCTAGGGGTCCTAAGACCCCTAAGAGCATACATTATCATATAATGGGCCGAGAGGGGTCACAATGTACCCTATGACCCATTTTGATCCATTCAAACACTTGATGTATGTCCTTAGGGATCTTACTACCTATAAAAACATACGTTGTCATATAATGGGTCAAAATGGATCATAGGGTACCTTATGATCCCTTTAAATCCATTCAAACACATGATGTATGTCCCTAGGGGTCCTAGTACACTTATGAACATATTTTGTCATATAATGGATGGAGAGAGGTCATAGAGTACTCTCTGGCCCATTTTGACCCATTTGAACACATGTGATGCAAGAGCATCCTGGGTTTCATTGTTGTCCTACATATTTTCAATTTTCCTACTTTCTGCCAAGTTGAAATGTCTTGCATTTTAGAGTTCTCGGTTGATGCTGAGTGTCCTTTGGTTACTGATTCATCCTTTGGATGTCAAGTTTGTGTGGTTGTCGAGTTTGTGTGGTTTTTGAGTTTGTGTGGCTATTGAGTCATCCTTTGGATGCCAAGTCTGTGTAGTTTTATGAGAGCCATTTACGACCCATTCTATGCCATATTTTCATCCATTTCATTGATTTTCATACTTACTTCCCTATTCCATTTCCATTCCATTTCATTCCATTTTCCTATTTTACGTTGCATATGATTTAATATATATAAGTAGTATTTATTATAGTTTTGGGATTAAAATATAGAAAATATATTATTGATTGTTTTTACTAATAAAAATTATAATCCTAAGCCTTTAGAAAATCAAGCTTGCAGCATACAAATTATAGAAATTTTTTGCTATAGGAGCTTTTTGGTCTTCCTGTCACTTTCTTCACTAGAATTTGCTATCTAAATTATTGTTCTTGTCATTTTCCATGTGGATTTATTTGATTATCCACTTCAACATTTTGTATATTTTCATGGATGTTGTTTCATTACCCAATTATTTCAACAAATTTTTTGAGGATTATGAAAAAGAATACATTTATTGACTTTAAGGAGGATCTCCAAATATTATAGTATCCTATTATTATTTGCTTTAATATGTGGCTGGTATCCAAGATTTTGTACAGATTATTATGACATATCTTTTCTTATTTCTGGCCATGGTTATAACAAATTTGTTTTATTATGTGACCAACAAATAATATTATGTAAACCAATTATTTTCAACTTGTTGGTCATGTTCAAAATCAAATTACCTATTTTAATATTATTTGTTACAAGCTGCAATAATATAAGCAACATATGTAAACATTGAATCTAATTCATTAGTATCAAATTGTTAAGAAATAAAATCATTGTGTTGATTGTTTCAATCATAGTTTTGTAAGCTTTATCTCTATCATCTGATGGGAGGAAGGGCACCCACTCTCTCATAGCTGATAGACTGTAAATAATTTATTCTAGTGTGTTTTGACATTTGTTTATTATGTTTTATATTGTTATGTTTGATAGTTTAATAATTTTTGTTAGTTAATAATATATTTCTATATTCAGTAAGTGTTAATAATCTATTTTTATTTCAATGTTGTAGATCTAGTTGATATGGCTTTCATATTTGATTTCTATTATAATCTGTCTTAATTTCTATATTGTAGTTCCTATCACATTTTTGTGTTTTAGTTCCTATAGAATTTTAATCACAGAATTAGAAGACAAAGAATTGTGCATTATAGAATTATTTTATCAGATTAATCATCCATATCTTATGCACATTTATGGTCTGTAGATTAGTTTGATTTGTATTTGAGAGTTTTAGATTATTAGATCTATTGAAACTATTATTGCCAGAAAATTATAGTTCTTGTTGCCAGGAAGTGACAGTTCCTGTCGCTAGAATTATTTTAGTTTGCTGCAGATTTATTCTTGTGTGTTCTAGATGCATTCATAATCCCTCATCTCATAACCAACATCCCTTGATGGCATATTTCTAGGACAACTTTCGACAGCTTACGCTCTCGGATTGACATGAATAGACCAAGCTGAATTTCATCATAAATTGTTAATTATTTCTTAATTATTTTCCCTAGTGGTGGCCTATCATTTTGGCATCGTTTCTGGGGAAAGATGTTAAAGGCATGTTAGTTTGCTGATTTGAGTTAGGAACAATGTGTTAGGATGAACTCTTTTGCAATTGCTAGCCTTGCTAAGTAACTAATCTTAATTTACATTGCATAAATCATATAGATGCATTGCTTTAGAGTTTGCAAATAGGCCTTAGAAATTAGATTTATTAGTTACTTTAGAAGTTAATTAAATTTTACATTATCATAAGTGGTTGCGAGTTATTGGTAAAAGACAAGCAAATTTTGAAGAAAAATATTTAAATTAATGCATTTGCAAGGTTGTTCAAGTACATCAATTTTGGGTAAAAATTGCTTCAAAAATGCAAAATTACCTTGCAAGGGGCATTGCCCCTTCACCCCACTGGTCGCCACTACCCTCAGACTCTCACTTTAAAATTTAAAAATTATGAAGAAATTGGTGGGGAAATCACGTTGACAAAAGGTGATGTTTTAATTACCTCTCCACCTAATGAATGCATCTTAAAATATATTGATCTTCCATCATCACAAGTATGTACAAATGGTATCTTTATGTCTAACCAAGAAAATATCATTGATGAATTCTTAGAACAATGTGATTTTGATGATGAAAATCTAACTACTTGTTGTTCTAATTGCTATAGGGAAAATGACCAATGTATATGCTCGAACAACCACGAGCACATGGTGAATGAGGTAAAAGCCATTTCTAATCCTTACCATGATAAGGATGGAAGTGTCTTTATAATGGATGAACAATATCAAGCACCAAATCAAGAAGATCATGGTATGCATTATGTTGGTAACATGTATTCTCACTCTATTTCATTACAAAGCCAACATGTTTCTTCAAAACACATTTCTTTACATATTATGCATGATGAATGGAGTCAAGAATGCTCACAACAACCCATATATCCCTCTTATATTCTACCATATCCATATTTACCATCTTCATTTCACCCATCCTTCTTATTTCCATCTACTTTATCTCCTTCACACTTCTTACCATATTCATTGTCCCATTCACATTGCACTCCACCCTATCCACCAAAGGTAGCTATATCACCTCATACAACACTTCATAATAAGGTGGTTGGAAATATATATAATATTGAGCTTTCAAGGATCCCTATACAATCTAATGATGTGCTTAAATTTGATAAATCAACATTGGAATGTATTGATGTATATAAGGGATGTGATTTTCCTTTATTTGACTTAAAAGAACAATATTACTTATTAAATTATAATCAGCTTTGTTCTTCTTTTCCACTTAGTGAATTTCAAATACCCATAAATGAGCCCATACTTCAAATTTCACAAATTTTAATTATTGGACTCATAAGTATGTGTGTTAATATTAACCATTCACTAAGTAATAATGAACCATATACATTCCATATTTCACAAGCATGGTACCATATCCTCCGTGATCTATATTCTACTACTTTTGTACTTATACATATTGATATTTGGAGGCCTATGGTTAAAAGGTGCATCTCTCACATACTTGTTGATTTGGGACCAATAATTGATTAAGCACAATCATATGGGATTCTATGCATTAATGGCAAAAATGTTAAAACTAGATGATAATTATTCCTCATTGTTGATTCTTTTCATTGTCCTAAGATGACCAAATACACTATGGGTTATTCATTTATTTAGCAAGGATCAAAGTATCACTCTTGGTTCTTGTATATCCACATGATCATTCATTGATTACATGTGTTGATTTCTTGATTCCTTGGATGATTTGAATTCCGTATACTTTTATAACCTATAGTTAATTTTGGAATACATCCATTGAATTATTGAAATATTTGATTTATCTATCATTCAATAAGGCTCACAAAATCCTAAAGATGTGTTACTATCTTCAGGTTACCTAATTTCTTTGGTTATCCTAATGATTTCATGACTTTGTAGCATGAAGTTAAGTTGGGGGTAATCCTTCGAATCTTTTGGTTCTTGGATGATTCCAAATTAAGCTTCTTTAGTTGTTTCATTGGTCCTTTTAACAACCTTCCACATGTGACATCTCCACAATTCAAGGTATGTGTTCTAGTCTTAATTAGTATTGCTATTATATGAACACAAGAGTTTATTTGTTTTTATCTATTCTATAAAGTATCTATTCATAGTAATAACTCTACCTATCATTTGTAAAACTAAAATTACCCACTTAATGATAGGGTTATTGAATGGATGATATTTCTTTACTATGCTTGATATGCTTGGTTTTGAGAATATGGTTATAGGTCTCTTGTTGTGGTGTGATGATCTTAGAAGCAATACTAGTTAATGATTCTTTTCTAAACAAGAATTGCATAACACACCACATTGACTTTGTTCACATTGTGTGGGCTTGCTATCTATCTAGTGCATGTATGTTTCACTTGTGGTTCATTGTTCAAGATCACAAGAAGATTATGGCATAAGGTGTTTACCATGTTGAAACAAGGTTTCCTTTTTTTGGTGATTTTTCACATAGGGGAAAATATGCAGCATGGTTTATGAGATTCATGATTATTCAACAACACATCTGAAGATACTTTGAATATAGTGATAGCTACTACACTCCTTCCTCGAGTTGTGTCTCTCTGTAATTCTATGGACACATTGGTGACTACTATTGGTTTTCACTCCATACTCATGTATTTGGTAATGAAGGTGTGTTACAACTTTACATTTTCCTACAATGGATATTTCACATGCTTCACAAGAATAGGGTTCCATATCTTCAAGATATGTCTTCTTATTTAGTCATCATAGAGAAATATGAGAATCATCATCCTTGAGAGTAATACTCTTATCCAAGTGTCCCAGTATGTTCTAAATCTCTTCATGTGGTTTTCAAATTCAGTGGCATGAGATACATAGATCAAGTTTGATAGTGTAGTGTTTTAGTGTTCCCAACTTTGTGGAGATTATTCTTGGTCATCATTTCAAGTTCATTATGCAATCAAGTTTCAGCAGTGCCTTCTGTGAAGTCATGGACAAAACTCAAAATTTGGATGGTATCATTTTTTTCATCATCCATGTCAGGATATCATTTCTTTGGTCATTCTATGCAGTTATTGAAAATTTGAAAAAAAGAAAAAAAAGAAAAAAAAGAAAAAAAAAAAGCAATAAAAGATCCAACAATGAAAACCTTTGGGTGTTGTTGGCCAGTTAATATCTAAAAATTGGTTTTCAATGGATGTTGACTACACAATAAATTCTTAGTGGTGAAAACTATTTTTATAGCACCATTAAGTGATGAGTGATTGAAAATTGGCTTGCCAAATCACTTGTCATTATCAAAATGTGAAAATTAAATAAATAAATAAATGCAATAATTCGTGTTCTTGGTTTTTCTACTAATCATTCCTTTTAGGAACACTCATCAACATACATGGTTCTTTTCATTCTTTGCACCTCCTGTCACTCACTCTTGCCACTCTACTCCTCTTCAGTGTGATCCTAACATCTTTGATCACCCCTAGTATGTGTTGCATGATCAATTAAGGTGTTTTAGTAGAATTTACTACCTACTGTATGATCTCTAGTGCTTCAATTGATGATGGCGGTTCCTCAAATTTCCTTATTTCTCATAGTTTTCTAGTTCCTTCCAGTGGTCTTCTCTTTGATGCTTTTCGTCAGATGGTGTTATTTTATGGTGTTGTAGATACGACTTCCTTTCTTCATTCATTGTTGAATGATTCATCACTTTTGGTGGCGACAATTATTGAGTTACTCTATGTTCCATCCTTGGTCTCTCTACACATGCATGTTGGTAAAAAAATCAATTTTTCTTTTCATTATTTTATCTCTTAACTTTTTTTTTTTATATTACTTATTATGTTAATCACTATGCAACACCCCTCCCTATCCTCTCCTTGTTTCTTGTGGATGGTCAACCTTTAAGTTGGGAGGAGGAATTTCATCATATTATCTTTCATCCATCTCCCTTAATAATTCCATCATGCTATCCATTACATCCATCATACAATAGCCTTTATTTTGTCTCTCATCTCTTCTATTTTGCCCATTTAAACTCCTCTTGTGCAAATTGATATAATTTTCCCCTATATGTAACCTTTTGAACCATGATGCTATAAAAAATAAAAATAAAAGAGAAAAGAGAAACAACTTATGAAAAGTTAAAAGAGATATCCCTATTCGAAGAAGAAAATATTAAATAAACTTGTCATGTGAAGCAAAGAAAGGGATTTGTGTTTATATATGGGTTATCATGCTTCGGCATGGAGACAAAGCCAAACCAATAAATCCAAAGTACTTCTAGTTCAAACCAGAGACCCCTTGATAATATTATTTACACGAGGGCATGCAATATGCTAATTTGGGGAGAATGATGAGAGCCATTTACAACCCATTCTATGCCATATTTTAATGCATTTCATTGAGTTTCATACTTACTTCCCTGTTCCATTTCTATCCCATTTCATTCTATTTTTCTATTTTATGTTGCATATAATTTAATATATATAACTAGTATTTATTATAGTTTTGGGATTAAAATATAGAAAATATATTATTGATTTTTTTTACTAATAAAAATTATAATCCTAAGCCTTTAGAAAACCAAGCTTGCAGCATACAAATTATAGGAATTTTCTGCTACAGGAGCTTTCTAGTCTTCTTTTTGCCTTCTTCACCAGAATCTGCTATCTAAACGATTGTTCCTATCATTTTCCACGTGGATTTATTTGATTATCCACTTCAGCATTTCATATATTGTCATGCATGTTGTTTGATTACCCAATTATTTCAACAGCTTTGTTGAGGATTACAAAAAAGAATGCATTTAGTGGCTTTAAGGAGGACCTCTAAATATTATAGTATCCTATTATTATTTGCTTGAATAGTTGGCTGGTATCCAAGATTTTGTACATATTATTATGACATATCTTTTCTTATTTCTAGCCATGGTTATAACAAATTTGTTTTATTATGTGGCAAACAAATAATATTATGTAAACCAATTATTTTCAACTTGTTGGCCACGTTCAAAAACAAATTACCTACTTTAATATTATTTGTTACAAGCTACAATAATATAAGCAACATATGTAAACATTGAATGTAATTCATTGGTATCAAATTGTTAAGAAATAAAATCATTGTGGTGATTGTTTCCATCATAGTTTTGTAAGCTTTATCTATTTCATCTGATGGGAGGAAGGGCGCCCACTCTTCAGAAACTCATAGACTATAAATAATTTATTCTAGTGTGTTTTGACATTTGTTTATTATGTTTTATATTGTTATATTTGATAGTTTAATAAAAAAAAATTATTGAATATTATATTTCTATATTTAGTGAGTGTTAATAATCTATTTTTATTTCAATGTTGCATATCTATTTGATGTGGCTTTCATATTTGATTTCTATTATAATTTGTCTTAATTTTTGTACTGTAGTTCCTATCGCATTTCTGTATTGTAGTTCCTATAGAATTTTAATCACAAAATTAGAAGAGAAAGAACTGTGCATTAAGGAATTATTTTATTAGATTAACCATCCATATATTATGCACATTTATGGTCTATAGATTAGTTTGATTTGTATTTGAGAGTTTTAGATTATTAGATCTATTGAAATTGTTATTGCCAGAAAATTATAGTTCTTGTCGCCAGGAAGTGAGGGTTCTTATCACTAGGATTATTTTAGTTTGCTGCAGATTTATTCTTTTGTATTCTGGATGCATTCATAATCCCTCATCTCATAACCAACATCCCTTGATGGCATATTGCTCGAACACCTTTTGCAAGCTTACACTCTCAGATTGACATGAATATACCAAGCCGAATTTCATCATAAATTGTTAGTTATTTCTTAATTATTTTCCCTAGTGTTGGCCTATCATGGTTGTCAAGCATTCAGTGGATGTCGAATTCGTGTGGTTATCGATTCATCCTTTGGATATCAAGTTTGTGTGGTTGCCAAATGTTTAGTGAATGTCGAGTTCATTTTGATGGCGAGTGTCAATATTTTATGGAGCCTTCATTTGCTGAGTTGTCTATGTTTGTTTTCCTAGCGAGGCCAACCTTTACATTTAATTTAGTGTTAGATATCTACTATGAGCTAACTTGTGGCTTACACTTAGCATTTAATTTGATAGTTTAATTTGTTTTTTTTGCAACAAGTTGACTTGTGGCCGTGCATGTATTTAAGAGGTCTTGGTTTGAGTCTTAAAAAGAGGAACTTAGAGAGAGTAAGGGAAAAATGCATAGTTGGATCATAAAAGATTGTAATTGAGTTGATACATGGCCGTAACCTAGAAGGTCTTATAGATGGGAATTTTATAAAACTTTGAATGAATATATGAATGAAGGTATTTTCTTCCTCTATCTCTTATATTGTTTATTTTTATTGTTATTTCTACAATGTTGAATCTATGCAGGTGGGTTGAATATATGGGAGTGTCTTTGGCCCTAGTTATCTCATCCTTCCCTACATCAGGTGGTATCAGAGCTCAAGGTTCATTCTTGTGAAGATTGGATCATGTAGAACCCTGATTTGATTTGGTTATAGGGTTGCAGATCTATGAATTTGACCTATAACTTGCAAAGGGTTACAATCTTGTAGGAACTTGATTTGCAAAGATGGTTTGTGGTAGAGGAAATTTTGATAATTACATATTGGATACATTGAGATAAATTGCAACCAGATTAGATGGTGTGGAGATAGCCCAGAGGAGAGGAATGCATTTTGAGGATGTGAGTGATGATGAAGTAGTAGCACCAAACCCTAATTTGGAACTTGAATAAGATCAAGATGAGGAAAGATGGTCAAGAGTATTTTCTAGGGCACATTTGAAGCCTACTATAGAAGTTTTTCCTTATGATGGAAAATTGGACACGAATGTTGTGTTAGATTGGATCTCTAAAATGGAGAAGTTCTTTGAGTGTGAAAACACTCCTAATAATAGGAAGGTGAAGATTGTAGTTACTAGGTTGAAAGGACATGCCTCACTTTGGTGGGAGCATTTGCAAACAGATAGACAAAGGAGAGGAAAGGAGAAGATCAGAACTTGGGTGAAGATGGTAAACAAGGTAAACAAAAAATTCCTTCATGCTAATTAAAAGGTTAGCTTGTTAAGAAAGATGCAAAATTTGAGACAAAGAGACGTGAGTGTGAAGGAGTATACTAAGGAATTCTATAGATTGGATATCAGATATGGACATGTGGATGATGATGGTGAGAAAATTATGAGGTACATAAATGGATTGAGATTTGGAATTCAAGAATAAATAAGTTTTGTGAAATTGGAAATTGTGGAAGAAGCATACCAATATGCCTTGAAAGCTAAGGGGATCTGGACAAAAAAGCATGAACAAAGACAAGGAGGCAGAGGTGGTAGATTCCAAAGAGGTAGAGGTAGATCTTATGGAGAAGGTGGTAGATCTGACAATTGTGTGCAAGATAAGGTAAAATTTGAATGGAAGAATGATGAAAAAGGCAAGACTGAGTGGAAAGGTGGTGATTCTTACTAAGGAGGTACTGATTCTTATCAAGGAAGAGGTAATTCTTATTCTAGAGGTGGATTTTGTGGTAATTTTTTTAGATGTGGTTAAAAAGGGCATAGATCCTTTGAATGTAGATCTTCTGAAAGTGGGAAACGTAACATATATTTTGTGATTCAAGGAGACACTAAGGGTTCACCAAGTGGACTGAGGCTTGAGAAAATCTTATGGTGAGAAGACCCTTATGTAATAAAGGAAGTGATAAGGAACCTATTCTTAGGAGAAGTCTTTTAAGTCAAAATGTAAGATGGTTGGAAAATGTTGCAAAGTGATCATTGACAATGGAAGTTCTACAAATCTAGAATTAGAAGAGTTGGTTACAAAGTTGCAGTTGCAAAGGATGAAGCATCCTAAACCCTACCATGTTTCAAGGATAAAAGATGAGCATAAGATATTGGTAAGTGAACAATGTATTGTGAAGTTCAAGATTGGACATTACTTTGATGACGTTCTATGTGATATTATGCCTATTGATTGTTGTCATATTCTATTGGGTAGACCTTATAAATATTATAGATATGCTATACATGATGGAAGATTGAATCAATATACTCTTTGGGTGAATGGGAAGAAACAAATATAATTGCCTTTGATTGAAAGTCCATATGAGGTTAATTGTACTACTATAAAAATTTGCATGGTTAATAGGAAACAATTTGAAAAGAAAATGAAAAAGAATCAAATTTTTTTTCCTATAATTCCAAGGAGACCAAGTTGTGTCAATAGTAACCAAGTGCCACAAAATAGTGTTAACTGAGTGCTAGTCAGTGTTGACCTAGTGATAGCTAGTAGTATTGATCGAGTACCAAAAGATATTGCAGAATTGTTGAATGAGTATAAAGAAATTGTTATAGAGTATATACCTGATGGTTTACCTTCAATGAGAAGTATAATTCATTATATGGATCTAATTCTTGAAGCTATTTTTTTGAACAAAGCACCATATAGATTAACACCTACAGAGAATGAAGAACTTAATAGACGAGTGCATAAATTGTTGTAGAAAGGTTTGATTAGAGAAAGCTTGAGTCCATGTGATGTACCTACTATATTAGCACCTAAAAAGAATGGAGAATGGAGAGCGTGTACTAATTCCAGAGCTATTAATAAGATCACAGTGAAATATAGGTTTCCTATGCCGAGGATGGATGACATAATGGATTATTTAAGTGGAGCAAATTATTTTACCAAGATTGATTTAAAGAGTGGCTATCATCAGATCAAAATTAGAGAAGGTGATGAATGGAAGACTACTTTCAAGACAAAAGATGGTTTGTATGAATGGTTGGTTATGCCTTTTGGCTTGACTAGTGCACCTAGTACTTTCATGAGGTTAATGAATGAAGTTCTAAAAAGATTCTTGGGTAAGTTTGTGATTTTTTATTTGGATGACATCTTGATATTTAGTAAGACTAAGGAAGAACATCTTGAGCATGTTAGACAAGTATTATAGAGATTGAAAGAAGAAAAGTTGACGATTAATCTAAAAAAGTGTTCTTTTATGCAAGAAGAAATTATATATTTGGGATTTATGATTTCAGATGATGGTCTAAAGATGGACCCTAAGAAGGTTAAAGCAATTTTGAAGTGGCCTACACCTGAGAATGTGGATAAGGTAAGATCATTTCATGGTTTGACTAGTTTTTATAGGAAGTTTATAAGGAATTTTAGTTTTGTTTGTAATGTTATGACTGAGACAATAAGATGAGATAAAAAGGAATTCAAGTGGACACATGGAGCTAATAACAGTTTTGAGACTTTGAAACAAAAGCTTGTTGAGTTGCCTATATTGGCTTTACCTAATTTCAATAAGGTATTTCAAGTTGATTATAATGCTAGTTG
This sequence comes from Cupressus sempervirens, assembly GCA_028749045.1. Lineage (NCBI taxonomy): Eukaryota > Viridiplantae > Streptophyta > Pinopsida > Cupressales > Cupressaceae > Cupressus > Cupressus sempervirens. The sequence goes on from CM053790.1 coordinate 815,965,207, forward strand.
TAGTGCAATAGGAGTTGTATTAAGTCAAGAAGGTAAACCTATTGCTTTCTATAGTGAGAAGTTGAATGATGCTAAAAGGAAGTATTATGTGTATGATCAAGAGTTTTATGCTATTGTTCAAGCCTTGAAGAAGTGGAGACATTATTTGATTCCTAAGGTTTTTGTGTTGTACACTAATCACAAAGTTTTATAGTTCTTGGGAAGTCAACATAAATTGAATCAAAGAGATATGCAGTGGGTTGAGTATTTGCAAAATTTTACATTTATGATTAAGCATAAGAGTAGAGTTACTAATAGAGTTGTTGATACATTGAGTAGAAGATGTTTTTTGTTGACTGAAATGAAGGTTTAAGTTCTTGATTTTGATGAAATGAAAGAGTTGTATGATACTGATCCTAATTTTTCTGAGTCATGGAGAGAATGCAGAGCACCAAATCTAATAGATCACATAAGCAAGTATGATGAATATTTCATTCAAGAAGGTATGTTGTTTAAAGGAATTCAGTTGTCTATCCCTAGAAGTTCTATGAGAGTTAATTTGATAAAGGAGAAACACAGTGGTTGATTGGTTGGACATTTTGGAATTGATAAGATAGTTGTTTGTATACACCTATTACTATTCTTAAGAAACCTTGGAGTGACATTAGTATGGATTTTGTTTTTGGATTGCCTAAAATAGTGAAGGGGTATGATATTATATTTGTTGTTGTGGATAGATTTTCTAAAATGAATCATATCATACCATGTAAGAAGACATTAGATGTTGAGCATGTTTCTAAACTTTTCTTCAAAGATATTGTGAGATTGCATTGATTACCAAGAAGTATTATTTTTGATAGAGATAGTGAGTTTGTTGGTTATTTTTGGAAGAGTTTGGTGAAGAATATGGGTACTGAATTAAGGTTTAGTTCTACATTCCATCTGTAGATAGATGGACAGATAGAGGTTATGAATAGAAGCTTGGGTAATTTGTTGAGATGCCTAGTTTGAGATAAGCCAAGTAATTGGGAGATGGTATTGGCACAATATGAGTTTGCATATAATAATTCTATGAATAGGAGTATAGAGAAAACACCTTTTGAGATTGTTATAGGAATATAGCCTAGAGGAGTATCAAATTTAAGGGATGTTGCTGATGAAGAGAAGAGAAGTGTTGTAGGAGAAGAATTTTTTGATTTTTTGGATTCTTTGCATAGGGAAGTGAAGTTGAGGTTGGAACAAAGTGATCATAAGTATAAGGAGAATGTTGATAATTCTAGAAGATATAATGTTTTTGAAGTTGGTGATGTGGTAATGGTTCATTTGAAGAAAGGAAGATTTCCTATTGGGACATACAGTAAATTGAAGATGAAGAAGTTTGGACCTTGTAAGATCTTGAAGAAGTTTGACAGTGGTAATGCTTATGAAGTTGAGTTACCTAATGACATGGACATATCTCCTATATTCAATGTTGTTGATTTATATAAGTATCATGAGTTAGAAGATGAAGTTTTTGTACCAAATGATTATCCTAAGAAGACGATTGAAGAAGTCAAATAGATACTGGAATAGAGAGTTGGTAAGAGCATAAGAGGAAAAGACTACTATGAGTATTTGGTAAAATGGAAAAATAGACCTAGTGAAGATGATACATGGATTTCTCAATCTAAGTTGGATTCATCTTGGGTTGTGACACTTGCATGATTCAGGAGAATCATTTGTTTCTACCCTGGTTGCTTGATGCAGGAGCATCCTAGGTTGCATTGTTGTCCTACATGTTTTCAGTTTTCCTAGTTTCTGTCGAGTTGCAATGTCTTGCATTGCCAAGTTCTTAGTTGCTACCAAGTGTTCTTTAGTTAACAAGTCATCCTTTGGATGCCAAGTTTATGTGGTTACTGATTCATCCTCTGGATGTTGAGTTCATGTGGTTGTCGAGTTCGTGTGGTTGTCAAGTCCATGTGGTTGCTGAGAATTTAGTGGATGTCAAGTGCTAGTATTTCATGGAGCCTTCGTTTGGCAAGTTGTCTATGTTTAGTTTCCTAATGAGGTTGACCTTTGCATTTAATTTAGTGTTAGATATCTATTGTGAGTTGACTTGTGGCTTACCCTTAGCATTTAATTTGAGAGTTTAATTTTTTGTATTTACAATAGGTTTACTTGTGGCCATTCATGTATTTAAGAGGTCTTGGTTTGAGTCTTAAAAAGGGGAACTTAGAGAGAGTAAGGGTAGAATGCAAAGTTGGATCATAAAAGATTGTAATTGACTTGATACATGGTCGTAACCTAGAAGGTCTTCTAGTTGGGCATGTTATAGAACTTTGAATGAATATATGAATGAAGACATTTTCTTCCTCCATCTCCCGTATTGTTTATTTTTATTATTATTTCTACTGTGTTGACTCTGTGCAGGCAAGTTGAATAGCTGGGAGTGCCTTTGGCCCTAGTTATCTCATCCTTCACTGTGTCAACATGATATATGTTCCTCGGTGTCCTAGGAACCCTAGGAGCATATGTTATCATTTAATGGGTCAAAAGGGGTCACAGGGTACCATATGGCCCCTTTTGACCCATTTAAATACATAATGTATGTCCTAGGGGTCCTAGGAGCCCTAGGAACATTTGTTAACATATAATGGGTTGTAACAGGTTATAAGGTACTCCATGACCCCTTATGACTCATTCAAACACATAAAATATCTTCCTAATGGTCCTAGGAGCCCTAGGAACATATGTTATTATAAAATGGGTTGAAACAGGTTATAGGGTACTCCATGACCCCTTTTGACTCATTCAACTACATGAAATATCTTCCTAGGGGTCCTAGGAGCCCTAGGAACATTTGTTATCATATGATGGGTTGAAACAGGTTATAGGGTACTCCATGACCCCTTTTGACTCGTTCAAATCCATGAAAAATCTTCCTAGGAACATATATTATCATTTAATGGGTCAAAAGGGATCACAAGGAAACCTATTACCCTGTTCAACCCATTCAAACACATGATATATATTGCTAGGGGTCCTAGGACCCCTAAAAGATATGTTGTCATATAATGGGTTGAGAGGGGTCAAATCATACCATATGACCTCTTTGGATCCATTCAAAAACATGATGTATGTCCCTAAGGGTAATAAGTATTATCATATAATGGGTTGAAAGGGGTCCTAGGGTACTCTACAATCCTTTTTGACTCAGTTAAACACATGATATATGTTCTTGAACATATGTTCTCATTTAATTGGTCAAAAGGGGTCATAGGGTACCCTATAACTCAATTCAACCCATTCAAACACATGATGTATATCCCTAGGGGTAATAGGAGCCCTAGGAAGATATGTTGTCATATAATTAGTCGAAATGGGTTATAGGGTACTCTTTGATCTCTTTTGACTCATTCGAACACATGATATATGTTCCAAGGGGTCATAGGACCCTTAGGAACATATGTTCACATTTAATGGGCCAAAAGGGGTTATAAGGCACCCTATGACCCCATTCGACCCATTCAAACACATGATATATGTCCCTAAGGGTCCTAGGACTCTGAAGAACATATGTTGTCATATAATAAGTTGAGAGGGGTCATAGTGTAGCCTATGATCCCTTTTTGATCTATTAAAACACATCATGTATGTCCTTAGGGGTCTAAGTACCCCTAGGAACATATGTTGTCATATAATGGGTCGAAAGGGGTCCTAGAGTACTTTTATGACTCCTTTCAACTCATTTGAACACATGATAGAGCCCTAGGAACATATGTTCTTATTTAATGGTACAAAAGGGGTCCTAGAGTACTCTATGACCCCTTTTGGCTCATATGAACAATTATAATATGTCCCTAGAGTTCCTAAGACCCCTAGGGTTATATGTTATCATGAAATATGTCAAATGTAATGTCCCACTAAGGGATCCAAAAGAACTAACCTAAAGTTTTACTAATTTTACCGAACATTTTTTAAAAAATATAACATGTACAACAAAGTAGCGAAAGAAATAACTTATAATCATACATAAGAAAACATAATAGATTACATTCCTTAAGGATCCCAAGACGTTGAGTCAGATTTAATTTTAACGAATACAAAGTCTAATAAATAACACATCCACATGAAAGAATAATTTCAAGTCCAAGTCCATTTAAATAATACACATTTGTTCTAAATGTCACTTGGCATTAATTTGAAATGCACAATCATCCACTGTACATGTCATAGGGTATGAAAGGCTGAAAGAATATACATTTATAAAATAGATTACCTCATCCCTTTCAGATCCATGAAAATGATGCAATACAATAAGTAAAATCATCCATCATATAGATATAACCATCCATCATAATACACTAAGATATAATGAAAGGAAATACAGAACAAGGAACTCTAGCCACAACATCAACAAATGAATCTCAATGGTAAAAGTAAAAAGCACTACCATCTAACCTTGTGGTAACCCAAATAGGTCCACTCCCACTATGCTAAGGAGATAGTCTCAAGTCCTGAATAGGATATCAATCCCAAAAATCAAAATTAACATATAGGTCAAGGAAAACCCTAAAAGTAATCTAACTCAAAGGTTCCAAGATAAATTGACATCTAATCCTAGGGGCAAACAAAGATACATAGAAAATCTATATTGCTAGTGAGCAAGTGTCATCACATGAACCAACTCTACGGTTACCCGACTAGTCTTTTAATCTAAGCTTTAATAGGTTTGAGGTGCTGGGGCATTTAGCTTTGGAAGAAGGGGTCCTGCGTGTGGTCACTTTTAATAGTGTTGGGGTCAGTATGGAAGTTGTACCATCTCTTGAACTAGAATCAGTTCAAGCTATTTAGGGACAACAAGTGGCTTAGGTGACTTTAAATAATTCCATAGAGGATGACATTGTTTTGGTAGATTTAGCTAGAGAAGTTTTAGTTTCATCTCAAAATAACGGTTCATCTCATATATTGGGAGTGCAACAATGACCCCTTAAGAAAGGTCCTACTAATAGCTCCTCAAAAGGGTAGAAGATAGACTTCAAAAAAATGAAAATGACTGGAGACCTATTGGTGGAATTTGGGTTTGTTAAACCTATTGATGCTCACTTTTCTCAGACCCCTCAATGATCATTCTCTCTTGGAATGTGAGGGGTTTGAATAACACCTATTGTCAAAAAGCTATTCATGATTTGATTGCAATTTATTCTCTAGATGTCTTTTGTGTTCAAGAGATGAAGGTTTCTATTGCGGTTATGCATTAGCATGCTCCACACATTTGGTATGTTGGTCACTATCAAAGTATTGGTTCACAAGGGAATTCTAGAGGTTTGGCTCTATTCTAGGACCCTCGAAAGATTTATTCCCTTTGGTGAATTTCTAGCCATTACTAAATCTTTGTGGTGGCTATTGCCTTGGACTCTAGTGAGACTATTCTTGTAACAAATTTTTATGCCCCTGTTGACATTCATGGGAAGATTCATCTTTGGGATCACATTCGGTATGTACATTCTTGTGCTCCTTATTTTCCTTGGATTTTGGGAGGTTATTTAAATTCTATTTTAATTCTTGAGGAGAAAAGAGGAGGTCCACCTAGGCTTGGCCCTACTTTTGATCTTTTTCAAGCCTAGGTGGATGTTCTTTCTATTATTGATGTTATGCCTTCAAATGGGGTTTTTACTAGGAACAATAGATGGAGTGGTCAGGAAGCTATCTTAGAACATTTGGATAGGTTTCTTGTTTCATGTTATTGGGTTGGTAGGGGCCTAATTACGAGCTCTAAAATTATTGATTGGAGACATTTTGATCATTGGCCGATCAAGTTCTCTTCTTCTCCTGTTGCACTCTTTAAGAACCCTTCTTTTAGATTCCATCTTATGTGGCCCCAAGATTCATCCCTTTATGATTTGGTGGCTAAGTGGTGAAGAGAGGGTGGCCCAACTTATGGCATGGCTATATTTGTCTTTGAGAAAAAACTTAAATATGTCAAATATCATCTTAAGAGATGGAATAATTCTTGCTTTCGAAACCTTCAATCTAGAAAGAGGAATGCTCTAGATCATCTTGCAGTGATTACTCACCATATTAGGAACTTTAGGCTTATAGAGGCTCTTGGCAGGGTAGAATTGTAGGCTATGCGAGATGTGCAAGAATGGGAACTTTGTGAAGAGATTTATTGGAAACAAAAGGCTCTCATTGATTAGCTAGAGGAAGGGGATAGAAATACTGCTTTTTTCATCATTCTATTTAGGCTCATTGTAATAAAGGGAATATTTCTTCTCTTGTTACTACTAAAGGACTTTAGATTTCTTCTCAATCTGCTATGACCAAGGAAGCCCTTCAATTTTATTCTAACCCTTTTACTGAGGATTCTCAACCTGCAATTGAGGAGGAGAACTTAATTCAGTCATGCATTTCTTCTCTTATCACTAATGCTATGAATGATTTTCTTCTTTGTCCAATTTTGATATCTAAACTTGAAGAGGTTGTGATTAGGATGAATAAAGGTAAAGCTCTAGGCCTAGATGACTTCCCTGTGGAATTCTTTTAGGAATTTTGGGAAATTATTAATATGGATCTCTTGGAAGTGGTTAAGGAATCCTTTTAGAATAAGAAAATGCTTTGTGCATTGAACTATACTTTACTGACTCTTATTCCTAAGAAAGAAGGTGTTGACAATCTTGACTCCTTTCATCCCATTGCTCTTTGTAATGTTGTATAAAAAATTATCACCAAATTGATTGCTGAAAGACTCAAGACATGCCTTCCAGTTGTGATTTTAGAGGAACACAACAGTTTTGTGGTTGGTAAGATAATTCTTGATGGAATTGTTATTGTTTTTGAAGTTATTCATTCTATGCATACATCAAAAGAGTGAGCTCTATTCATTAAGTTGGATATGGCTAAGGATTATGAAAAAGTCAAATGGAGTTTCCTCTAAAAGATCCTCTTGGCCTTTGGTTTCTACCAACAGTGGGTGAACTAGATTATGATTTGTGTTACTTTAGCTTCTTTTTTTGTTCTGGTGAATGGTGTTCCTTCTGAGCCCTTTGGTGCCTCTGGAGGACTTCGTCAAGGGGATCCTATTTCACCTTATCTCTTTATCATTCTAGCTGAAGGTTTGGGATACTTTCTTACGCTTCGTGCTCACCAGGGTTTGATTCATGGGTGGAAATGGGGTGCTAGCTTGCCTCTTATTTCACATCTTCAATTTGTGGATGATACTTCATTTATGGGATAGGCCCGTCTTTAGGAAGCTACTTCTTTTAGGCATGCTTTGGATGTGTATCTTGTAGCTTTAGGACAAAAAGTTAATGAGAATAAATCCTCCATTTTTTTCTTTAATACTCCCTAGGCTATGCAGAGGTGTATTGTTGCTATTTTGAGTTTTCAGATTGGGTCTCTTCCCTTTGTTTATTTGGGTATTCATCTTACTATTGGTAGACATCCTAGATCTTATTGGCAAGTTTTTCTTGATAAACTTCAGCAAAAGGTTAATCATTGGACTCATCAATGGCTATCAACTGCTACTCATTTGACTATGTTAAAATTGGTTATTTAAGCCCTTCCTATTTATAGGTTTTTTGTTCAAGCTACTCCTATGTATTTTATTTATGAATTTGATGCTTTGTCCCATCAATTCCTTTAGAGTGGGAACATTTCAACTTCTAAATGGAGTCTAGTTAAATGGGAAATAGTGTGTAGATGTCCGAAGGAGGGTGGCCTTGGCTTATGATTAGCTATTTAAAATGGATAGGTTCTCGCTAAAAAACTTTATTGGCATTGGTGTACTAACCAACATAAACTTTGGGCTTGTATTCTTACGCATAAGTATTTTCTAGATATTGATGCAATTGAAGTTCACCACTTTCCTTTGGAAGGGAGAGGATCCATGATTTGAAATATGCTAAAGTTGTGAGATCAATTGGTTAAAGATGGTCTCCTTTGGATTTGTCAATCAGGATCACAAGATTTATTTTGTCTTGACTCTTGGGATGGGCACCCTCCTATTCTTTCCACTCATCCTCAGTTACATGCCCTCTATCAAAAATTTAGTGCTACTGGTTGAGACATAGTTGATTGTTATAAGATAGGGTGTGTTAGAGGTTTGGCTTCTTCCTTTCATTGGAAAAACCCTTTTGAATGGCCTCTAGGAGGATCTGAGGAGGATAGGAAGGAGTTGTTTCAGATTTTGCAGTCTCGTGAGTGTACTACTTTGTTTGGTAATGATGTTCTTGCTTGGGATAGTGAAGATTTGTCTAGAAAATTTTTAGTGTCTGCAAGATATGTTCAACTTCTTCGATGGATGTTGAGGGACATTCAGATGCCTTGGTGGAAGCAAGTCTGGTACAAGTTTTCTTGGCCCAAATGTAATTTTCTTATGTGGTTAGTGCTCCATAGCTGATGTCTTACGTGGGATAATTTATGCAAGCATTGCTTCCAAGGACCTGTAATGTGTGTTCTATGTTGGACTAGTAAAGAAAATATCTCTCATCTCTTTTTCCAAGTCTCTTTCACTAGACATATTTGGCACTCTTGGTGGAATGTGTGGAACCAATCCTCTTGGCATTTTTTCTCACTGGCAGAAATCTTTGCTCACTGGGGTAAGGCTCCTGTCAAGACTTCATTTCTTCAATTTTCTTGGACTCTTGGACTCTCCTTTATTATTTGGCATATCTGGTTGGAAAGGAACTGTCATATCTTTAAGGATGAGTTTTTAGAGGTTCCTCACTTATGGTGGTAAATTCTCCATTCTTTGGGGGAAACTGTTTCTGTAAAATGTGACACTTCCAAGGCCATGGAACCAAGGGAGGATATTTTCAATAATCATCTAAATATTCCCCCCTCACATGGAAAATTACTAAGAAAGATGTGTAGACATCCCTTGTGAAAGATAAATAGGGTGGGGAAGTGGAATGGCCCTCCGCAAGGTATTATTAAAATCAACATGGATGGGTCTTCCAAGTGAAATGTAGGCCTTTCTAGCATTGGTGGTGTTGGTAGAGATAGTTAGGGGGATGTCTAGTTTGTGTTTTCTATTTATAAAGGTCATCACACTATCAACCTGATGGAGGCCATAGCTATTTTGTATGCTGTAAAAAATGCTTGTGACCTTGGTTGGAGAAGGCTTATCTATGAATTTGACTCACAAGTGGTGATACATCTATTGAATCAGCAACATTCTAAAGTTGTTAGTTGGAAGTTAGCTTTGATTGTGGACCAGATTCATAATTTGTGTACTTTTTTGGAGTTTGTTACTTTCACTCATATTCCCAGGGAATGGAATAGTGTTGCTGATTGTTTAGCGAAGTGGGCTTCTAACCATATGTGTAATTGGAACATTGTTGATACAAATCAACTTCTAATGGGCTTGTCCCATCAACTTGATCACTTGGTTGATCTTGACAGGGCTGTCTAATGCCCTTTCTTTGTTTGTTCTTGTTTCTGTTTCAACTTGAATAATTTTTCACCCCTCCTTTATTTCAAAAAAAAAAAAAGTTTCTAGATTTGAAATTGTGTGTCACACTCCTAACTCATCATTAGAAAAAAGGGAAAAAAAAGGAGCAGAAAAAATAAGGTAGCTCCTATAGTTGAATACAATGACTGCCAGTGGTAGCAATTTAGATCTACTTTGAATTGAAGAAGATTATTTAATTATCATTTTTAAATAATTAATTTCATTTGTATAGATTCCCAAATTCATTCAATAAGACACAACAACATCAAAAATAAAATATCAAATGATGAAGATTCAGTGAGTGATTGTGAGGCATGTAACATTTTTTATTTTATTGAGTTTTTACTATAGAGATATGTCAACATGTGGGAGAATATGGCATGTATAGTTGCAACTTCATTTTCTTCACATATATATAACATAAAAAAATTAATTGATAAAAATGAGGTAACAAAAGCTTTTATTAAAAGACTATGAGGCGATGACATTCAGAGACTTGACAATATTGTAAGGAAACTTAGCAACAAGGAATATAACAATTTTCACATAACCCATAACAGATCTAAAATAAATATGGAATTAAAATCTACATGCAAGAGAATAGACAATATACCTATAAAAGTGTGACACAAGATATACCTTGGGAAACCCTCATTGAGGGAAAAACCCAACCACCAAAAGCATCCATCACTATGTATTATTTAGCAAAACTACCATTGTAAGACAACCATGGAAGCCTTCAAAGCCATAGCCACAACCAAGAAATCTATGTGAACAAGCATGAATCCACACATCTCATGTCATGCTTCCAACCTTCACAAATGCTCCCTTGGCTAACCTATCAAGCATTGCTCGACTCTTGCCTTTTGTCTTCTCCTTGCCACACAAACAACTACCCTTCTGGTTGCTTATATAGTAGCAAGTCCCACAAAACCACCAAGTGGTATTACATAAACCATGTGTTAAAACCATGTGCTACCTAACCTACAGACCCCACATTTATATTGGGCATTTAATTCTTTTCCCCAATATTAAATAATTACATAAAATATTAATTCATACACCTTTTTCCAACTCATAAACATGTGGAAAACTACTAAAAACAAATTCTAGAATTTTCTAAAGATTTCTAGAGTTTTCCAACTACAATTTTCTAGAGTTTTCTGGACAAAGAACTTGCAAGGTTAAGACACAAATCTCAACATCTCCGACTTTTCAAACACCTTGCAAGAGTCAGGGGACCCAAGGTGTCATGAAATTAATTGTTAGGGTTAATCCATAGCCACATAAATGAACAAGGGAACAATCTCTCCCAACACATCCAGCATCATGGATCAAAGTATACTATGTGCTCCATCCTAGTACGTGCAACAAAATCAAAGTATCCATCCTCTCAATCATGAATGAAGCCACCTCCTATTATGCCACTACCACTAGACATACATATAAGCCATCCAAAGAGAAAGCCACACAGCCTGTTACATTAGAACATCATAAAATCCTATACCAACTGAAATTCCAAGCACAAAAACTTGATCCAAAGGTAATCACATGTATTCGTAGTTGTCAAAATATCCATAGCTGAAATACCACCCACGGAAAGTGCCAAATCCATCCAACTATCCATACCTCCAAAGGTATACCAAGTGAATCTCACATCATCAACATATCCAATCTATAACCTACAATCACAAGCCTCAAGAGTAATACTTGCCACATATATAACAAGAAGCTCCCACTACAAAAGATAATGTCAAATCTATAACCAATCCACTTACAACATCTCAAAGAAGTGAATCCATGTAGTCTCAAAGACATCCACAATACAAAAATTGATATCCTATAAGAACAACTCTCATAACAAGTCTCTAATGCTCTCCCAAGTTCTCCACAACCAAAAAAGGAAAGAGATAAAGGATAAACCATGTCATCTCTCACATGACATACATGAGTACAAACTAGTGATCATAATCTCCAACCAATTTCAAATCCAATGTAAGCAAAAATTGAACATCTAGAAAGATAACTAAGACCAAAGAGAAACCATGCAAATCATAACATGTATTATGTCTTTCTATACACACCTCTAGATGTGAACTGTGCAAGTATGATCTCCTCCATAAAACCCATACAAGAAGCTTCAACAACACCCAAACCATACCATATAAATAATCATGGATGTAAGCCTCCCACAAGAAGATCTAACTTGTTAAAAACCATTCCTAACTCAAGGAATAACTATTCCTAATCCAAGGAATATGTCCAATATGAAAATCATCTCCCAAACTCAACCAGCATAACAACATATGAAAATGGAGATAACCAATGCTAAACCATCTCTCAAATGAACTCTTTAGAACTAACTCATTTACTATAGCTCAAGATCCATATCCGTGAAAGACAATCATAAATATAATGCACCTAAGAAAAAAAATGGGCTATACCTCTCAAGTAGCAAACTACTGAGTAGACCAAGAGTGGGGAATGAGAATTCTCACCAAGACATCCAAGTCTCCAAACAAAACTCATTTAAGAAAAATCTCCTCTCAAATCCATATCAGGTGAATGCACCTCAGACTTCCTACTAAAACCATCAACCATCTCAATGAACACTTCTCCAATCTAAGAGAAATCAATTTCACCACTATCTCTAAGTATCCATGAGTACTTGTAACCAATCAATCCATGCCAACTCCAAATGCAACATAGCAATATCATGAAGTATCAAACTGGTGATCAATGTACTCAATACCAAGAAACTAAACCAAGATCAATGCCAAAGTTCCAACCATGGCCTCATGAACATAAACAATGCAACATGATCTTACCATCTCAACCAAAGAGATAACATGCTCCATAAGAACATAATATAACATGTCACAACTCTAAATGCATATCAAGAGTATACCATGACATAAAACTATCCTCACACTAAGGATAACATGCCAAATGAAAGCATAAACCACACCTTTATCAAGAACCCTGTAAGTCCTCAAGATGCAACCATCTCCACATACCATGAAGAAAATCATCTCCACATACCATGAAGAACCATCTCCACACACCATGAAGATAACCAAGAACTCCATGAGTCCTCAAGATCTAACCATCTTCACACACCATGAAGATAACAAGTGCATCATGGAAATGTCAAAGATGCTTATGTAGCAACAGGATCTAAGAAAAACCTCCACCATTTGCAAACACTCGATAAATGTATATCAATGCCAACAACTCCCACTCAACTATGGTACCAAGTCACCTATTGCATCATAAAATCCATCTCCTACATGAAGATCCTCTAGCTCTACACTCACACAACCAAAGTGTCAATACCAAGTGAAACCAAGAAATAGAAACCAAACCAAGAACTAATCCTGCATTGTCACCCCATTACTATCACAAGCTCCTAGTAAATTGTGTATCCAAGCTATCCATGACATCATGATGAAAAATCCATCCTCTAATCATGAGAATCAACCAAGGCATCAAACCATCAAAGAACTCAAAGTGCACATCATGAGCTCCTCAAAAGAAACCAAATAATCATGATCCTCAACCAAGAAAATATACCATCATAACCAAATTAGGAATCCAAGCTAATGAACATCAAGGATGTACCTATATATCCAATCATGTCATGCCAAAATCTATGACACCATGATCACATCCATGAACTGAGTATCTGACTCTCAATATGTCCAACCTATTAGCATAAAATAGTCAACCACAATCCTTGTAAGAATTTGGCTTAGGCCAAAATTCACCCAAGAACTAAGAACTCAACACAAGCACAATGGTAGACTATTAGATAGTATGACTAGAATGACGATATTTATTCAATATGCCATATACGCCATATAAGCATGTACACATACACACATTAGGAGATCTTGTATATAAAGGCCTCTAAGATGAATCTAGAATGTGTCTAGAATGAACTATGAGATAAGCATGACAACTAAGCACATATCCTCCACAATAAGAGGATAAGCAGGATGAGGTGTCTAGAATGTTGTAGACACCATGTGCTCTAATAAAGTGCTTACTCCAAAGTGTAGACAACTTGTGCATAATTAGAGTGCAAACTCCTATGTTGTCAACATGACAACACACAATAGTGCGCATACTCCTAGGAGACTAATAAATAAATAATAAAATATGCATTAACCTAAGTAAACTTAAGTAAGTGTAAATAGTAAATACTTATTTACACCAACACCCCCCCTTAAGTGAAACTTAGGGGAATGCCCTTAAGCTTACAAAATCTAGGATGCAATGCATGATGGGTCCTGACTACTAGGTCATGTTAGGTACCCATGTACATAATGAAATGCAATCTCTCATAAAGTGGAGAAAGAGGGAAAATCTCATCAGAAAAACCCTCCCCTAAATAGAGAGATGAATAGGGTTGCATGGATGGATGGAGTAATCAAGACCCCCCCATTATGACATACATCCAATATATACATAAGAGAAAAATGAGAAGAGGAAGAGAGACAGAATAGGCTCCCCCCTCGCCCCCCACAAAGAAGAATGTATGTCAATGACTTCTCTAATGAAGAAGCTTATCTAAGACTATAGAATGGTGTTCCTCCCCTTAGGAAGAAAAAATGCCAAAGGTACAAATGAGACGGTTTCGCTATGTGTGGAAAGAATTCCATGGATAAGTGATGTCTCTAAAACCTGCTCAACTAACTGAAGAACCTGTCTCCAAGAACTATCTATCTACTCAATTGATGAAGAAGCCTTCTGCAATTGCTGGTCATAAGTATCCATAATCACTTCAACCAGTGACAATTGATCATGTAGAGAATGAACAAGAGAGTTAGATGGATCCCTCATAACAACTAAAGAAGGTGTTGTTGCATCAAGAAGAAGAGGTAGATCATCAATACTATCCCCCAAATCTGTCACTGAAGTTGGACCTAGAAGACTACATGTACCCCACTGTGCTAGACCTATCACTGTGTTAATTTATGCATGCGGATTGAACTAATGTAGTGACCTCTCACTGCAACTATTGATAGAACTCCACATGTCTAAATCTCTTGAAGCACTATCGCTGGTGTCACTATTAGTTTTCACATGATATGATGTGTGAAGAGGATTAGAGGATAAGCTAAGTGAACTTTCCTTAAAGTGTACATCCTTCTTCACAAAAATCTAATGTGTCTTAGGATCCATGAGTCTATATGCCTTCACACTATCTTCATAACCAATGAAAGTACAAGGCTGAGGTGACTATGCCTTGCAACCTCTGGAAGATTTCTTTTCCCATGTGGGACAATTGAAGACTTTGAAGTATGTCACAATAGGTTTTCTATTGCACCATTCCTCAAAAGGAGTTTTTCCATCTAAGCCTGGGTGAGGGGATCAATTAAGAATGTGAGTGGCACTACTTATTGCTTCAACTTCAAGTGATGGATCTAGAGACTTGGCTTGTATTATGAAACTCACCATAGACTTAAGAGTTTAGATCCTCAAAGCTACAACATCTATCTAATTTGGACTAAATGTTGGTGGAGTTTGAAGATCAATTCCCTCAAGTCTACAAAAGTCCTTAAGTCTTCTATTCACATACATGCTTCCATTGTCCATTCTTAGAGTTTTGATGGTTTTCCTAGATTTCTATTCTACATGAGTCTTGAAGGCTAGAAACTTGTCCAACACTTCATTCTTATTATGAAGAAAGTAGACCCAAGTGTACCTTGAAAATTCATCAATGAAGGTAAGTATATAGCAACCTTGGCTGACTACAAAAGGACTTACTAATACCATGTGAACCATCTGTAGAACACCTAGTGCTCTTTAAGACTTCCCTTTCTATAACTTCCCCTCTGGATGGATATCCACTGAATCTATTAAACATTCACCTTGGGAAAAGTTGATTTGAGGTAGACCTTTGCCCATTTTGTTTGTGCAAAGTTGTTGAAGATAGCAGAATTCAAGATGTCAGAACCACTGATGCCATAATTGCATTGTTGAATTTGATTGAGATAACAAGGCCTTTGAAGGAG
This sequence comes from Cupressus sempervirens, assembly GCA_028749045.1. Classification (NCBI taxonomy): domain Eukaryota; kingdom Viridiplantae; phylum Streptophyta; class Pinopsida; order Cupressales; family Cupressaceae; genus Cupressus; species Cupressus sempervirens. The sequence continues at coordinate 815,980,639 of CM053790.1, forward strand.
ACTTGGGCACAAAATGGAAAAAAAAAGTATAACCTTTTATTATGATTCACTTTCCCCACTACAACCAATGAATCATCTTTAAGACTGTGCACCTGTACTGAGTCTAGAAGGAACTCAACTCCATGTCCATCTCTAAGGTGAGTGATTTGGTAGATTGAGAGGAGATTTGAACTTATGTTTGGAACATAGAGAACTTATTGAAACTCTCCATTTTCCATTTCCACGTTTCCTTTTCCTTCAACTTCCATTTTTGTATCATCTCCTATGAAGATGTGTGGTACCTTTGACTGCTTCATTGAAGAAAAATCCTCCTTTGAGGAACCCATGTAATATGAGGCACCTGAATCAACTATCCATTCCTTTGAAGAATTTGAATTTTCCATGAGTGCTTGTCCTTTTCCCTTTGAATCTAAAGAAGACCCGTTGTCCTTATAAGCATTAGGCAATGGTACATTATATTTCTTCATGATGTTGGTCAACTCATCAATCTTCTTAAGATAACACTCATGCTCTTCATGACCCAATTTCTTGCAATAGGCATACTTTTTCTTCTCCTTGTTGTTGTCCCCCTTCTTGTTGGAATTCAAGGACTTGCCTTGTTGATTGGATTGTGGTGTTTTCTTTTCTACATCCTCTGATTTTATCTTCCATTTCTTCTTACCCTTTCCTTTATTTGAAGACTATCCAGCTAAATTTTGAGAACTCTCATTATTGGCCACCAATGCTTTAGACTTAGGTGATTTGATAATCCCCATTGATTTCAACTTCTTTTGTTTAGTATCCAACAGATCAACATACTCATCAAAAGTGACTTTCTTATAGGTAGACCCTAAGGTATTCTTTGAGGTGTTAAAAGAAGATACAAATGTGGAATATTCTGATGGTAGCTTGTTATGTATGAGATAGATCAATCTGTCATCTTTGGTAGAACTCCCACAATTAGTAAGCTTCATCCTTAGTTCATTCACCTTGATGATGAAATCTTGTATAAAGTCATATGACTTAGGATCTAAGGAGACAAACTCATCTTCAATTTTGAAAACATCCTCTTCAGACACTTTACCATATAGGCTTTCAAGGGTATCCCAAGCTTCCTTAGATGTAGAACACTTCTTAATTTGATATGTGATCTTATCAGCAAACCCCAAACATATATCACCTAGGGCTTTCATATCCATTGCTACCCAAGTTGAAATATCACTTGCTTGTTTAGGAAGAGTACCATCCTCATATTGTGAAACTCTATTATGCATTAAACAATACCACATTTTGATGGACCATGTATCATAATTATGTGGAGTTAATTTTGGAAACTTAAAGTTTTCCATAATGTAGAAAATGAAATAAAATTGCAAAAAAGAGAGAACACAACACCAAGAACCCCCCCCCCCCCCCCCCCCCCCCCCCCTTTCATTAAATCAAGAAATCCCCCCAAAATAGATGCTTTGGGCACTTTATTAGTAGTGTGATTAAAATGGCCACTTGCCAATTTTGGCCTTTGTGGACTTTTGATTTTGCTTGTTACAACCTCTATAAGGATTAAAAATTTGGAACTTTATAATGTGCTACAATTCTGAAGCAATACAAAGCAAAAAAATTCCCTATTTCTGAAAAGGACACTTTTGTCCACACAACACTGCAATTTTATTGTAGATATGGAAAGTAGACAAAAAATAACTCAAAAAAAAAATAGAACCTATTTTTGACTCCAAATGTGCCCATACAAAGTGTTTGAAGTTGCAAAATGTAGGATTATGTAGGTATAGTCACCAAAAAATGCAAATTCTAACAAATCCATGCACCAAAACTAGAAAAAAGTTGGACCACTAAAAAGTTGAGGAAATTCTACCCAATTTCAAAAAAAATTACACTTGATTTGGAGTCTGAATGTCTGAGTTATGGCCTCCTGAAGCTGAACTACAAAATTTGAAATCAATCTAGAGAGGGGTTGCACTAGCAAAAGACAGGGTTAAATTTGATAGTCATATGATCATTGTAGCTATTCAGATTTGGCCAAGAATGATGGTTAGATGATTATCAATTTTAGGCCAGTGTACTTGATGATGTCAGTGCACCTTGCCCCTATTGTCGTTCTATTGGTTGTGCTTACAATTGGTAGTTGATGTAGGTGATGTGGATGTCCACACAGAGCTAACTGGATGCTACATTGGTAGTCAGGATGATGACTGTGCTGGAAAGTTGGCCTAGTATAATGTCGCCACATGTCTTTTTTGGCACTGCATGGAAGATATAGATGGTGACACGTGTCCCTTTTGGCTGAGCTAGATTTCAAAACAACGGCTGTCAAAACTCAATTTTGACATCATCAAAATACCTCATGAGCCACTAGAGCTTTTAAAAAATGTGTGCTAGACTATGGGGAATAATCCCACATTGATGGGATTAATAGTCTATGAAATGTATAAGACTTTGCACGTCCTAATTGAAATCAAATGAAAAGCATTCTCGTTGTTGAAAGGAAGGGAAGGTTGGTGGGGTTCTTGTTTCTTTATCGTCAGATTATGTAAATTTGGCCACTGCTTTGTGGCACAACCCAAAATTTGAATATTGAGCCCACATAATTAATAAAAAGCCCTGTGAAATAAATAAAAAACCTCCAAAATTGTCGAGCTAGGATCTGACAGCCCGGTTCTGCAAAAAAAAATTTCTCTATGAACATTTGGCTAAGTGTGCAATTATTCTAAAAAATAAAATCTAAAAATAATAATTGCAAAGATAAATTAAAATGATTTAGATCCGAAAATACAATTAAATAGATCCAAAAATGACCATACCCAAACTACAAATTGAGGCCTCTGAGTTCTGATTTGCAAATTTTTTTTTGCCTCACGATCAATTTTAGCCTAGTATAGGAAAATTTATAATCAATCTTCACTGAATCGATACTCTAGATGCAATGGTGAGATCAAATTTGGCTCTAGATGCTTCCAATTTTTGTAGATTCTTTGAATTCAGGTCAAGGCGTTGAAGCATGAATGGTCTCGAATGGCTATGTGTAGAGAATCTCCCCGAGCTCTGATACCATGTAAGAATGTGGCTTAGGCCAGAATTCACCCAAAAACTAAGAACTCAACACAAGAATAACAGTAGACCAATAGAGAGCATGGTTAGAATGATGCTATTCATTCAATATGCCATATATGCCATATAAGCATGTACATACACACTAGGAGAGCCTGTATATAAAGGCTGATGCATCTAGAATGTGTCTAGAATGTACTAGAAGATAAGCATGAAAACTAAGAACATATCCTCCACAATAAGAGGATAAGCATGATGAGGTGTTTATAATGTTGTAGACACCATGTGCTCTAATAAAGTGCTTACTCCAAAGTGTAGACAATTTGTGCATAATTAGAGTGCAAACTCCTATGTTGTCAACATGACAACTCACAAGAGTGTGCATACTCCTAGGAGACTAATAAATAAATAATAAAATATACATTAACCTAAGTAAACTTAAGTAAGTGTAAATAGTAAATACTTATTTACACCAAAAATCCTCCACCATGACTATACCTGGTAACAACATCTCATCCCTTCTATGTGAAGAAAAAATAGCAAATCATGTGACTTAGGACATAGACAACCCAAATCCAAGACACCAATATGAATAGATGTCAATAATGAAAGAACAATGGGCAAAGACAACCCATATCCAAGCCATAAATGCAACCTATAAGTATAGACCACTTACAACACTACAGAACTTGTAGACTCATCAAGTCATCATACATATCCAAACCAAACACTAATAACCATATCATCATGAGATCAATTTGAAATATGAACTGAGTATAGGGTAAGTGCACCAAGTTGTGGTGCCAAAAGGGGGGTATAAGTGGACACCTCTTTCCTAAAATCTACAAATTTTGAACTTCAATAATAATTTGAAGATAGTTGTGCTCAAAATTTTAAGATATGACAAAAACAAAAGTCATAGTCCTTTGAATCTAGACTACTAGTTTTTTTTCAAAATGGTTTAGTTTTAGGTCTTCGAAAAAGGGGGCCACAAAAAGTGGTACTATTTATTCCAAAAAAACATAACATAGTACAAAGTGTGGCCCCCCTAAAATTTTAACTTTTTTTTTGAAATTCTTTAATTGCTCTGGTCAAAAGTTACTTAACATTATGTAGTTTATCCCAGATTTTTTGGGTAATTTAATAATGTGTATTTTTTTTTTAATGAATTTTTTAACTAGACACATCCCAAAAATGTGAAATATCTGTGTGCTCCCCCTAGAAATAATTGAAAACTAATCTAAAATCAAAACTTTTTTTTTCAAAGTGTGTAGAATGGAGTCTAGTTTCTAAAAAATTAAGTTGTTACAAAATTCGATGAACGAGCTAAAATCTATAGCCCAATTAGTACATGGTGGTTTTTGACAAAAAATGAACATACATTCAAAAAAAAATTATAGATGAAAGGTTTGAAATAGTTCAAATTAAAAATAAATCATATGGTTAGATAGCTAACACAGAGACCTATAATGCTATGTAACCTGATCTTATTGATACCCAACCACGAGGAATCTTGAAGGGGAGCACACAAGAAAAAGCAATCATTTTTGGTATGTTTTTTGGAAAACATGTCTTAGACCTGTTTATAAACACCAAACCTTTGGGTTGGATCTTGAAGGAAAAACCAAGCCTTAGGCTTGGTTTTAATGCAAAGCTTTCAATAGCATGTACACCCTATAGCGCACAAGCACTATTGAACTTTGCATTCCCAGTAGTGCATGCACGCTATAGTGCATACACACTATAGTGCGCATATACTATCAATACCTAAATTACAAAAGAGAACTAGGTGGGGGGGGCAAGGGAATGGTTGTGTGTGTGAGAGAAAGTAGGGTATGGGAGAGGGGAGAGAGAAAATGACAAAGAGTAGAGGTGGCAAAGAGAGTATAGGATAGGAGAGAGAGGAAGTGTGAGAGAGTAGGGGTGGCAGAGAGAGTACAAGATGCAAGAGATAGGAAGTGTGAGAGAGAGTAGGGGTGGCAAAGAGAGAGTGTGGGATGGGGGAGAGAGATTGATAGTAGGGGATGAGAGAGAGAGGAAGTGTGAGAGAGAGTACAGGTTGGGAGAGAGAGATTGAGAGTAAGGGATGGGGGACATAAAGAGTAGGCAGTGGGAGATGGAGTGGGAGACCAAGAGTGAGAGAGAGGAGGATGGGAGTGCATTTGTGTGAAAGAGAGAGAGTATGGAATGAGAGAGGGGGAAGACAAAGTAGCTCGAGAGAGAGAGTAGGGGATGGAAGAGAGAGTAGGCAATGGGAGAGGGAGAGAGAGGGGGGATAGAAATGTGTGTAAGAGAGAAAGAGAGAGAGAGTAGGGGATAGGAGACAGTGTAAAAATGTAAGAGAGAGTAGGGGGTAGTAGAGAGAGAGAGAGAGAGAGAGAGAGAGAGAGAGAGAGAGAGAGAGAGTGAGAGTGAGAGTGAGTAGGTAGTGGGAGAGGGAGTGGGAGAGGGAGAGCGAGTGAGAGAAAAAGTAGGGGATGGGAGAGGAGATAGGGGGATGGGTGTGTGTGTGTGTGTGAAAGAGAGAGAGTAGGGAATGAGAGAGGGGAGAGAGAGATAGAGAGAGTAGGCAATGGCAGAGGGATGGGAGAGAGAGGGAGAGAGTGAGAGAGAGATAGTAGGTAGTGGGAGAGGGAGTGGAAGGGAGAAAGAGATGGAATGGAAGTGTGTAAGAGATATAGAGTAGGGAATGGGAGAGAGTAGGCAGTGGGAGAGGGACTACGAGAGAGAGAGGGGGGGAATGGTAATGTGTATTTATTTATAAGAGAGATAGAGTAGGGGATGGGAGAGAGTGTGAGAGTTTGAGAGAGAGTAGGAGGTGGCAAAGAGAGCTCATATGGGATGAGGGTGAGAGAGAGAGAGTAGGGGATGGGAGAGAGTGTGTGAGAGAGTAGGGGATGGAAGAGAGAGAGTGAGAGTAGGGGATGGGAGAGAGAAAGTAGAGAGGGAGAGAGAGTACTTTAGAGAGAGAGATAGTAGGCGGTACAAGAGGGAGTGAGAGAGGGAGAGAGAGGGGGGATGGGAGTGTGTGTGAAAAATCTAGAGAGTAGGGGATGGGAGAGAGTGTGAGAGTGTGAGAGAGAGTAGGTGGTGGTAGAGAGAGCTAATATGGGATGGGAGAGAGAGAGAGTGAGATTACAAGATGGGAGAGTGTGAGAGAGAGTAGGGGATGGGAGAGAGAGAGAGTGAGAGTAAGGGATGGGAGAGAGAGAGAGTAGAGAAGAAGAGAGAGAACTTGAGAGAGAGATAGTAGGCAGTAGGAGAGGGAGTGGGAGAGGGAGAGAGATAGGGGGGATGAGAGTGTGTGTGAAAAATGTAGAGAGTAAGGGATGGGAGAGAAGAAAAGTGGGGGGATAACATTGTGTGTGTCTATGAAAGAGAGAGAGTAGGGGATGGGAGAGAGTGTTAGAGTAGGGGGTGGCAGAGAGAGAGTACGATGATGGGGGAGAGAAAGTAGGTGGTGGGAGAGGGAAAGAGAGATGAGGGATGGGAGTGTGTGTGTAAGAGAGATAGATTAGGGGATGGGAGAGAGTCTAAGAGTGTGAGAGAGTAGGGGATGGGAGAGGAGAGAGAGAGCAGGGGATGGGGGAGAGAAAGTAGGCGGCGGGAGAGGGAGTGGGAGAGGGAGAGAGAGAGGGGGGATGGGAGTGTGTGTGTAAGAGAGACAGAGTAGGGGATGGGAGAGAGTGTGAGAGTAGGTAGGTGGTGGCAGAGAGAGCTCGTACATGATGGGATCTAGAGAGAGTAGAGAGGGAGAGAGAGATAGTAGGCAGTATGAGAGGGAGTGGGAGAGGGAGAGGGAGAGATATAGGGGGGATGAGAGTGTGTGTGACAGATGTAGAGAGTAGGGGATGCGAGAGAAGAGATTTTGGGGATGAGAGTGTGTGTGTCTATGAAAGAGAGAGAGTAGGCAATGGAAGAGAGTGTGAGAGAGAGTAGGGGGTGGCAGAGAGAGAGTATGGTGATGGGGGAGAGAAAGTAGGCGGTGGGAGAGGGAGAGAGAGGGGGAATGGGAATGTGTGTAAGAGACAAAGTAGGGGATGGGAGAGAGTAGGAGATGGGAGAGGAGAGAGAGAGTAGGGGATGGGGGAGAGAAAGTAGGCAGTGGGAGAGGGAGGAGAGAGAGAGAGTAAAGGATGGGAGAGGGGAGAGAGAGTGTGTAAGGGATGGGAGAGGGGAGAGAGAGTAGGAAAAAAGAGAGGGTAGGGCATGGGAGAGAGTAGGGAGGATGGAGAGTGATGTGTTTTCACATAGTGCGTACGCACTATAGTGCGTACGCACTATGTGAAATCACCTAAAAATGGTCAAAAAACAACTATGGGGCCCATTTCATCCATTTTTTGGTTTTGGTCTATTATGCACTTTGTTATTCTGATAGAAATCACAGGTTTCAACATAGAAAACACTATTTCAACACTTTTGGAAGCTAGAAAACACCAAATTCAATCATTGGATATGTCATTTGAAGACTTTTTGAATATTCCTTATTTAAAAAAGGTTAGTGTAATCTATTTTAAATATTGTTTGTTAATATATAGATACAAATTTGATTATAATTTGACATGTTTAATATATAGTAAATTCATTGAAATTTGTATGTTTGAATGAAATGTTATTTCAAAATAGTTAGAAATTTGACAAGTCATTTGATATGTGTTGTGTATTCATTCAAATAATTATAATTTTTATATGTATTTGAATAATTTGTAATTTACACATTTTAAGTAATTCATATGTTTGAATAATTTGACATGTAGAAATCATCATCATGCCAAGGAAGAAACCAAAAACTCAAACAAATGAAGATAGGGAGAGCGATTTGGAAATTAAAAGAGATAAAATAAAATTACTATGTAAGCAAAGAAAATTGCAAAGCAATATTGAAGAATTGACTTTCAAAGAGGATCAAGAACCACCGGTACAAAGAAACAAAGAGGAAGAATTGGAAAGACAAAGAGAATGAATGAGACTATTACACTCAAGAAGACAATTGAATTGTAAAGCTACATCATCTTCCAATGTTGGAGTCATATCGTCCACTACACCATCTTCCAATCTTGGAGTCATATTGTCTGCTACACCATCTTCCAATATTGGAGTTATATTGTCTGCTACACCATCTTCCAATGATGGAGTCATATTTTCTGCTACACCATCTTCCAATGTTGAAGTCATATTTTCCTCTCATGTTGAAAAGACACTGATTTGTAGATCCGACGATATATACACTCCATCATGTCATGTTGAAGGCACATCAACACATCAAGTAGGTGATATTCCATCTTTTGCATCTTATTGTCAAGGCACATCATCTTCACTTCAAGGTACGCAATACACTTGACCTTATGTTGATGTTCAAAATATTGAGCGAATGAAAAGATTATAAAACCTTCTAGAATTCATTTTAGAAGACCAAAATATTTGATTGATATTGATACTAACATTTTTAAATCAATGCCTGACAAGATTAGCAAGCGTACTTGTCAAAGAAAAGTTAATCATATGTGGAGATTATTTTTTGAAGAATTAAATATTACAGGTCAATGCCAATTATTTGTTGAAATGATGAGGAATTTGAAATTTTGGCCTATCATGAAGATTCTTGGGCTAAGAACGATGGATGATTCAAATGAAAAAAATATTGCAAAGAATCTAATGAGTGCTTATGACAAAGTGGGTTCTAAATCACACACTAAAGATAGTAATATCACAAGACGAGTACTTACATCAACAATAGTAAGTAGCCAAATGAAGAAAGCTCGACTCATGAGAAAGACAAGAAAAATATTAAAAATTGGTAGAGGTACTCTAAGGAGAGCCATGCTCAGGCATGAGAGATTGGAAGATCCAACCAAAAATGAGTTATGGACATTTAGCGGTAGACTACCATGAAAGGATAAAGAAATTAGTGAAGCCTTGAAATCATTGATCGAATATTTTTGAAAAAATAACACGTGTTTCCCCTTATCAAAGAGATGTTGTAAGAAGGAGGATTGGTAGCCAAAATCGCGACCCACATGCGAAACATTTTTTGGACTCAACTTAGACACAATTTTTTGCAAAATTTATTGGTATGTATCCTCAAATTTGAATAAGTCAAAGATTTTTTGAGATGGGTAAACCTTTTTATGTGAAGATAAATCACATATGCACAACTTGTTGTAGGATATATATTGAATTTTCTAACCATTTTGATGTTTATAGGCATATATGCATAGTTTTTCATTCTCAGTTTGTTTTGTAAGATTGTGACATAAATGAGCCACCAAGATCTTCAAGGAAATTCATATCCAACATTTTATGTGAAATAGGGGATGGCCAAAATTTTTACAAGAAATCATGCTTGGATGGTACATGCTTATTTTGTGGTTCTTTGCAACTTTTATCAACTTGTCAACATATAGATAGTACACATGCAATTAGAAATGAAATAGTAGATTACAAAAAATTTAAAACAGTGACATATGCTCTAAAAGATGGAAAACATGGTAAAAGATGTGATTTAGTCATTGAAAAGATTTTAGTGTATGAGTTCATGAAGATTTTTCTTGAAAAGATTATTTATGAGTATGCAAGGCATACCCATAGAGCTCGATGGCTCGATTTGCAATTCAAGTTGTGCAAGGATACGTTTCCATTGGATACCATTGTTTCGATTGTAAATTTTGTAGAGAACTACACACTACAACCACAAAATGAGGTGCAAGCAAAGTATTATACTTCTCAACAAGTTTCCATATTTGTTCACATAACATTCATGCATTCACCTACAAGTACAAAGGATGACAGGAAGATTTTGAGGGAGTACCATTTTTACATCAACGATGATCGATCACATTTTATGGAGTTTGTACATGGTTGTTTTCAACTATTTTATGGAGATTTGGCTAACATGGGCATAACATATCGTCAACACATTATTTGGTCAGACAATTGTGCATCTCAATTCAAGAATGTATGGATGTTCTATTGGTTGAGCAGGATGCATAGGTTGTGTAGAATTCAATATATGTAGAATTTCACAGAGGTTGGTCATGGTAAGGGAGAGGACGATGGTGCAGGCACATGCATTAAAAGAACGTTGGCTCATGAAGAACTAAAGTACAAAGATGGAGCAATATTGATAGATGAAAAATCCATCGTCCAATGGTGTAACACTATAATGGGTCCAAGTAAGAACCCTCTCCTAACTTGTATTCCACAAAGAAACATTGAAATCCCACGGTGGGTTTGCAAGTTAGGATTCCATCTTGCTAAAACTCTCAAATTTGGAGTAAATCTGACCTACCTACACTAAAAATGATATAACCTTTTTTTGTATACAAGATAAAGATTTCAAACCAATTGAAATGGAATCCTGACTCAACTCTCTATCCGACCATATAAGACTTGTACCACCACCAATCTGTACAGGTTGTACATAATTGAAAAAATAGTAAAAAAGGCATAAAATTTGAGGTTTTTATTGACCAATGCTATCCACCATCTGTATAATGACCTTTTCCACATGTGGGTATCTTAAGTACATGCCTTCAAGTAGTTATAACTTCCATTTGGATGGTTGGAATACCATACAACCTCATGTTCAGTTTGACAACTATTATTTACAAAAATTGCTCTTTAGCAACTTTTTGCATTTTGCAATTTTTTGCACTTTTGTAGGTTGGTTTACTAGTTTTGAGTCTATAATAATCATTTGGAATGATTAGGATTCATTTCGGTTGGTGGTTAGTTGAAATTCCAAAAAGTGCAAAAAATTGCAAAGTTGCATTAGCAACTTTTGCAACAATTTAGCAACTTTTAGAAAATAACCATAAAACTGTCTATATTCTTTTGAGGTTTTACTATCATCGAAACTTTTCTAAGTCATAGAATTGGAATCAAGTGAAAAATGTAAAAATTGCACTTTTTGTGCAAAGTTGCATTGTTGAAAGTTGTAAAAGTTGCTCAAATTTGCAACTTAGTGGAAAAAGGGTTGTGGGATTGAACTATCTACTCCATTAGCTTTGGGTGGCTGGGTAAACCCTATCCTCAACCTCATCCTATCCCTTTCAGCACTCGAATGTTCTCGGGCATGCGAAACCAGAATGCCCCTAAGGGTCACTAAATGCCATAGGGCTGCAATCTTTGACGGGGCATATCTCGGAGCTCGTGTGAGGTATGGATGCAATTCTAGTTCCTATAGGATGGTGTTGTGGAGACCTACAATAACCTCTCTCACTTTTTGGAGATCACACTCTATTATCATTTTACGATGCCATCTCGGGTGATGTTGAAACTTGCAGTGTTGGCTCGTACAAAGTTGCCAATTGCCAAATCTCTCTCACCTTTTGTCATGGGATCGAATTGTTTGCTCCATTAGCTTCGAGTGGTTGGGTAAACCCTATCACCAACCTTGTCCTATCCCCTTCAATGCTTGAACGTTCTTGAGCATGCTAAATTGGAATGTCCCTAAGGGTCACTAAATGCCATAGGGATGTAATCTTTGACAAGGCATATCTCAAAGCTCGTGAAAGGTATGGATGTGATTCTAGTTCCTACAAGATCATGTTGTAGAGACCTACAATAACCTCTCTCACTTTTTGGAGATCACACTCTTTTTTCATTTTATGATGCTATCTCGGGTGATGTTGAAACTTGCAGTATTGGCCAGTACAAAGTTGCCAACTGCCAATCTCTCTCACCTTTCATCGTGGGATTGATCTGTCTACTCCATTAGCTCTAAGTGGCTGGGTAAACTCTATCCTCAACCTCATCCTATCCCCTTCAGTGCTCAAACATTCTTGGGCATGCCGAACTGGAATGTCCCTAAGGGTCACTAAATGCCATAGGACTGCGATCTTTGACTGGGCATATCTCGAAGCTCGTGCAAGGTATGGATGTGATTTTGGTTCCTACAAGACTATGTTGTAGAGACCTACAATAATCTCTCTCACTTTTTGGAGATCACACTCCATTTTTATTTTACAATGCCATCTCAGGTGATGCTGAAACTTGCAGTATTGGCCACTACAAAGTTGCCAACTACCAAATCTCTCTCACCTTTCATTGTGGGATTAAACTATCTACTTTGTTTGCTCTGGGTGGTTGGGTAAACCTTATCCTTAACCTTGTTCTATCCCCTTCAGTGCTAGAACGTTCTTGGGCACACCAAACTAGAATGTTCCTAAGGGTCAGTAAATTCCATAGGGCTTCGATCTTTGACAAGTCATATCTTGGAACTTGTGTGAGGTATGGATACAATTCTAGTTCCTACAGGATGGTGTTGCAGAGACCTACAATAACCTCTCTCACTTTTTGGAGATCACACTCTATTTTTATTTTACCATGCCATCTCGGGTGATGCTAAAACTTGTAGTGTTGGCTAGTACAAAGTTGCCAACTGCCAAATCTCTCTCACCTTTCATCATGGGATCGAATTGTTTGCTTTGTTAGCTTCAAGTGGCTGGGTAAACCCTATCACCAACCTCATCTTATCCCCTTCAACGCTTGAAGATTCTCAGGAACGCCGAATCGAAATGTCCCTAAGGGTCACTAAATGCCATAGGGTTGTGATCTTTGATGGGGTATATCTCAAAGCTCGTGCAAGGTATGGATGTGATTCTAGTTCCTAAAGGACCGTGTTGTGGAGACCTAAAATAACCTCTCTCACTTTTTGTAGATCACACTCTGTTTTCATTTTACGATGCCATCTTGGGTGATGTTGAAACTTGTAGTATTGGCCACTACAAAGTTGCCAACTACCAAATCTCTCTCACCTTTCATCGTGGGATCAAATTGTCTGCTCCTTTAGCTCTAGGTGGCTGGGTAAACTCTATCCTCAACCTTTTCCTATCCCCTTCAGTGCTCAAACGTTCTCGGGCACACCAAACCAGAATGTCCCTAAGGATCACTAAAAGCCATAGGGTTGTGATATTTGATGGGGCATATCTCAGAGCTCATGTGAGGTATGGATGTAATTCTAGTTCCTATAAAACCATGTTGTAGAGACTTACAATAGCCTCTCTCACTTTTTTGAGATCACACTCAATTTTTATTTTACAATGCCATCTCAGGTGATGCTAAAACTTGCAGTATTGGCCAGTACAAAGTTGCCAACTGCCAAATCTCTCTCACCTTTCGTCATGGGATTGAACTGTCTGCTTTGTTAGCTCCAAGTAACTAGGTAAACCCTATCCCTAACCTCATTCTATCCCTTTCACTGCTGGAACATTCTCGGGTACGCCGAACCAGAATGTTCCTAAGGTTCACTAAATGCCATAGGGCTGCGATCTTTGACAGGGCATATCTCGGAGCTCGTGTGAGGTATGGATGCAATTCTTGTTCCTATAGGATGATTTTTTGGAGACCTACAATAACCTCTCTCATTTTTTGTAGATCACACTATGTTTTGATTTTACGATGCCATCTCGGGTGATGTTGAAAGAGCTTTTGAGCCAAGAATTTGATTGAGGAATTGTTAGAAGCATTCCAAAGCTCATGATGCCCTTTATCAAGCCATACCCCACTACACTAATTACAAACACTTTCAAGTTGTTTAGGAGTCTTTAAGACCTTCAACATTGACTTATAACTTTTTATGCCAGCTTCAAAACCAATAAATTTTATTACATTAAATCTAGGCATTGTCTTTCAACAAAAAATTATTAGCATTCTTATTTAGTCCCATCCAAAGTTTTGAGAAAGGTCTAGGAATAATTTTTGCTGAAATGTAAACTTAATTTAAATGGTAACCTTATGCAAATTCAAGGTTGACATTGTCCATGAACAAATCATTGCTCAATCAACCTTGTCCTCTCCAATTTGGAGTTCTCCCTTGTCTACCAAATTAGTATAGAAAAAAACTCAAAAAAGCCTAATCATTCTCAAATTGATTATGTTTGAGAAGGGTACATTACAATCACCTTCAAGGTGTGAATCTCTTTGTAATGATAACATTGCTCTCACAAAATCCATAATATTGAAACCCAATGAATGCATGAAAATACCACATTTTAGGTCATGTATCTAATGGCTTCTTGTTTACTCATTTTTTTAATATTCATTACACATCCAAATTGTCACCAACTCTGTAACTCTCTATCCTCCACTAAAAACATCAAATTGCTAGAGGCAACTCATTGTTCTATGTTGTTTGTCATGACTAGGGATGATAAGAGTATGAGTATATATAAAATATTGTCTACAAAATATAAATATATTCCCATGTGACAATGGATAATCAATATTGACTAACTTTAAAGATGTTAAGAAAAAGGGGAAATTTAGTTTAAAACATTGAAATTTAGTTAAAAATATTGATAAATTGTTAATGAAGATAAAGTATTGAATGGACTTATATCAAAGGTAGTGATGTAAAAATAGAAGATACAAGTCAAAGGGGGAGAAATGAACTATTGGCGAATGCTACTCAGGGAGAGAAGTGTTATAGTTAAGATATGAGTCAAGCGGAGACATGAAGTAGAGAAGTGTTGCAAGGAGGAGATGAAGGGTTTATTAGTTCTATGAGTATATTCATAAGGGGGAATATATAATAGAAAAAAGTGGAAACATTATTGTGTTTCATCATAATTTGAAGATGATAAATATTGGTGAGTAGAGGAGGTTTGAGGGCATGCACCAATTCATGCACCAATTATCTAGTAATTACTTTGAAAACCAAACCTAGTGTGACCTTATTAGGTCTATGTACTTTACATGGGTTAGGTGCTACAAGAATGGAATTGGGAATCTAGGCTTTGGAGTCTTAAATAAATTTCAAAAGGGTGTCTGAATCTACCCATAGAATTTTTAGATTTCAACCTAAGAGGAATTTAAGTCTAGAAAATTAGAGTAGGAGACCTACAAGGAATTCTATGATAGTCAACATTTTGTACTATAGTCACATGCTCGCGGTGTGGCTTGACCACAGGTGCCCTAACTACATTAGGGTCATGACGTGCTCCCAAACTCTCAAATGATGACCCCCCACCTCTACCCTCAGAGTCTAATATATCAAAATAATTGGAGATCTCCCCAAGGACAAACTCACAATATAATTTCTTCAAAAAATACATGAGAAACTCGTGATTGTTTCAAGGACGGGCATCAAAAGCCATCCACCATCTATCCCAAAAATTATTTCTAATAGCATCGTGTATGCACCAATGGATGGAGAATCATTTAGTACCCTCTCTAATAGTATTTTGCTCACCAAGTTTTCTAAATAATGCACATATACTACCTTTTGGTATTTCTTTTTTTTTAACATCTTCATATGACAATTTATTTGCATAAAATCTTTTTTGTTCATCCCTCTTAACCCTCCAAATATCTAACTGACCACTAATTGAGGCTATTTGGGTCTTAATGGATTCGAGGGATGATGCCAATTGAGCCCTCATTGGATTGGTTTGTCCAAATTCTTTCAACCAAGCAATGAGACCTTCTAATTCAGTTTTTCCTCTCTCTATTTCATTTGTTATATTTTCTTGTGTGTGTGGTGGAGGTCTTGCAATTGGTTTGGGTTGTAGAATTTTTTTATTCTTCTTGAGGAGGGTTTTGGTTTTGAGGTTGTTGAGGTTCTTGTGGATTTTCCAGTTGATTATGGACATTTCTTGATAAAAAATCAATTCAAATTCAAATAAATAAACAAATCTAAATGGAAATTGTAAAAACCCTACAAAACAATATGAAAAACATATCAAACAATGCAAAGTTAAGTTTAGATCACATACGGCGTCGACGTGGGTGCGCTTGTGATCTTGAATTTTGTTGGCGAGGAGGCATATTGACAATGGATGGTGCAAAAATGTTGAAACCCCAACTTGCATACGCACTACTCTGTAGGAAAAGAGCAAAAATAGTGATGGAAATGATGGGCTATGGGTGTACAGCCCATCATATATAAAATTTTTATTTTACTAATAGCGCGTATGGGCTATTGAAAATAGAGAAAAAAAAAAAGTTGGCACCTTTTTGGCACCACAACTCGGTGCATATGCCCTATACAATGACATCAAATCTAAAATCTCCATTGCCATAAACTCACAATGTTACCATAGTCAATATATATCATAAACTATTTAGATCAATATATCAGCAAATAAATCATGCCAAACCTACACCAAATCTCAACTAATGTGTAGAGCTCTCTAAGAGCTTTTCGTTGACTACTTGAAGTCCAAAAACTGACTCTATATGTCCAAGTTGTGCCCTAATCTATGCTCCAAATAAAAAATATCCAACTTTCAGGTTCTTAAAACCTAACAAAATATAAAAATCACAGAACCAATCCTACACCAAGTTGTAGTGCTCTAGATTAGCTTTCTAACACCTGTAAAAATTCTAAAATCTAATATCTTGAGAGAAAGTTATGGTCATTTTAATATGACAGTCTTTTTACCATTTTCACTATGAATTTTTTTTTTTTTTTTTTTGTGACAAAAATTCTGATGGGAATAAATTTGATAGCCATCACGGGCTGAAATTAAAAAACTCTTCCATTTCCTCTAAACATGGCCAAACTAGGGCAAATTATATATCAAAATTTATGGAAAAACCAACTCAGATCCAATGGTGAGGTCTGTTTTTACCCAGGAGGTCATTTCTGCAAGCTACCCCCTAAAACCCTCAATTAAATGAAACATCCAAAAGATCTATTTTCACCAATAATTTCACATGCCCAAATCTTTTAACATCCCATGATAATGGCAAACCCAAAACCCTTAGATCTACAATAAATCACTCATATATCTTGCCCTTTCTTTTATCCTCTCATGCATTCTCATGGATTCAATCTAGGGTTACAACAGCACAACCATAGCTCTGATACCAATTGTAAGGAAACTTGGCAATAAGGAATATAACATTTTTTCACATAACTCATAACAGATCTAAAATAAAATCTACATGCAAGAGAATAGACAACATAGCCATAAAAGTGTGACACAAGATATACCCTGGGAAACCCTCATTGAAGAAAAAACCCACCCACCAAAAGCATCCATCGTCATGTATTATTCAACAAAAATACCATTGTTATACAACCATGGAAGCCTTCAAAGCCATAGACATAACCGAGCAATCCATATAAACAAGCATGAATCCATGCATCCCATGCCATGCTTCCAACCTTCACAAATGCTCCTTTGGCTAACTTGTCAAGCCTTTCTCAACTCTTGCCTTTTGTCTTCTCCTTGTCACACCAACAACTACCCTTGTGGCTACTTATATAGTAGCAAGTCCCACAAAACTACCAAGTGGTATTACATAAACCATGTGCTAAAACCATGTGCTTCCTAACCTACTGACCCCACATTTAATATTGGACATTTAATTCTTTTCCCAAATATTAAATAATTACATAAAATATTAATTCATACACTTTTTTCCAACTCATAGACACGTTGAAAAATACTACCAACAAATTCTAGAATTTTCTAAAGATTTCTAGAGTTTTCTGACTACAATTTTCTAGAGTTTTCTAGAAAAAGAACTTGCAAGGTTGAGACACAAATCTCAACAAATATCTAATCTAATCTCCTACAAAAATCAAAATGAACAATAGACCCCTCTACCCTCTATATACCTACTTAGGATATCTATTGGATATATGTTGAAGTGACAAGGCTAGAAGTGGGAGATTTACATACTAACAATTTACAATAACAAATGAGTGGGAGCATGATCTCCTACAAATGACAATAATAATGAAATGAGGCAAAACAGAAGATCAATTGAAATGGAAGTGGAATTTAGCTTGGCTCCAATTGGTCTATTCATTAGTTCAGTGCCATATGTCTAGTACATATATAAGGATAGATTGAAAATGGACTCTAAAGGAAGAGATGAGGACTATGCATATATCTTTTCCAACATGGTATCCATTGATCTTTCAAATAATCGATTGAATGGGGATGTTCAATTTTCTTTAGGAAAGTTAAGGGGTTGAAGGTGCTCAACCTTTCTATGAAGAATCTATATGGTACCATTCCAAATAGTATTGCACAATTGAGTTGGTTGGAATCATTAGTCTTTTCAAAAAATGACTTTCAGGACATATTCTAGATCTTGGTTCTTTGAGTTACTTGGGAGCTCTCAACTTTTCTAACAACAATCTTTTAGGGAGTATACCACAAGGACACATGACAACATTCACTAATTCATCATATTTAAATAATCCAAATTTATGGGGATGTCCACTTGCAAAGAAATGTCAATGACCAGAATTTTCTCCAGGTCCTCCTATTTCTATATTTATTAATGAAGAAAAATAGAGAAAAGAAAGTGTGTGGTATTGGATTGGAGTTGGACTGGCGTATGGAGTAGGTTTTGTAGTAGTGGTTGTGTTTATTGTATTGAAAAGGAAATGGGGGCATACGTACTGTAAGGGGTAATTTGACGATATGAAACTTTATATTTTCTATTGATCTTAATCAATATAAATATATTGTAGTTTTTTTAAAGGTATTCAATTGATTGTTCTAAATTATTAAATTTTATTATCTTTTTGTTTTGCTATTTTGTAGATCTAAGAACCATTGTAAGTATTAAATTAATGTATATGAATAATTTTATGATTGAGTAAAATAGTTTATGACATGGTGCCTAGTCTGTGCTTTATCAATTGGGTTGTCTATGCTATCTTTTTCTCTCTCACCGAGGACTATGATGCTGCCACAAACCTGCCAAAGTGTTTGGCAATATCAGATGCTGGTTTGTTATGGAAGTGTAAGGACTATGAAAGTAATACAAATTCTTTCAGTGTTACTTTTCTCCTCTCTATGACTGGTATACATAATGTTTGTTGTAGAAAAATGGAGATAATTTTGATATGCTATTATACTTTCTAAATTCGATTGTATAAGAATTTTCAACATCAATATTCTTGATCACACTATATCATCATCAGAATACAAAAGAGTAACAAAAGAAGAAGACAACCTTACAATTGAGTACACTAACTACCGATGACAATAATTTAGGTCTGCTTTGAATTGAAAAAGATTATTTTATTAGTATTTTTATATAATCAATTACATTTGTACACATGCCAGGAATCGCTCAAGAAAATGCAACACCACCCAAAAAAATGTCATGATGATGAAGATTCAGTGAGTGGTTGTAAGAATGCACGTAGAAACATTCCATAGGTATTCAGCCTTTAACCCGTATTTGCATGTAATTATACTTAAAATGTAGCCCTTTATTGTTAGTAGTTGTTTTTCACCCACGTATATCTCATGACTGATTTTATTTAAATGTTGGTAGCCTTCCCTAAAACCATCTATAACATCAACTAGTACCTTCATAATTCATGACAAAGGGAAAGACTGACTTTCTTTGAATCCTTTATACTCAGTTCCTCTCTCCTTACCCTGCCAAATCATTGAAACACTATAATGGCTCCCATGGCAAAGCAATTTGTGTTTACTATTGTTATTCCCCTGTTTTTGTAGCAGACGTATTGACCACCCTCAATTCAAGGCAAACCTCAATTCCTCTGAGATGCAGAGTAGGTTTTGTAATAGAAGTTGTATTTATTGTATTGAAAAAGAAATGGAGGGACTTGGTTCCAATTTGATAATATGGAAGTTTATATTTTATTAGAATAAATATATTGTAGTTATTTTTCAAGGGTATTCAGTTGATTATTAATTTTAAAAACTTTTCTTCAGGTAAAGATGACAAGTTACCATACTAAATTTATTAATGTGAAAAACTAGTTGGTGGGTTCAAGGAGTCAAAACCAGTAAAACCTCCTTTCCTTGCCAAATTACAATTGAAATGCACCCCCAAACAATACCACATGGGCCAAATCAGCCTGAAAAGGGATGTCAAACTATTGAGGTTGCAAGCTCATGAGCCAAATTTGTTGAAAGGTGAAAACCCTGAAATAACCCATAGATATTATCTTTGTCAAATACATTGGAGCCAAACTCTAGGCCCACCCCCAAGTTGGCTAAAAAATTAGCAAATTGGTCGGCTTCCTTGAAGCAATGACTAATTTTAAACTCTTCAAACCTCGGCAAAAGCTTCCAAACTTTGCCTAATACATATTGAATATCCCAACTAACCACCTTTTTTGAGGACAATGCTGAAGTAACAATCTAAGAGTCACCTTCAATGTGCAGTTTTGAAATCCCTAGAGATAATGCTAGTTTAATACCATCCTTGAGAGCTCTTACCTCTGCTAGGTTGTTAGTCCCATCCAGAAGCTTGCAAGACAAAGCTTTTAAAATATGACCATGATGATCCCTAAGGACACAACCACCACCTAATATGCCTAGGTTCCCTTTAGATGCAAAAAGGAGAAGAAGGGGCTTCCCATTTAGCTTGTTTCTAGATCTTAGCCTTAGGTTTATTGCCAACTAACATGCCCTTAAAAGGAATAGAAATCAGCGGCCATTTATTTAGGATTAAGCCATCAGCGGATGAGAATGTAGAGGATAAGTTCTTAGTCCTTAAAGTAAAAGCATTGACATTTTTTGAGATAGATTTATCAATTTGCTAATACACCCTATCCACCAAAGAGAATTCCTTCCTAAATATTCTTCTATTTCTTTCCCACCAAATCCCCCAAATAATAGATGATAGAGAAATTCTCCATATCTTTGCAAAAAAAGAGCCCTTGTGAGGGAGAGGCCAACCCACCAGCAATTGAGATAAAGAGTTAGGGATTGGACCATACCAACCAAGTCTTTTAAGGACCCTCATCCAATACTCATGAGTGAAGTCACATGACAAAAGAAGATGTGTAGCATTCTCCCACTCCTTACCACATAGGACACAAAAGAAACTATTAGTGATATGCAGCCGTTGAAGTCTATCTAAAGTGAGGATTCTATTTTGAAGAGCCAACCAAAGAAAAGCCTCCAACCTCTGGAAGAACAACATCATGTCAACAAAACTTAAATTTCCTTTCATGAGCAATATTTTGCCCATCAATAAGAAATTGATACCCTTCCTTGACTGAGTATTGTCCACTTCCACTTCTGCTCCAAATCAGTCTATCACTCTCATCATTACAGCCTGGAGATCTTTGGTTCAAAACATTCAGAAGCTCTGTCTTTTGTATCTGAAGTATAGGCAGCCCTGAGAAATCTTTTCAATTGATTATTATTAATTATATACTTTTCTATAGCTATTTTCTTTCTTGTTTTATAGATCTTAGAACAGTAAAATAGTTTATTATTATTCATTGTTAGTTCTTTTATAGGCAACCAACTCATGTTTTTACTTCAACATCTGTCTATTAATTTGGACAAATCAAAGATGAAACTTTCGCTCTTGAAAAAAATGAGAATTTATAAATAGAAATTTGAATGAATTTTTATTTTTTATTGTTTTTATTTTTCCTGATCTTGAAAAATTGAAGAAAAAAGGTGGCCATATGTATTTATAGAAAGTAAATTGGTTTTGATGTATGGATTACTTATTATGTATAGTTAAATTTGATGAAACAAAGAGAATTGTAGAGCCGAAAGAGCTGCATATGCTGGAAGGTAAATTGGTTTTGATGTAATGATTATTTATTGTATATAATTAAATTTGATGAAACAAAAAGAATTGTAGAGCCCAAGGAGGTGGGTATGCTCGAAGAAAACAGAGGAATAACGGTAACAGTTTTAAACATTTCCCTAAGATCATACCTACCTAGAAACAAAGAGTTTTTAATTTTAGCTGAATGAGATGAATATTGTTTACTGGTTTGGATGTCGTGGTGTTTTAAAGTTTGTTATCAAGCGAAATTCCATTTGATTGAATTTATTGACTTAGGAATTCCAGTGATCCAACTTCATCTAAATTTGTTATTTTGCTTAAAAATGGCAAATCAACCAAATTATGCCTCTGCATAGTCATCATTTACGAAGGAGTGGTTAAGCATAGTCATCATTTACGGAGTGGTTATCAGATCACACAAACCTGAGAAAATGATACTGAAAATGCACATTTAACTATGGTTGAAACAGGACACTCAAAATGAATAAACAATTTTAGTCTGGACTCTTCTCCAATTTTAGTCTGAAAAATCTTCTTCAATGAATGAATTCAAACAGTTTGACAGAATGTCAATACAATAAATTTGTGAAAGTTGTGGTATTTTGGGATCATAAGTGTTCAGACCATAACAGTTGCAAGTTTCATCAAAATATCTTGGCCGGGGATATTGCAGGAGACGTCAGTTTGTGAGAAGAAGTAGCCATTGGCAACAGATTGTTAAAGGTTGAAAACTTCTTGGGAGTGACTAATATTGAAGTGATGTTACTTACTCCTATATCCAGAACTATGCATTTTCTGTTGAATGCGTTGTTCTCATTTGTGATAATCAGATAATTAATGTATGAAAATGTTGTATTGTGTCGCATCAATTGAAGATAAGAATGCATAGTTCCAATTCATGCAGGATTTTGAACCCCAAGGAGCAGTTAAGATCCCATCTAAAATGAAAGGATGGATGTCTAGGTTAATGAACTTTATAAGCTTTTGTGACGGTGGAAGTTATCAGAGAAACTTTCAAAATGATGATCAGAGAAACATTGATTCGCTAGGAACATCTAAAAAAAACCATTCGTAGATTATATTTAGCTCTTTCAAGACTTACAATAGTGCTTGGTATACCTAGTCACAGGCTCATTTCTTTTCATTTGTTTTTCTGCGGACAAGTCCACCTTGGTTATACTTAAATCAATTACCATTTATTCTTTTAAAGCTCTACAAAATTAATTCCTTCACAAAATAGGAAATTTAGGATCGGTGACATCATTTAAAGAATCACAGAAGGAAAAATTTGATTCCCACGAGTTACTAACTCTAATTTGACTGTGGAGAATATACTAATGCATCAGTTTAAATTGACCATTTGTTCAATAGATCAAATTCGGATGACATAGAGCTATTACTGTAGAGTAACTATGAGCTAGATTGTGTAAATGTTTTATGTAAATCTTTCTATCTCTTGAAATGATGATTTTGATCAACTCAAGTTGAAAATAAATTTGATGAAGTGTATCAGCGCAATTCATATGACATTAATGAATTCAACATACTTATGAAACCTAAACTAACTTATTAGTTACATAGAAGTTTACATGATTTACTGCCAAGCTACCAAGCTACCTTTTTTTAGCAGCAGGCCTAAATTGATTGAGTTGACTTTTTTTGTTTGTTTGTTTTTGCACACATGAATACCTTGCTGAATATTTGCTTGTTATTACCACTCACTACAAATGTAGGTTGAGATGATAATAAAAACACTATTTTTGTTTACAACATCTTTTTAAGTTGTGAAGGAGTCTTCTTCTTGACAGATTGCCTCAAAAAGTTGTGGTATAACGGAGTCCACACTGCAATGAATTTGTAAAAGAGCTTTTTAGTTCATGCCATAATGATATTATGTCACTACAGAGTACATTCAAAATAGGAAAATCTGAAGCACACATTGTACTGTGTGTTCCCATTCCTATCTGCAATCTTAAATGTGATACAAATAAAATGTGGTCTACATCTGACCATTGCAATGATACCTTGAAAAATATGTTGTAAGACAAAGGCCTCTTGCTGCATTGTCGGTAATACAAAGGCCTTTTGCTGCATTGCTGGTAAGTGGATGTTGCATTTTCTTAAATGGAGTTTGCCTCATGCTAATCTTAATAAAATAAATGGAGTTTGCCTCATGCTAATTTTTTTTATCAATGTCACTTTCGTACTCTTAATCTATTAAAGCATTAAAATTTTAAATTTTAACTCTAAGTTTGTTGTTGATTGTTAATTTATTTATTGTATTCTATTTCAGAATTTCCATCCAGACAATTTGAATGAAACGAACAAAACACCAAATAAAACTTTAGCTGAAAACGAGCTGATAACCATTTACTAATACAAGATTAAGATTTTGCATTGTGACTACGAAGTTTGATAGTTTTCCATTGAAGGATTAGAAGCACATTTTAGGCTGGTAAAGTTCCCATCTTTGTACATCAATTTCAAATAGTCATGTCACAACCCGCCCTACTTTTGTATATGCTAAAATTCTTGATGTGCATATTACCACGTGTTGGAATATTTAATGCTCTTGGCCGTTTGCCCCTTGAGCCAAACGCTCACCTACCACCCTGACGTCCAAAACAGATAGAAAAGTTAATACGGTAGGTGAGATTTTTGAATTTGGAAATGAGAGAGAAAACCATTTTAGGTTAGAAGACAAAGGGAATGTTTCATTCATTCCATTCAGTGCAGATCAAGCAGATCAGAAAGAAGTTGCAGAAAAGAGCAGTGGAAGAAGATCAGCAGATCCAGTCGTCAGAGTGCAGAGAAAGAAGTTTGTTTATTTCGTGCCTGCAGTTGCACGTCTTCTCTCTGATCATTCTATAAGTTTATTGTTCATTGGATTCGACCTGTGAAGCAATGATTGCTCCAGGCATTTTTGTATGCAGCCATTAGAGCTGCAAGTTTAAAGTTTTAAGTATTGAAGTCATTTGAAGTTTTAGGGTAAATTTAAGGTTTTTCTAGTTGAAGCTGAATGCTCCCAAATTTTGTAATAGTTTAAATCTCAGATTGAATAGAAAGCAAGCCAGCATACTTACTCTATTGTTCTTCATCTTCTATTCATTGGATTTAACAAGTTTGGTTGAAAGCTTAAAGCATTTGGCTTTCTGGTTTTAATGGTGAAAGCATTCACGTTGAAATATTTTCTAAGTTATATTTCTTAAGTTTGAAACAGAACACTCGGCATCTTCCTTCCCAGTTGGAGCTGAGCTCACTCGGCATCCATTTGGTGCTGAGCGTTTCCTGTGCAAGTGCCGAGCTACTCTTTGTGCCGAGTTCACTCGGCACTTGTTGCCTGTCACTCGGCACCTTCATGTGTCGAGCAAGTGCCGAGTAATTTCTTGCACTCGACACCTTCCTATGCCGAGCACTTTTCTTAAGTGTCGAGCAACCTGCCACTCGACACCATCAAGTGCTGAGTAAAATTGGCACTCGGCACCTTCATGTGCCGAGCAATATTTATATGTCGGGCAAAGTTTTTTTTAGGTTTAGGGTTAAGTTGTGAGTTGATTTTAATCTATATTTCTCACATGGTATCAGAGCTTTGAGGCCCCACATCCAAAGTGAGTTAGGGCATTTGTTTTTCTTGAGATATTTGGCATGGCGGGAGATGCAAGAAAGATATGGCAGTAGCCACCATCATTTAATGGACAAAATTAGCAAAGAAAATGAAGACCATTGATACATTTGCAAAAAAAATGAAGACCATTATGGTTGCAAATGATTTGTGGGAGTTTGTGGTAAATGGATTCAATGATGTGACTAACCCAACTTAGTATGCTGCTCTCACAAATGCACAGAAGACTCATTTGAAAGAGTCAAGGAGGAAGGATGCTAAGGCATTAAGTCTTATTGAAGTAGCAATGACAGAGATAGTATTCTCAAAGATTGCAGCAGCAAATTATGCAAAAGAAGCATGGGTTATCCTTGAGATGAACTTCAAGGGGACTGAAAAAGTTCATACTGTAAAGCTACAAAACATCAAGAGGGAGTTTGAGAACCTTCAAATGAAGAAGAATGAATCAGTTGTAGACTTCAGTTCAAGGACCTCAAATGTGATTAACCAATTGAAGTGAAATGGAGAAGACTATCAAGAGCAGAAGATAGTGGAAAAGTTATTGAGGAGTTTACCTCATAAATATGACCATTTGGTCATGACAATAGAAGAGGCAAAAGACCTCACTACTTTGACAATGGATGAGTTGATGGGTTCTCTTCAAACCCATGAGTATAGGATCAATAGATCTACATCTTCTTCTACCCAAGACCAAGCATTCAAGGCTCAATCAAATCCAAGAGGAAGGGGGAGAGGAAGAAATGGCTCAAGCAGAAACTCCAAAGGCAGAGGCTGAGGTAATGGAGGACAAAGAAATGCTGCAGCAGAAAGCTTGAGAAGAGCAAATGGAGCAAGTAGCTCACAAAATACTTCAAGAGGAGGTAAGAAAAACTACAACTCAAATAAGAGTAATGTAGAATGCTACTACTATCATAAATATGGGCATTATGCAAATGAATGCTGGAAGAAGCAAAAAGATCAGTTAGGACAAACAAATGTGGTTGATGTGAATATGGGAAGTGAAAACACTGCCTTCATCATGTGTAATGTTGGTGAAGAAGGAAGCCCTAAGGTTTGGTACCTCGACAGTAGATGTAGCAACCACATGAGTGGTAATGAAACTTTGTTTTCATTCATTGACAAGAGTTTCAAATCTGAGATTAAAATGGGTAACAATGGAACCCTACCAGTTGTGGGCAAAGGATCTATTATGGTCCGCACAAAGAAAGGTGAGAAAAGGAAAATACAAAATGTGTATTTCGCCCTTGGTATGAAGCACAATTTGATGAGCATTGGTCAGCTTATTCAAAATGGATACAAAGTGCTGATGGAGAATGACATGTGTGTCATTGAAGAAAAGGATGGGAGCAAGAACTTACTTGCAGCAGTTCAAATGACAAATAACATAATGTTTCCTTTGAGAATTGAGACATGTTTCTCATCTCAAGTTAGTGCAGCACCTCCCACACAATCAACTCTAAGGAGTGTGATTGAAGACCCCTCACAGCTATGGAACCTCAGGTATGGTCATCTTGGTTATGTTGGTTTAAATTTATTGTCAAATAAAAGAATGGTAGAAGGTTTGCCACCTGTAAGAAATTCTTGTGACAAGTGTGAGGCTTGTATTTTGGGTAAGCAACATAGGCTTCCCTTTAATTCTGAAAATTCTAGGAGGGCTAGATATCCATTAGAGTTAGTGCATACTGACCTAATCGGTCCTATGCAAGTTACTTCCATTGGGAAGAGTACATATTTTATGACATTTATTGATGATTTCAGTCATAGGACATGGGTGTATTTCTTAAAGAATAAATCTGAAGCATTTGATAAATTTGTAGAATTTAAAGCCCAGGCTAAAAGAGAATGTAGACATTATATCAAAGTCCTAAGATCAGATAGAGGAGGGGAGTATACCTCCAATTCTTTTGTAAACTTTTGCAGGAAACATGGCATTAAGAAAGAGCTCATAGTCAGCTATA
This sequence comes from Cupressus sempervirens, assembly GCA_028749045.1. Lineage (NCBI taxonomy): Eukaryota > Viridiplantae > Streptophyta > Pinopsida > Cupressales > Cupressaceae > Cupressus > Cupressus sempervirens. The sequence goes on from CM053790.1 coordinate 816,007,744, forward strand.
CACCAGAGTAGAATGGAGTGGCTAAAAGAAAGAATAGGACCATTGTTGAAATGGCAAGGAGCATGACGAAAGAGAAAGGTCTCCCAATTGAATTTTGGGGAGAGACTGTGGCAACAACAATTTACCTAATTAATAGGTGTCCTACAAAGACAGTCCGTGACAGAATTCCAATGGAAGCTTGGTCACGAATAAGATGGATAGTTGAACACCTAAGGGTGTTTGGATGTGTCGCATATGCACATGTGCCTAAAGAGAAAAGGCAAAAATTTGATGACAAAGGCGTGAAATGCATTTTCACAGGGTACAGCCCAGAATCAAAGGCATACAGATTGTATGACCCATTGAACAACAAGATGATGCTTTCAAGAGATGTGAAATTTCTTGAAAATTAGTCTTGGTATGGACAAATTGATGAGTCACCAAGCACTTCAAGTAAAGTGCCAATTATGAGTGAAGAAGATGTTGATGAACAACAAGAAGAAGGAGCAAATAGAAGAAAAGGCAAGCAGATTCAAACAGTGTCGAGCTCCTCTAGGCATGACCGAGTGTCAGTGCCGAGTACCAGTGAAGACCGAACAAGTCGACAAAACAACAGCAGTGAAGATTCTAATCCCACACTCTCCTCCCTGTTACCAAGAAAGACCAAGAGTCTTAGGGAGATATACCAAGATGAAAGGTATGAAGATTATGATGAGAGTGTTAATTTTGCATTATTTTCTCATAGTGATCTAATATATTTTGAGGAAGCTATTAAGGAGAAGAAATGGTGTAATGCCATGGATGAGGAAATAGATGCTATAGAAAGGAATGAGACATGGGAGCTAATTGAATTTCCTCCCAAAAGGCATGTGATTGGAGTAAAATGAGTCTATAAGACCAAATGTAATGTTGAAGGCAAGATTGATAGGCATAAGGCAAGGCTGGTAGTCAAGGGCTACAAACAACAGTATGGAAGAGACTATGATGAGACCTATGCCCCAGTTGCAAGAATAGAAACCATGCGTGTTGTCATAGCAATTGCAGCTCAACACAAGTGGAAGGTATTTCAAATGGATGTGAAGTTCGCCTTCCTTAATGGTGCATTGAAAGAAGAAGTGTATGTGGAGCAGCCACCTGGTTATGAAGTTGCAGGTGAAGAACACAAAGTATATAGATTGAAGAGAGCTCTTTATGGGCTCAAGCAAGCTCCACGGGTATGGTACAGTAGGATTGACTCATATTTGATGAGCAATGGATTTAGCAAAAGAAATGGTGAGCCCACTCTGTACATCAAGGCAGCAGATGGTAATGTATTGATTGTTGTCCTATATGTAGATGATTTGATTTTTACTGGTAATGATAAGGCTCTAATTGGTGAGTTCAAAGAGGTCATGAAAAGTGAATTTGAAATGACAGACTTAGGTCTCTTGAAATACTTTCTAGGCATAGAAGTAAAACAAATGCATGATGGCATCTTCATCTCTCAAGAAAAGTATGCAAGGCATATCTTGGAGAGATTCAAAATGCAGAACAGTAAGGCAGCCCCCACACCAACAGTAGTAGGTCTGAAGTTGAGCAAGGAAGACTCTAGCAAGAGAGTAGATCCAATATTATACAAGAGTATGGTTTGAAGTTTAATGTATTTGATTCCAACTCAGCTAGACCTAATGCATGTAGTAAGTCTGATTTCCAGATTTATGGAAACACCAAAAGATTCTCATTGGCAAGCGGGAAAGAGGATCCTAAGGTATGTGAAGGTACCAAGGGATTTGGAATTTTATATACTGCATCAAATGAATTCAAGTTGGTTGGTTACACTGATAGTGATTGGGCTGGAAGTTTAGATGATAGGAAGAGCACTTTCATATACATGTTTCATATGGGATCGGGTGCAATTTTATGGGCATCCAAGAAGCAAGGTCTATCGTTGCTCAATCTATAGCAGAGGCTGAATACATTGCAGCAAATGCAGCAACATGTCAATCAATTTGGCTAAGGAGGATCTTGACAGATTTGAATGAAAGGCAAGAGGATGGAACCACAATTTATTGTGACAACATCTCATCAATTGCATTGTCCAAGAATCCAGTCTTCCATGGGAGAAAAAAACACATTGAGATTAGATATCACTTCATCAGAGAGTTGGTGGAGAATGGGGATATCAAAATGAATTTTTGCAAGTCAGAGCAGCAGCTAGCAGGCATTTTTACCAAGCCATTAGGCATTGGAACTTTTGTACACCTAAGAGAGTCTTGGTGTAATTGATGTGGATCAGCTGTGATCCTTGTTTTTTTGGCTCAAGACAAAGGGGGAGTGTTGGAATATTTAATGCTCTTGGCCATTTGCCCCTTGAGCCAAACACTCACCTACCACCCTGACATCCAGAACAAACAGAAAAGTTAATACGGTAGGTGAGATTTTCAAATTTGGAAATGAGAGGGAAAACCATTTTAAGTTAGAAGACAAAGGGAATGTTTCATTCATTCCATTCAGTGCAGATCAAGTAGATTAGAAAGAAGTTGCAGAGAAGAGCAATGGAAGAAGATCAACAGATCCAATCGTCAGAGTGCAAAGAAAGAAGTTTGTTTATTTCGTGCCTGCAGTTGCACGTCTTCTCTCTGATCATTCTGTAAGTTTATTGTTCATTGGATTCGACCTGTGAAGCAGTGATTGCTCTAGGCATTTTTGTATGCAGCCATTAGAGCTGCAAGTTTAAAGTTTGAAGTATTGAAGTCATTTGAAGTTTTAGGGTAAATTTAGGGTTTTTCTGGTTGAAGTCGAATGCTCTCAGATTTTGTAATAGTTTAAATCTTAGATTGAATAGAAAGCAAGCCAGCATACTTACTCTATTGTTCTTCATCTTCTATTCATTAGATTTAACAAGTTTGGTTGAAAGCTTAAAGCATTTGGCTTTCTGATTTTAATGGTGAAAGCATTCATGTTGAAATATTTTCTAAGTTATATTTCTTAAGTTTGAAATAAAACACTTGGCATCTTCCTTCCTAGTTGGAGCTGAGCTCACTCAGCATCCATTTGGTGCCAAGCATTTCCTGTACAAGTGCCAAGCTGCTCTTTGTGCCAAGTTCACTCGGCACCTGTTGCCTGTCACTCGGCACCTTCATGTGCCAAGCAAGTGCTGAGTAATTTCTGGCACTCGGCACCTTCCTGTGCGGAGCAACTTTTCTTAAGTGCCGAGCAACCTGCCACTCGGCACCATCAAGTGCCGAGTAAAACTAGCACTCAGCACCTTCATGTGTCGAGCAATATTTATGTGCCAGGCAAAGTTTTTTTTAGGTTTAGGGTTAAGTTGTGAGTTGATTTTAATCTATATTTCTCACACCACGTAGATTCAAGAAAAAATCATATATGTGGAACTCTGACTTAATAATTCTTGGTTAGGCAAACTAATTAATTAGATATCAGAGAAGGCTAAATAGTTGGGTTAGTTATGCACCTAGGTATTATTGTTAAAAATACCAACTAATCTTGTAAGAAGGGGAAAAAAAGAGAAGAATTCGAAACGAAGTTGGAGGAAAAAGGCAGCTAGAAATTCTAGAGGAGAATGCTAACCAAGAAGGAGATTTGAAGGCAGTACTGGGAAAACTACAGGGAGATCAGAGAAGGATTGGGAAGCAAGCTTGGGAAGAAATTAGCCTAGTTTTGTTCCTTCAATTGAATCAATATGGAATACAATGAACTAGATAGCCATGACAGACTGATATTGATGGGTCTGTGTATTTAATGCCTATGCTTGATTAATCTGTGTAAGAACATCCCTTGTGGATCAAGGCCTTCACAAAGCCTACAACCTTAGGAATAATCGTAGATTTATAGCGCCATTGAAACCACAGAAATTTAGATTTCTTGTGCTCATCGATATAAGAAATAATTATTTACTCCATCTAAGAATTTGAAGTATTTCTTTTATTTCCCTAGTCTTGGAACTACCAGTATAGAACCACGAACAATCGGATAAAGGAAAAGAACTTGAATAACCATTGTAATGTCGAAGCATGTATAGGAGCTACATAACCTCTCACCACTAAACTTACTACTTGCAGAATGGCCTTGACAACAAACACATATCCATTTTCTAAGTTTGAGAGGAGATTATTTTTTATCAAAGTAATGAATCGTTGTTCATTCTAATTAGATTTCATTAAAAGAAATCAATACCTTATCCTTGAGAGAATTGATACTTTATCTCTGCAAAAACATGACATTGTGTGGACATCAGGATAACTCTTCGGCACGGTAACTAGAAATCCAAGCTATAGCTCATATTTATGTAATCACCAAAAGAAATATGGCATAGAATGATGTAGTCTCGTTTCAAAGGCACCCAAGTGGAAATGCCAAATGCAGTAAAATTGAATGATTGTTGGTAATAGGTCTCTGACTTATTTTACCAGTGTATCTGTCTTCTGACTTGCGTTCTTTCAATGATACGATTGTGGTTGACTCGATAACAAGCCCAAATCAATGATGCAAGCCGATCTAAATGGAATGAATTTGATCAAGATGTGATTGCCAATGTAACTCATCACTTGACCCTGTACACATTGAACTGACCAAACCCACAGGTCTAATAGGCTACTAATTAAATAATTTGGAACGATGATGTACATCAGAACTGCAAGTCACCATGTTACACATTCACAACAGGAAACTCGAAATTACAGTTGTAAAGCAAAAGTAAAAAGAAAAAAGAAAACTTAGGAATCTAACCGATCATGATAATTAGTGAATTGTTTTTCCTACTAGACAAGTAGTCTCTGAACACTTCTTCAATTAGAATATGGAGAAATATATTATTTTATACCTTGGAAAATTTGATAATATGTTATTCACTTGAGAAATCAATGGGAGAAAATGGTACCGAGTGTAAATATTTGATTCCATAACACAACTGACTGTATATGCATCATAGGGACATATCTGTTGGTATATTGACTAGTTGAATCATGCTCAATATTCAACATGTTATGAATGAGAAGTGTGGTATTCTGCATGGGAACTTGTCAATGAACTAGCATTGTGTTGCTATTCAAAGAATAAATTGAAGCCCTAGTCCATCTTTGTTGTGTAACAAAATGTATATAAGAGCTTGGATGTATGTTTAAAAGGTTAAGTACAAGAAAACTTTTATGTGTGTCAGTAAACAAGGCATAGAAATCCCTGTTGTGTTGATAGTGCATGCAATATCTTCTGGTTAAAGGAAATTAGTTGTTTCTTAGTTCATTATGAATCATTACAAATCATTATTGAACATGGAACTTTCTTTCTTTTCATTGATTGAGTGCATTTAGACTTCCTTATGGGATGGGTGTAATGTGGCTAATTGGGAGGAGTAAAAATTGATATAGTATGCTCTTTTTCTTTCTATCTGTCAGTTTTGATTAGAAATAGATACAGTGTGTCTTGTTTCCTTATTATGTAAATGACACCATACTTAATGGAATAGACTAAATGTATGCATTAAGTGTTTATACTTTTTAGAAAAAACATGTTTAATTGTATGTCTATGTGTTGGTAGTGCATAGTAGAAATTTGAATATGATAGAAAAGAGATTTGCGCATGTTGATCAAATGAATGTTGATGATTTTCTTTCATAGAATGATTTGCCTATCCATGATATTAGTAAATGGGTTTACAATATGATTCCTTTTAAAACCCCACAATTCTATTACCTTTCGTGGGTTTTCCTGTTTTGACTAGAAATATTAAATTTGGAAAATAACCATTTGAATGGAATCATCCCTCCAAGTATAGCCTATTTTTCCAAGCTTCAAGTCTTGAATGTGGGGGATAATAATTTGATGGGAAGGATGCCATCTGAATTAGGTAATCTAAGTTTGTTGCACTCACTATTGATAAGGAATAACAAGGTCAATGGATCATTCCCCCCCTCCATATCAAATTGTTCAAAATTGATTATTTTGGATGCTGGCCAGAATTTATTGAAAGGTCAGATACCGAAGTCAATAGGAAATATTTTGGAGTTGCAAGTGTTAGCAATGAGGAGGAATAATTTTGAAGGTGATATTCTTGTAGAAATTGTTCAACTAGAATACCTTCAAGTTTTGGACCTATCCTCAAATTAGCTATCAGGTTTTATGCCACATGGCATTTTCAATTTACAAGCAATGATGGTAGAACCACACCAAGAATTTAGCTTGATTCCAATTGATTCATATGGAATTCCAATTGGCCTACACCAGAATCTAGTAATGTTAGCCTCGTACACATATAAGAATGGATTGAAAATGGATTCTAAAGCTAGAGATGAGGACTATGCATATATATTTTCCAATATGGCATCCATTGATCTCTCAAACAATCAATTGAATGGGGATATTTCTTTTTCTTTGGGAAAGTTGAAGGGCTTGAAAGTGCTCAATCTTTCTATGAACAATTTTAATGGTATGATTCCAAATACTATTGTACAATTGAGTTGGTTGGAATTATTAGACTTTTAAAGAAATGACTTTTCAGGACACATTCTAGATCTTGGATCTTTGAGCTGTTTGGGAGCTCTCAACTTTTCCAACAACAATCTTTTAGGTATTATACCACAAGGAGAGCACATGACTACATTCACTAGTTTGTCATATTTAAATAATCCAAATTTATGGGGATGCCCACTTGCAAAGAAATGTTAGTGGCTAGAATTTGTTCCAGGTCCTCCTATTTCTGCCTTTATTAATGAAGAAAATGAGAGCAAAGAAAGCTTGTATTGAAAAGGAAATGGGGACATATGTACTTCAAGGGAGTTGACTTGGTCTTCAAATTCTTTTTCCCTCAACTTCACAATTTGACAATATGAAAGTTTAGAATTTTATTGATGTTAATCAATACAAATATATTGTAGTTTTTTTAAGGTATTCAAATGATTATTCTAAATTATATACTTTTATATATCTATTTGTTTTGTTGTTTTGTAGATTTTAAAACCACCGTAGGAATTAAATCCATGCATACCAACAATTCTTTGATTTGACTAAAGTAGTTTACAACATGGTGTCAGGGCTATTCTTTTCTAGCCGATGATGGTTTGTAATGGAATTGCATGAAATCAATACAAATTTCTTAGTATTGTCACTTTTCTCATGTTTATGATTGATGTATATAATGTTAGTTGTAGAAAAATGGAGATAATTATAATATACTTTTATAGTTTTTTAATCAGATTATGTGAATATTTTTAATATCAATATTTCAGATCACACTGTGTAATCCATCACATAATATATAAAAATAACTAAAGCAAGAAGACAACTCCCTATAGTTGAATATAGTAACTACTAGTAGAAGCAATTTAGGTTTGCTTTGAATTGAAGAAGATTATTTAATTACTATTTTAAATAATTAATTACATTTTTACACATTCTAGAGTTCATTCAAAAAACACAGCAACACTAAAATTGTGAAATGATGAAGATTCAGTGAGTGATTGTAAGGCATGCATGTAATATTTATGATTTTTATGGGTCTCTACTACAACTTCCACAGGTGGTTGGCCTTTTACCCACGTCTCCAATAAAGAAACAATAACAAATTTGATATTTCCACAATTTACAGTATTTTCTTAAATCGAGACAAAGGAAAAAATTGAATTTGAAATCTGCAGATGTATATGGTAGTCAAAATTCGTATAATTAATCAGCAATAGTGTGACCTAAATAAAGAAATGACTATACAGGTAATGTAATCTTTTATGGTGGTCGGTTGTTTTTCCTGGACTTACTTGATTTTGCATATATCTTTGAAAATTTTGTGCTAGCACATCAAAATTGTCGGTTTCCTCACATTTTTGAAAATTCTTTATTAGCGTGTCAAAATGATTGATTTCCTCACATTTTTTTAGTACAATTGAGTTGGTTGAGTGGAGTTTAAGGTTTGATCTGGACATGAGACAATTGTGGAAGTTTAATTTTCTAGTAAATATATGTTCTTGCTGAATTCAGATAAAGCATATTTGATTTCAACTGCAGAGTATATTTCTAAAAAATATTTCTGAGCTATGCTTCTCTTTCCTGATTGATACTAGATCTGAACTTTGGAATTAGGCATTATTGTGGAGGAATGTCCCTGTCTATTTTGAAACTGAGGTCATTTCATTGTTTTATTTGAAATGTTATATTTGAAACAATAGTATATCACTGTTTGAGGTCATTTTGTTGCTGAATTTGTACCATTTGAAATAGTTCTCTTTTACAAGTGCACAGAGGGAAGTAATTACAATTTGCAAAGGTTAAATTTCATTGTGATATTATTGTCATTAGCATCGCTTATTGTTTTGTTTTTGAATTGTTACTTCCTATTTATCCTTTAGGTGTATTTTTTCTTTCAAGCTGAGCGCTGGAGGAAGCTGGGCAAAAAAGGAGATTGTATTTTATGAATTGCTCATATCTCATATTAAGATCTTAAGAAATATCTGCATATGAATATGACAATGCAGTTGTATTTTGTCTTCTCACTGGAAATGTCCTCATCGCTGTGAAATGACATTTCAAACATGAGTGTTTTAACTTCTGCAATTTATAGAAATTGCTAATATGTAGCCTAGAGGTTATTGATTTTAATTTAGTTGCACCTTTCTTAGGTATTTCACTTGTTCACTTTCTTTCTTGGATATAGCATCACGTTGCTTTGTTTAGTTGATTTAGACCTCAATTTCAACACTGCCCGAGGACCTAACTGTCATTACTTTCTCTATCACAATTTGTTTTAGAATATCAAAGATTGGCTAAGTTAAAACTAAATCAATGTTCAGCCAGGGGTATTCCAAAAAATATATAATAAATGAAGCAATGCATATAAAAAACCTTCCAAAGTGGGAACTTTACTATATTCAAAAGGTAGGATTTGTTTTCCTTGGGACTGAGACAAACAATACTGCTAAATGCATTTTCTATTAAATGACAATGTGTCGAATGACGACATTCCTCTAAGACTAGGTAGTTTATCATCAAATAATTTTCTAAGAAATCTTGACCAAATGCTCTTTTATATTGAAGAAGTTGGAGGGAAGAGAATTCAATAAGCTAACTAATTTATATTCATTACCTCCTTCAATTGACAACACAGTCAAACATGACATTATGAGTCACATCGTTACACATTTTGTATACATGTCCATGAGGAAATTATGCACAATAATGTCACTCATATGTGATAATATAGTACATGCCTTCAGAATGTCAGTGATCAGATCTTCATGTATATTCATGCACTGAATTATAAATGGAAAGAGAAATGTGGGGAGAGAAAGATGCATGATAAATTATGCAAGGGTAGTAAAAGATAAGGATTTTATTCAATAGGAGATTTATAATATGGCATGGGTGTAAATATTAGTCCATAATTATATAAAGTTGAAATTTTTGTAAATGTAGAATACAAGATTGACTATTGTTTTTAAGTTGTAGAGATGATTGAAGTGTATTCGTGTAAAAATAAATAATAATTGTAAATTTTAATTTTTGTGAATGTAGAATACATCATTGAGCATTGCCTTCAAGTTGTAGATATGGTCTAAGTGTACTTATCTAAAAAGAAAAAAATAATGGTCTTGAAGAAGATAAAACCTAATATTTGGTTTAAAAACAATGAGTAGATAGGAAATAAATTTTTAAGTTGGGATTGTACACATGTAAAGATATTTTATTTTTAGCGACAAATGTTGATCGATTAAGTTTGATGTGGTGAATGGATAATAAGAGGATGTTAATCTTCTTTCAATGGATAAAACTCCAAAATATTACAACTGTAGTAAGAAAAAAATCTATAGATGTTGGGATAACATGTCCACAATTTATAGGGGAAAAAATATGTTTTTTTCCATTCCTCATTTATTCTTATTTTTCACAACAAATGTTCAACTCTAATAAGGGAGTAACATTGATCATTTAGCGTGACATAAAATTTTAATGTTCAAAGTTTAGTTTTACACAATCAAATCGAAAGCATAAAATAGACACAAGAGTAACAACTAATATAATTTCTAAAACATTGTTGTCATATGAATTAATGAACTTGTAATGTGTTGTATATATCTAATGTGTGGACCACAATAAAAAATAAGGTTTATTTTTGTCCTTAGATGAACAAATATATATCCAATTAGCTTGAAGTAAGGTAAGAAGACAACTAGATCATATTTCTAGGTCTAACAAAGAGCTAAATAATAGATTATAACAATAAAATAATTGGACATAAAATTAAAAATTCCAATCACACTAACATTTTGATATTTAGTTCAACATATTCCATGATTGTCATCAAGAATATAACTTGGATACGAAGATGATAGGAGCATTGCATAACACCATTCATTCCCTAATTTTAGTTGTGATAATGTTAGAATTGATTATATTATTAGTTTGCTTCAATCAAACCCCGATTTAGGAATCAGCCTTGAATTCAAATAAAGATAGAATGCTTGCAAGTAGTAATGATGGATCTAACATAAAAGCAATGTAAATCTATGAATATGCTCTTGAATTCAGAATGTTATCAAGTATGTAGATGTAATACCCTTTGACTCAACTTCAAAACCCTAGAAAGGAAATCAAAGTAACATCAAAAACTTCATTCTCCTTAGGAATGCATGTAGATGAATGTAGATTTTCAAACAATGATTGTAGAAGATGCAACAAAAGATCTTGAATATATGAAGGGAGATCTTGAATGTTGGAATGACATATCTTGCATACACTCCTTTAATAGCTTGAATGCATGAATCCTTAATCTTCAATGGAAAGATGTTTGAATATATTGAATGCTTGAGAACTTGAGAGCTTGAGCACGTAAATTCTTGAACTTGTGGATGTAATTGTGATGCAAGGAGGATCTGAAAATTTAGGACTAGAGGTACACCTAACTATCTAATCACATTTATGAATAAACACAATGAAAGAAAGAAACATAGAGAACAACACCAAGGAGAGAAGGAACAAAAAAATACTTTATTGTTTCATCAAATCAACATACATGCCCATTTGTGAGGCCATCTGGGTTATGATCAACAAGATTTATGAAATTCCAAACATAGAGTTTTTTTTAGGTCTTTAATTCATACTTCCATCTTTCTCAACTTCGCACTCCCCCATCCTCTAAGACTACCTAACCTAACCTAAACACTCCTATGTATACTTACCAAAATGGCTTACAGAATATTCTAGATCATTACATAATAGAAGGTCATCCTCAAAATGGTCTGTGCACATCCCAAGATAAGATCCTTACATTAAATTCATGATTCAAATTAAATACACTAGTTGGCTCATACTAGGAACCAATCAATAAAAAAATTGATCAAAGAAGAAATTGAGCATCAACAAACATTAGGTTCACTCAACACATAAAGAAATGCTCAGTCACCAAAGCACTCAATCAAAATTGGGTGACTTGGCCAACACTGAACAAATCAGCCAATACTAAATAACTCAATCAACACTGAACTCAGCATCAATTTCAACTCAACAACCACTAGAATTCGACACGAGCGGATAGAATGAACAAAGATGAGCAAGATATCAAGGTGTTGGTTAATAGTTTGTCTTCCTTAGTTCTATGGTTTATAACTTGACTCTTAGAGTACCCAATGGAAAATGGAAAATGGAAAAAAAAGTAGCTAACAATAGAATGGGTTAGTGTAGTAATCTATTGAAGACCCCTAAATTGAAAGGTACAACTCCCTTTTAAATGAAATATTTTCAATGAATTTGTTTTTAAATTTTTGGGGGTATGCTCTTAACTAGAGAGTAGAAGAGGCCAACAACCAGATTGTTTTGACAATTCAAACAACCTAGGCAATTTTTAAAATGGAGATTGATACCTAATATGCAATTCATTGTAACTTGAATGCAAGAATGGAATCATGCAAGACTAGCTACAAAAACATGAGAGGGGAAGTAATGACTAAATGGGAAATTCCTAGATTGTCCTATTTTGAACTACTTTATAAATCAAATTATGGACTTCTCATACAATCAACTAAGCACACATGAACTAATATGCACAACACAAGGGAAAAGAATAATACTTATGTTGAGGAAAGTAAAGCCTACAATCCACTGAGATGAAAGAAATAAAACCAATTTTACTTATGATCATTCAATTTTTAGTTACAACACATTCATCCCAAATATCATACAGTAACTAAATGAATATCAAAATTGAGATGTAGACTCAGAAGCACACGCAGTAGTCCTAGCTATCAAGGTTCACCCACAAAATAATTTGTTGATTTTATTAACTTCTCAAAAAGTTACATCTATAGGCCTCTTCAAAATGGCCAGTTACATTTGATGACTACATTATAGAGAATCTCTAAATGAAAGGATATAAAAATAGGACTTGATTGAGTCATTGTCCATTATAGAGTCTAAGCCTATAGAGGAAGTGCCAAAAATGGATACAAACGAGAAATGAGAGAGAAGAGAGAGAATGACAGATATCTGAGAGAATATGATAGCATCATGCTTTCTTCAAAGTCATTGCTTTAGCTCTATAAGTCGTCATTACATCCACTAATTTTTCCAATTCATCGACACTTAGGATTATGATGTTGTCAGCTCGAATCATCCAATAGTCATGCATCTTTGCCAACTCATCCACTATAGCAATCTTCGATTGGAACTTTTTTGATGATCACCTTAGGATGGAATCCGTTGATGAAAGCTTCTAGATTTTTGACATTTGGAAGTTGATAGGATTAGTAGCCTCATCAAAAAATGTTAGGAATTTGGCTTTCATTCGCTCAATGTCTACCAATCAGCCATTGCGGGATACATATCATTCCATGTGTAGTACTTTTAAGTATTCAAAAAGATTCTCTATGACCTTCTGCACTAGATCATGTACATCTTTAAGCTCATTTCCATATTTTACAAAGCTTTCCACTATGAACTGGACAAAGGTTGTTTCCAATGAAACAATGGCTCTTGGCTTGTTTTAAGGATCTTGTGTGAGATGGCAACATTGGTTTTCATATCAATCAGCTCTTGCAATAGTGCCAATTGATCTGTCAATCTATTAGTTGCATTGTGCAAGGTAGTTTGATGACTAGAAGCTGCCTCCCTCAACTTGTCAACATCTAATAATAGATTTCCCAAATTCTTGATGAGTGGGTGAGCTTGTGCCTTTATCTGATCAATCCATGATCTACCAATTTAACCAAATTATCTTTCCTGTTGTAGTTTTAAAAGCAAGTTCTTGTTCTATTTTACATTTGGATCAAATGTACTGGATGAAGTGCTTCCAAGTTTAGTTCTAATGTAGTCCATTAGTTCTTTATTCGAGGCCTTGAGTACCTCTTTCTCCACCCTTAATTCCTCTAGTCTATTTTCTATCTTTTCATTGGTAGACTTCCATTTATTAACCATGGAATCATGGATAGGAATACCAATATCTGCTGTTCTAATTTGAAATTCATTAGTAGAGAACTCTTAGAACTTGTCCTCCTTCTGAGGCTTTGCTATCTCCATCACGAGGTGACTAGTAGAGGGATCAATGGCCAATCTTGCTATGTAATTATGCTTCTTCTATGGTGGTTGAGAAGAAGTTTTTTGTATGATGAGTTCTTTGGATGGGGCAGCTTCCTCATATCTCTGCTTCTTCCAATCGATGGTCTCCTCCAACCTTGACTCAATTGAGAGGATATTGATGTTTGATTGCAAGACAATGGGATCAAAGAGCTTCCTTGCCACTGGGGGAGTCTGCTTGCTTTGAGAAACAATGGGGAAAGCAATGAATTTGGTTATTGAGAGGGCCAAAGTATCACCTTGTTGGGATGCATCTCGTTCTTGACCATCCATGGGGTTGGTGTCACCATCAAGATTTATGACTTGGATAGGGGAGGAGGGCTTAGCTACTTACTTCTCTTCCTCCTACTCTTTTTCTTTCTCCTTATCCCCAACTTTTCCTGTATCTGGAAAAGATGCTTCTCCAAAAGTAGGGGTAATTGGAACATTCTTCTTCAAAGGTTGATCTCCTCCTTAATCGATAGACTAGGCTAGGCCCACGAATGTTGAAGTAGCAGCAGTAGTAGAGGTCACTGTAGTTGATTGAGTAGTTCTAGAAGCCACTCCACTAGTAGAGCTTGAGCTTCTTGTTCTTTTCCTTCTCACTCTAGTCTACTCCACCCATTTGTCTATCCTCTTAATGATCCTATGCATTAGGACCTCCATTGTTTCTGATGGTGTGATTTTCCATATTGTAAAATTTTCCCTAAAATATGTGTGAAAATTAGATAGATCTATATTACAAATCAAGGTTTAGTCTTTTCAAAATTGGTTAACCCTAAGAAAAACCCTAATAAAAACCAAATTTTTTCCCTAAGTAGACCCTTTTGGTTGTATTCCTTTACTTTGAAAATTGGGCTGTAGAAATCATTTTGAAAAAGGTATATAATTTTTGGGAAATCTTTCAAAAGAATTTTTCATTTTGCTTCATTTCTCCCTAAAAATTTCATCACCATTAGATCTTACAGAATCAATGGTGGTCATTATGTCATGACTATAAAAATCAAGGTATTTGTCAGTAGTGACATGACAACCTACCACAAAAGTGAAACGTAGCAGGCCCAAAAGTGGATACGGTGCCAGAATTTTGTCTGTCATAAGTAAGCTTTTCTAGCACGATGGGTTGTCAGATGTGTTACGCACAGTAAAGGAGGTACCAAAATAAGAACGTGCTATTTTTTCTTTTCATGATATTGGTTTTCTATAGAATCATGCTGGTCGCTATGTCATGACTAGAAAGCCCAAGGTGTTCATCGGTAATGACATAGCACCTTCTTGTAAAAGTAAAAAAATGGTGGGACCAAAATTGAAGATGGGTGCTATAAAGTCTTTCATCATTAGTAAACCATGTGATCATTATGGAATGTTAGTAGCAATAAATACAATAATAGCAATAAGAACATGTGAATTTCATGTTGCTAGATTTTGTTAAAGAATACGGTGGTCACTATGTCACGACTAGAAAACTCAACTTTTGCCAATAATGACATAGCACCTTCCTGTGAAAACAAAACATGGTGGAACTTGAATTAAAAAAAGGCAATTCCAAAAGGTTAAATATTATAAATGCTTGGCTAGCATGTCAAGATGATGTCATTTCACATACCACATGGATTCACACTTACAAGAAAGACACATGTTAGTTGGAGCTATCAGATCAAAAATACATTGATGGTAGGTACCAAGTCACTATAAGAAGTTGCTTGATCTTTAGTGCGTGTGACATGGTGACCAAAGGGAAAACATAAGGACCCAGCATAATTTAAGTAAAGTAATCATCAAATCCTCATCGTCTGGTCAGAAGTGCATTGATGGTGGTCGCTATGTCACATGCAGAAGTTGCTCAATGTTTATGCATAGTGACATAGTGAGTGTGTGACACATGTTCACGAGTGCCAATGGGTCCAGAACAAGTTTCCAACAATGGAGAGAAAGGTTTACATGGAGAAACTCGATTGGGTTGACTACGAACCTGGAAAGTGGAAGGTTAGTGATTCGTGATTTTGTTTCTAGATCAGATTTTTTTGAATTGACAGTGTGTTTTAAAAATAGAAGGTAATAACACCCTATTTCTCCTTATGATTCATTTATGAAGATTGAAAGCTCCTTGTACGAACTAGAAATAGAGTATATTGCAAAGATTTCACCGCTTCTTCTCTACGTATAAAAATTTCAGACTTTTAGAGAGCTCAGAGCTACTGAAGAATTGTTCCTAGTGTAACTAGAGCATGAAAAGAATTTCTAGTATTTATAGTGTGTCATAGAATTGTAGTGAAAGAGAAACATTTAGCCAAGTAAGTATTCAAATCTATGAGATAGTGAAGAATTATAGTATTTTGTCTCCGTAGCAAATATGCCTCCAAAGAAGGTTTTCTAAGGACAAGTAGATTACACAAGTAGAAATATACATGATGATTTTCTTAAATTATTGCCTAAGTCTATAAATGAGTATGCCCAGATGAAAAAGTTATTTTTTGTAAACCCTAGGCTCAAGATTGTAGATGACCTATATGATAGAGGGATTTGGATTATGGATGCTACTACTACTAAATCAGGGCTCTTTCTTTTTAAGAAGTGGTTTATAGAAATAGAATTCTTTTCCCCCCATGGAAGCATTTAACATTTTGATGTTGGAAGACTAGTGGTCCCTGGTGTTTTCATGGATGTTGACCTACTCATGGATATTGCTCAAAATTATGACCCAGCTACCAGGATAGTGAGAAGATTAGATGGGGAGTGCCTGATAAGTATAAGTGCTGAGGAAATTTGAGAAGTCTATGGTTTAGAACCATTCTTAGATTATCATGTAACCATTGACCTACAAGGACTAGAAAAGGAATACCTATCTAAGAAGGATAAGGTTAGGAAAGGTGCACTGAGGGCACATTTATCTTCAATTGGGAATTTTCAATTGGTTACAACATCTACAAAAGAGTATTTTAAGAAGGAATTTTTCACCTCTAGGGCCCTAGAAATATATATGACTCTATGTAGGGTATTTGGCGAGGATGAATAGAGTTTTATGCCAGTAGAATTTATGTATATGATGGCTTAGATTTCTTCTATTGGTGTGGATATTATTTTTGATTTTGCATCTTATATATAGTAGAAGAAATTCATATGGGTTAATTAGCATTGCAAAGAGAAAGGTAGAAAGAACTTTTGGCCACTACTCATTGTTGATGCATATGTTCTTGTTTAAGGGGGTAACATATTTTGAGAAGGAGATGGCTTTGAATAGAGAACGTGAAGGGGAGGCTCTAGCAATCCAATTATGGAGTGCATATATGACTAAGGATGCAAAAAAGGCTAGTTTTGTTAGGTTTGATCAATATTTTGTCTCTAGATTGAGAAGCCTCTTGTTAAGGGACAATCCTAGAATCCCCAAGGCATTGTTGGATATTATTAGATCTATGGATAATCCTTATAAATTGAAAGTGTCACATAATTGGGTTGATATCATACCATTCCCCATTTCAATAATTTTTAGGGTTTATGGTTTCCAAGGAACTCCTCATGTATTACCCTACCAAGTACCACTAAAGGTGGGAATAGCTGAGATGTTGTTGCAAATAGGTGTTGGAATATTCAAATAGGAAGAATGCTTCTGAGAGGGGGGGGGTTTGAATCAGAAGTATTGTACTTTGACCATTAAAACTTTTTAACTGAAAGTAGATTGCATGCATATAAAAAATTAAGAGAAACACATAAACATCACAACATAACACTTGAGATTTGGTAACCCAGAAACCCTCTAGAAATAAGAAGGTAAAACTGGGGTGGGGATGATACCCACAAAATCATTGTAGTAATAATGTTCAACCACTTCTGATGGTCTGCCCTGTTAAAGGCTTTACATTGTATCAATAGTGACCTGGTTAAAGGATTTCAAACACTTTACATGAAGTGTTACCATGTTAAAGGATTTAATCACCTATTTAAAGGATCTACAAAATAGTTTTTAACCTAACCTATCACCATAGGGTTTCCTTTCTAATACAATTGCTAGAGAGTATTAGGTACAATAAACCTGATAGCTTACAATCCTTCAATTGTTGAATATAGGCACTTGATCCTTTGAGATCTGATACTCTTCACTCTGAAATAATTTTTCTTCCACACCCTTGTCCATCCTCTATATTTCAAATGAGATTTAGTTTTCCTTATAAAGACATTCAAAGACTTAGGGTTAGGTATGGATCTATGATCCATATTGAATCTCTGCTTCCTGCTCATTCGTTGCACTTTTCTTATTGGTTGCACGCCTTCTCCATTTTTCTTATTGGCTGCATGTAGATTGCATAAGAAATATAAAAGATTCGATCTTATCATTTAATCCTTTGAGATTCATCATATGTCGGGCATGAAAGGGGTTTTCATATGAATCAATGAAGTTAGAAACTCATATGTGCATTCTGTTTTACTCGGCACTTACTGATTCTTGATACTCAGCACTTATAACGACCTAGTTTACTTGGCTCCTGTTGCATTTCTATATTGCTCAACATCATCTGTGACTCAGCACTAGAATATCACTCGGCACTTGTATCATGCTCAACACCTAAAGTCATTTGGCACTTGATCTTCACTCGGCACCTCAAGATCACTCGACACCTGATGGATTTCCTAACTCAGCTCATGTTGTGGCTTGGCTCCAATGTAGAAAATGGTTAAGTGTGTTGACACTCAAATGTCAAAACCATTATGAGACTAACAATAGGGGGATAGGAGGAAGCATTTTTGGTGAGAAGAAACAAAGGTTCAATTTTCTCCACTTGTAATGTAGCCCACCATTTCATAATTACAAAGGGTGGTTGGTTATACTTGTGTAAATTCTTGGATTAGTTCAAGATGGATGTGTCTCACCCCTGTTGTTGTGATTCTAAGGGATATTTTGATATGTTTAGACTAAGGGCTAAAGTTGGTTCCAAAAAACATGAACCTTACTTCCCTGAGGATATAATAAGGAATGAGTTCTCCTTGTGAGAGCAAGAGATCAAGAAAGAAAAATGGAGAGTTTATTCTAGAGTTCTAGAATTTATTCATTGTTTTGATAATGATTACAAGCCTCTAGATGATGCAAAAATAGAGGAAAACATATTAAATAAGCTCATGATTACTTTTCCTAAAATCATGGAGGTCATGAATGAAAATAAACTATTTTTTATTAATTCTTTTCTAGAAAAGGCTAGAGAGGTCATGAGGAGATTATCATTCACTCCTATAGTAGGAACAAGGTAGTTGGTTGTCTAGAAGAGATCTGGTTATAATGTGATCCAAAATAAAAGAGCCATTATAGATAAAGAGAAATAGGTAATGTGATCAATCAATGTTTTTCTTGAAGAAAGACTTGATGGGCCCTCACCCAAGAGGCAGAAAATAATAAAGGAACAAACACTTGACATTAAGGAATATTAATCTACTCAGTCCCCACTGCAAATTGGAGATGAATAGCTCACCGAGGAGTAGATGGAGCAGTTGGGATCCCAAGGGGGAATATTCATCGCTCAAGTAGAGTTAGAAGAGGGAAATCCTCAAGAACCTCCAATGCCAAGCCTTGAATTGACTATGGAAAATTATAGAGGAAGGGAATTGGACCCTATGATGGAATAAGCTTGTGATGAGTTTATATCTAATGATGATTTTGTTAAATTCAGAGCTTTCCATCAATTTTCTTGGAGAACAAACATCGGAATGTTTGAAGAAAGATGCAAAAAACTAGGAATAAAGCATGTAGAGATGGAAGAGGTAGATGCATAGAATTAGATCAAAGAAGAAATGATGCAAGAATTCAAGAACATGACCCTTGAGGAGGGGAGACAAATGATAAAAGCATTTGGGGTATTACTACTACCCAATTAGCATATTTCAGATGCCATGGTTTTTAACTCTGTTACAAATAAACTGAGTGTAGAGGATATGGGGAATAAAGAAATAAAAGGTGCCAAATTTAGTGAAGACAATGTTGCATTAGTCATTTGGTCATTAATGAAAGGATCTAGGACTGACTCTTCCTAGCCTAATGATACTAGTTTAATAGGCAACCTAATTGTGAAAAGAGTTGAAGAAACTACTAGTATAGAAGTTGCACATTTGGGTGTTGGATTAGCCCACTTTACTTTAGCCACAAGTCTGAAAGATGAAAAGGGAAGGTTGGAATTACAAGATAAATATGAGAAAGTTCTAGCTGCACATGATAGAGAAGTTAAAAAGAGGATTGAACTAGAAAATAAAGTAATGGGATGATCCACTAAGCCAAGAATTACTTATCTCCCCCCCATGAGTGGATCCTTCTAGATCCAATCCTCTCATCGAGATTCTAGATACACCACAAAGGCCATAATACTATACTATAGAAGATTTTGAAGAAGAAAAAATAAAACTATGAGCACTGCATGTGGAACTAGATGTATAATATGAAGATAAGCTAAGGAAAGCTCTAATGTATTTAGTTGATAAAATTGATTGGCCCTCATTTTAATGAGCAACTAGCAAAGACAATAAAAATATGGGATGAAATAAAGGAAAATGATGAAGCCTTGAAACCAATTGTCAACGAGTGGAGTAAGAGGAGAAAAGAAGTCACCTTTTTATGTTTTTATGTCATCAATTTATCACATGATCATTTAGAAAAAAACTTATGATCTGTTCCCAATGATCTTTTAGAATTTGATGGTAAAAGAGTTGGGCTACATAGGAGAATTGTTAGTTACCTAGACAAGTACAAGAGTGTTAAATTTGATTTGTTCCCACATGCTTTAGGTAAAATGAATAAATTGAAAAGTAAGGAGGCATGGGCCCAAGAATTAGATGACCTATTTTGTCTAAGGATGAATAGAGTCATAAATGAAAGAGGAAACGCATGTTGGGTAGGTACTAGTAAAGAAATTGTAAAAGCCTAGTTATTCTTTGATTCTTTATAATAATATTATATTGAAATTGATAGAATTGTTCATTATGTGATTAAGAAACAACATGATATTCTATAGTTTAATTGGCCAGATGACATACTTTTTGACAAGTGGATGGCAGATATCACTCATGGTGAGCAGTTAGAAGATGTTGAAACTGATGATGATGAGGAAATGGAACAAGAGGAGGTACATATAATTGATACATCAGTAAGAGATCAATAAAAAGAAGTAGACAGAAGTGAGCAACCAATTGTAGTTGCTAGCACAAAAGTCCAAGTTGATGACTTTGTAGAAGATAAAATAAATATAATTGTTGTCTTATTAGTACATGATGATACAAGAGGAGATCCTCAAGTTGAAGTGAATTTGCATGAATCAAAGCTAGACACATCATTAGAAAACTTGATGGTTACATATTCTGAGGAGTTAAAATAAGTAAAAGAGCTAATCATGAATTTTATACCATTTGAAAGTGTAACAAAAAATAGGCCTACCAAAAAGAATGTTATAATGTAAAGTTTTTTCTCTTGCACAAAATTTTGTCTTGTATGATAGTAATAAAATGTAAATATATTTTGTATTAGGGACAACTTTCATTTCTCTATACTTGAATCTTGTTGCATCTCACCATATAAGTGAGATCCCAAGGTCAAAGAAGGTGTCCGAGAATTTTGTATAATTTTTTCTTTGTTAAAAAAGTATAGTTGGTCCACTTATGTGTAGTTTTCTTTGGGTTTACTTTCAAGATTTGTAATTTTTTGATGTTTTCATATAAATGATAGAATCAACAAGATATTCTGAGTTTCATTGAGTTTCTATTAGTTACTATATTAGTCTTTTCAAAGGATAATACAAAAGGGCACTTACACTACATCTGTGTTATCAATCTCTATCTCCATTTTATGAGTTTGCTTACTTTGAGATCAGTTAAATAAGGTTTAATTGATTGAATGCAATCTAGTTAGGTTGTATATTGATTCTATTGTTTCTTTTGAATCAAGGAGTTAAGGAAGTGCTTCAATGAATCAGTAAGGTCTGTGAATTTATAAAAGTTATATTTCATAAGAATGGGAATTGGTGATTGTAATTGATATAATTCATTTACAAGTTATTTGAATTAGATCCCCTACTAATAGTGGACTCTGTGTAGCAATGGATAAGGCACTGGTCATATAAATTAGAAACAAACAGAAGTAAATTTTGCTACATGTATCCAATTTATATTTAAATCTAAATCAACCAAGTATTGTATCAAGTGTATAAGGGTGGTCATCATCTATCTATGGGAATTTAGGAGTTATTGTTAGCTATTGTAGCTCATCTTTGTTTCACATATATTAGAGAAATTGGACCATATCTATTGTTTCTAGGGATTAAGGGTAAGAGTCAAGAATTTAATTGAATCCCTAAGGTACTCCCACCTTGGTTTTATAGAGCCATAAGTGTAGGAAGCATTATGTTTTGTGTAGTTGGCCCAGGGACATAGTTTATTATACTAATCATGAGCATTGAATACCTCTAGGTATAATCAATTTTTTTTTCTATTGGTAATAATAATTACTGTTAAATCATGAGCCAACAATATCAATGAAAGGACCTACAAGTGAAGTAGACACAATTTAAGTTCCTTTAATCTACTTGTAAGATGAAGGAAACATATAGGATCTATCATTTGCAAGGTCAAAAAGATCAATAGAGTCATTATACAATTTAATTTCATCAATTGTCATCTGGGGCGAACGCTTCTCCCATGTTTGATATTCATAAAGAAATCTATCCCAAAAATCTTCAATGTCTAGAACATGTCTATGGGTGTATCATAGCTTCAATTGATCTCTCACAAAGTTGATAGGGTCATACTGAGGCTTGAGTACCTCATATTCAACTAACTTGATCTTACTCTCAAAACTCTTGACTAGATTCTGAGCATTAGATCTAGAGGCATGAGAATAGGGTCCAACCACTATTGGGAAGGAAATCCTGACTAGCTTCTTTACATTTGAACACAAGGTGTTTACTTCTAGTATTTGTTGACACAATTAGACAAGAACAACCTTTTCCTTAGGGTTCCTAAGAGGTCTTTTGGGAAAACCATCAAAAGCACTGATCCATAGGTAGGAAAAACTAGGGAATTAGATGAAAGAGCATTTGAACTAGCTAATAGCCAAAATTGCTTCAGATGAAAATCTTCACACAAGGCAGCCTTGCAATTCTTGGCACAACTTCATAGTAAAGGCATTGTTCACTTTCACATACTCTTTGAAGCTCCTATATAGTTGAAGGTGTGGGTAGAATTCATACACCCTTGTATTTTCACTATATTCTTCAATGCTAGGAAGACTTGTGCATAGGTGATGCATAGCCAAGGCATAGATTAAATATGAAGACATATAAAATTTCTTGAATCCCTTAGCTAAATTCAACCATGAGGCAAGCTCGTTGCCTATGATTTGGGCCTAGTCAATTTGCAATCCTTCGACACATATGGCTTGTACTAGGAAGAAATAATGCTCAATGAATTCCAAAATTTATTCTTTTCCTTTTAATCTTAGTAGTAATGCCAGGATGTCAATGATTTCTCTCTTCAAATTGGTCCAAAAGAGATTTTTTGGCATCTTGGTCTTCTTTCAACAAGGTGCTTTAAACTAGGTTCTTTTCATATCTTCCCTTCTCAAGGTTTTCTTCTCATTAAACATAGATGTGGAGGACTTGAAATCTATATCACAGTATACTTCCTTCACTAGCATGCCAAATGCATATTGCATCAAGACCTTGTTTATTGAGAGAAGGATAGATTGATTAGGAAGAAAAATTATCTTTGTCTCCAAATTCTTTCTTTCAAGGTATTCTCTAACTAGATCTGGATCTTGCACAACCATGGGAGATCCGACAACTTCCACCTGTATATGAGCAATGTTAGTATGCTAATAGAAACTAAATTTAAATAAAGCTTCTACAAACTAAACAAAATTCATAAACTTCAAGATAGACTAAGATGAGCTCTCAATTGAGAATATGAGCCATTAATGGACTCTCTCAATAAGAAGCTCTCTTGTTGAGTAGCTTTATCTAAATGGATAGGATGTATGCTCAATATGCTTCCAAAGGCTTCAATGGATGATTGTGGATTTTTGGTGTGGATAGATGGCTTTAGTATGGATTTGGCTCTCAAAATAGCATTATAACTTTACTTCATGGATTGTGTTATTTTGCAAAGGGGAAGGATCCAATTTATAGGCAAGAGACTTGAGAGATGGAGGGCTAAGATGGAAGGAAAGATGAAAGCTTAAGGAGGGCTAGGATGCACTCAAAAGGGAGCACATGGATTGTTCTTGTATAGCACCAATCAGGGAGTGACACACGTCACAAGGTGAGAGGATGGAGGAAAGGGCAAGGATGAGCCAACAAAGGAGGCTCAAGAGATAAAATCTTCATAATAACCCTCAATAAGTGCTTTGTAAGAACATTTATGACTTTGTGGGCTTTATAAAGTTTTGTGGTTGAAGATATTTGTGAGAGATACCATGAAATTCGAATTTGAGGGTTTAGGGGGGTTTTAAGCTTGCTTAGGGTTGTAAAAATGATTAGAGGAAGGGTTAGAGATGGCTTAGGACTAGGCAAGTGGATGGCAAGTGGATTGCAATTAATGAGGGTGGGTGAAGGAGGAGATATTTGTTAACTTTGGCTTGAGTTAGCAAGTCTTAACCCATGTTTAGGGAATGTGACAAGGTTAGGAGGGGATTAGGATTAGGGTTAAAGACATCTTCTAGAAGAGTCTAGGCTTTGGATGAGGATGAAGACTTTCTAGAAGAGTCTAGAACTTCCTAGGATAAGATTTTATGAAATAAATAAAGTTTTATTTATTTCAAGGGTTTGGGTTGAGGAGATATTTATTAAAATATTTTTAATAAACATGAGGATTAATATTTAATCTTGATTAAATATTTTGAGTTGGGATTAGGGGTAGGAAATGATGGGATTAGCCTTTAATCGAAATTAAAGAAGGATTAGAAGATTTTGGAAGAGGTTATTGGTCTCAAGAAGATTGGCCAAGTTTTGGGCAAAAAATAATTTTTTTATTTATTTTGGGATTTTTGGTCAATTTATTAATTAAATAATTAATAAATAAGGAAATAATGTTTAAATAAGATTTAAACATTTTTGGGAGGGATTTCTTAATTAAATATTTTTAATTAAGATAAAGGGATTTAATGGCATAAAAATAAATAAATTAATTAAATAATTAATTAGTTAATAAATGATGATGTCATTAGGAATTTTTTAGAAAATAAAAATACTTTATTTTCTAAAGGTTTTTTAGGTGTCTACACCACCAATCCACTCTCTTTCAATTTCTTGGGAATCAAGTAAATGGGATGAGAATTAAGCCTTCTGTGAAGATTGCTTAAGTTGCAGAACTTGAATTAATTATCAACAAGATCATTTAATTCACTTTCCAATCCTATAAGTTTATCATAACCTACTACTCTGATTTCCATTTTCTATGATTTCAAAAAGGATGCAATTATTGATATATAGCCATTAAAAACAATGAGGAAACATTTTTTAGGCAATTTTGATGAAATATATGATTAAATCTAAATGTTGGTGCCACACAAATGAAATTAAGCACAACCAATGATCATACCAGTAAAATTGCAATAAATTTGATAATCAATGGCTATTTAAAACTTTTTATTTCTATGCACATTAAGATTCATAAATTTGAAAGCCATATTACTTCACTTAAAGTGAAGTCATATCATGAAAAGCCACTTACAAAAAAAAGGGTTTTTAGATTACTAGAAAGTGCCTTATTTACTTTAGGATCTAGAACAAGGATACATATGATAACTCAGTATGTTTAGAGGAGAGAGCACAGATCCATTTTTTCGTAAGCTTATCTTTCCTTGATCCTTTGATAGCTCAAGAACTTCATTTCCTATTTCTTCACATGGAGCATTCAACACTTGATTTTCTTTATGTCTGTGTTGCAACTCTATAGCTAACTTTATTGGAAGCATCTTTTGGGAATCTCCATAGAATATTCTCATATTATAGTCACTTATCTCTTCATCTTTTTTTTAATCTTTGGAGAAGTAGCCTTTTATATTTCCTTGTGATGGAAAACTCATCTAAGACCAACACTTTGTAGGGGAAGAAACATTCTAAAGTATTTTCCCCTTATTTTTATTAGATACCTTGAGATAAGATTTTGAGCATGGATTCACCACTATGGGATCAAAATAGTTCATTTTAGCATCACTCCTGGGTCTCTTTAATGCATTAAAATTTTGAATAGAGAACAAACTATGTTGGCTTCGAAAATGGGACATAATGCTTACATTTCCATCATAGAGAAGCTGAAAACCCAAAGACCCATTCCTCTCCATAGAAATGGATTTTACCTTGGAATTATGACTTGAGACCTTCTTGGCTCTAACTTGTGCTTTTCTATCTCTTTACCCCATAGGTCAAGCAAGTGTGCATTTGTTAATACTATTGAGACTTCATTCTTTAGGTACATGATTGATGAACTTCACCAAGTTGGATTACTCAAAATCCATAGGAAATGAGAATGTTGGAGTAAGAAAGAAGTTCCAGAAACAAAGAAGACTCACTTCTCATTAGGAAGATGCTTAAAACATATCCCAACCAAACCTAAATCACCTAAATCTAGAATGCATTAAAATGACAAGAAACATAGATTGAGGAGCATGGAATGGTAAAGCAAGAGAGGTCTGGAAAAGATGAAAAGTGGGAGTTTTGGAAAATTGATGAGAAGTGAGTCACCTAAAGGCTACGTTGATGAGAAATCTTGAACAAAATCTTAATGATTACCAACAACAATAGACTTACAAGGGAAAAATTGAAAGTTGGCAACACAAGGCAACCCAAGATCTCTTGCATGAAATTGCTTTTAATGATTGTGGATGCTTGTTTGTGAAAAATAGAGAAAATGGAAGGATTTATATAGAGCTCAAAATCAACAAACTCATGCAAACCAATGGACCTAAAAGTTAACACTTGAATATTCAGAAATATGGGACCTAAATAAAGGAGCCAAAATTTAAGACCTCATCATGAGCACATTGCAACCCTAATTGGACCATCAAGGGAATACTACACCTCTGATGATCAAGTGCACAAACCCTTAGGGTTCTCTCAAGGCTCAAAAATAGATCTTGATATCCATAAATTATGTTTGGATTCTGAGGAAATCTCATTTTAGTGTGAGGAGTAGATTCAAAGTGGATAGATGAAAACATGGGAGGACCTAGGGAAAATAGATCTTACCTTGAGCTTAACATCATGAAAATAGGAGTTTTAAAGAGGATCTGTTAGGTTTTACCCAAATTCTACTTGGGGGGAGGATGGAAAAGGAAATAAGAGATGAAATAGAGGAGATTGATGATCTCATATTAAATAGGTGTTAAAACTTGATGCAAAGTAAGCACAAAGAAGCACCACAATCAACCTACCACCCAAATCTCCCTAACTCCACCATGGGTTATGTAGGGGCTTGAACTCACTTCCAAATAGCTACAACTCTGATATTACAACCTTTTAATAGGTTTACTAACCCAACTCTCCAAACAAAACATAAATCCAAGTTCTACCTACTTGGATCAGCCATGGCATACTACCCCCCAACTTGGCAAATGTGGGTTTTTGGTGTTCCCAAATTTTATAACATCAATGATGGCTTGAGATAACCTTAACATGACCAAAACAAGGCAAATCACTAATTAGACCTATGCTAACAACCCACAAAACAAAATGCAACATTTGATCTACTAGGCAATTGGGCCTCCTAGTTTAGTTTTTTAGCAATAACTCAAAACTCTTCCAAAGGACTTGGCCAAAAAAGTATAGTTTTAGATAACCTTTTTCAAGGATTAAAAGACTCCAAAGTTTTTAAATTTCACTCCAATCCAGCATGCCTTAACCCCAACCATGCACTCAGGCCTAATAAGCAACTTTAGGCATGGTCTACAAGGTAATGGCAAAGAAATGGGTTCATCGAATAAATCTTCCAACTCTAGAGTATTCTCATAACCCAAATAAAAGTGTTTTGCTAATTCACTAAGTCCTCAACTCCTTTTCTTCACATTACTCAACTAAATTGCACAAACAAGGTCTAATACATGGGTAATATTAGACCTAGGGCTTACTCCCATAAATCTCTGCTACAACCTCCTATCTCAATAACTTTAAAATATGATAATGCATTGCCCTAACTTTCTCCATACAAATTTGGAACAATTTCCAATGGTGGAGTTTCAAGTTAGGGCCTTTTCTTTGGCCAAACCCTTGTTTTGAGGGTTTCACAAGGCAGTAACCAAGAAAAAATCAATAACTTGATTATCCTAACTGATGAACACTTGAAATCAAAAGAAAAACTTCACAAATAAGGAAGGCTATCAAAGAAGTACAAAATTTTTCACTTCCCAATAACTGCAAGTCGTACTATATGGAAAAACTAGTCAAAATAGTCCAAAAACAACATATTTTATTGATTCCAAAGAACAAGTACATATATTTCTTCATGTTGTCTCTTCCCTTAGGTGTCTAGAGCCTTTATAGGCCATTAAAAATGGGTAAAACCACCCCATGGCAGTTGTAGCTGTTGGGAGTGGTTTTTTGAAAAAGTTGTCAAATTATTGCAAAAGTTGCTAATGCAACTTTTACAATTTTTTTGCAATTTTTTCCATTTTGACAAACCTTCTTCCTAATTCAATTCTAACCATTCATAAATGTTATTCTAAGACTCAAAATACCTAAACTATCCTAAAAAACATAAGATAAACCAAAATTCCACCTTTTGGACCAAATGATGCCCAGATTTAGATTAACACCTTGGGGTCTTGTATCCATTACATGGGTGGATGGCCTTGAGGAGATTTTCTTAATCAATCCTAAGGATTTATTACATTGAACAAAACAAACATTTTGATTAGGTTCTCTGCACCATTATCCCCTACATAAAAGAAACTCCAATCTTTGGAGTGTTGTGAAGTGAAGGATCAACACCAAGGGCTTTGAGTTCTTTCTTTGTCATCCATGTTGCATCTGCTCCTGTTTGTCCCTACCATTGTACTAGGTACTCATAATTAGTCTTCCTCTTGGTCTGCTTACTGATCTTCTTGTCTAGAATGGCTTCCACCATGGGTTTAGGCTTTGGTGGGATAGTTTTCTTCAACTCTTCCTTGAGATCTATAATTATACCTACATCCACATTATCTGCAACAACACACTTAAAATCATACAAGTTAGAGACATTGAAAATAGGTGACAAATTAATATCATGTGGTAAATCAATTTGGCAGGCATTGTTGCCACACTTCTTCACTATTTTAAAAGGACCAATCTTCTTCATCTACAGTTTGGTATGCAATTTCTGTAGAAGTCTCGCCTTATTAAGATGGATCATTACCATATCCCCCACCTTAAACTGTAGTTGTCTTCTTCTTTTATCTGCCTGTTATTTTTACTTAGTGGACTTGCAATCTATCTTGTACTTGTTGGTGGACTTCTCTCATTACCTCTACAAAATCCTCAACCTATGCACTTCTTCTTTCCATGTCCTTGACTTCTCTAAGTTCCAAAGTACCCCTAGGGTGAGTGCCATAAAAAAATTGAAATGGTGTTAAACCAATGCTTCTATTAATAGAATCATTAAAGGAAAATTTTGCCTCAGGCAAAACACAATCCCATGAAGCTCCATGTTTTTTGGAAAGACACCTTAGCATGTTCCCTAATGACCTATTGACTACCTCAATCTACCCATCAGATTGAGGGTGATAGGTAGATGAAAGACACAAATTGCTGCCTAATTTTCTTCACAAGGTTCTTCAAAATGCCCCAAAAACTTAGGGTCCCTATCTGATATGATGGATAAAGGAAAACTATGAAGCCTAGCAACTTCTTTGAAGAACAAACCTGCTACATGGGAGGCATCATGAGTGGTTTTGCAGGTAATGGAATGGGCCATTTTTGAAAACCTATCCACAACAACAAATATACTAGCATATCCTAATTTGGTTCTTGGTACACTAACAACAAAGTCCATACTCACTGACTTCCAAGGTTTATGAGGTATCGGGAGTGGGGTGTAAAGTCTTGCATTTGATGAGCCTCCTTTTTCTTGTAGGAAAATTAGACACTCCTCAACATATCTCCTAACATCAGTTTGCAATCTTGGCCAATAATAAAATCTTCTAACTTGCTCCAATGTTTTATCTAGCCCAAAATACCTTACTAAACTACCACAATACTTTTCTTTTATGATATTCTCCCTAATGGATCCCTTGGGAACACAAAGCTGACTCCTTTTAAACAAAAGACCTTCTTGCAAGATATACTCACCAAATTTAGTGTGGTACCTTTCACCCATGGATTTTCAAACTTGGTAGCCCCCCTTGAAGTCCTCATCTTGCTCATACATTTTCTTCATTTCATGAATTCCAATGCTTTCCAACTAAGCTTCCTAAATGGTCAAATTTCTCTTGCTAAGTGCATCAAAAACCTTGTTAGTTTCTCCCTTTTTATGCTTAATAGTAAAAGGGTAGGCTTGCAAAAATTCAATCCATTTCATATGCCTATGATTTAACTTTTCTTTCCTATTCAAAAAGATCAATTCATGATTATCAATATATACAACAAATTCTTTAGGCAACAAGTAATGCCTCCATTTTCCAAGGGACTGCACCATAGCATAGAGTTCAAGATCATAGGTTGAATATTTTTGTTTAGTCTCATTAAGCTTTTCACTAAAAAAGGCCACATGCCTACCCTCCTAGCTTAGAACACCTCCAATTGCCTTATTTCTTGTAACACACTCCATTGTGTACAACTTATAGAAATTAGGGAATACCAAAATAGGTTGGTCTGTAATTTTTCTTTTCAAACATTCAAAAGAATCATTTGCCTCCTTAGTCCAAGAAAATATACATTTCCTTCCTCCTTTAATTGTATCTATCATTGAAGAACACACACCACTAAAGTTCCTTATAAATTTCCTATAGAAACTACACATACCCTAAAATCTCTTTATCTCTGATGGAGTGGTGGGTGGTGGCCAATTAAGGATGGCCTCAACCTTGGAAGGATCCATCTTTAGTTCTCCTCCTGATATCAAAAATCCCAAAAAGATTAGTTCATTCTGCAAAAAGGAAGATTTCTCCAAATTTATAATCAATTTCTCCTCATGAAGCCTATTCAAAACCAAATTAAGGTGCCTTAAGTGTTTATCCTTGTCCTTGCTGAATATCAAAATTTCATCTAAGTACACCACAACAAACTTGTTCAAGAAAGGTTTTAGGACTTCATTCATTAGTCTCATAAAGGTGGTAGGTGCATTAGACAAGCCAAAAGGCATCACAAGCCACTCATACAAGCCTTTTGAGGTCTTAAATACTATCTTCCATTCATCTCCACTCCTAATTCTAATTTGATGGTATCCACTTTTAAGGTTCATTTTTGAATAGATACTTGCTTTCCTGAAATAGTCCAAAAGGTCCTCTATTCTTGGCATAGGAAACCTATATCTAATGGTTATCCTATTGTTTTCCCTTGAATTCATACACAACCTCCAAGTACCATCTTTTTTTGGAGCTAGGACTACAGGGACTACACATGGGCTTATACTTTTCCTAATGAATCCCTTGGCTAGTAGATCTTCAATTTGCTTTGCTATCTCTTCATTCTACTCTAGGCTCATATTATAGGCTTCCTTATTTGGAAGTGTAGCCCTTGGGATGAAGTCTATGTAGTGACTGATATCTCTTTCAAGAGGAAAAGTCTCTGGTTGGCTGCCTGCAACTATCCTCTTGTATTTCTCTAACAAATCCCTTACCTCCTTAGACCCACCATTGATAACCTTGGGTGGATCTTGTGGTGGTTTAAAGGGATGTTTTTGTGGTCTAAAAATTAATGCATAATAGGGTGTATCCTTCTCCTTGGTGACCCTCATGAATTCTTTTTCTCCTACTAACATTACCCCATTTGTAACTAGGCTTCCATCATCAGGCAAAGGTGGCATGGTGTACTTAATCCCATCCTTGGTTATGGTGTAAATGTTTGTTTTACCATCATGTTTTTCACACATATCATATTGCCATGGCCTCCCAAGAAGAAAATGTCATGCATCCATCTCTACCACATCACATAAAACCTTGTCATGATACTCTCCTATCTTAAATTCTACCCACACCTGCTCATTAATAAGGGTTTTTTTGTCTTTTGTTAGCCATGACACCTTGTAGGGATAAGGGTGAGGACTTGTTGTTAGTTTCAATTTTTCTACCATCTCCCTAGAGGCCACATTATTAGAGGATCTAGAATTCATTATAGCATTACAGAATTTATTGTTCTCTTTGCATAGGGTTTTAAACAATGTTTTCCTCTATTGTGGTTTTGTAGTTGTAGGGGCTTTAATCAAGGTTCTTTGCATCATTAAGGATTCACCATACTTTGGAAGTGTAGGACTTGAAGTTGTAGATTGATAGGAGGTGACACTCTGACTATGACCCTACTCTCTGCCATTTGTTCCTTAACTAGCTTGGCTAGTTCTACATTGCTGCTCCTCAAGGGGATCTTCCTCTTAGGCTCTTCTCCTCCATTAGACATTGTGTCTCAACAAATCAAAATGGCTCTGATACCACTTGATGTGGAGTAAGCACAAGGAAGCACAACAATCAAACTACCACCCAAATCTCCCTAACTCTACCAAGGGTTATGAAAGGGCTTGAACTCACTTCCAAATAGTTACTACTAAGATATTACAACATTTCAATAGGTTTACTAACCCAACTCTCCAAACAAAACATAAATGCAACTTCTACCTACTTAGATCAACATGGCGTACTACCCCCCAACTTGGAAAAAGTGAGTTTTTGGTGTTCCCAACTTTTCTAACACCAATGATGGCTTGAGGCAACATTAACATGACCAAAACAAGGAAAATAACTAATCATACCTACTGCTAACAACACACAAAATACAATGTAGCATTTGACAAACTAGGCAATTAGGCCTCCTAGTTCAATTTTTTAACAATAACTCAAAATGTATAGTTTTAGATACCCTTTTCCAAGTATTAAAAGCCTCCAAAGTTTGAAAACTTCACTCCACTCCAACATGCCTTAACCCCAACCATGCACTCAGACCTAATTAACAACTTTAGGTGTGGTCTACAAGGTAATGGCTAAGAAATGGGTTCATGGAATCAATCTTCCAACTCTAGAGTGTTCTCCTAACCCATATAAAAGTGTTTTTCTAATTCACTAAGTCCTCAACTCCTTTTCTTCACATTACTCAACTAAATTGCACAAACAAGGTCTAATACATGGGTAATATTAGACCTAGGGCTTGCTTCCATACATCTCTATTGCAACCTCCTATCTTAAGACCTTTAAAATATGATAAAGTATTGCCCTAACTTGCTCCATACAAATTTGGAACAATTTCCAATGGTGGAGTTTCAAGTTAGGGCCATTTCTTTGGCCAAACCCTTGTTTTGAGGGTTTCACATGGCAGTGACCAAGAAAAAATCAATAACTTGATTATCCTAACTGATGAACACTTGAAATCAAAACCAAAACTTCATAAATAATCAAGCCTATAAAATCAGTACAAAAGTTAACTTCCCAATCATTGTAGGCTGTACTATATGGAAAAACAAGTTAAAATAGTCTAGAAACAATAGATTTTATTGATTCCAAAGAACAAGTACATATATTTCTTCATGTTGTCTCTCTCCTTGGGTTTTTAGAGCCTTATAGGCCATTACAACTAGGTAGAACCACCCCATGGTAGTTATAGCTGTTGGGAGTGGTTTTTTGAAAAAGTTGTCAAATTATTGCAATTTTTTTTTGCAATTTTTCTATTTTGACAAATCTTCTTCCTAATTCTGTTCTAACCATTCCTAAATGTTATTCTAAGATTCAAAACACCTAAACTATCCTAATAAACATAAAATAAACCAAAATTCCACCTTTTGGACCAAGTGATGCATAGGTTCATAAAAATACCTTGAGGTCTTGTATCCATTACATGGGTCGATGACCTTGAGGAGATTTTCTTAATCAATCCTAAGGCCTTATTGCATTGAACAAAACAAACATTTTAATTAGGTGGTCTACACCAAACCTTAAATTCAAGCTCTTAAAATTTTGAGATGATACATTTATCCCCCACTCTAACGAAAGGGTGGATCAATTTATGCTTGCACTAAAGTAGAGAGAAGAAGAAGAAGAAGAAGAAGAAGGAATGAATTTGATGAATCACAAAAATATTTAACATCACTTGGTCAAAGAGAACAAGCTAGCAAGACTAAGGGTCCTAACTCCACATTCATACACTAGGTTGCAAGGAAAGATAAAAAGATATAACAAGGGGTCAATACTAAAAATAAACCCAAATAAACTAGTGAGAGATACCTCAGCTAAAGAAACATCTCACCCACTAATATCATATTTGGAAAGCCATTACAAGAACATAAGTGAGGACATAAGAAATTCAAGAGAAACATCATTAATAACATATCTTTAGGATCTATCTCTACTAGAGTTGAAGGAAAAGGGAGAGAAGGGAGAAAGAGTAATTTCCTTGCTCAGTAGAGTGCACACCCTACTATGAATCAAAAGAAGAGATGATGTAAAAGATGGTGTTGAAATAGTCTAACAGGGTGGTAACCTGCTAGTCCACCCACCAAAGTTCTATCCATAGATCAAAATCCATTGTATTGCCATGGCATGGTCCTCTATAAAAAATGTGTTACCCATGTATGGGTCTTAGAAATTTGTTATTTTTTACCCAAATATAAGATTTAGCATATATGTGTCTAGATGTGTTACCCATGAACATGATTGAGAAAGTGTGTCTATGTTCCCATTATGAGATTTAACATATGTATTTATGTGTGCATTGTCCAAAAGAGGGATGAAGTAATAGTGCATAGATTTGAGAATAACTCAAAAAACATACCTTGCAACTAAGGCTAAATTACTCTAAATCATGCTCAGAATTGGTATTGGATTTGATGATCTATTAGGGGAAAATTGAATCTTTAGTGGTGAAATAGAGCATGAGGGGTGATGTAGGAGCATCAATAAAAAGTGAACAGAAAGAGGATCCATGAGATGGTTGGAAACTACAATTGGAATAATTGTTATGTTGTCATTAATTGCAAACTTTATTGGTAAGACATTTACTAACAATGTAGAGCGTCATACCATTTGATTGATGAAGAGGATTTGAAAAAGAATAGATAGCAAGGTGAGCTAGTAAACTTATTGAGTAAAGAGGAGTAAGTATGATGAAATTACAATGATCACTTGGTCAGTTAGCATTTGACAAGATAATGTGTTGTTTGATCTTTGTATAAAGTGAAGAAGAAAGTTGAGTTGAAGTCTAGAAGAGATAATTGATGAGAGACAAGAAGTTGAGTAAAATACTAAGCTTGACTGAGTAATAGTTTACTAGGTCAGTGAAGAAGTTGAGGAATAAGATTAAGGAACTTAAGTAATATTTGAGCGAAATAGTATTACCCAAGTGATAGTAATGATCGAGCAAGATGAAGAAGAAAATTGAAGAAGTGACCAATCGTAGTGAAGACCAAGCGAGAAAGTATAAGTCAAGAAAGATAGAATAATAGAGAACAAGCTACCTATGAATGACCAAGCTGAAGAACATAGTGATGACCAAGTATTATCAAATAAATAGTTTGTGAAAGAATCAAGATTTGAGGCCGACATAGTTGACTTTACAAATTGGTCAAAATGCATAAATAATAAGCATTGATGAGTTAGGGTATTTAATTCATGAATTGAGTTTGTTAAGTGATCTAAGGCAAAGATTTAATGAGAAATTTCTAGAAGTTTCAAGAAAGGAGTAGAAGGAAAAGATGTTGGATAGATTCAATGGATCTGCTCAAACCCTAAGATCTATGGTTATGTTTAAGCATAAAAGAATTAACCTCTCTATTTAAGGAGACATATGAGATGATTTATAGTGTTGGTTGGCCAAAAAATTTGTGAATTAAATGAAGAATAAAGTTGCAGGAGAAAAGAATGAATTTGAAAAAGAGTGATTGCTTGAGGAGTTGCCAAGAAAATCAGAGATGGAGAATGTGATGAAGTCCAATCAATGAACCAAGAATGAGCCCAATGGAGATCTGAACATGCAAAGTGAGTTATATTTTATTAGATCAACCTAGTTGTTACTCTATAACCATTGTGGTAGTAAAATCCTTTATTCAAGGTTGACCTAACAATCATATTGTAAATCCTTTAATCAAGGTGACACTCTAAGGGAATGCTCTAAAGTCCTCTAACAAGGCCACTCCTAATAAGGTGATTAAATCCTTTAACAGGGTGACATCGAGCAGTGTATTTTGTAACCTTTAGTAGTGTTGGCTCTTAACTAAGCTCACTTCAAATTAGTGAAAAGTGGTAGCATGTTTCTTGGTGGTTTTTTCCAAATTGGGTTTTCACATTAAATTCTAGTGTCATAATTGTGTGAATGTTGTTTTCATGTTTCATGTTATTTACTATTGTATGCATATGTTATTTGGTATATACTAAACAAAGAGCTAAGTCTGAGATGAATACGTTAGATTATTGATGAGTTTCTATATTGGTCGAGTTTATGAATTTGGTTAAGTTGGTTGAAATTATTAAATGTTTAATTGGTTATAATATTTTATTATTATCTTTTAAATGTATTTTGAATCCATTTGAGTCGATATGTGAGGCTAAACAAAGCCATTTATAATAGATTGCCAAAGTTGTCTAGTATGGTGAATTTATGTAAGTAAATCCATGGAAATGTAAAATGTCATAAACTATCTATCTTGATATGTTAGTAAGGGTTTTATAAAATTTAAAGGTCATCTATACAAAAATTACAAAAGTTGTCAAATATGTAATAAAATATGTCATAAAATGTGACAATATAAAAAAGTTGATGTAAGAGAGAAGGTGAAAGGTCATAGGAGGTAATTAAATAGTTATAGAACTTGAAAATTATTTAAAATTTTCATGATTTACATATTTTTATAATTTTTAGAAGTTTGGAGAAGATTGGAAATAATAAGAAGTTAGATTTTGTAAGTTTATTCCAATTTTTTTGAATTATTTTTCTTGAAATCTAACCTTTGTTTTTGTTGGTACAAGTACACATGAATTAATGCGAGCCTAAAAATTACATTTTGGAAAGGTATTCAAGATATATTTAATTTGGTTTTGGTTTGGTCTAATTTAATTTTGATTGGAAGAAGTTATGATTGTTTGAGTGCAGAGTGGTCTGAATCTAATTTTTATGGTAGCAATTTTGGAAAAAGCTTAATAAATTTTATTCTACTAATTGCATTGAGCTATAAATTGGGTAAAATGTATTTAAGTCATCCAAGATAAATCTCATGAAATGATTTGTTTATATCATTTAATTTGGAAAAGTTATGAATGAAGCTTTGAAGCATTTTGATGTTGTCTAGACCTCATTAATTTGGTTTAAAGTTTATATATGATGTGCATGAGTCTATTGTTGGAGCCTCTTGAGTTTTCATCCCATAATAAATGTTAAAAAGATGTACCTCTACATCATTTATGGTATCAAAGCTAAGAAAATAGTCTTGAAAAAGGTGAGTTGTGACAGGTTGAGGAGAGAACTTGTAGAGTGGCCAAAAGATTAAGTTTAGTGGACATAACCTAGATAGGAGAAAATGGTCACAAGAGGATATTTTTCTCATGATAAGATGATACTATTAGATGTATGGGTTTTATATTTGTATTTTTAGACAAATAAGATGGAAGAGGCAAATAAAAGAAAGGAAGAAAAAAGAAGAAGAGGAAGCTAGAATGGAACAAGAGATAGAAGAGAAAATAAGAATCTTAATGAGGGAAATAGAAAAAAAGTAAAGAAAATTTAGAGAGACTAAAAGAGAAAATGAAGAAAAATATGAACAAGGAAACTATTGACTCAGAGAAGCCATTCATTTAGGATATAAATGTATGTGAAGATGGAATAGAGAACTTGATTACCAATGAAGAAAACAATTGTCCATTAGAAGGAAAAAGTGAAAAACTTGATGCTGATATAAAAAGTGAGAAACAAATAGTTGTTGATGAACCTAATGATAAAAAGGCTCTTGAAGATAAGAAAGAGATGGACATGATAGTTGTTGATGAGCCTTAGGATGAAAACATTTATAAAAATGAGAAAGAGATGGATGCAATGGTTGTTGATGGAACCAAGGGATGGTATTTGAAGTTAAGTAAGAAAGTGGTATGGCCTATCAAAAGGATAATAGTAGCAGCATGGAAGAAGGCTCATGAGGAATACAAGAGGATAGAAGAGGATCAAATAGTAATGAATTTTTCTCTTAGTGTGGAGATATTGTAGGATGAAGACATTGAACAAAAGGATACAAGGGTTCCTATGGTGAACTAAATTGATGAATTTATGTATGAAGAAGTCCCATTTCTTTTTCCTAATTCATTTATTTCAGGTTTTTAGAGGTTTTTCTACTTGGATACTTATGTGGAGGATCTTTATGAGGAAAAGAAGATTGGTGACTTGGATAGTTGGTAAGAGTACAAGCAACAACAACCAAAGAATTGGAAGACAAGAAAGATAAAGGAAAGTCCAAGGGATTTGAATTTTTTTGACCCTAGGAGTATGACCCAGGAGAATCAATCAAAAATGAAAAAAAAAAAGATCCATGAGATTATAATACTTAATTATTATCTTTTAAATATATTTTAAATCCATTTTAGTCAATATGTAAGGCTAAATAAAGTCATTTGTAATAGATTGTCAAAGTTGTCTAGTATGGTCAATTTATGTAAGTAAACCCATGGAAGTGTAAAATGTCATAAAATATCTATCTTGATATGTTAGTAAGGGTTTTATAATTTTTAAAGGTAATTTATGGAAAAATTACAGAAATTGTCAAATATGTAATAAAATAGTCATAAAATGTGACAATATAAAAGAGTTGATGTAAGAGAGAAGGTGAAAGGTCATAGGAGGCAATTAATTAGTTGTAGAACTTTAATTTTTTTTAGAATTGTAATGTAATGGTCATGATTTATAGATTTGTATAAGTTGTAAATGTTTGGAGAAGATTGGATATAAGAAGAAGTTGGGTTTTGTAAGTTTATTCTATTTTTTTGAGTTATTTTTCTAGAAATCTGACTATTATTTTTGTTGGTACAAGTACATATGAATAGATATAGACCTAAAATGTATATTTTTGGAAAGGTATTTGAGTTAGATTTAATTTGGTTTTTGTTGTTAGAAATGTAAGAGTGAAATTGAGAGGGGAGGGGTGAATCAGTTACCACAAAAATAATTCCCTATCCTTAGATGTTGATTCAAACTTTCCCTTGATGATGCAATATTGTCCAACATGGTTAACACTAGAATATTACTATTACTTAGTTAACAAAGAGATATTATGATTATTAAATTATTTTAGCCTTTAGTAACTTGGTTGTAGAAACATAAAGCGTAAGAAAATACAATGAACACAGATGACATCAAGATTTCACATGGAAACCCAAATTGAGAAAACCACCATGCAACTAGTTACAATATTTTTCACTCTTCTAAAGTGAGCCCTATTAGGAGCCAACCCTATTAAAGGTTACAAAACATACTATTAAGTATGACCTTGTTAGAGGATTTAGATCACCCTGTTAGGAATGGCCTACTTAGAGGTCTTCAAACACTACAATCTTGAAATATCACCTTGTTAGAGGATTTACAATATGGTTGTTAGGTCAAATCTATTAAGAGATTTCTTTACTGCTACAGTGTTTAGAAGGTAACAAAAATTTGATGTGATTTATAAAGCAACTATATTTAAATATTCAAATCTTTTTTTTGGCTTGCCTTTTGGATCCTTCTTGATCAGATATTCTTTGCAACTTATCTTCCACTCTTTCATGTGCTGCCTTTCTATTCACTCACATATCCATCTTATTTCATATTTTTACTTCATACTTTATCCTCACAACTTGACCTTTATCATATATCATATGTTAGGATAAGTCAACTTGAATAACCTTCCAAATAATCAATCAAAATCCAAATAGTTGGCCTCAATCAATTAAATATTAGAAAAATTCATTTTGTCATTTGATCAATACTAGGATTGAATGCTCGGTCAACACTATGAGTTATTTGATGCCTGGCCACTTGGTTAATACTACAAGAATTATTCCCTTCTTTAACCAACTACTCAATTAATATTGGAATGTCTTCTTTACCTAACTACTCAATCAATACTAAGATATACAAAGTTAATATTGCAAACTCTACATTGCTCAGTTAATACTGACATTTGTGCGACATCAATGACAACATACAATTGAAGAATTGTTTCCAACAAACTCCCTCTTTGGAATTGATGGAAACACAACATGTCAATATAAGTGGATAAAATTATGAGAAATTAGATAATATCCCTAGTCTCATTTTCATTCTCATCCATACCAACTCCCTCTGAAATTTTGATTGGATTTGTCTTTGTTACTTCCTTTGTGA
This sequence comes from Cupressus sempervirens, assembly GCA_028749045.1. Taxonomy (NCBI): domain Eukaryota; kingdom Viridiplantae; phylum Streptophyta; class Pinopsida; order Cupressales; family Cupressaceae; genus Cupressus; species Cupressus sempervirens. Next base: position 816,047,721 of record CM053790.1, read on the forward strand.
TTGCACTACTGTGAGCTACTATCATTTTCTCCCTCTTTTTTGTACATTCCATTATCTGAATAACTTCCTTCTGAGATTTAAAAAAAATCTCTCCCTCTTTCTCTTTGACACTAAAATCTCCCTCACTCTTCCTTGTTGACACCAGACTCTCCCTCTTTCACATCAAATTCCAAAGGATATAAACTTTGAAGTTACTATGTACCTTTCTACTGATTCATATGCAATATGTTCTACATTTTAAAACTGAAGTGTGACAATTTGCATCAACTTTGATAGATTTCCAATAGAACTTGGTTGATTCCTCAATATATTTTGCTTTAGTGAGCATCAGATAAGGGAATAACCCCTAGTTTACCTCTTAGATACATAAATGCATCCTTAGGTAAAGCCGTAGTAAATATATATGTTATCTACTCCTTGGTGTTCACATATTCCAATCTCATCTCTTTGTCCTTAACCAATTCTCTTAAGAAATGCTATTTGATTTCAATGTGTTTTATCTTTGTGTGAATCACATGATTTTTGGATATATTGATTACACTTGTGTTATCACAGTAGATAACCACTAGTTCCTTAATTTCCTCCTACATGCCTAATAGTAATTGCTTGATCCATATTATGTTAGAACAATTGACTATTGTAGCCATACTCTGCCTCTATTATAAATGAACAAATACAATTTGTCTTCTTGCTTGTCCAAGATATTAATCCTTTTTCAAGAAAGAATGGTCCTCCACTAGTGCCTTTTTTATCATCAATGCTTCCTGCCCAATCTACATTAGTAAAGGCTCTCAACTCAAGATTTCCTCCTTTCTTATACCATAAACCATATTATTCAATTCCTTTTAGATATATTAGAATTATTTTTACTACCATCATGTAATTTTATTTTGGATTAGAAAAAAATCTTACAACTATGTCAACTGCCAATGCAATATTAGGTCTGGTGACTACCATATACTGAAGTTTCCTAATAATTGATCTATAAGTAGTCTAGTTTACCTCCTTTGAATCATCATTCTTTGAGAGCTTATGTCGAATAGACATAGGTGTTCCAAATGTCTTGTAATATTCCACTCTAAATACTTTCAATATTTCCCTGATGTATTTTGATTGAGTGGTGTATATCCCATCCTTCATCTGATGAACTTGTAGACCCACAAAGAATTTAATCTATCCAAACATAGAAATTAAAAATCCCTTCCTCATTTCTTTAGAAAATTAATTTCATAAAACCTGATGTCCTCCAAATATGATATCATCTACAAATATTTCTGCAAGCAATATCGTTTCCTATGGTCCTTCCTTAATATACAAATTACTATTATCATTTATCTTTTCAAAAACTATTATTACCAGATATCCATTTATCCTTTCATACCATGCTCTAGGAGCTAGCATCAATCCATATAAAGCCTTGTGAAATTTACATACCATGTCTCTTTTGCTTGAATCAATGAAACCTTCAAGTTGTTCAATGTAGACTTCTTCTTCTAGGACTCTATTCAAGAAAGTTTATTTAACATCCATCTGATATTTAAGTATTGCAATAGGGGAAAATGTTTCCCATAATCAATACCTTCTTCTTGAGCATAACCTTTGTATGATAGCCTTTCCTTGTTCCTTGTTACTTCTCCTTTCTCATTTAACTTATTTTTGAATACTCATTTTGTACCAATCACATTCTTGTCCTTAGGCCTAGGTACAAGAGACTACATTTTATTCTTTTCTATTTTCTCAATTAGTTCATTCATTTCCTTTATCCAACCTTCATTTTCTAATGCATCTTTTACAGATCTAGGCTCAAATTCACTAAGAAAATAGTACCTTTTAATTTGTTCCTTGTTAGTATGCCTTATGTCTCTTGTCCAATTTTTTTTTAGGTGCATGATGCCTTCTGACATATTTTAAGCAAGTCTTGGATCTTTCTTTCTTGATTCTAAACTTGATTCACTTTATTCTCCATGATCTTATGTCTTTTTCTTGGGCTCCTTAGGTTGATCTAGGTGTAACTCTGGTGCCTTTGTTTGTGACTTAGGTTGCATTGCCAACTGTTGATTAACTACAACTAATTGTGATAAAGTCTTAGGTTCCTCCTCGTAGTAAATAAACTTTTTGTAGTCTTCAGGCTCCTTGCTACTCTATCCTTCACTTCTTTCTACAAACTCATCAATCTTTGCATGTGCACTTTCTATGACTTTGTGAGTAGAAAGATTCAAATATTTGCATTCCTTACTTTTATTGGAGTAACCTAGAGATATACCTTCATCACTTTTTTCATCAAGCTTTCCTTTACTTACATCTATCAAGATATAACATTTTCTTGCAAATACTCTATAAAAAAATGTTAGGCTTATACCCATACCATAATTCATAAGGTGTTTTATTTGTACCTTTCTTTAGTTGAACTTGGTTAAGTGTATGAATTTTTGTGTTGATTATTTCTCTCCACTATTTTGGTGTAACATTCTTCTCAGTTATTAGTGTCCTTGCAATTAACATGATAGATTTGTTCCTTCTGTCTGCTATACCATTTTTCTCCAGAGTTCTAGGTAAAGATACCTATCTTTTGATTCCTCTTTCATTACAGAACTCATTGAATTCTGTTGAGATGAATTCATCTCCTCTATCTAATCTTAGGAATTTTGGATTCTTCCTTGTTTCTTTCTCAACCCTATCCAAATACCATTTGAACTTTTGAAAAGCATCATATTTTTATTTCAAAAACATTATAGACATCATCCTAGAATAACCATCCACAAATTGAATGAAATATATGTCTCCACGGTATCTTTCTACACCTATTGGCCTTTAAATATATGTATGAACTAGTTCCAAAACTTCTTTAGAAATGTAGTAATTACTTGCAAAACTTATTTTACTCATCTTTCCAATTTGACATTGTTTGTACATGCCCATCTCAGGTTTCTTTATATAAGGTATGTCTCTTACTCTTTTGTTCTTACTTATGGTAACTAGGTGATCAAAGTTAACATGACACATCCTTTTATGCCATAGCCAACTTTCCTCTATTTGAGCTAGGAAACATGTACTTTTTTTGAGATCTAGGTAAAATAAAATACCCTTTTTTTGATTTCCAGTTTCGACTAGGTCACCTTTTCCATCCAATAGTTTAGCTTTATCATTCATACATTCTACCTTGTATCCTATATTGTTCAGTTGTGCTACATTGAGTAGATTATGTCTTAATTCTTCAACCCAATAGGCATTTTCACATTTGATTCACTCAATTAATGCTATTATTTATTTTCCTTTAACATAACATGGTTCATTGTTTCAAAATCTAACACTTCCACCATCATAGTGTTCTAAATATTCAAACTTAGTTTTCTCACCAATCGTGTGATGAGGACAACTGCTATCTATGATCCATGCATCATTTTTGCTAACATGAGAGATAAGTGCCATCTTTTCATTTTCCTCATTATCATATTCATCCTAAACAACATTTTAAACTACTTCTTCTTCATTGTCATCACTATCAAAATCTTTAGCAATGTAACAAGATTTCTTACATTTGTCTTTGTAGTCCTTGCAACTTTTGAAGTCTTTCCTTCCTTTCAACCTTTTTTTTCCTTTTCTCATCTTTACCTTCTTTGTTTGTACATCTTGTAGCAATATGACTACCCTCTTCACATGAGAAACAAATCAATGAGATTTTACCTTTGAGTTTTTCTTTCCCTTTTGATACTCCTTTTGCAAGTAGGGTTTTGATAACTTCAAGATCTTCATCTGAATCATATTCTTCATCATTGTCAACCTTTTTTATTTTTTGAGTTTCTTCCTTTTCTACCAAGGGTTAGTTTGGCTTTGAATGTAGATTCAAGATTACTAGAAGTAGGAGAATAGTAATTAAAGTTATCAAACTCAAAAGAAATTAATCTTCCCACAAGTGCATCCAAGGTTATATCATTTTTAGGATTTCATCTCATATCTTGAATTTTTGATACTATAATAGCATAAATAGGAAGAAGAGATCTTATTATCTTCTTGACCACTATCTCATCACTTATATCTAATCCTATATTTTTGGTTACACTTACAGTTTCTTTGATTCTTTCATTGTATTGGAGAATGTTCTCACCTCCTTTGATGTAGGAGCATCCAGAGGTATAAGGGCAATCTCGTGTCACCAAAAGAAATATACTTAGACTTAGTTTTTTTTGCATGTGTTTTCATTTTTGGATACCCATTTGGGTCAATTAAAGGTTCCAACTCTCACAGTTCCACTATCAATGTGCTAGAAAATCCCAAAAAAATAGGAGCATGTAATTGGGCCATCATTTTGGTAAACTAGAAGGTGTAAATTGGCTAGATGAATTTAATCATAATTTAGAGCATTCCAAAAAAAGAGTTAGGTCAATAGACTCCACAGTTTGAAAGTTATTGCAGTTTTTTGGGTTTTGGAGACCTCTTAAGAATGCTTCAAAGTCAGGTTAGGGGCATTAAATGACCTCAAAAAGGGCCAAAAAATGGGGGATGAGCAAAGCTATCCATAAGGATATAGAGCACTTTGAGAGCTTTCTGAAAATGTGTTGCCCGACTATAGAATTTGTTCCAATTCTACGAGCCATGGTTCATATTTAAAACTTGCCTAGTTTTAAGCCTTAAATTGATCATTCTATCTATGAAATTTGTAAGTCTTTAGGCCTCCATGTCCCCGGCTTGTTAACAGTTCCGCACAGCACTTGAGATCATTGAAATCCAACTTCTGAGCCTCAAGATATAAAAGGTTAATGATTGCCGCTAAAAACACGTACTTCTTAACCTTTAACTTCTTAAAAGGTTAATGTTAACCATCAAAAACGTGTTTTTCTTAACCTCCAAATAAAAGGTTAATGTTAACCACCAAAAACATGTTTTTCTTAACCTCTCAAAAGGTTAATGTAAGCCTCCAAAATTAACTTCTTAAAAGAGGTTAAGATGAGCTCAAGATCTTAACCATTAACCTGCCAAACACAATCTTAACCATTAACCTGCTAAAAAAAAAAAAAAGGGTTAAGATATGAAGGTTAAGAACTCAACTTATTTGAATGTAAGCCATTTTACAGTCAGCAACACGGGAGGAGTGAAGGAATGAATGTTTTGGATAAAGCCTTTGCTTTCAACCTGCAGCCTTTATAACTCCATGCGCAGTGAATCAAAATAGTGCTAAGCACACGGGGACTATGGCATACGTGAATGCCGTAACAATTATGTCTCAACTGGAAATGGTTATGACAGTTCCAAATTTTGAACTGTGGTATTTGTTTATAAATATTTTATTGTATTTGATGATAAGGAACGATTTGGTGATATGACATAGTCAATCAAAGTGCATATAATCTTGTATAATAAGACAATACGGAAAGATACATAGCTAAATAGATGCATTTGGAAAGTAATATCAGATAGTATGCCAACCCGAGTACACTATTCTCCCATGTGACCAAGGTGAAGGCGGCTTAAAGGAATGCAAAATCTTGCGGTTTGTTATACAGCCTATGCCACCTTGGACACCCTAGCTCCCAAGTAATAGCGCTCTTACTTTGTCTCTGAAGATGTATCTATAAGCTGTGAGAGGTTGAAGTTCCCACCTGTACCACTCATGCAGAACTCTGGAATCTGGTCATAAGTTAAGTCTCCCAATGCAAAACGTGGGTGATGTTGTGCCCTACAACATTCCTATGCAAAAGTTGCAGAACTTATTTGATTTGAATCTCATTTTATTGAACCTATGATAAGTTTCAATCTGCGGGCATTGAATGCGGGTTTGTGTGGAGAAGCAAAAATGGGGGAGATTTGTGGGGTATTGAAAGTGTGGGTTGTGAAAAGAAGGAGCCTTGCACTGCGAGATATCTGCAGCAGCGATCCCTATGTTGTTCTCAAGCTCGAAAACGAGGTGGTCAAGACGAAAGTTATCAGTAGCAATCTGAATCTTGTGTGGGATGAGGAGTTGACACTCAATATATCTTCAACTACTCCTCACAGTCTTAAAGTGGAAGTGTTTGATAAAGATAGCTTCACTGCAGATGATGAAATGGGTGATGCAAAAATAGATCTACAACCTCTTGCAGCATCGGTAAGGATGCGCAAAGCTCTTCAGGGCACTCCATCAAGTACTCAAATTTGCAAGCTGTTACCCTCAAAAGACAATTACCTTTCTAGAGAGAGTTGTATTCGTTATGTTGATGGTAATATGATTTAGGAACTATGGTTAAGACTCCGTAATGTTGAGTTGCACAACTGTAATTCCCCTCAACACATGTGCAACTCAAAATGTTCTCTTCCAAGCTGCAATAATCCCTGTGTAGTGGCAATTGAAGCAAACCATGAAACGCATCAGTGCAATGAAAAATATTGTCCAAGCAAATGCACGATAAATGGGTGTAGCAGGACATGTGGAGTTAAAGACTATTTCCATGATTTGGATCAACATGCAGACACCACCAAAGTCACAAGTCTTTTGAAGTTTCAAGCTTTTAAATTATCTTTTTGTGATTAGTGATTTAAAATGTCTTTTTGATAGGTTAAGGATTTGATCATTTTTGGGTTAATTTTGTTGAGGTTAATTAACCTCACCCAAATCACGTATTTGGGAGGTAGTTATTAACCACAGAAGGGTAGTTATTAACCTATGTGTCTATATAAGGACTCTTTTGGGCTTTGTAAAAGGGACTTTTTGGGGTTGGAAAAATAAGGGAACACTATGCTGAAATTTTGATCTAGGGATAAATTTTGGAAAGTATGTACACTTTTTATCTCTGAATTGAAAAATCTCTATTGCTTTCTTGGTGTAAGGAAATGAAATGAGATGTTCTTTGAGTTTCTTATTTTAAAATCCAAATTGTTATACGCTATAGTAGACAGTCTCATGGTGCTATGTGAGTGTTTACGGAAGATTATGAATGTGCTTAATAATACTGGTTGCTTTCAAGCGTAGCTCTTGAGCACCTCTATTATCAATTTTTTTTATCAAAGAAAGTTGTGAAGGCGTGTGGTGCATTTGTCTTCCACGACTTTCTCTTGAATTTTGAAGTTTTAGATTCTTTAATTGAAAAACCCCTTTAAAAACTATATCTTACGAGGGAGCTGCTCCTCCAAACGCAGAGGAAGGCCGGATATCAAGGGCCTATCCAACTATTGTGAACGGTTTGCCACACATTCCGTTTGGCAATTCTACTGTGACAAATCTGTTTACCAACAAAATGTAAATGGTTCATCAATCGGAGCTACGGTTCAAAAGATATGCCTCCCGAAAGTTTGATTACTGTTTCTGGATTCTTCTAGATTTGCACCGACTTCTACCACAGCTTTCAGAACCTTCTATTTGGTTGATGGATGCCTACTAGCACTTTCTAGAATGTACTCCTAGTCCTTAACCCTCCGGGGTCTATTTAAGGAGATTTCTAGCATTGTAAAAGGCAGTTTGGAGTGGAGTTTGAGAGGAGGTACTGAAAGGAGAAATTATCTCCAGATTTATGCTATTATAAGCCCTTAGGGCATGTTTTGAAGTTTATTTCCTCTGTACTCTTTGTACTAGCTTATTTTCTCAGTTAATACAATTTTCTTTTTCTATTGTGTCTATTTTGTTCTTGGGTTGTATCCCCATCAAGTGGTATCAGAGCTGATTTTCCTGAGTGTGTAGACAGAATGCCAACTGTGAGGCAGTTTGCACCAGGACTGTTTGGTTGTGGGTTTGAGTTAAGAAGATGCCTCCATGGAGAGAGCATGGTGGAAGGGCCAGAGCTATTAATCTTGAGGAGGTTAGAGCCCTCCAAAGGCAGGTACAGGCATTGCAAGAGGAGCTCTATAGAGGAGCAAATGTTGCCACAGGTGACAACAATGAGGATGACAATAAAGAAGAAGTAATGGAACCAGAAGGGGAATTTGATGGGGAAGTTCTGAATCATGTAGAGGAAAGGCTTTTTAGGGCCATTACTAAGTTTGGGAAAAGACCCACAATTGAAGTGGGTGTATTTTCAGGAAATCTGAAACTAGATGAGTTGATCGATTGGATCAATGAACTGGAAGAATACTTTGAGTATTAGGATATCAGGGACCTAGATAGGGTTAAATTTGCAAAGGCCAAACTGAAAGGCCATGCTAAAATCTGGTGGCAAGGGGTTCAATTGGAAAGAAATAGAAGAGGATAGGAGAAGATCACAAGGTGGGATCGCATGGTGGACAAATTGAAGAAGCAGTTCATTATAGTGGACTACGAGCTTGATTTATTTAAGAAGATGCATGGGTTAAAGCAAGCAGGAAGATCAGTCCAAGAATATACAAAGGAATTTTATCGACTCTTGATTAGAGCGGGTCATGTAGAAGAAAATAAGGAGAAGGTTGCTCGTTATATCAGTGGGTTGCGACCTAGCATCCAGGAGGAATTAAGTCTGGTAAGAATGACCAGCATTGAAGAGGCATACCAGTTTGCCCTATGAGTTGAAGAGAAGCTGAATAAAAGGTTTGAAGGAAGACAAAGAGGGTACAGTCAAGGAGGAAGGGGAAGTGGTAGATCATCTGGAGGCCGCAATGAAACCCAAAAGAAAAATGAAGATGTGGGTACTAGCAGGAACCAGAGGAATGAGGATTTCAACCGCTCCCATGACCAAGACTTTGGAAATCAGAGAGGAAGAGGTAGAGGATGTTGACAAGGAAGAGGAGGCTTTCGTGGTACCTATTTCCATTCCAATGAAGAAGGTCATCGTGCCTTTGAATGCCCTCAATGACAAGGAAGGACAAATAGGAGAGCTGAGGGCCAAGCTAGGGTTGCTCATGTGGATGAGGATGCACAATCATCACATTCAAAGGATGTAGAAAGAGGAGAGACCTTGGTAAATGAAAGAGTCCTACTAAGTGGTGAGATTGAATGAGGACAAGAGAGGAGTTTGTTCCATACCAGATGCAAGTGTGAGGATAAATGTTGTGACGTGATCATTGATGGTGGTAACACTGTTAACTTGGTATCAGAAGAGATGGTCTCTAAGCTAAAGCTCAAGAGGGAGAAACATCCCCAGCCCTATTGGATTGCTTGGGTAAAAGATGATCATAAGGTCCTGGTAAGTGAACAATGTTTAGTGAAATTCAAAATTGGGAGTTACCATGATGAAGTTCTTTGTGATGTTATTTCGATGGATGTTTGCCATCTATTGTTGGGTAGACCATGGCAGTTTGATAGACATGCAGTACATGATGGACATGCAAACACATACTCTCTGACAAAAGACGGAGTTCACCACAAATTGAAACCCATGAAAAAGGAAGGTGAAAAGGTATGTAGCAGTGCTAGGATTTGTCTTGTTAATGAAAGGAAGTTTTTAGATGGCATGAAACATCAACATATGTGCTATGCTTTGATTCCTAGGAAAGATAAAGAAGGTAGTAGTGAAATACCAGTTGAAGTTTCAAATTTACTAGGGGATTTTGGAGATATTATCTCTAATAATGTTCCAAATGGATTGCCACTAGTAAGGCAAATCAGTCATCAAATAGATCTAATTCCAGGAGCTAGTTTTCCTAACAAGGCTGCTCACAGGATGACTCCTACTGAAACAGAGGAGCTAAATAGACAGGTTCAAGAGTTGTTGAGGAAGGGCTTGATTCAAGAGAGCTTGAGTCCATGTGTAGTACCTACAGTACTCGCACCAAAGAAGGATGGAGAGTGGAGGATGTGTACAGATTCTCGAGCTATAAATAGGATAACCATCAAGTATCAGTTTCCTTTGCCAAGGATGGATGATCTTATGGACTGCTTGAGTGGAGCTCAGTACTTCACAAAGATAGATCTCAAGAGTGGCTATCATCAGATATGGATTTGAGAAGGAGATGAGTGGAAAATAGCCTTCAAGACCAAGGAGGGTCTTTATGAGTGGTTAGTCATGCCCTTTGGATTAACGAACACCCCAAGCACCTTCATGCGGCTCATGAATGAGCTACTTAAGAAGTTCTTGGGAAAATTTGTTATTGTTTATTTGGATAATATTTTAATTTTCAGCAAGACTTTGGAAGAACATTTATTGCATATTCGTAGTGTCCTTGAAAGGCTAAGGGAAGAGAAACTATTAATTAATTTGAAGAAGTGTAACTTTGCAAAAAAGGGAATTAGTTTATTTGGGGTTTGTTATATCACCTGAAGGTCTCAAAATGGATTCGAAGAAGGTAAAAGCCATCTTGGAATGGCCTACTCCAAGGTTTGCTACCGAGGTAAGATCATTTCATGGTTTGGTTAGTTTTTATAGGAAGTTTATTAAGAATTTCAGTGGCATATGTGCACCCCTAACTGATACAATAAGAGGGGATAGAAAAGAGTTCAAATGGACTGCAGCAGCTACGAGGAGTTTTGAATTGCTGAAGAAGAAGGTGACAAAATAGCCTATGTTAGCACTTCCAAATTTTAGAAAGGTTTTCTAGGTGGATTGTGATGCCAGTGGCAACGCTATTGGGGCTGTATTAAGCCAAGAAGGTAAGCCTATTGCATATTTTAGTGAAAAATTGAATGATGCAAAGAAGAAGTATTCTGTTTATGATCAAGAGTTCTATGCAATAGTTTAGGCCTTAAAGAAATGGAGGCATTATTTATTGCCAAAGGAATTTGTTTTGTATACTGATCATCAGGCATTACAGTACCTAAATAGCCAAGGTAAATTGAATCAGAGGCATATGAAGTGGGTAGAGTTCTTGCAGAGTTATACATTTGTGTTGAAGCATAGAAGTGGAAAATCTTATAGGGTTGCAGATGCACTAAGTAGGAGATAGTTGTTGCTTACAGTAATGTAGGTTGAAGTAGTTGGGTTTGATGAACTCAAGAAATTGTACCCCGAGGATCCTAATTTTGCTAAACCATGGAAAGCTTGTAAAGAGCCTGTTGCTGTAGATAGAACCAAGTGGTTAGACTATTTGATTCAAGATGGCATGTTGTTCAAGGGTAGTCAATTGTGCATTCCAAGGAGTTCCATGAGGGAAAATTTGATTAAGGAGAAACACAGTGGAGGGATGGAAGGACATTTTGGTCGAGATAAGACCATTTCCATTCTTAGAGAAAATTATTTTTGGCCTCAAATTTCACAGGATGTGAAGAAGTTTGTACAGAGTTGTCAGGTTTGTCAAGTTGCCAAGGGGTTTAGTCACAATACTGGCCTATATCAGCCATTGCCTATTCCATAAAGGCCATGGGAAGACATAAGTATGGATTTTGTTCTTGGATTTCCAAGGACACAAAGGGGTAAGGACTTAGTATTCATGGTGGTTGATAGGTTCTCCAAAATGGCACATTTCATTTCATGCCACAAAACTCATGATGTTGTCCATATTGCAGACTTGTTTTTCAAAGAGGTGGTAAGACTACATGGTCTTCCAAGGAGTGTAGTTTCTAAAAGAGATACTAAATTTGTGGGATATTTTTGGAGGACATTGTGGAAAAAGTTGAGAATAGACTTGAAATTTAGTTCCACGCATCACCCACAAACTGATGGTCAAACAGAAGTGGTAAACAGAAGTCTGGGCAATTTGCTAAGATGTTTAGTTGGGGATAAGCCCAAGGGATGGGATTTGATTCTACCACAAGTAGAGTTTTCTTACAATAACTCTATAAATAGGAGTACTGAAAAATCACCATTCCAAATTATATATGGGAATAGCCCAAGGACTGCACCAGAATTGTGGAAGATAGAGCAAGGGGAGAGGACAAGTGTTGAAGTAGATGAATTTGCTGAACATATCAAGCATCTACATGAGGAGGTTCAAGCACACATTACCAAGATGAATCAAGAGTATAAAGCTAGGGCTGATCAAAGGAGGAGACATAAGGAATTTCAAGTAGGGGATTTAGTTATGGTGCACTTACAAAAAGAAATATTTCCAGCCGGTACTTACAACAAGCTGAAAAGGAAGAAATTTGGCCCTTGCAAAGTTTTGAAGAAACATGACTCAGGAAATGCATATGAGGTGGAGCTGCCAAATCGTATTCACATTTCTCCCATTTTCAACATTGCAGATTTAATAGAGTATCATGATGATGGTGCAGATGAGGAGCTGGTGTTAGAGCCATGTCCAATTCCTACTTCTAAGAAGGAGGAGATAGAAGACATTCTATATCATTGTGTGAGTGGGAGTACCAGAAACAGGCAGTGTGAAGAGTATTTGGTCAAATGGAAAGGACGACCGATTGAGGACTCAACTTGGATTTTAGCAGCTAAGGTTTCCCATTTGGGATTTCCTCTACCATTCATAAAGTGCCAGGGTCACTTTTCAATCTACCCTGGGTGTCTGATGTAGGAGCATCCAGAGGTATAAGGGCAATCTTGTGTCACCAAAAAAAATATACTTGGACTTAGTTTTTGTTGCATGTGTTTTCATTTTTGGATACCCATTTGGGTCAATTAAAGGTTCCAATTCCCACAGTTCCACTATCAGTGTGCTAGAAAATCCCAAAAAAATAAGAGCATGTAATTGGGCCATCATTTTGGTAAACTAAAAGGTGTAAATTGGCCAGACAAATGTAATCATGATTTAGAGCATTCCAAAAAAAGAGGTAGGTCAATAGGCCCCATGGTTTGAAAGTTATTACAGATTTTTTAGTTTTGGAGACCTCCTAAGAATGCTTCAAAGTCAGGTTAGGGGCATTAAATGACCTCAAAATGGGCCAAAAAATGGGGGACGAGTGAAGCTGGTCCATAGGTCTATAGAGCACTTCAAGAGCTTTCTAAAAATGTAAATGGTTCATCAATCGGAGCTACGGTTCAAAAGTTATACCTCCCAAAAGTTCGGTTACCATTTTTGGATTCTTCTAGATTTTTGCCGACTTCTACTGCAGCATCCAAAACCTTCTATTTGGTCAGTGGATGCCTACTAGCACTTTCTAGAATGTAATCCTAGTCCTTAACCCTTCGGGGTCTATTTAAGGAGATTTCTAGCATTATAAAAGGCAGTTCGGAGTGGAGTTTGAGAGGAGGTACTGAAAGGAGAAATTATCTCCAGATTTATGCTATTGTAAGCCCTTAGGGCATGTTTTGAAGTTTATTTTCTCTATACTATTTGTACTAGCTTATTTTCTCAATTAATACAATTTCCCTTTTCTGTTGTGTCTATTCTATTCTTGGGTTGTGTCCCCATCATTCTTTCATTTTCATTTAATCAAACTTGCCTCTTAAACTTTATGCTGTGACTCTTTGTAGATTTTATCACCTCTATAGACTTTCTATATCTTTTCCAAAATATCAAAGGTAGTCGGGCAATATTTAACTTCATCAAATTCAAAATAGTTTAGATATGAAGCTATATCAATCATCATTATATTGTGATCTTTTGCCTCTTTCATCTAATCCACATTCATAGGTTTAGGTGGTAGCATGTATCTATTTTCCAATTAGAAAAAACCAATATCATTGATGCTTGATAGATGCAAGTTCATCAATTCTTTCAATGCTGAAAAGTTGTCTCTAATAAGCTTAGGAATCTCCCTTCTGTAAGACATCTTGATCTTTAACTTAGGTCCTCAACACCTTTCCTACAAGAACCAAAAGCTCCTATAGAAATTTTTGGAAATGTAAAAGTGAAACTAAGATGGGAGGGGTGAATCAATTACCACAAAAAAATTCCTTGTCCCTAGATGTTGATTCAAACTTTCCCTTGATCATGCAATACTATCCAACTCAGTTAACACTAGAATATTACTATCACTTTGTTAATAAATAAATCTTATGATTATTAAATTATTTTAGCCTTTATTAATTTGGCTACAAAAATATAAAGCATAAGAAAATAACATGAACACATATGACACCATGATTCAACATGGAAACCCTATTTGGGAAAACCACCATGCAACTAGTTACAATATTTTTCACTCCTCTGAAGTGAGACATGTTAGGAACTAACCCTATCAAAGGTTACAAAACATACTATTAAGTATGACCTTGTTAGAGGATTTAGATCACCCTATTAGAAGTGACCTAGTTAGAGGTCTTCAAACACTTCAATCTTGAAATGTCACCTTGTTAGTGGATTTACAATATGAGTGTTAAGTCAACTTTGTTAAGATATTTCTTTACTACTAAAATGGTTATAAGACAACAATTTTTTGACTTGATTTATGATGTAACCATCTTTGTAGATTTAGATATTTTTTTTGGCTTGACTTCTGGATCCTTCATGATTAGATATTCTTTTTATCTTATCTTCCACTCTTTCCTGCTCTGTCTTTCCCTTTGCTCACATATCCATCTTATTTCATATTGTTACTTCATACATTATCCTCATAACTTGACCTTTCTTATATATCATAATGTAGAACAAGTCAGCTTGAATACCCTTCCAAATAATTAATAAACATCCAAATAATTGACCTCAATCAATTAAATATTAGAAAAATGTATTTTGATGTCACTCAACTAGTATTAGGATTGAAAACTTGGACAAAACTATGAGTTATTTGATGCCCAACCACCCAGTTAATAGTGCAAGCAAGATTCCCTTCTTTAACCAACTATTAAGTTAATACTAGAATATCTTCTTTACTTGAATACTCAGTTAATACTAAGATATACAAGGTTAGTATTGCAAACTCTACACTACTCAATTAATAATGAAATTTTTGTAACATCAATGACAATGTATAATTGAAGAATTATTTCCTACATTTATATGGTCAAATTTCATTGTGATTTGAAGAAGTTGTGATTGTTTGAGTGCAGACTACTCTAAATCTAATTTTCATGGTAGTATTTTTGGAAAATGTTTAATACATTTATTCTACTAATTGGATTGAGCTACAAATTGTAGAAAATATGTTCAAATCTTCAAAAATATCTCATAAAATGGATTGGTGAGATCAACCTTGATTTAAAATAAAGATAGAATGCTTGCAAGTAGTAATGACAGATCTAATATAAAAACAATAAGAATTTATGAATATGCTCTAGAATTTGGAATGTAATCAATTATGTAGATGTAGTAGCCCTTGACTCAACTTCAAAACCCTAGAAAGGAAATCAAAGTGACACCAAAATCTTCATGAATGAATGTGCTTAAAATTTTCCTTAGGAATGCATGTAGATGAATGTAGATTTTGAGAGGATGAATGTAGTAGATGCAACAAAGTATCAACTTGAATGTATCAAGGGAGATATTAAATGTTAGAATGATAGATCTTGCATAAAATCCTTCAATAAATTTAATGCATAAATCCTTTATCTTCAATGAAGATATTCTTGAATGCCTTGAATTTTTGAAGAATACTTGAGAACT
Organism: Cupressus sempervirens; assembly: GCA_028749045.1. Classification (NCBI taxonomy): domain Eukaryota; kingdom Viridiplantae; phylum Streptophyta; class Pinopsida; order Cupressales; family Cupressaceae; genus Cupressus; species Cupressus sempervirens. The sequence goes on from CM053790.1 coordinate 816,062,967, forward strand.
TTGAGCATGTGAATTCTTGGACTTGTGGATGAAATTAATTTTTTTTTATTGTAGATGCTTGGATATGAAAAATGGATAAAATGGAAGGGCTTATATAGAGCTTAGAATTAACTAAATCATGTAGGCCAATAGACCTAGAAGTTAACACCTGAATATCCCAGAACGTGGGACCCAAAGAAAGGAGCCAAAATAGTGCCTCATTAGGGACACACAACACCCTTGATTGGCCCATTAGGGGTAGACTACACCCATTATTTTTTAGTGGTGCACTATTCCCCTATTGATCAGGTGTACAAACCCCTCAAGGTTGTCTTGGGGCTCTACAACACATCTCAGGATTTAGAAATTAGGTCCAAATTTTGAAGAAATCTCATTTTAGTACAAGGAGTAGATTCCAAATGGATAGAGAAAAGGAAGGGAAAACCTAGGGGAAATAGATCCTACCTCAAGCTTAACACCATGAAAATAGGATCTTTAAAGAGGATTTATTAGGTTTTAGCCTAATTACACTTAGGGGGAAGGATGTAAAAAGGAAGAAGAGATGAAAGAGAGAAGGATATTGATGATCTCTCATTAAATAGGTGTTAAACCTTCATTAAATTTGAGTGCTTCCAATTTAAGATGATATATTTAGCCCACACTTTAGTGAAAGGTTGGATAAATCCACACTTGTGGTAAAGTAGTGAGAACAAGAAAGAAGTAATTTGGTGAATCACAACAAGATAGAACATCACTTGGTCAAGGAGAACAATCCCAAGACCAAGGGTATTATATCCAAATTCATACACAAGGGTGCAAAGAAAGATAAAAAGATATAACAAGGGTTTGGTACTAAAAATAAACCCAAATCAACCAATGAGAGAGACATTAACTGAAGAAACAACTAACCTACTAATATCATATTTGGAAATCCATTACAAGAACATAATTGATACCATAATAAATTCAAGATAAAAATCATTAATAACATAGCTTTAGATCTTTCTCTACTTTAGTATAAAAGAAAAAAAGAGAGAAGGGAGAAAAATAACTACCTTGCCTAGTAGAGTGCCCACCCTACTATGAATCAAGAAAAGGGCTACTACAAAAGATGGCATTGAAATAGTCTAATGGTGTAGTAACCCACTAGTCAACCCACCAAAGTTCCATTCACATATCAACATCCATCGTGTCACCATGGTGTGGTCTTGTGTAAAAGATATGTTACCCATGTATGGGACTTAGCATAATGTGTTTGAATTTGTTACCTATATTGGGACTTTGTGAGTTCTTATGTGTTACCCAAATATAAGATTTAGCATATATGTGTATGCATTACCCATGAATGAGATTTAGAAAAATTTTATGCATTACTCATTATGAGATTTAGCATATGTGTTTGTGTGTGTAAAAGAGGGATGTAGTAACAATGCATATATTTGAGACTAACTTAGAAAGTATACCTAGCATCTAAGGCTAAATTACTCTAAACCATGCCCGTAATTTGTATTTGCTAACAATTAAAGAAATACTATTTACAATGAGGGTGTATATATCCCCCTTTCCTTATCATGTCTATGTAACATAGAAAAGAGAAGGGAAAGAAAGAGGATACCTACTTTTACAACAAGGAAATATCCTTAAAGCAACAATGCATACTATATTTATAGGGAACAACCTAAACTCTTACAATCTAAGAACATAGAAAATTGTGGAAAGGATATATCACTTATGGAAAGAGGATCCTCAAGAGGGAGAAATCTTAACAACAAGACATATACCTAACAGGAGTGCTTGATTAAGATAACATCTCCAAAAAGAAGGGAATAAGAACTAGAATACTACTATTCAACCCCCTACATATAGATGAAATAGGAATCCTTGGATGAAGGATTATAATCTCCAAACAAGGGAACATTTGTATAATGGACATATTTTTACTTGATAAAGAAGAGGTGATGACCTAGGACATGCACCTCTTGAAGAAGAGAGAATTCATATCCAAGCCATAATTCTTCATAAAGAAAGAGAAATGTCACATAATAAACAAGTTCCATGTGCTTTCTTAAAGAAAGTAGATCCATAGAAGGGAAAAAAAAAACATTTGGTGATCGCATTTGGAGTGTAGTAATTCTTGCCTAAATGTGTAATTGTTTTGTGAATTTTGTTCATGGAATTGTAATTGAGCCAAAGGTTTATTGCATTGTTTCTAGTTGTGTGATCTTTTAGTTCTAGTGTTTGCTATAGATTTACAAATTTTGCTAACATATCGAGCCTAAGAAGAGATCATCAAATTGTGTCTACATAACTTTTCATCTCGCATAAGCACACTTTCCATGGCCTTGTGATTTGATGAAAGGTGAAATATCATACAATTGTTAAATTCTCTCACCAATGATTGCATTAGTGGATTCTAGGAAGCACTACTATTTTCATTGGTTTCCTACTGATTTATTTAAAAGCTTAACTCATAGTGTGTTATTTTCTGCAGCTTATGTCTATTAGGATTTCAATTTCACATTATTTCAATTTCATGTTATTTGCTTTCAGTTTCGTTATTTTCTTTGCTAACCCCTTGTTAGAATAGGAGCTCATTTTAGTTGCAATGTTAGATTGCATTCATTGAAAAATAGAAAATGCAAAAACATTGGTCTTTTGTGTGTTATTTTGAGACAGTGAACAAATTTTGTTACATTTTGAGATCAAAACAGAACCAACAAAGGCCTCCTCATGAACAATCAGATTTATCTTCAATTGAACAAATTTTGGTATGTCATAAGACAAATACTGAACCTTGGAGTTGATCCCAAAAGGATTAGCTTTTGAAGAGAGGTATTGCACAATGGATTCCTACAGTTGACCTCATGCATAATGACCACCTAACAAAAGCTTGATACATTTATGGTTTGAGATTCTATATTTAGGATGAGGTTTGTATGTTGAATATTTTTTCAATTAAGGATGCTTATTAGTATGTCCTGAAGGGAAAAAATATGTTGAAAAGGAAAAGTCAAGGTAATGGTAGAGGGAAGGAGAAGTAGGATAGCTTGGCACAAGCTAAACTGAGTATTGAAAGTGAACCAAAACCTATTGATCAGAAAAGGAGAAAAGGTAGAGGTGAGTTTAGAGGTAATTATTTCAATTTTGGTAAAGAAGGACATGGATCTTTTGAATGTCCGATTGGTAGGACAAATGCTGTTATGAATGAGGTTGTAATTCAAGATAGTCATCCTAAGTAAGGAGAAAGTTTGTTGGCTTGGTGAGTACTAGTTGGTGAGAGGACATTGAATATTTTTTAGAGGACTAGTTTTTTAAGGACTTGTTGTAAGTATAGTGGTAAAGTTTGCAAGGAGATTGTGGATGGTGGTAGTAATAATAGCCTTGTTGCTGAGGAGATGGTTCAGAAACTTGGTTTGTATAGTATAAGGCATCCTTATCCTTATAAGATTGGCTAGTTACAAGGTGAGCATGGTTTGGAAGTGAGTGATCAATTCCTTGTTGATTTCTAGATTCGGTAGTATAAGGATCAAGTGTTGTGTGATATTGTACATGAATAATTCTCATGTGTTTCTTGGTAGACCTTGGCAATATTATTGCAAGGTTGTGCATGATTGTGTCAAGAATGTGTTTACTATTGATAAAGGTGGTAGAAAATTTTCCCTAATTCCTTTACTGAATGAAGAGCTTGGTAGGAGGAACCTAAGTATTGGCAACCAAGTTGATTTGGAAAATTCTAAGAAGGTTAGAGATCAGTGTGGAAAGAAAACCTATAACACACATAAGATGGATGTGAAGAAGTAGAAGAAGAATAAGGGAAAGAGAGTACAAGTTGAAGATTTGGAGGATATGTATGTGAAGAACTAGTTTGGGATTTATGTTTTGAATCCTAAAAGATGTTCTTCTAGTTACTAGAATATCTTTTTGAACTTGGGATGTTTGATACAGGAGCATCCTAGGGTTTCTTGCAATCCTACACATTGGAGCTGAGTGCTTATGGTTTCAATCTTTTTGTTTTTGTCAAGCTAGTCAATGGATGCCAAGTTACTGTAGCTCTAGTAGATGCCAAGTTACTATAGCTCTAATGGATGTAAAGTTCTTGTAGCTCTAGTGGATGTTGAGTTATTGTATCTCTTAGTGGATGTTGAGTTACTATAGCAATCTTGTGTTAACTCAATGTTCCTTCATGTGTTGAGTGAAACTATTGGTGTTGAGTGTTCATGTATGTTTTGAGTGCCAATATTGGTTTTGATTCTATTCATGTTGAGTTGTTTGTGAGCCAACTTTTGGCATTTAATTTATGTATGGGAATTTAATTTGTGTTGTGGCCAACTTGTGGCTTGTCCTATATTTTATGTAAGGGATTTAATTTAGTTTATAATGTGCTGGGCCAACTTATGGCTTAGTTGGGTATAAGTAAGGGGATTTGTGGAGTCTTTAGAGGGAGTATCATTCTAGCCTTAAAAAGTGGATGAAGTGTAGATGTGTATTTTGAAGACCTAGGCTGTGGCTTAGGAACTAGAGCATTGCTTGGTGGACTTGAGTGTATAAGTGTTGATTCTTCTTGGTGTTCTTATCCAACTGTGTATCTAGACTAGCTGGGATTGGGTTTGTAAGTTTGATCTTGTTTGATCTTGCAAAGTTGTTTTTGTAATTGTTGTTTGTATTTGGCCCTAACCTAGATTGCCTTACAGTTGAGCATATTGTATGTAATCAGCTATGTCTATGAATAAAGAGTTGTGATTTGGTATTAGATCTTTCATTATTGTTTTTTTGTTATTCAGTTTCCACTATGTGATTATTTGTTGGTGGTTTGGAAATCTACTTTGGGGGTTCTCCTACATTGCACTACATCAAGATTTCTATCCTTCATGGAATCAACCTAGAAGCCACAACACAATCTATTCAAGAACTTGTCTCTTGTATTGGATTGTCTCCTCCTCTTTGAAGAAACAAAAAATTCATCTATCTCAATGGAATTGGCAAAGCCACTCAAGACTTTGGTTACATGTTTCACAATGAGGGCTTGGGTGTTTTCCATGCTCCTTTCTATTGTAGGGTTGCTAAAGAAGGAAAATGGATTTTTTTTTCAACCTAAGGCATATAATCCAAATAAGGGAAGGCAAAAGAAGAGAAAATTATATGAGTAAATGGAAAAATGTGTTAAGAATATATAGAAGTGAAATCTCAAACCAGTAGTTCATCCAAACACCTATTCTAACTAAATGTGAACATATCATGATAAGAATTTTGGCATTCTTGTTGAAAGAATAGAAGTATTACAAACTATCCTTGTAGATTTTAAGCATAGATTCTTTCTATGGAGGACATAATAGATTTATGACCTCAAATCAAGGAATTAAATCTTAGTTGGGATGCCTACATCTGAAATGAAAAGGTGGCCAACTTTATTCCTATATGTGGACATGTTGTTCATGTGTTTGGTGTAAGAGAAAACAAAAATTTGAACAAACTAATCAAAGTTTCTCCTGGCAATAAGCATATGAGCTTAATAATATGTGTTAGTTTTAATAGAATATTTTGTCTTCTATTAATTAAATAATAATTATTGAAAAAATGCCATCCTAGATAGCAATCACATAGAAAATTTGAAAGAGGTATTTTTGTAGGCTATGCTAAGGTTTGTATGACTTATTTCTAAAACATTTTGTTTTTGTCACCCATCATTCTTTATTTGATTTGGGGTATTCTTTTAGGTTATAATGGCTTTGGCCTTCTTTGGCCCAATAGTTGATGTTGATGCTCGAGTAGTTGTTCGTCCTAATGACTCCTCCCATAAAATGTTCATGCAAGTTTGTTCCCAAGGCCTTCCATGAGGTAATTCCTCTCATGATATTGGTCTCAATGCAAAAGATTTTAATTTTGCATGTGCACAACTTGAGCAACAAACCTTGATAGGTTATTTTGTTGGTTGCAATCTATTTGAAAGCATGCTTAGAGAGTGGATTTGCAAGGTTTGGACACATCAAGGTGTCTGTCTTGAAGGTGTTCAAAGCCATAACAAGGGTTTTTTTGTTTCTCTTTTCTAACCCTAGCCAAGTCAAATATGTGTTTTCCCATGATCCTTGCTCTATTGCATTTTCCCTCTTGGTGTTCTAGAAATGGTTCTAAGATTTTGTTGTTGCAAATGACTATAAGCTCAAAATTTTGGTTTGGGTTGACTTTCGTAGGCTCCCCATATTGCATTGGTCATTCTTGTAGCACATTGCACAAATTTTTGGCAAGGTGATATGCCTTGATCCAGACAACTTTTTCAATGCTCACCCCCAGCATAGGGTTTGTGTTGAGGTCGACCTCTCTTGGGACCTCAAGAAAATTGTGAATATCTAGATTGGTAATACTAATTTCACCTAAAAGGTTCTTTACTTGAACCTTCCAAATACTTTCTATCATTGTCAATCCACTAAGAACAAGATTAGGCATTTTCCCTTGCTCGAGCATAACAAGAAGCCAATTGAGGAAGCTAAGCCTACTAAAGCTGCAAAATAGGATGAATGGATCACCATAATTGAGAAAGGTAAAACCAATGCTACTACCAAAGCTTCTTGCTCTCAAGGTAAATATCAAGCCTCTTTAGGGTGGCACCTTCAAACCCTAGTTCTTAAGGGATGATAGATTCTATTGGTACTGACCCTTAATCCAACTAGGTCTATGCGCTACAAATGAAGCCATGATTTCCACACAATCTCTTCATCACTCTCGTACTCCAGATAACCAAAGTGAGAATTCTAATAATAGAGAGAAATAGAGGATCATCTCCCTTGGAGACCCCTCTTTTGACTCTTCCATCGCATTCTTGCATAACATTTTTTCCTATCTTGGGGATGATGATGACATGCAAGAAAATTTATGATGATTATTTTTTCCTAGAATGTGTGGGCACAAACTAATCTCCCTCGACAATATTATGTTCATGTACCAAGCACAGCCTTGGCCTACTGGGTTTCCTTTATTTGCATGAAGTTAAAATTATTGAATTTCTTCTCAACTCATCCTTTTGTGTTATTTGGTTTGATCCATGTTTTCTTCCCAACATGAGGCTATCAAAGGTGGTATAGTAACTCTTCTCACCTTATTTACTTTCTATAATTATTTTGCATGGTTCAGATCCTATGCAGAGAATAGTGTGGATTTTTTTGTCTTTTCCAAATCATTCCTTTAATATTGTTAATGTCTATGCTTCTAATGATATAGTGGAGTGCTCACACCTGTGGCACTGCATGATAGATCATCTGCCACCTATCACCCATGTTTCACATGGGGACTTTAACATGGTTGAGTTGGCTAGTGACAAAGAAGGTCTTTTACCTTTTCAGTAGTCAACTGGCAAAAGAGAAGTCTAGTTTCACACGCATAGTAAATTGAGTATTTTTAATCCTAATGCTAGCTGCCACTATCTTGGTGAGATTTGGCCTCCTCGGTTCAACTTTCAAGCTAGTATTGAGATGATTTTTAAAAGGCTTGAGTGTGTTATGCTTAAAACTCAATCTTTCTTTTCATTCTCTGAAGATCAAGAATTTCATGTCACTCTTCTAGTGGATGTGATATTGTTAGATCATTTTCCCATTTTCTTTGCCATCACCTGACAAATAACTCATCCCTATACATGTAAAATGCATTTTTTCTTAATACTTCATTATTGGCACATGCTTCCAACTCTTCTCATACCTTACATATATGGAATCTTAAACCTCAACTTCACACTAATGTTGGGTGGATTGAGTTTATCTTGAAATTGTTTATCCCCAGTTTTGTAATTTGACATTATGAAAGTTTGTATTTTCTATTGATGGTAGTCTATTATTGTGGATTTCTAGAAGTCTTATGTTTTCTGCTAATTCTGATCCAAGTTGTTAGTTATGACTATTTCCATCTCATCTACTTAAGCATTTAAAAATTTATCTCAAGTTTTATATATTTCCATCATTGTAATTTCAGATTGAACGTCATTAATAAATTTTTTTCACCTGATATTACATCTTTTAAGAGATGTGAAATTACAATTATATTTTTCAAAAGTAATGGCTATTTTCCAATTCCTCACTTTTTGTTTCAGCTACTCTTTCTCAACATGTAGTTGATGTGGTTGTCATCTTCTACTTATTGGATTTCAACTTGACATTATAACCTTGATAGAGTGTTGAGTTGGAAAATAATTATTTTTAAGGTAAAAGACAAATTTAATGTCCCATAACAACTATTCTATTGGCTAATTTCAACAAATTATCCCCTTACCAAAATTTTTTCTTTGAAACATTTTCAAAAGCTCCCTATGTAGGATGGTATTGAATGATCACCTTGTGTTGAACACCCAATCATTTGGTACAAATTTTGTTGAGGTCAAACTAAGAGCCTCATCATACTCCATATGTCATCCTTGTTTTCAACCAAGCTCTCATATGAATTGCAAGTTTTATTTGAGCATATAAAACATATAAATATATCTAAGAAAAAAATTCAAAATGAAAACAAAATACATAATACACAATTTAACATGGTTCGGCAAAACTTTCGTATGTCCACTCTTGAAGTAGATAAATCTCTTATTAACCTTTAACCAATTATACAACATACATGGCATATAAATAGCCATTTATAGAAGCATATATGCTCAAAATTATAAGGCTTCAATTTAATTTTCTCTTGAGATGGTCTTGCTATATACATTATTGTACATTTTTCTATTACTCTATATTTGGTAGTGAATGGAGGGTTTCTTATTGGTTTCTTCCTTTCACGAGTCATTAAACTAGGTTATATTTAAATAAATATATCTAAAGTGGCATGCCACTTTTCACCTAAAAAATAAAAAAATAAAAATATAAAATAAAATAAAAATATCATGACCATTAGACTTCACATACATAACAATTACATCCATTTTCTACAAATTCCAACCCTTTTTTTCATTATACTACACTTCTAAAAATTTCTATAGTGCTTTCAGATTTTTAACACTAGCTCAATTTATGTTCTAAATCTTTAGTACTTTATGATGTTTAACATTCCATTTACACATTAAAATATTCCACCATTAGTCTATTTAATTGTCAATATTATTTATTAGAATTATAAAATATGATGGAACTATTAAGTCCTCCACTTGATTCTCATGTCAAGTGCACATTGAATTAAGCATGATATTATAAATTTCTCCCAATAACATTAGGTCTTTTTCAAAAAGAATTGGATGTGAAACCTCTGTTAACTATATTTGACCCTAAAGAAATTAATTTGACCATTTTCATTGAACAAAATGTGTTAGTGTTGGAAATGATTGAAAAGATTATGAGGGAGATTGTTGGAAATGATTGAAAAAGCTCATAAATGAAGAGTAGTGGAACTGGTAAAGAATGTTCTCAATCATGTTTTGTCATTGATCTCAAACTTACTACTTGCAGGAATGACAATTTCTTTAGTGATCCAAATACTATCAATTGGTTGATTGACAAGGAGGTGGCAATCAATAAGATGTAACTAGTACACCTAGAGAAAGGTTGAAGCTATGATGTTGTAATGAAGTACAAGGATCAACTAAGCCATTGATGAAATAGTGTATTGATGACATACTCTAAGACACAGAGAATGGACACACTGAAACATATCAAAGATTTAAGGTTTTTCTAAGTTATTTGTAAAGCCTAACTAAGTTTATTAGAGAGAGAGCCGAGCAAGCTAGTTAGTGCTGAACAGATTCTTATTTGAAGCCGAGCAAGTTCAACTTCCGTATGTGCCAAGTGAATATCAAGTGCCGAGTGATCTTCATATGTCGAGTAAAGATTAGATGCCGAGTGAATATCAAATGTTGAGTGAATATAGAACATTTGTGTATTCTTATGAAGGAATGCCTATTGAAGAGACTGTTATCAATCAAATTGGGATTCAACAACAAGTTTCAGTTTCAGCCAAGTCACAACTAGTGAATGTCGAGCTGCATTCAGAAGCCAAGTTACAAAATGAAAGAAATACACATTCTAATCCTGAAGTCAGTACACTTGAAAGAGATGAAGAAAAACCTGACAACGAAGTGCATAGTGACCCTAAATTTGAAAGATCAAACATGGAAACAAGAACAAAACCAAAATTATCCAACTATGTAAAGAGACATCACCCTGCTAAATAGATAATTGGTGACAAAGATGCAAGACCTATGACAAGGAATAGACTAAGAAATGAATCATGTTTGTTAAGTAAATTAGAACCTAAGATAGTATATGGTGCATTACAAGACGATGACTAGTATAAGGTTATGGAAGAAGAGATTGATCAAATAAAGAAGAACAAAACCTAGAGTTTGGTTCCCAGACCAGTTGACAAGAATGTGATTGGCACCAAGTGGATATTCAGAAACAAGCTAGATGAGAATGGTGAAATTACTAGAAACAAATCCAGACTAGTATGTAACAGTTATGCTCAAGAAGAAGGAATAGACTATGGGGAAACATTTTCCCTTGTTACTAGAATGGGAGTGAGAACTTTACTTGGATATTATGCATATAAAGGTTTTAAAGTCTATCAGATGGATGTAAAGTCTACTTTTCTAAATGGTATATTGGAAGAGGAAGTCTGTATTGAACAACCAGAGGGATTTGTTGATGAGAACAATAGGGATATGGTTTGTAAACTACATAAAGCACTCTATGGTTTGAAACAAGCACCAAGAGCATGGTATGAGAGACTTCACAAGTATCTAGTGCAAATAGGATTTGAAAGAACTGATGATAATAGCAACATGTACATCAAATTAGAAGAAGGTAAGGATATTATTGTATCTAAAATCTTTGTGGATGACATAGTTTTTGGAGGAAAGGAAGTGCTTTAAAAAGGTTTTTCTGACAAAATGAAACATGAGTTTGAGATGCCAATGTTTAGAGAGATCAAATTTTTTGTTATGTTGCAAGTACATCAACTAAAACATGGTATATTTGTGACACAATCAAAGTACATCAAAGAGATAATTAAAACATTTAGATTGGAGCAATCCAAACCAGTTAGCACACCAATGGCTATAGGAAATAAGCTATCCAAAAATGATGATTCAGCTACAGTCAATCAAACTAAGTATAGATCCATGATTGGAAAACTACAATATGTTGTACATAGAAGACCAGACATAGCATTAGCAGTTGGAATAGTGGCTAAATTCTCTGCTAATCCAAAAGAAAATCATCTCATGGCAGTAAAAAGAATAATGAGGTATCTTAAAGGAACTGATAATTTTGGCTTATATTACAAAAAGAATGATAAGTTTGAGCTCAATGCATACAAAGATGCAGACTGGGGAGGAAACATTGATGATAGAAAAAACACAAGTGGAGGTGCATTATTTCTAGTTAAAAGGCTAGTTAATTGGACTAGCAAGAAACAAACATGCACATCCCAGTCCACTATAGAATCAAAATATGTGGCAACAATAGTCAATTGCACAAACATTTTGTGGCTCACACATCTATTGAAAGGAATGAAAGAAGAGGTAACCAAACATGTGATATTGTATTGTGATAATACAAGTGCTATAAACATATCCAAGAATCTAGTAATGCATGCAAAAACCAAGCATATTGCAATCAAGTATCACTATGTTAGAGAATTGGTAGAAGACAAACAAGTGAACTTGGAGTACATTCACACAAAGGAACAAACTGCAGATATCTTCACCAAACCATTGCCCAAGGATGCTTATGAATATCTTAGAGGCAAGTTGGGGGTAATGCCCCTAACTCAAGCAGTTTAAAGCAACAAAGATGCTACCCTGCATCAATAGGAACAAATCATTGAAACATCAGAAGAATGATGCAGAGGATGACAGCAGGAGCAGAAACTCCAAATTAGTCACAAGCATGGTGACAGAGGGAGAAAAAATGAGATGCAAAGCTTATATTTCACATGTTAAAGATGCTACATCTTTGGCATTTATGTCAAAGAGGGAGATATATGCAGAAAACTAATCAATACAAAGTAAGAAGGAGATATATATGAAAGCGGGAGATTTATGAGATCAGTAGTAAGGATGCAGCAGTAAAGAAGGAGAAACAAAAAGTAGTAGAAAACGTATATAATTTTGGTGGTAACTAAGTTGATCAATTGATCAGTTTGGTTTGCCATCAATGCCAAAGAGGGAGATTGTTGGAAATGATTGGAAAAGCTCACAAATGAAGAGTAATGGAACTGGTAAAGAATGTTCTCAATCATTGTTTTGTCATTCATGTCAAACTTGCTACTTGCAGAAATGACAATTTCTTTAGTGATCCAAATACTATCAATTGGTTGATTGACAAGGAGGTGGCAATCAATAAGATGTAACTAGTACACCTAGAGAAAGGTTGAAGTTATGATGTTGTAATGAAGTACAAGGATAAACTAAGCCATTGATGAAATAGTGTATTGTTGACATACTCTAAGACACAAAGAATGGACACACTGAAACATATCAAAGATGTAAGGTTTATCTAAGTCATTTGTAAAGCCTAACTAAGTTTATTAGAGAGAGAGCCGAGTAAGCTAGTTAGTGTTGAACAGATTCTTAGTTGAAGCTGAGAAAGTTCAATTTCAGTATGTGCCGAGTGAATATCAAGTGCCAACTAATCTTTAGATGCCGGGTAAAGATCAGATGTCGAGTGAATATCAGATGCTGAGTGATCTTCTGGTGTTGAGTGAGTGAAGATCAAGTGCCAAGCATGATTCAAGTCCCGAGTAACAAAAAGGTGTCGAGCATCAATAAACTAATAATGTCGAGTTGCTACATTATTTCAAAGATTGATGATTCGCCAGATCTGAGTTGACAAGGTTGTTATCTAGAATTCTGTGAATCAAATAGAAGATAAGAGTGATGAGCTGGTGGCATAGAACTCCATGTAAAACATTTTTGGAGAATACAACTAGACTCTAGATGAAGTTTCTAGATGAAGATGAGATATGGGGTAGATACATTGTATCCTACCTAATCAATTGAAACCCTAAAGTTGGAGAGGGAGAATCGAGCGAGAAAGGGACTCCAGATTTCTATTTAAGGAATCATAAGGTCACAAAACATATAGATAAGGTGGTCAAGCATGAAATCATAAAATGTTGAAGAAGGTGCTAAGGGGAAAACAAGCACATAAACTCTGTTTTGATAGATGACCACAAGGATGATTGCTTTGGTATGATGAGCAAGAAGACTCAAGGAGACAAAGCTTGAAGATGACAAGCTGTCAGAGTTGAAGTGATTAAAGCCAAGCAAAGGATTGAACTGAAGTGTGATCTAAAATTTGCAAGATATGTTGTGAGTTGTATTAGATCAAAATTCATTATTGTTACTCTCTAGAAATTGTAACAGCTAGTTTAAATCCTATGGAATTAGGTTGGTTTAATAGCCATGTTGTAAATCCTTTAACAAGGTGACATTCCAAGTGGATGTTCCAAAGTCCTTTGACCAGGCCCATTCCTAACAGTATGGTTAAATCCTCTAACAAGGTCACATTTAACAATGTGTTGTAAGCCTTTAACAAGGCAGGCTTTTAACAGGGCATCACTCTAGAAGAGTGAGAATTAAGTCGCATGTTACTAGTGGTTTTTCCCAAATTGGGTTTCCACGTAAATCATTGTGTCATGTGTTGATCTTGCATGTTGATTTGTTGTAACCTGCTAAGATGGTTGATTTAAGCTTGGATGGATGAATAGTTTAATGGGCTCACTACAATTAGTGAAAAATTTCTATTAGGGAATTTAGACCTTGGATAATTGATTCACCCCCCATCAGTTATTCTAAAGAATTCTAATAGTTAGACCATTGATATATGATAAAGACACCACAAGTTTAGCTATGTAAAAGATTGGTTGACGTTAAAATTAAATTCAAGTTTAGCCATGATAGGGGTATTCTAAAAATTATAGTAAATGAAGTGATGCATAATTAAAACCTTCCAAAGTGGGAACTTTCAGGTTGACCTTTAACTTGGCATCTAAAGAAAATCCAAACTTGAGAGAAGAAAATGTAGTGGCATGTTGTTCTTGTTAGAGTATTAAAGTTTTTCTTATTAATTAAATCATATTGATTTAATTATTAAGTCACTTATTATATCTAGTTTACTCAAGCTAAACTTTGGGCATATAATAATTAATTCTTTTATTAATTATTATCATGCAACCTAGGTTTTACCTATTAGGGTTTTGATCTCCTTTTAGAAGGATTGATCTCTTTGTCAATTATTCATTCACTTTTGATAATAACAATTTCTCTTTTTTTTCATCAAGAATGTTTCATCTGTGGATCTCAAAATTTCATCCTCCATAGCTTCATTTCTCTCTTTCTAGGATAGGTGTTTGCTTGTAGGTGATTCTTGGGAGCTATAGGGTTGAGCTTTCATCAACTTCAATTGTTCTAATTTTTATTGGTATCCTAAAGGTGGGATCCTTCTCACATCTTCCTATAAGTACATAATCATGAATCTCCTTACCCAATTTTAAATCTGATAATACAATACATGCCTTCAAAATATTGGCGATTAGATCTTCATGTATATCCCATGCACTCAATTGTTTGTGTTTGGAATGCCAAAAACACAATATGATTACTTTTCAAAAACATCATGTTCCTTTAAAATTAATCATTTACAAGTTGATGTCACAATGTTCAAAAGCGTAATGTTTTGATTCATTCCTCATTGCATAGTTGATACCTAGAATAAATGCTCTTCAAAATCCTTCATAGCCCTGTGAAATAGATGATTCATTTTTGCAAGTGGAATAAGTTGAAAGAGTCAAAATTGGTGTTCTTTGGTGTGCAATGGTATATCAAAAAGTTTAATCAAATAAACTTTTAGGGTCTGTTTGGTTCATGGAATTATAGAAATTGAGATTTCTACAAATCTCTATTTAGCCAAATCATGGTTTTGCAATTCTTCATTCCTATTTTTGGGATTTTACTTGTACCATTTGTTTCACTAGGAAGATGAGTGGAAAGATATTTTTTATGTTCAACTTGGAGTTGAAGGAAGACTCCAAAATATAGTCCATCTAATTTTTTTACACTCCTCAAAATCATAACCAGGTTTTGATTTTCATTTCCTAGTTGCTAGTGGAAAGTCTAATAACTTGGTTTTGAGACAAAATTAGAAGTCTAGTATTCTAATTCTATTTTGCCAATTTTGAAACAAACACAAAAAATTTTAAATCTGGATTATAAAAAAGCCAATTCCCATCATCTTCCACAAACCAAAAGGACCCTTAGTGTATTCTTTATGTACATTAGTGTAATAGATGAGGTCAATTGTAGGTCTCTTGATATAATATAATATTTGTGTAACAAAGAAGTGATAGCTTTTAATCAAGTATACATCCATTGACAAAAAAATTAAATTAGTTTTGTAATTGTAAGAGAGAAAGATAAGGGGGAAGGAGAGGAAGATGCATGGGTAGACAAGAGGGGGCATGGATGGAAGTTGGGTTTTGAGGGGGTGGGAGATAAAGACAAAGCTAGAGAGGAAGATGGAGACAAATAGACACAAAGATAAGAGGTGGGGTGGGTGGGGAGGATAAAGTGATAGAGTGGAGATGGAAAGAGAAATATGGGGAGAGAAAGATGTATGATAAATTATATAAGGGTAATAATAGACAAGGATTAGTCAATATGAGATATATAACATGGCATGGGTGTATATATTAGATCATAATTATATGAGATTATAATTTTTGTGAGTGTCCAACTTAATATTGAACATTGTGTTCTACAAAGTGTACTTGTAAAAAGAAACAATAATAGAAATTTCTAATTTTTGTGAATATAGAACACAAGATTGAGCATTGCCATCAAGTTGTAGACATGGTTGGAGTGTATTTATTGTAAAAAGAAACAATAATTTTGAGAATTTAGAACACAACATTGAGCATTGCCTTCAAGTTATAGACATGACCGAAGTGTATTTTTGTAAAAAGAAACAATAATAACAAGTTTCAATTTTTGTGAATGTAGAGGACAAGATTAAACATTTCCTTCAAGTTGTGGACATGTTTGAAGTATACTTGTGTAAAAAGAAACAATAATTTAGTCTTCTCTAAAGATAAAATCAAATGGTTTGTTTTATAACAACGAGAATATAAGAAATATTATTTTAAGTTTGGATTGTCCACATGTGTGAATATATTTTTGGTGAAAAATGTTCAAAACTAATAGATAATACCATTGATCATTCGTTGTGACCTAAAATGTTAATGCTCAAAATTTAGTTTTACACAATCAAAACATGAAGTGTAAAACAGATAAGAAAGTAACAACTAATATAATTTCTAAAATATGGTTTTCATATGAATTAATGAGCTTGGAATCTATTGTAGATATCCAATGTGTGGACCACAATTAAAATTTATTTTTTTCCTTAGATGACCAAACATAGATCCAAGTAGCTTGATGTGAGACAAGAGATGGCTAAAACATATTTCTAGGTCCAAGAAAGAGCTACATAGTAGATTATAACAATAAAATAATTGGACATAGAATTAATAGTTCCAATATTTAGTCCAACATAGTCCATGATTGTCACCAAGAAAATAATTTGGTTATGGAGATGGTAGGAGCATCATATATCACCATTTATTCCTAATTTGGTTGTGATAATGTTGGAAATGATTATTATCATTAATTTTCATTGTGGATGTAGATGTGTCTAGTCCATATGGGATTATAGACATATTGCTTAATTGATTGGGGTATCATTTTTAGCTTTTAAATTTTGTGGGATCTCACATAGCATTTTCATCTTGTCCTTTTTGACTTAATGGTGTTTCTATTACAAGAGGATTAACCAAATAAGGCTATTATGTTCTATAATTTATGATCAAGAGAATGACATGGTTTGGGAAGAAATGCAAATCCTTGGATTCTATGCATTTTTATGGTAAAAACATCATAGAAGGTCATACTTCTACATACCTACATTTAATGGAAAGAATAGTCTAAAAAATATGTTCCACATCTGTTGATCATATCATATAATAGGTATCCATTCTCGTAGATAATATTCTCTAATTTTATAAAATTTAGCTGACCAATCAAATCTATCTATGCCAAATAAAGTGTTTGAAATCAAAATGATTCTTCTTTGGATGATCTAATGCCTCATGTGGAATGTACATATTCAAGAAGGCAATGAGCAAATTACCTTGTCCCAAAATTTCTTCAATGGTAGGAGAAGTCAAAGTAGTCTATCAATTTGTCTGTGGTGTAAATACTTTCTCACATCTTCAAAACTAATCATGAAACTTAGAGAAAAAACATATTGCTAATGCCTATTAAGAATTGATAGTTGTTTGTAACAAATAAATATAGAATTCATGTAATATTAGAGTTTTCATTTCAAAATATTACTTGAAATTATATATATATCTAACCATTTGTACTATAAAAATAAAGTATAATTATAAATATAAGTATAATATTTAAAAAAGAAAAATATATTGTATAAAATTTAGGACTTAATAATATTATAATTATACTAGAGGAAGGGCACTAGTAGCTGGTATAGCTAACTTTGTGCACCTTAAGCTTATAAATGACACATTAGGTGTTGATGGTTTTTTGGATAACTTACATGGTTTTAGCTATTGTTCTACCTTCCAAGTAGTTACCACAAGGATGATGTGATTTATTATGAGTTGAAGTGTAAAAGTGGTCATTTTGAGTTGATGTCTCATATAGATTTTGTGGATTGTGAAATTTACACAAGTAATCCAAAATACACATATTTGTGAGCAATCAAATACTATTGGGACAAATGAAATTACACAATTGATGTAATTATTAACCCTTTTTTCTAGGTAAGTATACCAATATGCAACTATCTGTCCATTAAATGATTTTTCACTTAACTTTTAAGTAAAAAGATTCAACAAATCTATCAATTATCTTAGATAAAATATTATTTAAATTTATAGAAATTTCAATATAAACCTTAATATCCCAAATCTAAAACAATTTTTTTTTAATGAATAGTCACTTCCTTATATTAAAAAAAATACAATAAAGTTACATATTCATCAAAAAGGGGTCGGGGGAAATAGGATCACCCCATGAGTTCATACAACCACAAGCCAAAAATCAACTATTCATTAAAAAAGAGTTTTAGAAATCAACAAAAAGGAAAAAAAATCCTCATGCTACCAGTGCAACACTAGCCAAGGGAGGAGGATGCTTATCATTGTAGCTCCACACAAGGGTCAGGTGAGTAGATGGCTCAGGGGAAGCCCATCCATCATTAGCAGCAACAACATTATCCTCATCTTTCTCTCCCTCAAGCCTAGGAGGAGAAATGGCTAAATCTAGTCAAGGAAACATTTACTTCGGGTCTGGCTAAGTAGAAGGCCAACTGGTAGCAAGAGTAGTAGAAGGAGCCATTGGGGACCACCCCAAACCAGACCTCAAGGGAGGCAAGGTAGAGCAGCACTGACCACTAGAACCTCCAAAAGAGTGGTGCCAACCCAAAGTACCACCATTGGGAGAGCAATGCGAGGGCTGAGAGAGGCATGTATGAGCAATGAGAAAAATAGCTACATCCTCAATGACAACTGTGAGGAGTACGGTCACTAGAGGCCAAATCCAATGTAACACAAGCAACCATATAGGAGGCATTTCCACAATGAGCCAAAAGCTCTTATAAGTGAGCCACCTCTAAAGCCACTTTATCTATTTGTACTTGAATTTGCAACATAACATTGTTATAAATACATGCTTTAGCATACATAGCCACATTAATGTCAAGTGTGTTATTAGCATAAATGACTACATTGTGATCTTTTCAAATGGTAAATAAGATCTCCAATCTAAAAGCATGCCAAATCTAGGTGTATTTGAAGGGTATTAGATTATTATCACCCAGAAGAACTATATGCCAAGAAAAAATTTCTAGGCGAAAGGGGAAAAGGAGATCATGGATCCACCACCAGTAACACTGAGCCTATCTAGAGAACCAAAAAATGTGAAAAAAAAAGACTTTGGTTGACCATAGAAAGGGCAACAGGGGTCGAGAACTCCTAGGTACCATAGTTGAGGGCCTAAAGCCAAGCCTTGGAAAAGAATACACCAAGAAAAAGCACAATTTTGGGTTTAGTAATGGCATGCCACACAGTGGAGAATTGATGACTCCAGGTGCGATGTAAAGATTGTATATGCTAATGTTGGTTGAGAACATCAACCATGGGAAGGTGAGGAACTAGCCATCGATAGCCCAACCTAAGTTTATAGTTGGTTATTGAGGTGTCTGGATACCACTTCCAATCCTTTCGCCAAGGGTTAGAAGATGGAAAGATAGTAGAAATACCAGGAAACTCTATGAAAGCCTTGGTGAGAAGCATCAGATGCCTAGTGGAAGTCATGTAAAAGGTGCTCAAGTTTGAGATAAGAGGCCTTGGAAGGATTCAAACAAGAAGAATAATAAACATGGGTGGTGGCCTACATTTTGGAGCAAATCTAGAATTTTCCTGCCAAGGAGAGAGGTTTGGTGATCCAATACCCCAGCTTCTTCTCTATTCTAGAAAGAACCTCATTCCAAAGCTCAACATATGAGGCTTGGAAGGCAAAAGGGATAACTAGAAAATGAAAGACTTCCCCATGTTGAACTCATTTCTATTGATATTTCTCAAGCCAAGTAGGACAATGAAGGTACGACTGCCTATAACAAAAGTTTTTGTGCCACTAGATGGCAGACCCTGAAGCAAGATAGAATGTGTTAAGAAATTGCAAAGTGGAGGCAATATTATCTTCATCCTCTATGAGAGTGAGGAAGGAGTGATCTACAAAATGACCATTCACAAGATAATCAAGGGAATTTGGGAGGGAGATACCCCAAACCCTTCTTTGGGAGATGGCGTTTGCAAGTAAATACCCAAAACCTTCTACTACCAACACATATAAAGAGGGTGCCAACAAAAATCCTTGGAAAATTGATTGATAATGCCCAAACCCTTGAGACTAACATCCATTAATGGAGAAGCAAGATGAGGCATTTTCAAAAAGCATTTGGATTAACTATAGAAAAGTAGGGCCAAACCCAAGAGCCTAAAGCATTGCAAGAATGAAAGGCCACTCAATCCTATCATAATCTTTGGAAAAATAAATTTTGAGAAAGATGACATGTTTCTTTGAATGTCAAGTCCATTCCATCCCTTCTCACACAACAATTATATTGTCCAAGATATAACAGGACTTGATAAAACCTGTTTGCTTAGGGCAAATAATATAAGGAAGAAGATGATGAATTTTAAGAGAGAGAGAGAGAGAGAGAGAGAGAGAGAGAGAGAGAGAGAGAGAGAGAGAGAGAGAGAGAGAGAGAGAGAGCCTTGGCAATGATCTTATAGGAGATATTCAACAATGTAATAGGCCTCCAATTGAAAATATATTTAGGGTCACCCACCTTAGGTATGAACTTGATATTCCCCTTGTTAATAATATTTCCTAAAGAACGGGAATTGTATGCCTCAATATAAACCTTATGCAAGTCTGGACCAATCTCATCCCAAAAAGCTTTGTAAAATTCACAATTGAAGCCGTCACAACCAAGGACCTTATCATATTCCATGGAGAAAATAGCTTCCTTGAGGTCTTCTAGAGTGAGCTTCTACTCATAGAATACATATTATTCTGGAGTGAATCTTTTAGGCATGATAGCTGAACAAGCCTGCAGAGCTTGGTCCCGAGCCACCAAGGGATCTTGCACTATGAAATTATTTTCATAATGGTGAATGAAAGATTGAAGAATGTCAAGAAGCTCACAAAAGGGTGTTCTGACCCTCCTAAATGTGTTTGATCAACACCATTGAGTGGTGTACCCTCAACACATTGAACAATTCCTTGGAAGCTTGATCACAAACCCCTAGCCAGTGAAGGCAGGCTTTGAGTTGAGCTCCCTAGGTAGTATAATTGTCTGCCACTTGCTTCTAATGGAAAAGGTTGGCAAGAAAAAACCTAGAGATCCATATCAAATAGATTCATGGCAAGAGCTTTAGTGGTCGTATGCAGATCTTTGATAGTGGCCTCATAGGATCTCTTGCGATAGGTGGTCAATTGCCTCCCATAAATGCAAAGAAACCAAGTGTAGTATGGGTGATGGCATGATTCCACCACTAAATCCACCTAGAGGAAGAGTGGGGCCTAGGTTCAAGGTTCCAAGTTTGTAAAATATGAGTGGTGGTGAGTAGATTGGACAACACTAAAGTATTAAGGTAAAACTGGGTGTTACAATTATGAGGAGGGGCATAGTGTCAACTAATGGAGAAGTGGATGAGAAAATGATTTGAAAGAGTCACATCAAGGAGCAGATTGATAGTAGTAGACTTGTGTGAGAAAAAGAAAAAAAGGACTAAGAAAAAATCATAGCACAGTCCAACATTTTAAGGACCCTATCAACTCCCTCTCAAAAGTTGAACCATGTGTACCAGACACCATCAATCCGATAGTGATGAACATTGGGATCAAAAAGACCCAACTTGTTCCACATGTGGAACTAGGCTTCTTTCTTACCAATTGACCATCAGAAAGAGAGAAGGCCCACTTTATCAATAACTAGCTCAACCATATTAAAATTCTTTCAAAATATCTAGGTGGCAGGTGACAAAGAATTAGCTAGCCACCTCCACAAGTGTGAGTACTCAACCACATTATTAGGGGCATAGATATTGAAAATGCCAAAAGAATGATTTTGAAAAGACAAAAAAATCCAAGATACTCTCTACATGGGGTCATAATGATGGTAAATAACAAAAGGGAAAATTTGAGGGGAGAGGAGAGTGACTATACCACCTTGACTAGCTTCATGCTGAGAAGCAAAGCTAACACCATCCAACCATATCACATGGCAAACTAAGTTGAGAAGGAACCCAAAGACTTTGAATTCTTACAAACATAGAACATTAATATTTCCAAGCATATGTTTGGTATCATGAATAAAATACTTTCTAGGGAGGTCTTTTAGCCCCCACACATTCCATGAGAGAAAATTCATCATAAACTAGCTTGCATATTCTCCTCGTCCTCAAGTGAGGAAAAATTATTATGTAAGAAAGTAGAGGATTCAAATGAGGGCTCACCCAAAGTGATGGCTCTTCATTTATCCTTAGTAAAAGTGACTACATTCTGGCCTTTAGGGCTATGAGAGTGATGTAGAGATGGAGAGGAAATTATAGAAGCTGCTTGAGGTGCATGAACCCAAGAAAGTTTTACCTCCAGCTTAGTTGTCCCCTGCAATACAAAGTTTGAAATGGATAGCGATAAAACCATAGAAGTCTCTGGTGTTGAGGGCACAAGAGGAGCCACACTGGAGTTGAGACACTTGGGTTCTTGAGAAATATGATTTGGCTTAGTAGCACCCTTGCCTTTCTTGACAACCATTGTCCACTCATCCTTTTTAATGGTCAAAGCTGACTTGGGTTCTTGAATCAAAGAGAAATTGTGCTCAAGAAGAGAATGATCCTTTATCTTGTGACTAATAGATTGATAGTGAAAAAAATTATTTGGGAGATTCAAGTAAATTACCTTTTGAATAAAGGTGGTAACACCAATCTAAATTTCCACAAACTCCTTAAGGTCCCTAGAATGGTTGACCTCAAGATAGACCCTCTACTGAGAATGTGCATTAAAAGAAATTTCTAATTCCATGCAAATGACTTTGCCCACAATTTGGGAAATTTCAATGAGAAAAGACCAGCAAGGGATGGGTAGCCTAAGGAACTATGCCCAAACTAGAACCCTAAGTTTGCAATCATCTGAGATGCAAAAGTCTTAAGACCATCTCTAGAAAACAAGTAGAGAAGAGTGAATTGTCCATGGACCATGGCTGAAAATACTCATAGCTTGGGAGGGGTTACCAAAATGAAACAAAAAAAAAACCCTTGGTGAGGTTTTGAGTCCCTTCAAGGTGAATCCCCTAGAGGGACCATGCCTTGGATACCCATTCATGCAATGTTTTTTCAAATGGAGTGCGACCCACAAAACACCCAATAAGAGTTTGAGTTTCTAGCCATTATCATGAAGATTAAAAAGTAGAAATATTCAGAACCAAGTTGGGAGAGGAATTACCTCATGAAATACCTTGGGCACAAATTTGTGTAGGCATTTCCTTGGCAGGGCCATTTTTTCATGTAGTAGCAATTCTAGCACTAGCAATAACTATTGGGCTAGAGAGGGCCAAGGCCATTATATTCTAAAATAAATTCCCACACTAAATGTGGAATGATAGACAATAATGCAGAAAGGGCTCAGACACAAATTTTACAAACCTTCCAAAAATAGAAAATCTTGAATTGTGCTTTTTAGTTCATGACATAATGACATTATGTCACTAAAGGGTATTTTCAAAAACAAAAATTTGAAGCACACATTGCACTATGTGTTCCCATTCCTATCTACAATCTTAAACATGATGCAAATAAAATGTGATCTATGTCTGACCATTGCAATGATACCTTGAAAAATATGTTGTAAGACAAAGGCCTCTTGTTGCATTGTCGATAAGTGGACACCATAATACAAAGGCATTTTTTTGCATTGCTAGTAATTGGACATTGTCATTTCTTAAATGAAATTTTCCTCATGCTAATCTCAAGAAAAAACCTTTTTGACACCAATTGTTTTCATCAATGTCTCTTTCATACAGTTAATCTGCTAAAGCATTAGAATTTTAATAAGTTTGTTGTTACTGATTGTTAATTTATTTATTGTATTCTATTTCAAAATTTCCTTCTAGATAATTTGAATGAAACAAATGAAACACCAAATAAACCTTTAGCCGAAAATGAGCTAATAAACATTTAATAATACAAGATTAAGATTTTGCATTGTGGCTGCAAAGTTTGATAGTTTTTCATTGAAGGATTAAAAGCACACTTTCGACTGGTAAAGTTCCCATCTTTGTAAATTAATTTCAACAAGTCATTAGATTTGTTTGAACTCAATTTGGATGCAACAATATTTTCACTTGAACATACACCTATATTTTAAATCCTACTAAGCTCATTTATGCCAAATGGATTTTTTTTTTTTATAATAATATATAGAATAATAAATTATCAAATCTAAGGATTGCTAATATCCTATGGTTTTAGATTGGGTCTCTTCCTTTGACTTATCTCGACATCTCTATTGTTGTTTCTAAATAACCATGAATCTTTTCAAAGAATTTGATTAACAAGCTTTATGGAAAGGTAAATCATTGATCTCATAGATGGATCTCTATTGCTGCTCATGTTACCCTTCTTCAATCTATTATTCAAGATCTTCCTACTTATACAAGCATGGTTTAGGTTGCTCCTATTTATTTTCTCAAGGAGTTTGATGCTCTTTCTTAAAAATTCCTTTGGAGTTTTAATTTGTGTAGCTCTAAATGGAGTTTGATTAGTTGGGAGACTATTTGCAAGCCTAAGAAGGAGGGCAGCCTTGGTCTTTGATCAACAATCTTGAGTAGTCAAATGTTGGCTACTAAGCTTTATTAGCAATGGTGCTCTAGACAACATCAACTCTAGGTCCATATTATTACCCATAAATATTTTAGAGGTGTTGATCCTTGCTCTATTTCTACTCTTCCTGTTAAAGGTAGTGGCTCTATGGTATGACATACTCTCAAGATTAGTGCTCTTTTAGTTAAGAGGGGTCTTTTCTAGATATGTAAGGGAGACTCTGAGGCTTTGTTTTTCTCTGATACTTGGGATGGATTCCCCTCCATCTTATCCATGTAGACTCATCTTTAGACTCTTTATGATTCTTTTCTTGCAAGATGGGATAAAGTGGCTCATTATAAGACTCCTTATTAATTGGGACCTATTTTCAATTATAGATGGAAGCACTCTTTAGATTGGCCTCCTAGAGGCATAGAGGTAGATTGTCAAGTCCTTTCTTAGATTTTTGCCTCTAGGTCATGTTTCTCTTTGCTAGGACCAGATGTTTTGGCTTGGAGAGGTACATTTCCTAGTAAATATTTTATCTCTATTTGTATCAGAATATACACAATTGTTAGGGGATGCTGAGGTCCCTTGGTGGTAACAAGTTTGGAATAAATTTTCTTGGTCCAAGAACAAATCTTTCATGTAGCTAGTGGCTCACAACCATTATCTTATGTGGGATAAACTTTGTAAACATGGATTTTGGGGCCCCTCATTTTGTGTGTTGTGTGGTAATGGGGAGGATTTTGTATCCTATCTCTTCTTTCATTGCTCATTTTCTACTTATTTATGGCACCTTTGGTGGAGTTCTTGGAGTTTCTCTTGTTGACATGCTTCCTCTTTGCCTAAGTTTTGGGCCCGCTTAGCGAGTGCTCCCTCTAAGGCTTCTCCTCTCCATGTAGCTTGAATTACTACCCCATCATTCATTCTTTGGAATATATGGCTCAAGAGGAATCAATGAATCTTTCAAGATGTCCAATTTGATGTTATGCATCTTTGGTGGAAGATCTCACATTCTCTTCTGGAAACTATTCAAGCAAAGTGTGAGCTAGATGGGGGTATGAATCTGGTCAATCTTGCTATATGTAATTGCCTCAATTTTAATCCTTAGGATGTGGTTGTAGCTCAATGGTATTAAAGAGTTCCCAAACAACCTCAAAGACAAGGGAAGGGATGGGTGAATCAAGGGGGGCATTGGACTCCTGCTCCTCATGAAGTTCTTAAAATTAACAATGATGGTTCTTCCCGAGGGAATTTAGGACCTATTGGTATTGGGGGAGTGGCCCATTACAATTCTAGTGAACTTAAATTCTTTTTCTTAGTGCATAAGGATTACCATACTAACAATCTCATGGAGGCTTAGGCCATTTTATATGCTATGGAACATTTTCTTTTGAGTGGATGACACAAGATAATCTATGAGTCTAACTCCCAAGTGGTGGAAAACTTTCTTACTTCACAGAAGCTTGAGGATGTTAGTTGGCAACTAGCTACTATTGTTAAGTATACTCTTCTCTTTTGTACCTCTTTTGATTTCATCAGGTTTACTTACCTTCCTTATGAATATAAAAAAGCTGCTGATTGTTTGGCCAAATGGGATTTTGTTCATGCACTATGCTGAAATATTATGGATAGGGGCAAACAACCCCTTGATCTATTACTAGAATTTTCTGAACTTGTTGATTAGGAAAAAGTTCCTTGTTGAGCTCTTCTTGTTGTAATCCTTTCCATCTTAATAAATTTTAACCCCTCTTTTTCCAAATCTATAGGCTTGTCTATAATTGAATCCCTCTAATAGAAATTTATATTCAGTTCAAAAAGAAGGAATTAATATATTAATGGTTGATAATTGGAAACTAAACCATCTTGCTTCTTACAAACTTGCACCATGGCTTATTTTATCTGCAAAAATTGATATATTAAAGGCATCCTTTCTGTGTAATGGTCTTTATGAGCTTAAAGGTAAAAGCCTACATTAGGTGGTTTATAAGAGCTTAAGGAAATGAATTGACAAATCTATGGTTTAATTAGATAGGGAGAATGATTGAATTTGGTAAGTGTTTAGATTAAAGGATTATTATCATTTTTATAAAAAAATCATGAATGTTAATTTTTTTTAGAAGATTGAATGCTTATCAAAAGTTGTATTGAACTAGGAATTGTGTCACCAACAAACTTTTAATGATAAGATATATAAAATGGGTTTTATCATTTATTCTTATTAGTTCATTTTATGTTTCACCATCTTGATGCTTTAATTCAAGCAAAATAATTCTAAATTTTAATATTTAGTTTGAAAATATTTTATATATGTTACTATTAGTTAAACCATCGCACCTCATCTGATGTAGCAGCTAGTTCCAGTTTTAAACACTGAAAATCATTGTAATTCATTTGGTACAATAGTTAGTTTTACTTTTAATGAATGAAAACTATTGAAACCTAGCTATAATTTAAATGAAAAACTTAAGTAGGTATATCAAAATTAAAAGATTTTATAGCATGATTTTCCAAGTGTTTGCAAAAATTTCAAGATTCAAAGGTTTACTTAAAAAAATTTAAGATATCCATAAAATTAAGGTAGATTCTATAATGCTTTGAATTTTTGTCCTAAAATACCCCCAAAAATTTCTAGAAGTGCACCAATACTTCTCTTCTAGTAGCCTTTGAGCTAGAGAGGATTTTCCTTGCCTGAGGTCAAATCCGAAATGATTTTGGCAGTAGTATTGCACATCTAATTCTTGAAGTTTTGCATATAATTTTGAATTAATATACAATTTATAAGTAGAAAATCTTCATTGATCTAGAATAATTTAATATTTATAATTAGACAATGCTTAAGCCTATCACTATCATAAATAGGGAATTGTTTATAAGTATTGTCTAACTTCAAAAATATTGGTTGAGCTCATCTTATGCTTCAACTTTAAATTGGATTTTTTTCCCCCTTTTCTCTCTTATTTGTCACCCCTTCTATGTTATGGGAAAATTGAATGTCATGGAGTGATCTTTGACATTTGTTTAAAGGACATTGTCAAATCAGGAACACTCTTGATTTGTGTCCTCAAACATTATGTAGGATACTAGTTTGAATCATGCATAGTAGGGAGGAAATTTGTAAATAGAAGATGTTACACCATATGGCTCCCTCCTTATATTTTTCCCTATTGAACTAATTGTCCATATTCTCAAATTGGTAAAAAAAAAAGTAATTTTAGAGAACAATCCATTAATTTATCTTCTTTACTGGCTTTCTTGCTTAGACTAGATAGTTATTGACTAATTCTTTCTTCTAGTTTAACTACAATTCTCTAAATTTATGTGATTCTTATTTTTGGATATATCTACTCCATCTCAAGTGATGTCATTGGCTAGAATTTTATTTAGCTCCTATTTCTACATCTATTAATGAAGAAAGGCAAAGCAAAAAAGTGTGGTATAAGATTAGAGTTGGATTGTCATAAGGATCGAGAAGTTTTGCAATAATGGTGATATTTATTATATTGAAAAAGAAATAGGAGCATATATACTTCAAGGGAGTTGACTTGGTCTTAAAATTATTTTTCCATTCGATTTGCAATTTGACAATATCAATGTTCATATTTGATGTTGATGCTAATTAATATAAATATATGAAAATTTTTAAAAATATTAAATTAACTATTCTAAATGATATGTTTTACTATATATTTTTATTTTGTTGTTTTACAAATCTTAGAACTAATGTACAGATTATTCATACACATGATTTTTTTTTAATTGAGTAAACTAGCTTATTACTTATTACTATTGTTATAAATATTTTGTTTTACTAATTATTTATATTAATATTTTCTAGTTATTGAATGATAATATTATAAAAGAATAAATAAGTATAATATAATTTTTTTAAAATTTGAATTGCTTTATATTTTCATCTAATAATAAACATGTATATAGTATTTTCCAATTAATGGGTTTGAGAACACTAATCCTCGGGCTTTGCAAAGAGAGAAAGTAAGGTGGCAAGCTCTTGATGAAGGTTGGGTTAAGGTAAATTTTGATTAGACTTCTAAGGGAAACCTAGGTCCCTCAGACATTGGGGTGGTGGCGAGAAGTTTAGATGGAAGCATTCTAGCAATGTCAGGAAGACTAATCCCATATGACACTAACATTAGGTAGAATGCCTAGTTATAGTGGAGGCAATCCTTCTTGATCTGAAGATTGATGTTCACAACATTCACCAAGAAGGTGACTTACAATTAGTTGCTGAAGGCAATATGATTCTAGGAGTTTGGAGAATCATAATTTTTGACTCGAATCTGGGTTTCCTTAGATTTTTTTTTTGTTTTTTTCAAAATCTATAGTTGAGGTGGATTCCAACTTAGGTAGGTCTATTGGGGCCATTTTTAATTAATTTTTTGAGAGCTAGAAATTCCATCTTGACCTCTGAATTTTAGTTTTATAATATCTTAGGTGTTTTTTTGGTTTTTTTGCTTTGTAATAACTTCAAAATTTCTTTCAAAATTTTGGAGATTATTTGGCAATTTTCCTTTATTCTTGAAAGGGTAGATATAGGAAACTTCAAATTTTCTTTCAAAGGTTTTTTAAAAGTTACCAAAAATAGAATTTTTTCTAGTTGTTGAATTTTGCCAAATTTAGAAATGTCATGTTTTCTCCTTTTGAAGTTAGTTGTAAGTTAATGGAGTTAGAGATCCACATAGAAGAAGTTTTTGATAATGAAAAATTTAGAGTTTGAATCTATATTGGGTTTTGTCTAGGGTAAACTTTAAGAAAGCCACCTCCAAAAAAAGATATAAAATATTGACGAATATTTCATTATTTTGAAAAAACAAAATTATTTATATTGGTGAAACTCTCAATTTTTAATTCTAAATATGATTAATTTTGGCGATTATTTTTGAATCATAATTTTTTTTGTATAAAATATTGACGAATCTCAATAATAATAGGAAGTTCATTAATCACGATGGAATATTACAAATCAAAATTGAACCATTTTTTTTCCATGTGGAATGTTATGAGAATTGTTACATATACTTTAAATCAATAGTGAATAATAAATATTGGTGATATATGCCTAAATTAACTAATAATTATGATAATTATTGGTCAGTTCAATTTAATTTCTCCAATAATATATTATATTTAGGTTACTCAAATCTATTCATGTAATGAATATTGTGGCAAATATTTGAGTTTAAATTTTTCAATAAAATAAATTATTGAGCGATTTTAAATATTCTAGAATTGAATTTTATAAAACTATGGCGATTTAGGTTGTATCAAATCTTAAATTATTAGCCAAAATACTAGCCAAAAAATTCTAAAATTAGCCAATTTACGAATATTAGCCACTAAATTATACCCTAGTTTTGTCATGAGTTTATTAAGTTCTTTATGAATTGAGATTGATGTGCTACACCTTTTGGTATTAGAGCCAAAAGATGGCTGGGAGAGGAAAAGGAAGAGGAGGCGTTTCCCAATTTGAAAGAATTATATTGGACTTGCAAAAGAAGATTGAGGAGCTCATTAAAAGAGTTCATAATCAAAGAACACAAAATGATAATGTATTGGAGGAAGACACATATGGAGGAAGCAGTGATCGAATGGAGGGAAATGTAGAAAATGAAGCTAAGTTGTTAGAACAAATGAGCTACAAAGACTAAGTCCTAAGAGCTTTAGAAGGAAAGAATGATGAGATCAAATTTGAAGTCTCAAACTATGCTAGTAGCCTTAAAGCAGAAGAATTGATAGATTGGTTAGATGAGATGAGTTAAGTTTTTGACTGGAAGCCTATGACAGAGGGAAAGCAGATGAAGTTTGCATACACAAAATTAAAAGGTCATGCCATGATCTGGTGGGATCATCTTCAAAAGGAGAAGGTGAAGAAAATCAAGGACAAGATCAAGACATGGAGTAAGATAGAAAATAAATTGAGGGAAAAAATCTTGCCTATAGATTATCCTCAAACTCTCTTTCGTAGGTTCCAAAATCTGAAGCAAAACTTATCTTCTGTGCAAGAATACAAAAATAAATTCTATAAGCTATCCATGCATATAGAACATCAAGAAGATGATGACTAGATGGTGGCTAGGTATATAAATTTTGTAAAATTCACCATCCAAGATGAGTTGAGCATGCACCATGTCAATAGTATGGAAGAAGCCTATCAGTTGGCTCAAAATGCTCAAAAGAAACAAAACAGACAATATAACTAGAGGAATAAAGGAGGATGAAGAGGTACATCAAACCAATTTTGAGGTTATGGTCGAGGAGACTCATCCTTGGAATTCAATAAAGTAATAGATACCTGACAAGAAACTCAAAACCTAGAAAGAGGAAAAGGTTTTGAAATAGGACAAGGTTATGGTAGTGAAAGAGGATGGGAAAATTAAAGAAGGACTTTTTTTTGCTTCAGACTTGGAGAGGAAGGACACAGGGCTTTCAAATGCTCAAACTATAACATGCTAGAAAGAATGCAAGGAGGACAACCAGAGTGAGCCTGATGCAGATAGAAGAAGAGGAGAAAGAAGTCTCACCAAACATAGGAGAAAATCTCATGATGAGGAGATCAATGATCATCCCATAGAAGGATGAAACTCATGCAAATAACTTTGAGAATTCATGGCTGTGAACTAAGATCTTCAAAACTAGGTGCACTTTAGGTGGAAAGGTATGTCAAGTTATTATTGATGGGGGTAGTTGTGAGAATATGGTGTCTAGAGAAATGGTAGAGAAACTAGGTTTATAATGTGAAAAGCACCCTCATCCCTATCATATTGCATGGTTTAAAAAGGAAATGAATTCGCTATTGATAAAAGATGTTTAGTAAGGTTTACCATAGGAAAGTTCTATAAGGATGAGATATGGTGTGGTGTTATCCCTATGGATGCTTGTCATAGATTATTGGGGAGACCATGGCAGTACCATAGGAAGGTCACACATGATGGCAAGAAGAATACATACACATTCTAGAAGGATGGCTCAAAAGTGGTTCTATTACCACTTAAGGATGAAAGGAAGAGTGAGGCCATGTTGTCTACAAAAGAAGTTGCCAAGGAAATGAAGGTGATAGGTTGTTGTTGTTCCCTAGTAGTAAAAAGGAAAGAAGACTAGGAGAACCCAATACCATCTAATGCAATAAAGGTATTAGAGGAATTTTTTGATGTTGTGCCTAATGAATTACTAGATGGTCTACTGCCAAAGAGGGATACCCAACACCACATTGATCTTATCCCTAGAGTCACCCTACCTAATCAAGTAGCCTATCAACTAAATCCAACCCAACATACACAGCTAAATATACATGTCATAGAACTCCTACGAAAGGGTTTGATTAGAGAAAGCATGAGCCCATACCCAGTACCAACATTATTGACTCCAAAAAAAGATGGTACATGGAGGATGTGCACTAACAGAAGAGAAATTAATAAGATTACCATTAAGTACCAATTTCCTATTCCTCATATTGAGGACATGATGGATGAATGGGTTTTGCCAAGTACTTCAGCAAGATTGATCTTAAAAGTGGTTATCACTAGATTCGTATTCAAGAAGGGGATGAATGGAAGACAACTTTCAAAAAAAAGGATGATTTGTACGAATGGATGATTATGTCATTCAAACTTTCTAATCCACCAAGCACATTCATGTGATTGATGAATACTATATTAAGACCTTATATTGGTAAGTTTGTGGTTGTTTATTTTGATGACATCTTGACTTTAGCAAGAACAAAGAAGAAAATTTACAACACCTAAAAGTTATCTTGGTTTTACTAAGAGCAGAGGGACTCTATGCAAACTTAAAGAAGTGCAAACTTATGTAGACTAGCTTAACCTATTTAGGATTTTTTATTTCTAGAGATGGTATTCAAATGGACCTAGAGAAGATCAAAGCAATTCTCAAATTGTGTGATGTCCCCTTCTAGCTAGAGACATCACTTTAGCTGGTGATTAGCCTATCAGAGACCCTCGTAGGCTAATAAGATTGCATAGAGGGTCACCTTGGTGTGGAGATCCTCCAAGGACCAGAGAAAAGTACTCTTCTGGGTTGCCAGAGTTTGTTTATGATGAGTTTTCCTTTGAGTTTGGCTTGGTCAGGCTATTTTTAGCAGTTTTGGAGTTATAAAGATAGACCCCTGCTATTTTTAGAAAAGGGGTATGGTCATATGCAGTTCTATCATGTTAGCTCCCAGTCCAAACGACATTCAAAAATTTTGAGTAATAATGGAGATATTAATGTTTATTTAGTTAAAATAAACATTATTGGTTTTGAGCCTATATTGTTAAGTTATAATATATAACTTAAGTGAGGGTCATGATATCATAAAAGGGGCCATCGTTTCAATTAATTGTGGGTCCAAGCTTATGGAAAAAGTTATTGTTATATCTTTTATCCCACATTGAGCATGGAGACTCATTCTGGAGTTGAGGAGTCCTTATAAACAAACCTTGTCTTCCTTCAAGAGCAGGTTATGAGAATTGCTTAAAAACTTTGCCTTGTGAAATTTCTTGAAGTTGTGGCAACAAGGGTTTCTACAAGTTTAAGAAGAATTCAGACTGTGGAGAACGTAGTATCTTCAGAGTTGATGCAATTTGAGGGTGTGAAATATCACTTGAATTTTGCTTGCGAGTTGACTTCATTCTGGAGTCAATATTGTGTTTAGTAGGAAAGAATTTGGATGAATTTGTTACAGGTTGGAAGGGGTTATAACAGCAGCTACAGTGCTGTGAATAGTACAGCACTATAGTGAATCAAAGATTTAATATTGCGGTTTTTTGATAGGCGTTGCCCAAGGAGGAAGCAACCAGCAGCGTGGTTGCGTATCGGAGACAAAAATTAGGTTTTTTTTCAACTATTAATGATGATGTTTTTAATGTATGCTTCCAGCAATAAGTATTGTACAAACATTAGGAGCCATCTGAATAAATGAATTTGATCAGATCTGAGTTATTATTTGAGGTAGATTAGTTTTCAATATTTGTATTTTCTTTTCATCAACTCAAAAACCCAAAAACAACTTAAAACATTCAAAAACAAACCAAAAACAATTATTACACCCAGGGAAACAAATAGTGATCAGTGTAGAGCCTATTTGGGGTTCTTACATTGGTATCAGAGCCTCATTCCTACCATCCTGAGGGTTTGGGGAGTCATATGCAGCCACCAAAAATTGGACCACACAGGTACCATACTCGTAGGAGAGCTCTGATTGAAAGAGAACAGTTACAGGAAACAGGAAATATGGAAGAGAGGCATGATGGTAGTCCACCTAGAAATAGGAGGAATAATGATGATCAGGATACTAGAGAATTCTACCATGCTATGGTTACAGGGCAGTAGTAGATGGCACAGGCATTACAGGCACTCACTACTATGGTAGAAAGGATGAACCCACCTGTTAGAAAAAATGGGGAGTCGGGAGAACAGGGAGATAACATGAGTGCTACAGGTAATTAGAGACCACAACAGACCCATTCTAGAACAGTTGATAGGCCTACACACCTTACATTTGTTCCGGAGGAGCCAGAAGAAGCTTTGGTAGAGGAGGCGATAAGAGACCCCATATTTGTAGATGCACTCATGGCTGCAAATGATGAATGGGAATTATTAGCTCCCCAGGTTCGGGAGAAGATGACCTTTGAATGCTTTGTAAATCAGAGGAGAGAGCATTACAGGTCACTCAGACAAGATAGGAGGCCTAGAGGTCAAAATAGTGAGCTGAAGAGGGCTACAGGCAAGCTTACTATGCCTACATTTGATGGGAGTGGTAAGATGACATCTCAAGCTTGGATTCATAAGCTTGACACATTTTTGGCATTGAGGCCAATGACAAAGATTGAAGCTATCAAATATGCCACCTTGCATTTGGAGGGAATAGCACATGATTGGTGGTACCATGGTATGGTAACACTTCATCATAACCAAGTGACAGAATACCAGGACTTCGTGGATAGGTTGGTTGAAAGATTTGACAAAAAGGATCCAGAGATTTACTTCTAGGACTTAGCATAGCTGAAACAAACAGGCAACTTGGAGTATTTCATTGGTGAATTTCAGCGGTTGGCAGTCATGGTGCCAAACATTTCAGAGCATAGATTGATAGTTCTTTTCATTGAGGGCCTATCCAAACCACTGAGAGGTTGGATAAAGGCATTTGATCCTATTTCTTTACAGGAAGCGATGAAAAAGGCAAGAAGTATGGAACATGCAGTCCCAACAAACAAATTTCAGTCCAAAGGAGCATCTTCTAGTAAGGATAACAAACCATTTTATAAAAAACTAGAGAGGACTGATTTTAAAAATGATTCTAAAGATAAAACTCCAGCACCTTTTGACAAGGAAAAATTAAATGATTTGAGGAAGAAAAAATTATGTTTCTACTGTAAGGGACCCTATGATACAAACCATGATTGTCCTCTTAGGCCAAAGGGAAAAGCTAACAGAGTTATGTGGGCATACTATGAAGAATCAGAATCAGATAATTTAGATCAGTAGTGTGATATAGAGGAAATAGATGGTGAAAAAGAGGAAGACAAGGCTGAAAACTTGTCTAAAATGGAGTCCAAGGATGGGGAAGGAGATGGGCAACTTAGGGAAGCTCATCTCACTAGTATTAAGCAAGAAGGGTCATTTCGGATGAGAGGAGTACTTTCTGAACAGCGAGTCATAACCTTGGTTGATACAGGTGCCACTCATAATTTCATTGATACTAGGATGGTGGAGAAGCGTGGCATACAAATAGAGGAGTTTTGGGGAATTAGAGTGAGGGTAGCGGATGGCTATGTCCTCAAATGTGATCGTAGGATCACTGGACTCCCATTGAAAGTTAATAATTATGACTTTAAGGCAGATTTTTATGTTGTACCTATGGGAGATACAGATATAGTTCTTGGGATGATTTGGTTGCACGATATTGGTGAGTTCACTCTTAACCTCAAGGAGATCGAGATGAGGTTTAAAGTGAATGGGAAGACACATATTCTTAAAGCAATCAGGGACAGTGATCTCAGGATGGTCTCTTTTCGTAGAATGGCTAGATTGATTCGACATGATCAGGTAGAGTGGGCAGCAGAGTGCATGTTGATGCCATCACAGGAGGGACAACATAAGATTGAATATCCTCCTGATATTCAGGAGCTTAGAGTTAAACACTCTAAGGTGTTCAGTGACATTCCACCAGGTAGACCACCAGACAGAGGTATTGAGCACATCATTGAGTTAGAGGAGGGGGCTAAGCCCATCATGATTACACCTTACAGGCATCCGAAGAGGTTGAAGGATGAAATTGAGAAAACCATAAAGGAGTTACTTGCTATGGGCCACATTAGACCAAGTAAGTCTCCTTTTGCTTCTTCAGTGGTGTTAGTAAAGAAGAAGGATGGGACATTGAGGATGTGCATTGATTACAGAGTGCTTAATAGGAAGACGATTAAAAACAGATACCCCATTCCCAGGATCGATGAGTTGATAGATGAGCTTCATGGAGCTTGCTTCTTCTCAAAGATAGATTTGAGATCAGGTTATCACCAGATCAGAGTTAGAGAGTAGGATATTGAGAAGACAGCCTTTAGATGTCATTGTGGCCATTTTGAGTTTTTAGTTATGCCATTTGGGCTAACTAACACACCTGCTACTTTTCAGGCAACAATGAATAGGGTTTTCCATCCTTAGTTGAGGAGATTTGTACTTGTCTTCTTCGATGATATCTTGGTATATAGTAGATCTTGGGAGGAGCACTTGGTTCACCTGGATAGGGTGCTGGGTATATTGGACAGAGAATCCTTGTATGCAAAGGAGTTGAAGTGTGATTTGGGCATGACAGAGTTGTTGTACTTGGGTCACATCATCAGTGCAGAGGACGTGTGCATGGATCCTGAAAAGATTCGTGCCATTGTGGAGTGGCCTTCACCGGTGAACCTTACACAGTTGAGGGGCTTTCTAGGACTATGTGGTTTCTACAGAAGGTTTGTGGATGGATATTCCAGGCATGCGGCACCCTTGACAGATTTGATGAGAAAGGGAGCTTTCTTGTGGACTCTTGAAGCACAGGAGTGTTTTGAGAAATTTAAGGGGTTGATGACTTCTTGTCCAGTATTAGCATTACCAGATTTCAGCAAACCTTTTGAGCTACATTGTGATACTTCCGGAGAGGGCATTGGAGCGGTGCTTATGCAGGAGAAGCACCCTATTGCTTATGAGAGTAGGAAATTGAGAGGGCCAGAGCGGAGCTTCAACATATATGATAAGGAGATGTTAGCCATTATGCATGCTTTGGCCAAATTCAGGCAATATTTGGTAGGTAGAAAATTTTGTATCAAAACCGACCATAATAGCCTAAGACACTTTTTGGGGCAGCGAGATCTCAATGATAGGCAGCAAAAGTGGGTGAGCAAGTTACAGTCCTATGACTTTGACATTACATATTTTAAGGGGACACAGAATGTAGTTGCTGATGCCTTATCACATAGGCCCCATTTGAGCTTACTGACAGACATATCGGAGGATTGGAGACACTTGATCCTTGCAGAGTATGCAAAGGACACTTGGGCAGCTAGATTCATAGATGGGGCTATTCAGGACAACAGATACACCCTTGTGAATGAGCTCATCATTTACAAAGGACTAATATTTTTGGTCCCAAGATCAGTAGTGAGGAGGGTGGTTTTGAAATCTTTTCATGATTCACCTATGGCAGGACATCCTAGTTTCTACAAGACATACCGACAGATTAGAGAGCGATTCACATGGAAAGGGCTCAAAGCAGAGGTACTTCAATATGTTAGGGAGTGTCCCACTTGCCAACAGAATAAGCAAGAACACTCCTATCCAGCTGGTTTACTTCAGCCACTTTTGATTCCTGATAGGAAGTGGGAGTGTTTGTCTATGGACTTCGTCATAGGACTGCCTAGAGCCCAAGGTAGAGACTGCATATATGTGGTTGTGGATCACCTTACGAAGTTTTCACACTTCTTTCCGATCACTGCTACATACACTGCTACATAGGTGGTAGAGTTGTTCTTCAAAGAGATATTTAGATTACATGGCTTACCTCGAAGCATTGTAAGTGACAGAGACAGTAGGTTTATGAGTCACTTTTGGCAGGAGCTATTCAGGTTGTGTGCGACAGAGCTCACTCTGAGTACTAGCTACCACCCTCAGACAGATGGTCAGATAGAGATAGTAAAAAAATGGGTGGAGGGATATCTCAGAAATTATATAGCAGGGAAACAGAGGGCATGGGTAAAGTGGATTTATCTTTGTGAGTACTACTACAATACCACTTATCACATGTCTATTCAGATGTCACCCTTTATGGCCCTGTATGGGTATGAGGCACCCAATTTTATGGATCTGCTTTTGAGTGACAGTAGAGTGCCCAGTGCAGGTGATTTGTTACAGGAGAGTCAAGACCTTGTTAAGACTCTCAAGGATAATCTAACTAAGGCACAAAATCAGCAAAAGCAGTATGCAGATCAGAAGAGGACTGAGCGGACTTTTGAGGTTGGAGACATGGTGTATCTTATGTTGCAGCCTTACCGTCAATCCACTCTCAAGAAGAGTGGTGCCGAGAAACTCAAGCCACGATACTATGGTCCATTTAGGATTATCAAGAAAGTGGGAGAGGTGGCTTATGAGTTAGACTTGCCGGTGGAGAGCAAGGTGCACAATGTTTTTCATGTGTCACGCCTCAAAAAGGTGCTAGGGAATCATATTGTGCCTTCTACAGTACTACCACCCTTGGATGATGAGGGAAAACTTGTTTTGATACCAGAGGCTATCATTGATTTTAGAGAGAGGAACTTGAGGAAACATACCATCCGAGAATATTTGGTGAAGTGGAAGGATTTGTCGGTAGAGGATGCTACTTGGGAGAGCGAGGAGATTTTACAGCATCCAGAGTTGAGATTGCTTGAGGACAAGCAATTTCAAGGAGGGCGGACTGTGATGTCCCCTTCTAGCTAGAGACATCACTTTAGCTTGTGATTAGCCTATTAGAGACCCTCGTAGGCTAATAAGATTGGATAGAGGGTCACCTTGGTGTGGAGATCCTCCAAGGACCAGAGCAAAGTACTCTTCTAGGTTTCCAGAGTTTGTTTATGATGAGTTTTCCTTTGAGTTTGGCTTGGTCAGGCTATTTTTAGTAGTTTTGGAGTTATAAAGATAGACCCCTGCTATTTTTAGAAAAGGGGTATGGTCATATGTAGTTCTATCATGTTAGCTCCCAGTCCAAACAACATTCAAAAATGTTGAGTAATAATGGAGATATTAATGTTTATTTAGTTAAAATAAACATTATTGGTTTTGAGCCTATATTGTTAAGTTATAATATATAACTTAAGTGAGGGTCATGATATCATAAAAGGGGCCATCATTTCAATTAATTGTGGGTCCAAGCTTATGGAAAAAGTTATTATTATATCTTTTATCCCACATTGAGCGTGGAGACTCATTCTGGAGTTGAGGAGTCCTTATAAACAAACCTTGTCTTCCTTCAAGAGCAGGTTATGAGAATTGCTTAAAAACTTTGCCTTGTGAAATTTCTTGAAGTTGTGGCAACAAGGGTTTCTACAAGTTTAAGAAGAATTTAGACTATGGAGAACATAGTATCTTCAGAGTTGATGCAATTTGAGGGTGTGAAATATCACTTGAATTTTGCCTGTGAGTTGACTTCATTCTGGAGTCAATATTGTGTTTAGTAGGAAAGAATTTGGATGAATCTGTTAGAGGTTGGAAGGGGTTATAACAACAGCTACAATGCTGTGAATAGTATAGCGCTACAGTGAATCAGAGATTTAATATTGCGGTTTTTTGATAGGCGCTGCCCAAGGAGGAAGCAACCAGCAGTGTGGTTGCGTATCAGAGACAAAAATTAGGGTTTTTTTCAACTATTAATGATGATGTTTTTAATGTATGCCTCCGGCAATAAGTATTGTACAAAGATTAGGAGCCATCTGAATAAATGAATTTGATCAGATTTGAGTTATTATTTGAGGTAGATTAGTTTTCAATATTTTTATTTTCTTTTCATCAACTCGAAAACCCAAAAATAGCTTAAAACATTCAAAAATAAACCAAAAACAATTATTATACCCAGGGAAACAAACAGTGATCAACGTAGAGCCTATTTGGGGTTCTTACAAATTGCCTACTCCTACAAACATAACAATAGTAAGGAGTTTCCATGGGTTAGCCACTTTCTATTGAAATTTTATCTGGAATTCCAATAACATTGTAGCACCTATAACAAATTGCACAAAGGAAAGGGATTTTGCCTACACAACAGATGCAAAAGAAATTTTCAAGTTTTTGAAGGAGAAGGTAACTATAGCTCCTATACTTACACTTCTGAATTTTGACAAAGTTTTTGAAGTAGAGTGTGATGCCTCTCATATTGGAATAGGTGTTGTTCTTAGTCAAGCAGGTAAACTTGTAGCCTTTTCTAGTGAAAAAACTTAATGATACAAGGAAAAATTACTCCACCTATAATCTAGAATTCTATGCCATTATTCAGGCATTACGCCATTGGAGACACTACTTAGTGCCACAAGAGTTTGTGCTATTTACTGATCACCTTGCTTTGAAATACATCAACACTCAAAAGAAGTTGAATACATGACATGCCAAGTGGGTCTATTTCTTATAAGGATACACCTTTGTTTTGAAGCATAATTCTAGGAAACAAAATTAGGTTGTTGATGTCTTGAGTAGGTTTACTCCTCTATTAACCACAATGGCAATTGAAGTCATTTGATTTGATACTATTAAAACCTTATATGCTGTTGATAATGATTTGTTTTTGAGAAATTGTGGAACAGTTGAATGATTTAAGCATTGGTAGGATGTCTCATGTCAAAGGTGGTTATTTTATATAGGATGGTTACCTCTTCAAGGGAAGACAACTATACATACCAGCTAGCTCTATGCAAGAAAATATTATTTGGGAATTCCACATTGGAGGGATGGCTAGACACTTCAAAAAGGATAAAACAATAGACTTTATGGTAGATAAGTTTTATTGGCCGAAGATCAAAAGAGACATTACTAAGTATGTGGCAAGGTACAAAATATGTCAAATGGCTAAGGGAAATTCACAAAATATAGGTTTATACATGTTGTTGCCAGTTCCCATTGAACCATGGACTGAATTGAGTATGGATTTTGTATTGGGTCTCCCACACACTCAACAAGGTAATGACTCCATTTTTGTCATTGTTGATTGATTTTCCAAAATGGCTTACTTTATTACCTGTAAAAGGACTAATGATGCCACTAGGATTGCCAAATTGTTCTTCTCTAAAGTTGTTCACTTACATGGTCTACCCAAAACCATTACCATTGACCATGATACCAAGTTCTTGACTCATTTTTGGAGGACTTTATGGAAGAAATTGGGGACCAAATTATAGTTTAGTAGTGCATACCACCCTCAAACCAATGGAAAAATGGAGGTAGTCAATTAGAGTTTGGGGAATCTTTTACGATGCATTGTTGTTGAGAAGCCCAAATAGTGGGACTTGGCATTACCCCAAGAAATTTTTTCTTGTAATAGTTCTTTTAATAGGTCAATAAGGAAATCTCCTTTCCAAATTGTTTATGGTAGAAATCCTTTAGGTGTTCTATATCCCATGCCTCTAGCATTGGGTGACAGGATTAGTGATGATGGAATGGCCTTTGCTAAACACCTTCAACAACTCCAACAAAATGTTTGACACAAGTTACAACTCAACAATAATAGCTACAACATTCTTGTAGATGCTACAAGAAGACACCAAACATTTACTGAAGGTGACTTGGTCATGGTTTACTTACACCGTGAGCAGTTTCCTACTAGCACATATCACAAACTAAAATACAAAAATATTGGGCCTTGCAAAATCCTTAAGAAAATTAATGATAATATTTATGAACTTAGCTTGCCTGACAATCTAGACATCTCTCTTGTGTTTAATGTTGCTGATTTGCATAAATTTCATAGAAATATTCTAGAGGTAGCTAATGGACATGAAGTTGAGTGGCAAAATCACCTTCCAAATAAGAAACAGGATACCATTGCCCAAATTCTTGACAAAAAATCTACTTCCACAAGGAACGATTAATGCAACCACTATATAGTACAGTGGGATGGCTAACCGGACACTCAAAACACATGGCTATTTGAGTGGGTAGTGTTGTAGTTAGATCCTTCCAAGTTGCACCACTTCACCAATAGTCACTTGTAGGAACAAAATTTCTTTCAAGAAGGGGAGAATGATACAGGGAGTTTGAAGAGTTGTAAATTTTGACTTGGATCTGGGTTTTCTTTGATTTTTCTGGGTTTTTTACAAAATCTATAATTAAGATGGATTCCAACTAAGCTAGCTCTATTCGGGCCATTTTGATTGATTTTTTGAGAACCAGAAATTCCATTTTGACCTTCGAATTTTAATTTTAAAATATCTTAGGTGTCTTTTTATTTTTTCTTCACCCAAATGACGCTAACAATTAGGCAAAATGCCTAGTTATAGTGGAGACAATCCTTCTTGGTCTGAAGATTGGTGTTTGTAAAATTCAGCAAGAAGGTGACTTGCAATTAGTTGTTCGAGGCAATATCAAAGGAGAAATAGAAACTCAGTACTTAAACACACATATTTCATACATTTGTTTGTTGTTAAGAGAGTTTGAGGAATTTATAGTGTCTCGTGTCTTCTAGGAGACCAATGAGATTGCAGATACACTCTTAAAGTATGGGGCTAACAATCAAGTTGAATCCCTCTTTAAAGATTATCAGGACATTCCCATTGCAGATCTTAATTTCCCTAATCTCAACATGTAATATATCAACCTTTTATGGGTTCTACGATCTCCATAGATGATGTTTGTGTTAATGGAAAGTCATGTCCCTCTCCTCTTCATAAGTATTTGATAGCATTGATTTGCATCTGGCTCCAAAGAAAAATTCCAACAAGTATCTATTGATGAAATAACATGACGCGAGTTTAAATTTTCTACCATTCCATTAATGATTTATATGTATAACATCGGCCATCTCCTATTGATTTCTTTAGGTGCTCACACATATGTTGCTAGGAGATGCATTGAAGTGGCTTGGGTTCAGTCTTTCTAGTTCATGAGAACTAGACCCCTTCACATCAATTAGGTTTTCATTATCATTCTTTAGCCATTTAGAGGTAGTGTGACTACAATGCCTAAAACATATTCATGCTTCTAAGAGACTACTAAAGAGTGGCATGGTCTAGTACAATAATGGAGAATTATGGATGTTTTAAAGGGCTTATTAAAGGTAGGAAAGGGCCTTTCTCTCCCCTAGAGTGATTTTGATTCTTTTCTTGTGTAGAGTCTAAGTTTTCAATGATGGAGACCAATGATTTTCTAAGAACAATGGTGTAAATTTCCTCTTTCAAGGGTGGTATCTTTGTCACCCAATTAAGGCACATATTCAAAATTGACGTGAAGAAATTTTTGGAAGCAATAAAGATAATCTTTTCTTACTAGAAAATTGAGATGAGGCAAATATTTAATTTGGACATTCCATCTCTTTTTCCAAAAATTGAATAGATGGTGGTATATTCTAA
Organism: Cupressus sempervirens; assembly: GCA_028749045.1. Lineage (NCBI taxonomy): Eukaryota > Viridiplantae > Streptophyta > Pinopsida > Cupressales > Cupressaceae > Cupressus > Cupressus sempervirens. Next base: position 816,105,947 of record CM053790.1, read on the forward strand.
GAGAAAGGTGTTGTTTGTTGCCAAGGAATACATCAAATCAATTATCCTTAGGTCCATATGTACCAATTCAACTTTCACTAACTTCAAAACAATTTAATCATTCTTATAAAACAACTCTGTCCGTATATCATATCATTGGCACTTTAACTTTTCATGCAATTTTTTAACTCTTTATTTCCTTTATGTGCCAATTTCCAATAAATAAACTATTATAAAAATATGGCATGCATAACAATAATATCCACTAATAAAAATAACGCTCTAACACAAGGATTTAATGTGGAAACTAAATTTGGGAAAAACCACCACGTAACATGCTACCAATTTTTCACTCTTCTAAAGTGAGCTCAATTAACAATAAACCATGTTAAAGGTTATAAAACAAACTATTAAATGTGAACTTGTTAAAGGATTTCATCACCATGTTACACTTTTCCTTGTTAGAGGACTTTGGATCAATCCATTAGAATGTCATCTTGGTTAAAGGATTTACAAAATTATTGTTAGGTCAAGCTTGATTAAAGGATTTTGTCTAATAAAATGGCTAGAATGTAATAGTACATTTAATCTCTAAAGTACAACTCACTTTTTAAATTCAAATCTCCATTCTCTTATCTACTGGTTCATTGCATGGCCTCCACTCACATCCCCATCACTGATATGCATGGCATCTCCTAAAGCAATCACCCTTCACCAAACTCTTCACACTTCACGTTTGTTGTTTTTTTCTTCATAACTTCTCTTTAAGATCACCAAAAATAAAATGAACTAACCTTAGAAAACATCTATTATGCCTCCTTAAATAGGTAATTTTTATCTTTTTCCACTGAAACATCACTATTGATCTTAGGGTTAGGTTAGATTCATTGAATCCTTCCATCATTTTTTTCTCCTTCTCCTTCCTTTAAACTTCTAATCAAATCCTTTCCTTTGATCACTTAACAAACCCTCCTCATGCATGAAATACACCAACTCATCAATCTTTATCTTCCATGCACTTCGACTCATTCAAAATTCCAACAGTGTCAACCTTAAATTCAAATCTTTCTCAAATTGTATTTTTTATCGTGACTCAACAATTACTATGTTCTTTTTCTCATTCATCACTATGTAGATCCACATTCACTATACTATCTCGTTCAACATCAACATGCTTATTACGCATTACTATGTTTAGTTAATACTAATAGTTCTTCATGAATTTTCTTGGCAATAACTATCACTTGGCTTGAACTATTTTGTTTGACTTCTTCTTAAGTGTTTTAATCTTTGAATTTAGCTACTTCATTAACTAATCAATGTCGATACTCAGTCAAGCTTATCATTTTGACTTGTTCCAAATCTAAGCTTCATCCAACTCTCTTCTTCACCTCATGTATTTATTGAACAACACATTATTTTTTCAAGGAATAACTTATCAAGTGCCCATTGTATTTCCATGATACTCAACTTCTCATCACTCATCAACACCACTACCTCACCTTTCTATCTCTTCTTTTCAAATCCTCTTCATCAATCAAATGATATGGCATTCTACACTATTAGTAAATTTCTCTTTATTAGGTTTGACATTCTATCATACAAATAGGTTTGACATTAATGACAACATAAGAATTGCCCCAATTTTAGTTTCCAACAATCTCCCTCTTTGGCATTGATGACAACCCCTCACTATTTATCATGCAATCCAAAATCTTTAGTATTGTTGTCTTCTCTCTCTATTTTTGTGTTCTCTCTTTCTTAGTTTCATTTTGATTATCATCCAATGCAATCTCAATATGCTCCCTCTATTAGGTCAATACATACTATTTCTCTATAGCAACACCTCAACCTATGCTAACATTTTTCCCTCTCTTGACAACAATCACTCTCTCCCTAGTAACTTGATCATTCTCCCCCTCTTTAACTTATAAGAATGGTAATGACTATACATCTCCCACTTAATTTGTATTTAATAATTTGTATTGTATAGTAACTTGAAAATATTCTCCCTCTTTAACAATAATGACAAAGATGTCAACCATTTACATACATCATCATGCCACTGTTTTGACTAATATAGAAATGTCACTTCAACATTAACTCTTTCTAGCTTCAATTACTCATAGTTCATTGTCTTTATTTTCAAACCTTTATACAAATCCTAAAGTGTGACCTCCTCCATCAATCTGTAAGATATTCTGCTCAAAAAGATTAATGCAACGCAATATCTCTTTTTAGTTTTCTTTGGGTAGGGGTATGACCCATAACTTACCTCTTAGATACTCAAAAGCATCCTTAGGTAGTGCCTTTGTGAATATGTCAGCTAATTATTCTTTTGTGTTCACATATTCCAATCTCTCTCCTTTGTCTTTTACAAAGTTTCAAGTAATGATTCTTGATCTCAATATGCTTAGTCTTTGTATGCACCAAAATATTATTTGATATATTTATAGGACTTGTGTTATCACATTATATCACAACAGGCTCAGTGATCTCTTCCTTCATTCCTTTCAACAATTTCTGTATCCATACAATAATTGAATAGCTCGCTACTACAACAATATACTTAGCCTCTATTGTAGATTGTGAAATATGATTATCCTTCTTACTTTTCTATGAAATCAATCTTCCTCTTGAAAAGAAAGCTCCTCCTCCACTTGTACTCTTTTTATCATCAAAATTTCCTTTCAAGTATCTTAGCATCCTCTTTACTACCATCATATGATCTTCTCTAGGATTAGCAGATAATCTAGCAAAAATACCAATTGCTAATATAATGTCAGGTCTTCTATGTATAAAATATTGTTGTTTTCCAATCATTGACCTATATAATGTTTGATTCACCTTAGTAGAATCATCATTCTTTGACAATTTATGTCGAGTCACCATTGGTGTTCCACTTGGTCTTGAGTCTTCCATACCAAAAGTCTTCAAAATTTCTTTGATGTATTTGGATTGAGTAATGAAAATATGTTTATTCATATGATATACTTGTAATCCAATAAATAATTTAATCTCTCTAAACATAGACATTTCAAAATCCTTTTTTATTTGATCAATAAATAACTTGCTCAATGAATATTTTCCTCCAAAAATGATGTCATCAACAAAAATTTTAGCTAGCAAATATCTTGTTTTCAAATTCACTTTTTAGATGCAAATTTATATTGTCATTAGTCCTTGCAAAACCAATTTTCACCAAATAATTGTATAACCTTTCATACCATGATCTAGGGGCTTGATTCAAACTATATAAAACTTTGTGTAACTTACATACCATATTCCTTTTTCTTGGATCAACAAATCCTTTAGGTTGTTCAATGTAGACTTGTTCCTCCATAATTTCATTTAGAAATATAGATTTAACATCCATTTGGTACACTTTGAATCCTTTGTAAGAAGAATATGTAAGCAAAGTTCTCACTCTTTCCAACCTTACAACTAGGGTGATATTTTCACCATAGTCAACTCCTTCTTATGCATATCCCTTACAAACTAGTCTTGCCTTATTTCTTGTGGTTTCACCTTTTTCATTCAGCTTGTTTCTAAAAACCCACTTAGTTCTAATCACATTCTTATTTTTTGGTCTTGGTACCAATGTCCATATCTTGTTCTTCTCAATTTTTTCAATTTTTTCATTCATTGCCTTGATCCAATCTTTATTCTCCAAAAAATATTTAACAGATTTAGGCTCAAGCTTCATATTTTCATGACTCTTGAATCTTTATCTCCAATTATTTGATCTAGTGCATGATGTTTTCTCACATAATTTTCCAATACAAGTTCAATATCTTCTTTCTTTTTGTTGTTGTTGTTCACTAGATACTACATGCTCAACTTCTTCCATTATCTTTGGCAAAAAATCTACTTCCTCTATCTGATGGTTGGTAGTCTATATATGTGTCTCAACACCTATAGCATGATACTTGGTATAACTCTAGTGTAGAACCTCAAAAATGCTTGTCTGGTGATGCTCGACAACCACCTTCTCTAGTTCATGTAAGGTGCTAGGTTCACCTTAATAGATATAGATAAACTTTCTATAGTCGTCAGATTCTTTCTTTCATTCTTCTTCATTCTTTTCTACAATTTCATTAACTCTAACATTTGCACTTTCCACAATCTTGTTAGTTTTAGAATTCAAACACCTATATGCTTTTCTCTTAGTGGAATAGCATAGAAATATACCTTCATCACTTTTTGCATCAAGTTTAGTTTTTCTTGTATCTTTCAATATGTAACACTTGCTTCAAAAAATTTTAAAATAATTTACATTTGGTGCATATCCATACTAGAGTTCAAAATGTGTTTTATTTTTGCCTTTCTTCACTTGCACTTCCTTAAGGATATAGGTTGTAGTACTTACAACTTCTCTCTAGTATTTATGTGAAACATCCTTCTCCATGATCAATGTTCTTGCACAATCCACAATTAATCTATTCCTTCTTTCAACTATACCTTAATGTGGTTGAGTCCTTGGTGCACTCATTTGTCTCTCAATACCTTTGTCATTGCAGAATATGTTGAATTCATCTTAGATGAATCCACCACCTCTATCTGATCTCAATTATTTTAGAGTCTTTCATATTTCTTTCTCAACTCTAGCCAGAGACCACTTAAAAATTTGATATGCATTAGTTTTTTCTTTGAGAAACATCACAATCATCATTCTAGAAAATTCATCAACAAACAAAATGAAATATTTTTCACCATAATAGCTTTGTACTCCAATAGGGCTACATATGTTAGTATGAACCAAATCCAAAAATATCATCAGAAAAATAGGTCTTTCTCTTGAAATTAGTTTTTTTAATTTTACCCATCTGACATTGTTTGCACATCACTTTATCAAGCATGCCTAATCTTGGTAACCCTCCAACTCTTTTCATCTTACTAATGCTTACCAAATTATAAAAATTCACATGACATAGCCTTGTATGCCATAATGAGACAGCTTCACATTGTGAACATAGACAAGTATCTTCAGGTAGGTCTAGATAGAATAAGTTATCTCTTATTTTCTCTCCACTTCCAACTAGTTCACTAGTAGCATTGTAGATCATTGCCTTCTTGTTCTAGAAATCAACTATGTAGCCTAAGCTTATCAACTATGTCACATTCAACAAGTTATATTTCAAACCATCAACTAAATATGCATTATCATATTTGATCTTATCATTCAATTTTATTGATCCTATACCTTTAACATAAAATGGTGCATCATTACAGAACTTAACACTACTTCCATTATAATGTTCTAGCTTCTCAAACTTACTTGTATCACCAGTTAGATGATGTGAGAAATCACTGTCAGCTATTCATCTATCATTCTTAAACATGTGAACTCAACTTAGTTTTCTCATCTTCATCAGAATCATCTTTCATTGCAAAATAAACAACTTCTTCATCATGATCACTAGAATTACTATCAAAATCATCCTCTTCACAATGTAATAGGATTTTTTACCTTTATCCTTGTAGTCTTTTTATCTCTTTTGTCTCTATTATCTCTCCTTATTTTAGACTTAAAATATTTCCTTTCCTCTTTCTCATTTCTGTCAGGACATCTAACAAAAAAATGACCAACTTTGTTTCATGTAAAAGAAATAATAATTCGTTTATCTTTGTGTTTTTATTTTCCTCTAGGAAGTATTCTGGCCAACAATGCTTCAATCACATCAAGGTCATCATCAGATCCATTATCACTTTCTACATATTTTCTCTTCTTTTTTTTCTTAGATCCATCAAGGGTTAGTTGTACATTGAATGTAGATTCAATACTAGCAGGGGAATAATTTTCAAAATTTGATAATTTGAATGTAGTAAGTCTACCAATTAAACTATCCAAGGTCAAATCATTACCATATGTACATCTTAGTTCTTGAATTGTAGATGCTCTAATTGCATAGATAGGATGTAAAGTCCTCAATACCTTACTTATCATAGTCTCATCAATTATGTCTCATTCATCTCTTTTGATAGAATTCACTTCTTCTTTGATTCATCCATAGTATTGTGCAATAGTCTCACCTTCTTTCATCCTCATGTCATCAAATTTTCCTCTCAAGATTTCTGCCTTTTCCTTCAACATATTTTTATCTCCTCCATGAATTTTTGCTAACTTATCACACATTTTATTTGTAATAGTGCATTCCTTCACATCATCAAATTCTACATAAATTAGGGTTACTTCAACTTCAATCATCATTTGATGGTGGGCATGATTCTCTTTCATTTGTTCAACTATCATAGGTCTAGGCACCTCCATGTATTTATTGTCTAAGTAGTGTGATGTAGTATCTCTAATACTAGATAAATACAATCTCATCAATCTTTTCCATGCTAGGAAGTTCTCCTTGTTTATCTTAGGTATCTCTCTCATGTACATCTTAAACTTTGGCTTGAGTCCTTTCAAACTTTTCTTACAGGAAACTAATCTCTTATACCAATTGCTATAATGATTTAGAATAATTGAGAGGGGAGGGTGAATAAGTTATCCTCAAGTCTAGATGTACCAATTCCACTTTCATTAATTTCAAACAAATTAATCAATCTCATAAAATAACTATGTCCATAGAGAATATCGTCAACAATTTAAATTTTCATGCAATTTCTTAACTCTTTGTTTCCTATATGTGTCAACTTCTAGTAAATAAACTACTATAAAAATATAGAATGCATAAAAATAAAATCCACTCAAGAAAATAACACTTTAATACAAAAATTTAACATAGAAATGCAATATGTAAAAAGCCACCAAGTAACATGCTACCAATTTTTCACTCTTCTAAAGTAAACTTAGTTTAGAGTTAGCCCTGATAAAGGTTATACAACATACTGTTAAATGTGACCCTGTTAAAGGATTTCATCACCCTGTTAGGAGTGGCCTTGTTAGAGGGCTTTGAATCATTCCATTAGAATGTCACCTTGGTTAAAGGATTTACAAAATGACTATTAGGTCAACTTTGATTAAAGGATTTTGACTAATACAATGATTAGAATGTAATAGTTGGTTTGATCTATAAAGTATGACTCACTTTACAAATCCAAATCTCCATTTGTTCATCTATTAGTTCATTGACTAGCCTCCACTCACATATCCATCAATGATATGCTTGGCATCTCTTTAAGTAATCACTCTTCACCTTTTTTGTTCTATTCTTCACAACTTCTCCTTAGGTTCACCAATCAATAGTGAACCAACCTTACAAAACATCTCTTATGCCTCCTTGAATAGGTAATTTTGATCTTTTTGTTGCTTAAACATCACCATTTATCTTATTGTTAGGCTAGATTCATTGAATCCTTCCATCATTTTGTTGGCGTTATCGTTCTCCTTCTAGAAACTTCTAATCAAATCCTTTCCTTTGATTTCTAAACAAACTCTCCTCATGCACTAAATACACCAACTCATAAATCCTTATCTTCCATGTTCTTTGACTAATTTAATATTCCAAGTGCATTGTATTCAAATTTAAATCTTTAATAAATAGGATAGACGATGATAGACGATGATTGAGAAGATTTGAGTATGAGATCTCGAAGAAAAATTTGATTATGTTTTGAAGATGAGGTTCTCTTTAATATTATTGAAGAAGATAAAACTATAGGTTTATGTGGTCAAATGGAGAGCCTTTATATGACAAAACCGTTAGCAAACTGAATCTACTTGAAGAGGCAATTATATAATCTATGAAGGAAGGATGGTATAAAAATTGTTGATCATTTAAATGTTTTCAATTCTCTAATTTTTCAATTGGATAATATGGATTAAAAATCAAAGATGACGATAAAGAAATTACATTGTTATTTTCTTTGCCTGAATCCTGGACTCACTTAGTTACTTCTATTAGTTTTAGTACAACCAACTCCCTTGAATTTAATTCTATCATGGGAGATTTTTTGTTTGAAGAGGTGCGAAATAAGTCTAATGTAGAAAACTCCACATCAGAAGAAATGGTGGCTAGAGTTCATTCCACAAAAAAAAGGTAAGGTTTGAGAGATAAATCCAGATCCAAGTCAAGAGGCAAAAAGAGTAAGGGAAAATGTTGGTATTATAATAAAGTGAGCTATCTGAAGAAAGATTGATGGAAAAGAAAAGAAGTGAATGATGAATCCATAAAGGAAACAAGTCCAACTAAGGTAAATTCAGGTATAGTTTCTGAAGTGTTATCTATTTGTAATATCTTACAAAATCCAGATGGATTTAGATTTTGGTGCTTTTGATCAAATTTGTTCACATAGGAGTTGGTTTTCATTTTTCCTACATATTTATGGAGGTATTTTTTTAGTGAGAAATAATGATTCTTGTAAGAATGTTGAGATTCGAAGTATTAGAATCAAGATGTGTGATGGTATTATAAAGACATTTATAGAGGTAAGACATGTGCCAAAACTAAAAAATAATTTAATTTCCTTGGGTGTTTTGGATTTTGGTAGTTATAAATTCTCTTGTCAAGGTGGAGTTATTAAAGTGTCCAAGGGAATTCTAGTGGTGATAAAAGCTACAAAAGTAAAAAATCTTTATAGGTTGGAAGGACGTGTAGATGAAAGTAATGTGATAGTGGTATCTAAGGAAAGTGATGAATCTACTCTTTTATGGCATAAATGATTGGTTCATTTAAGTGAGAAAGGGATAAAGATACTGGTAATTTGTAAGGTGCTTCAAAACTTAAAGTCTTTGAATTTTAACTTTTGCAAGCATTGTGTCTTTGGAAAGCAATGTAGACAGAAGTTTAAATTTTCAAGTCATACAAGAAAAGGTATTCTAGAATCTATCCATTTAGATGTTTGGCACCCATCCCCTCTAGAGTTCTTTTGGATAATTATCATAATAATCATCAAGAAAAGTATGGGTCTTTTTTATTAAAAGTAAAGTTGATGTGTTTGGCGTATTCAAACAAGTTAGAGTTTTTTTTGAAAAGAGTGTAGGAAGGTTAATCAAGTATTGGAGAATGGATAATGGAGGTGAGTTCACATCTATAGAGTTTGAGAATTATTGTAAGGAAGCTTGGATCATAAGGAATAAAACTAGAGTTTACACTCCTCAACAAAATGGTGTTGTTGAACACATGAATATGAATCTTCTAGAGAGAACAAGAAGTATGCTTAGTAATGCCAAATTGTAGCAAGAGTTGTGAGTAGTAGGAGTTAATACAACATGCTATTTGGTAAATTGGGCACTATCAAGTTTAATAGACTACAAGATTCCTACAAAGGTATTGATAGGTCATTCATGCAATTTTTCAAATCTAAAATATTTGGTTGTGATGCTTATGCTCTTGTTTCTAAAAATCAACAAATTCAAGAAATACTCCTTTGTTGGATATGGTGATAGAGTTAAGGGATATAGATTGTAGGATCCTACTACCCATGAAATCATCATTAGAAAAGATGTACTATTTGATGAATCCCCTTTAAAATATTAGATTTTGTAGAAAATAATTTGGAACAGGAACAAGTACCACAATATAAAAAAGTTTAGTTGGAAACTTATCCCTCTACAAAAGTAAAAGAGCAAGAAGATCTCTCTGAAGAAGAAGGTGCAAAGTTAGAAAATATACAGGAAACTATAGAATTACCACAACCATATCACAAGAGATCTACACGAGTCAAGAATCCTCCTAAAAGATATGATGATTATGTTTCATTAGTTGCTTTAATTTCTAATGATGTGGCACCAAGTTGTTATCAACAGACAATGAGTAATGCTAAATGGAAAATAGAAATGAAAGTATAAATAGACTCCTTAGAGAAGAATAAGACATAAAACTTGGTAGAACATCCAAAGGGTAGAAAGGTTGTTGGTTGCAAGTGGCTCTACAAAACAAAGAAGGGTGTTGATGATAAAATTGGAAGGTACTAGGCAAGGCTGGTAGAAAAAGGATATTCTCAAAAAGAAGGTATTGATTTTCTTGATGTTTTCTCACTAGTTATTAAGCTTGTTTCTATTCAAATTGTATTAGCATTAATTGCATTACTTAATATTGAGTTAGAGAAACTAGATGTTAAAATGGTATTTCTTCATGGTGATTTGGATGAGGATATATATATGGAAAAATCAGAAGGGTTTGTTCAAGATTATAATAGAAAGTTTATTTGCAAACTCAAGAAATCATTGCATGGCCTGAAATAGTCACCTAGGAAATAGTACAATAATTTTGATTCCTTCATGGAAAGCCAAAACTTTGTAAGAAGTGAGTATGACCATTTTGTTTACTTTAAAAGTTAAGAAAATGGCTTATTCATTATCTTTGTATTATATGTTGATGATATACTTGTAACAAAGAGGTGTTATAATGATTTAGAATAATTTAGGTGGGGGACAGGTGAATCAATTATTCTTACATCCATATGTACCAATTAAAATTTTAGACACTTCAACTAAATTAGATCTAATCATTAAGTAGCTTAGTCTCTATAAAAACTTATCAATAACATAAAACTTGCAATCAACTATCCCATTAATAAAAAACTTGTAGAATGTAAAGCATTAACAATAAAACATCTCAAATAACATCCACACAAGTAAGGCATCAAGATTTAATGTGGAAACCCAATTTAGGAAAAACCACCAGTAATATGCTAGCAATATTTTCACTCTTCTAAAGTAAGCTTTGTTAGGAGCCAATCCTAGTAAAGATTACAATACACATTGTTAGGTGTGACCCTATTAAAGGATTTAATCACCTTATTAGGAGTGACCTTGTTAGAGGACATAAGAGAATTCCATTAGAATGTCACCTTGATTAAAGGATTTATAAATGACCATTAGGTCAACCCTAATTAAAGGATTTCAAAATGATACAATGGTCAGAAAATAACATCAGGTTGATTTGATTAAATACAACTGACTTTGTAAATACAGATCACAATGTAGCTCATATGCTTATCCACTAACTAGCCTTCATTATCATTTATGTTTCTAATCTACTTGGCAACCCTTCAAGAAAACACACTTCACTTTTTCATAACTCCTCTTATCCTCCTGCTCAAATTTTCTAATCAATAGAATCAACACTGCTCCAACCTTGTTAAGGTATCCTTAACCTCTTCCAACCTTTTTATATTAGCCCTTATACCTCCTTAAATAGTTAGCTTGATCTTTATACACTTAAACATCATTTTAGTTCTTAGGGTTAGGTTAGATTCATTGAATTCTTCCATCTTTTCGTTTCCCCCTTCCTCTTCTAGAAACTTCTCCAAACTTCTCTTTAAATCCATGTATAGAAACACTCAAGAATAGTTTCCCTTGCATCAAATGTTCTAGATCATTAATTATTATCTTCAAGACACTTTTCATATTCCATGAATTCAACTATGTCAGCTAGGATTAAGATTCCTACACAAACTATAAAATGTTGTCACTTGACCAATATTGTTTTCCTCAGCCTCGATCATCACTAGACCTCTCAGTCATCACTATCTTCTCTCATTCAATTTGAACTATCTTCACTCAATCCATTTACTAGTTCTTAGTCCAACTTTTTTGTTACTTGGTCTTTTATTAATGCTCGGTCGACACTAAATTTTCTCTGCTTCTACTGTGTGCTCAGTTGACACTAGGATTGTGGACACCTAAATCTAATTACATCCTTAAGTAATCCTATTTAGTCATCTTCTAGGACATTATTGATTAAGTATTTAATATTTAATAAATTAGTTTTTATCCCCTAGTTAATTAATGAATTTAATTAACTGTAGCCTAATTGATAAAATCAAATGACAACCCAAAGTCTAAATTATCAATTAAATCCCTATTCTTCTATTAGATTAAATAATTGCATTATACCTATTTAATTTAATACCGCATCCCCTTTATTAAAATAAATCATTTAATAAACAATTCACAACCCCTAACCATTCCTAAACCCTATCATTATCCAATCCAACCCATTCACCCATGCTAACCTCATTTAGCCAGCTAAGTAGCATATCTCATTAATAATAACCCACATGCATCCTAAACCCCTCCTAAGATGAACCTAATCCCATTCCTAAACATGTTCACAACTTTAAACAAGGGTTAAGACTTCCTAACCCAAACCAAAGTCAAACTCCCATCCCATCCTTCTTACATTCCTATCCAAAGGATTTTAAGGCTCTTACATGCCTTAAAGGCTCTTTAAGGCTTTGTATATCCCTCCTCCACACTCCTTCCCCCTCATAAATCCTTTTGACCCCCCATTTTGACCCTTTTCCCTCATCCAATCCCCTTGTGACACTTGTCTCAAGGATATGGATTTGAAGAAGCACAGTCCATGTGCTCCCCTTTCCTTCAATCCTAGCCCTCCCTCATCCTTTTTCCATCCTTGCATCATAGTTGTCCATCTAACCACCCCTTGGCCTATAAATTGAACCTATCCCCTCTCAAAAATCATCCACCTTTGAAACTAAATTCATAATGCCCCTTTGAAGAACACATCACTGAATTACACCATTACCATGTGTAGAAATCCCCAATCACCCTACACACCATGTTTACCCTTTTGAAAGCTCCTATTCCTCTTGAAGCTTGAGCACATTTGAGTACACATCCATCCATTATCATGAACAAATATAAGCATCAAGGTCACACTTGGGGAGCTTACCATACTTGGTTTGTATTCCTCTTCTATGTCTCCTTTGTCCTCTTGTAAAGTTTGTCATATTTCTTTAGTCTATGAATATTAGATTAGTTTCAATATTCTTTATATACTAGGATTTCATTGAATACAAGAATAACTTGACTTCAACTATAAGTTCCTTAATCTTCTACTTTGAAGCTCGATTAAGCCTAAGTATTTGTCTTCATTGATCATCTCTTCTAGGATTTAACTCAACTAACTTCTTTATTTAATGTTATGGTTGAACAATACATTATCTTTCCAAAGCCCAATTGATCAAGTGCCCATTGTAATTCCACATAACTCAAACTTTCAACTAGGTTGTCTTGTTATCTTTTCTTCTCAAATCCTCTTGATATGACATTCTACTGAGATAGCAACTATCTCACCAATAAGGTTTGAGATCAATGACAACATAACAATTGTTCCAATTGTAGTCCCGAAAATCTCCCTCTTTGGTATTGATGGCAACACCTCTAGTTACCATGCAATCCAAAACATTTACTTGCTTCACGAAGCTCCCTCTGTATTTAGTATCATATCTTCATTAATATCATTAGTTTCATTCTAATTCTCATCTCAATGTCCAACAATAACTACAACATTTGGGGTAAAATTACGATGATAATTTGTGATGACCATTTAATTTTTTTGTGTGTGTCTATATATATATATATAACATAAACCATTCCCCATTTATTTTTATAATGGACAGTTACACCTAAAAGAGGTGGAGAGCTCTGAACATTGTCGTGCCCCTATGATCAGTGCATTTCATTGATGTGCCCTTGTGATCTCTATATTTCATTATCATGTCCTTGGTCTATTATTTCTTTTCCATGTCATGCCCTTGTGATCTTCATGCCCTTGCTCTATGATTTTGGTCAAGGGTAGGAAGAGGTACCTATGTTAATATTCTTTTCTTTTCCTTCTAAAGATGTATGTCTTTATATTTTCTTCTAAATATGTATATCTTTATATAGAGAGAGAGAGATATTTTTTAAGGTGCTTATTATATATTATTTCACAATATAAAATTGATCTAGCTACATACATATTCTAGAATCTAAATAATAAAAAAATAAAACCCACTCAACTCATGCTAAGTTTCTTACCTCAAGATCCTATACAAAAATAATGTAGACCACAAAAAATGGGTAGAGTTTGCAAGAAATTTTACAAAAACATATCATAGCAATTTTTTTGGAAAGAAACATGCCATAACCTAGTTAAATTGGTCTAATTTTTTATTATCTAGGTTGATTACAAATTCCTATAGAATTGTCATCAAATTAGGTACAATAAAAAAAAACAATCAATTGTTCCCAACTAGTAGGATCAAATACTATTTTTCAAGGTGATAAAATTGCATATGTAGATGCATCACTTGCATGCTAGGCATGAAGTGAATTCCCCAACTTATAAAAAATGGTTGGATATAAAGGCTTCATATCTTGGTCCAACAATGGAAGCCAAGGATGTAACCATGCATGTATTATCACAATCTCCTTATGAGGATCCCAAGTATCTATTGCTCCTATTAATTTGGGCATCACTATATAATTTAGAATGTAATGAAGTATTGAAGCCTGCAATAAATTCTCTCATGTCTCTGGAAAATGTAGCATATATTTAAGATCCCTTGGCTCTTAGGAATTTGTGATGGCTATTCTCACTATTGGAAGAATAGCTTCAGTGAAGAATTGAGTGTAAGGAGTTGAAGAAGCAAGTTTTACTTATGTGTATAAATGTCAAAATCATGAGGTTCATTCCATTGCAAAAGCCTCTTACACAATGACATCACCTCTAAAAGAAAATGCGAATGCAATACATGATAAATTGTACAACTTGTAGTCTTTATATATATATATATATATATATATATATATATATATATATATATATATATATATATATATATATATGTATATATATATATGTATATATATATATGTATATATATATATGTATATATATATACATGTATATATATGTATACATGTATATATATGTATACATGTATATATATATATATACATGTATATATATATATATACATGTATATATATATATATATACATGTATATATATATATATACATGTATATATATATATATACATGTATACATATATATACATGTATACATATATATACATGTATATATATATACATATATATACATGTATATATATATATATATATACGTATATAGATATGTATATATACATATATATATATATGTATATATATATGTATATATACGTATACACACACACACACACACACACACACACACACACACACACACACACACACACACACACACGTGTGTGTGTGTGTGTGTGTGTGTGTGTGTGTGTGTGTGTAGAGAGAGAGAGAGGTGCTTATTACACATTAGCACAATAGAAAAATTTATCTAGCTACATACATATTCCAGAATCCAAATAATAAAATAATAAAAATCAATCAACCTATGCTAAGTGACTTAGTTCAAGATCCTACACAAAAAAATGCAGACTAAAAAAATATTGCAAATAATTATGCAATTGTATCTTGTCTTTGATCTTACACAAATGTCAAATCTTTTACCAAGAAATTAGTGTTAGACAAGCTCACTCAGACATTCAAGGTAGCTTCATGTGTATGTCGAGTATTTTAGAAAAAACATCACAAAGCTACTATTAACCAAGTTCACTTGGTTACCAAAGGAAGTTGGCACAGAACTAGTGTTAACTAAGTTCACTTAGTTACCAAAGGAAGTTGGCATAGAACTAGTGTTAAAAAAGCCCACTCAATTACCAAAGGAAGTTTGAAGGAAAGTCTTTTCTGAGTTAGTGTTGACCGAGTTGGGTTGACTAACAAAGGATTTTCTTGTATCAACATATTGGATCTGATAGTTTTGTTGGTCAGTTCTAGGCAACTCAAGGGATGAATATTATTTGTTTGAAAGTGTATTCAAGCCAAATTGACAATGTAAATCATATAAATATAAGATCAATTTTAGGATTGAAGTGTGGAACATGTGGAAGACAAGATGAATAAAAAAAAGTGCATTTAAAGGATAATAGAGTATCCAAAGTTTACTAAGATGCAAAGAACATTCTGATCAAGGAGGATCAAGTATTCAAGCTAGAACAAAGATCTAAAATCAGAAAATATAGTTGCATCAACAATCAAGTCAAGTAATTTTTACTCTCTAATAACTGTAGTAGTGAATCAAATCTCTTAACAAAGTTATCCTAATAACTATTTGCAAAATCCTTAGTCTAAAGACCTCTAACAAGGCCTATCCTAGTAGGGTGAACTAAATCCTTTAATAGGGTCACACCTAAAAGTGTGTTTTATAACCTTTAATAGGGTTGGCTCCTAACTAGGCTCACTTCAAAAGAGTGAAAAATAGTAACTAGTTGCAATTGGTGGCTTTCCCAAATTGGGTTTCCACATTAAATCTTGGTGTCTCTTGTGTTCATCTTATTTTCTTTATGATTATGCAACTAAGTTAATTAAGGTTAAACATACTAAAAATATTAGGAAGTGATTATTTTAGTATTTACCAAGTAACAATAATTCTTAGTGTAAACTGAGTGTTCCTATGTTAACCGAGTTACAACAATATTTCAATTTCAACAAAGTTTTGGTTTTGTATTGTATTGACATCTTAAGGGATCGTGGATTTATTTTTTGTGGTAACTGATTCACCCCTCCCCTCTCAATTACTCCTCTTATATTTCCAATAATTGGTATTAGAGTTGTTGGTGCTTGCAGAGAAGGTTTCAAGTACCTAAGATAATTTTTAGATCAAGATGTCTTACAGAAGGGAGATTCCTAAGCTGAATAGAGATAAATTCCAAGCATCTCAGGAACTCATGAAGCTCCACTTGGTAACCATTGGTGACACAGGTCTAAAGTATCTAGAGAAGAAATATGTGGCACCTACTAGAACTTTGACAATAGATTAGATTGTGGAAAAGAAGAAACATAACATAATGATGACTGACATTACTTCTACTATCAATTATGTTAAATTTGATGAAGTCAAAGATTGTACTACTACTCATGAAATGTGAAAAAACCTAAAAGATATCTATGGAGGTGATGATAATGTGAGGAGAGCCAAGGTAGAAACTCTCAAAGGTTAGTTTGATCAAATGAAGATGAGAATATTGCACAGTATAGTGAAAGAATCAAAGCTAGTGTGAGTGCAATCAGAGCCTTAGATGGGAAAATTGATGATGTAACAATGGTCAGCAAGGTATTTAGAACTCTTCTTCCCATTTATGCAATTAGAGTATCAACTATTCAAGAAATGAGATGTGATCCTAAAAAGGATATAACTTTGGATGCACTAGTAGGAAGGTTGACAACCTTTGAGTTACATAACTTTGATAATTATGTTCCTAACAACATTGAGTCTTCATTTCAAGCCAAGCTATCACTCAAGAAGAAAGCTGCAAAGTCTAAAAGCAAGAAGTCTAATAGTGAAGATGAAGATGGTTTTGATGATGATCTTGAAGTAATTAAAGCATTGCTTGCAAGAAGATTTCCTAAAGGCAAAGGAAAGTACAAAGGAAAAATTACTTTGACCTATTTTTCTTGTGAAGAAGTTGGTCACATTGCTGCAAGGTGTCCAAACAAAGAAGGAAAAGAAGAAAAGAAGCATGACAAGGAAAAGGGGAAAAAAATAGTTTAGAAGCTACAAAGACTAAAAGGATAAAGGTAAGAAATCTTGTTACATGGCTAAAGATTATGATAGTAGTAGTGAAGATGAAATGGTTTACATTGTTGTTAAGGATGAATCAAATGATGAGAATGATAATATGGCCCTCATTTGACATGTTGGTAAGAATGATACTTGGATCATAGATATTGGTTATTCTCACCACATGACTAGTGATAAATCTAAATTTGAGCACTTGGAACACTATGATGGTGGGAGTGTTTGATTTGGAAATGATGAACCTTGTTATTTGAAAGGAAAAGGTTATATTACACTAAAAAATGAACTTAGAGGTGACAATGCTTATTCGGTTGAAGGACTGAAACATAAATTTCTTAGTTTGGCACAAATGAATAACATTCAATTCAAGGTAGAATTCATGAATAGGAAACCCAAGTTACTAGATGGAAAAGGAAATCTAGTTGGGACTGGAAATCGAACAAGAGGTAATCTATTCTACCTAGATCTAACTAAAAATTCATGTTTTATAGCTCAAGTAGAAGAAATTTGGTTATGGCATAAAAGGTTGTATCATGTAAATTTTGATAACCTAGTCAACATAAGCAAGAATAAAAGGGTTAGAGGCATTCTCAACCTAAAGAAACATGATATGGACATGTGAAAAAATTGTCAAATTGGAAAGATGGGAAAGAAAAGTTTTAAAAGCAAGAATTATTATTCTAAAGAAGTCTTGGAGTTGGTTCATATAGACTTTTGTGGACCTATTGGCATACAAAGCTATTGTGGAGATAAGTACGTTATTTTGTTTGTTGATGATTATTCTAGGATGATGAAAGTTGTGTATTTAAAGGATAAATCATAAGCTTTTCAAAAGTTCAAGTGGTATCTAGATAGAGTTGAGAAAGAAAAAGGAAAGAAACAAAAATATTTAAGGTTAGATAGAGGAAGTGAATTCATCCCAAATTAATTCAATGAATTCTGCAATGAAAGATGAATCAAAAGATAGGTATTTGCACCTGGTACACTTTAGCAGAATGTCATAGTAGAAAGAAGAAATAGATCAATTATGGGTTGTGCAAGGACACTGATCATAGTGAAGAATTTTGCTATTAAATGTTGGAAAGAAGAAATAAACACAAAAATTCATACCTTGAACTGAGTTTAGCTAAAGAAGGACTCAAATCAAACACCTTATGAATTATGGTATGGGTATAAACCTAATGTTTGTTATTTCAAAGTATTTGGAAGAAAATGTTATAGCTTGAAGGAGTCAAGAAAAGGAAAATTTGATGTGAAAAGTGATGAAGGCATATTCTTAGCATACTCCAATAAGAGCAAAGCATACAAATGTTTGAATCTATCTACTCACAAAGTTAGGAAAGTGCACATGTAAAGATTGATGAATTTGCAGAAGAGTGTGAAGAAAAAAGGAAAAAGGAACTTCAAGACTATAGAAAATTTGTTTACTATGAACCTGATACTTTACCTAAAGTTCAAACAAATCAATAGTCTTCATCACCTAAGTCCCTAAAATCCCTAGTTCAACCCTAGTCGCAGCTAATGCAACCCAAGTCACAGTTTGAAGGACTCGAGTCTCAGTTAGAATGACATGAGTTTTAAGAAGTGCAAACCAAGTCATTTGATGGACTGGAGTCACAAAAAGTGAAACCTAAGAATGATTCAGAAGATCTAGGAAAACTTAGTGAATTTAGAAAGAAGGAGCCTAGACTTATTGGATATGTCAGAAGGCATCATGCACCCAAGAAAAATCGTTGGAGATCAATCAAAAGGCACAATGACAAGGAACAAATTAAAAGGTGCATGTTTGCTTACTGATTTTGAACCTAAAACTGTTAAAGATGCATTAGAAAATGAAAGTTGGATTGAAGCAATGAATGAAGAGATTGATCATATTGAAAGGAACAAAACTTGGACTCTTGTTCCTAGACCCAAGGACAAAAATGTAATTGGCACAAAATGGGTATTTGGAAATAAGTTGAATGAGATTGGAGAAGTTTCAAGAAACAAAGCAAGGTTACTATGCAAGGGTTATTCTCAAGAAGAAGGTATTGATTATGGAGAGACAAATGCTCTTGCTGCTAGACTAGAACGTGTTAGAACACTACTTACATATGCAGTACACAAAGGATTCAAAGTATATTAGATGGATGTTAAATCAACATTCTTGAATGCAATCTTAGAAGGGGAAGTCTACATTGAGCAACCAAAAGGTTCATTGATCCTAGCAAAAGGGATATGGTTTATAGATTACACAAAGCCTTGTATGGTCTCAAATAAGCCTCTAGATCCTGGTATAAAAGATTACTTAATTATCTCATAAAGATTGATTTTCAAAGGACTAATGATAATAGTAGCCTATACATCAAAGAAGGTCCAGATTAGAAGATAGTGTTGGTAGAAATATTTGTGGATGATACATTATTTACTCGAAATGATGACTTCTATAAATAGTTTTTTGTGGAAACAAGTAAATAATTTGAAATGTCAATGTTTGGAGAGATTAAATTCTTTTTTGGCTTGCAAGTTTTGAATGGAGGATTCTAGACTAGTTGGAACACCTATGTCTACTAGCCATAAGCTTTCCAAAAATCATGATTCCAAGGAGATATACTAGACTACATACATATCAATGATTGGAAAACTTCAATATGTGGTGCACACAAGAGCTAATATTGCATTAGTAGTTAGTATGGTGGCTAGATTCTTCATTAATCCTAAAGAAAATTATATGATGGCAATAAAAAGAATCATGAGATATCTAAAAGGTATTGAAAATTATGGTTTATGGTATAAGAAAGGGGGCAACCTTGAATTGAAAGCATTCATTGATGCTAATTGGGAAGAAAGTGTTGATGACATGAATTACACTAGTAGTGGAGCATTCTTTCTTGGAAAGAGGTTAGTATCTTGGACAAGAAATAAGTGAAATTGCATCTCTCAGTCTACAATAGAAGAAGAATATGTTGCAATAGCAGTCACTTATTCCAACATTGTTTGGTTCAAACAACTATTGTCAGGTATGAAGGAAGAGATCAAGAACCCATTTGTTATCTTCTATAATAACACCAATACAATCAATATATCCAAGCATCTAGTGATGCATACTAAGACCAAGCACATTGCAATAAAATATCATTTCTTGAGAGAATTGGTGCAAGACAAGGAGGTCAGATTGGAATATGTGAATACACAAGAATATATTGTAGACATATTCACCAAGCCATTACCTAAGAATGCAATTTTGTATCTAGGAGGTAACCTAGGGGTCATTCCCATATTTGAATCTCACTTATTATATTTTAGTGATGCATCAATTCAGCACTTTGAAGATCTAACAAATTGATGCAGTATTGACAGAGCATATTGCATATGAATTAGTACATCAAGTGCATAGAAAATATATTGATTTTATCTTTGGCATAAGATGTCAAAGAGAGAGAGTTTTTCATATTAGAGAAATCTTTATATCAGTAAAGAGGGAGAGTTTTTCATATCAAAAATCAGAAATTTTGGGTTTGATGTCAAAGAGGAGAGTTTCTTGTTAGAGGGAGAAATTGCAGTCATTGCAATCAGAGAATTTGAAGAGATTGATGTCAGAGGGAGTTCATGTTGATAGAGGGAATTCTCATGGATGATAATTAGAATGAAACTAAGGATATTATCCTTATTTCTACTTTTTCTATAAAAATTTCTTTGTATCATGACATGTTGTGTTGCCATCAATGCCAAAGAGGGAGATTATTGAAAACAATTATGCAATTGTATGTTGTCTTTGATGTTGCACATATGTCAAGTCTTTTACCAAGAAATTAGTGTCATCTAAGCTCACTTGGGTGTTGAAGGAAGCTTCTTGTGTATGTTGAGTGTTCCAAAGAAGACAACATAGAACCAGTGTTAACTGAGTTCACTCAGTGATGAGGTTTATTAATGTCTTAATTTTAATATAGTTTTCATAGTTTGGACTTACTCTTTGTGCTTTATCAAAAAAAAATTCAAAACATTTTTCTAAATATCTTGTGAACTTATGCCAGAGACAGTTAGAACTTACAAAACCTATGGGTAGTGTGTATGACATACTTTGCTTAATATTATACATAGAATGTAGTATTTCATATAAATACCTTAAGCTATGTTATAATATTTGAATAAGAGTAGGAATTTTATCTTGCATATATGTTTTGGATGTTTCTAACTTTTAGGGAAATGAAGAGTGATGCAAAGGGTAGTGATTACTGCATTAAAGGAAGAGGATGATGGAGATCGACTATCGCAAGGAAAGCACAATTCAGTTCCTATGGATAAGTTATGCCTATAGAGGAGTTACTATTCCAAAAAAATTAGGAGACACAGCTTGTTATATTTCTTGCAAGTTTTTATTCTATTGCTTAGTAATAAATGTACTATGTCATGGTTGATCTTCCACCTTCCTTTTCGGTGATGTTTGTTCAAGACTTTTATGTCAATTTTTTAATAAGTATCCAATCTTTATATAATGGATTTGGATCATCTTAGTAAGCTAATGAGAAAATAGACAATTCTGGTTTAAGATTTAGAAATTACTCTTTCTCTATTCTTCATGAATTATTCTGTTGATGTAATCAAAGAAGGATTTTAATGAAAGAGTGATTTTGGAATATTTGTTGTGTTCATAGTTATTTGAAACCAACCACGGGGGCCCACTTGCAAGGTGGAATAGATTTAGGTAGAGTAGATTCATTCTTTGCAATTTCCTATTTTCAAGATAGATTTACTGTATTACTCCCGCAATATTATTACTATGAAAGTTCCTACAACACTTGCAGAAAATGATCATGGTGGATGTTTTGATTTGTTAACTAGTTTAGGTTCATTTTGTAAAGATTTCTATAGTTATCTATTTTTAGCCGCAGTGTGTTTACTATTTTATAGCAGTAGTATAGATTCTTTTCATGCATTTTACTTTCCTATAGCATAGGTGTTAAGACTCTTAAAGGAACCTAGTGCACATACCATGCTAACCCATTTCAACTCCTACATCCCTGAGTTGACATTTCAAGTGTATTTCATGATGGAATAGGTAGTCTTTAAAATAGATATAGTATCCTTGAGAGAGACAATGGTGTGATTATCTTCATCTATTATTAAACTGTACACTTGGTTACCAAAGGAAGTTGGCACAAAACCAGTGTTAACCAAGTTCACTCGGTTACCAAAGGAAGTTGGTATAGAACCAATGTTAACTGACTCACTTGGTTACCAAAGGAAGTATGAAGAAAAGTATTTTTTGAGTTGGTGTTGATTGAGTTGGGTCGGATAATGAAAGATTTTCCTATATCAACATATTGGATCTAACGGTTTTGTTGGTAAGTTCTAGCTAACTCAAGGGATGAATATTATTTGTTTGAAAGTGTATTCAAGCTGAATTGACAAGGTAAATCATATAAATATAAGATCAAGTTGAGTATTAAAGGGTGGAACATGTGGAAGAGAAGAGGATGAATAAAGAAAGCAAATTTGAAGGATAATAGAGTATCAAAAGTTGACCAAGCTACAAAGAAAATTTTGATCAAGGAGTATCAAATATTCAAGCCAAAACAAAGATCTAAAATCATAAAAAGTAGTTACATCAAAAATTAGGTCAAATCATTTTTACTCTCTAATAATTGTAGTAGTGAATCAAATCTCTTAATAGAGTTAGCCTAATAGTTATTTGCCAAATCCTCTAACAAGGTGGCATTTCTAGATTGAAGTGTCTAAAGACCTCTAACAAGGCTACTCATAATAAGGTGAACTAAATTCTTTAATAGAGTCACATCTAAAAATGTGTTTTGTAACCTTTAACATGGTTGGCTCCTAATAGGGCTCACTTTATAAGAGTGAAAAATAATAACTAGTTGCAATTGGTGGTTTTTCCAAATTGTATTTCCACATTAAATCTTGGTGTCTCTTGTGTTAATGTTATTTTCTTTATAGTTCTACAACTAAGTTAATTAGGGTAAACACACTAAACATCTTAAGAAGTGATTATTTTGGTGTTTATCAAGTGATCGTTATTTCTTAGTGTAAATTGAGTGTTCCTATGTTAATCAAGTTACAACAGTATTTTAGTTTCAAAAGAGTTTTGGTTTTGTATTGTATTGACATCTTAAGGGATCTTGGATTTATTTTTGTGATAACTAATTAACCCATCCCATCTTAGTTACTCCTCTTATTTTTCCAACAAAAAAATAGGCAAAGTTCACAAGAAATTCTACAAAAAACATATCATAGCAGATATTTTTATAAAGAAACAAGCCATAACCTAGTTAAATTGGTCTAGTTGTGTATTAGTTGGGTTGATTACAAATTCCTATACAACTATCATCACATTAGGTACAATAAAATGAACAATCAGTTATTCCCATCTAGTAGGATCAAATATAGTTCTTCAAGGTGATGAAATTACATATGTAGATGCATCATTTGCATGCTAGGCATGAAGTGCATTCCCCAAATTACAACATATTAAGAAACATTTTGTGGTCAACATTTAGGACCTTTCAAATAATGATCAAATAGGGCCCTAAGGTGAAAATGTCTTGGACATTAATTTGAACACCCAAGATCATGATTAAGGAATTCAAAATCATGAGGATGAACTGGTTGAGATCACCTCTCTAACATAGTTATCAAAGAGAATGTGATGAGGACAAATAATAATAGCCCAATCCAATAGGAGTTAGCAAGGTAGATCTAATATTTACCTTTGGATTTGGTTTTTTTCATGAAATATTATTTACTGCAACACTTTCCTAGATTATATCCAGTGCTTCCATAATATCCTCTATGTTGTCTAGTTGTTGTTTCTACTATGCAATCTCTTTCTGAAACCGTCTCTTCTCCTTCTGGTATATTGTCATAGACTCTCTCTTGTGCCTTAAATTTTGGTCAAACTTCTAAATATTTGCCTCTGCCATATCTAAAATCAACTTCACACTATGTTTGTAACTCTGGCATAGGTGTTTGATCCTTGATATCTTTGATTTCAGCATTCAAGATTTTAAGATTGGTCAACACCCTCACTTGCAGACATCTCATGTCAAGCACTTTTTGTACTATTTAAACACCGTATTCTTGCTTCTAAGCTAATAGTTCTTCAGGTGAATTTTCTTGTAAAACATTAATTTGGTTGAACAATTATAAACTCTTAGAAAATGAATTCTTGTTTTCTATTACCATTGGTGGGCTTCTATGGAACAAAATAAAAATGAAGAGGCATAAATGCACCACATTTTTCTTTCAAAACCATACATGTAGATATAATCATTAAGTACAATATGTCCAATATCTTTGCAAATATACACATTAATTACACTAGTTTTTTTCTTTCAAAACCATATATAGTGCAGACATAAACATTAAGTACAACATGTCCAATATTTTTGTAGATATACACATTAATTACACCATTTTTTTTCTTTCAAAACCATATGTATATATATAAACATTAAGTAAAACATGTCCAATATTTTAATAGATATACACATTAATTACACCAAATTTTTCTTTCAAAACTATATGTACAGATATAAACATTAAGTACATGTCTAGTATTTTTGTAGATATGCACATTAATTACCCCAATTTTAATTTTTCAAAACCATATGTGTAGATATAAATGTTAGGTACAACCAACTCAATAAGGGTATAGGAATAATTTATTCTTGTGAAGAAGGATCATGTCAAATAATCCAAGGGAATTTGATCAAAATAGCAAGACAATCGCTAGATTGGTGTCTAATTTACAAAGAGAAGGTGATGAGAAATTTTATTGTCCTTGCAAGAGTTGTAATGGCTTAAAGACAAGAAGAATAAAATTCAAAACAACTAAGAGACATTGTAGGGAGAATGTTCACACTAAAGGGAGGTTTGATTATCATCCATTGGTAAGTTGTTTGTTATATTGCTTTTACAATTATTATACATATGAACCATTGAATGACAGTTTAATTATCATCATTTTTATATAGGTTGATCTCCCTAGGGTATTATGTAATATGAACCAACACATCTCAGAGGAACATGGAGGTGTGAATATGGAGGAACATGGAGGTGTGGGTATTGAAGGAGAAGATCATGTTCCCATGGAAGATGTTGATCATGCACCAAAAAACACATTTAAAGATGATGGTATGAATGTATTGATCCACAACACATTTGGTAGTGGTGGTGGTGGTGCTAATGATGATGATGATTATGATGAGGATGAAATTGAGGTCGTGCATGATTTAGCTCTACTTGAGAAGGCGAAAATGACCCTTTATGAAGGATCCCAATCAAATCTTCTCTCTATTGTATTGTTGTTGGTGAATTTGAAGGTTATGAATGATTTATCCAACATAACATTGGCACATATGCTAACTTTTTTGATATACATCATTATAGTTTTAAAAAGACAAAATATGTACCATTAAGATTATTTATACTAAAGACTTAATTTTTTTTTGTAGATTGATAGGTGTCTATTTGTTACCACCATCAAATGTTCTCCCTTGCTCATACCAAAAATTATGAGCCACTATGAAATATATTGGAATGTAGTATCAATTAATAGATGATTGTCCTGAAGATCATGTAATTCATCATAAAGAACATGAAAATACAAAAGAATGCCCCCATAAAGGTAGATATAAAGATGATCAAGTGACAAAAAAGGTTCCTTTCAAGGTTCTTCAATAAATCCCCATTATTCCACTTCTTAAACAATTATTTAGGTGCAATATCTTGGTACAAATTATGGGTTAACATGTACACAATAGAAGTCAAGATGACATTATTTGAATGCCTATAGATGGTTCAAAATTTATGGGCATGGAGGAAAAGTGGCCACACTTTAAAGAAGAACCTCAAAATCTTAGGCTTTCTCTGGTAATTGGTGGTGTCAATCTATTTGGAGAGATGAGATCTTTTTACTTGGTATGGCCTATTTTTGTTATGAACAATAACCTTCCTCCATGGATGTCAATAAGGAGAGAGCACATTATGTTGGAAATTATTGTTCAAGGAATTTTATATTTTATTGTTACCTACATGTAATTATCTAATGTTGTTCATTCAATTAGGTAAGAACTGAGTGAAAGATATGAATGGATATATTTCACCTCCTATCGATGACCTAGTGTTATGGAATGGTTTCACTATTTATGAATCTCTACACCAATTCAGTTTAAAAAAATCCAATTCCTTGGAATGCTTGGTTAGACAATTCATGATGCCCTAGGGTTGACACATTTCTATGGTATGCTATGTTGACATCTAGTTGTACGTGATAATACTGATTCCAAAAATGAACATATTTAATCCAATTATATCATCATCTTGTAGGACTTCAAACATAGGGAAAATTTGCATGTCTAATGTTTGGTCCCAAGATGAAATCTCTTCATTCCAATTTTTTAAGAAAGAAGGTGTTTGATGAGAACAAACACTTCCTCCACAGAAATCATAAGTATCAAAGTGCTGAAAAACATCTTTTCAATGGGAAAGAAATGGAGACTAGATTAATGCAAGTGCCCTTCCTTGGTTATTAACAATGCATCAAAGTACTACCATAATAGAAGTTAGACAAAAAATTTGATTTCCTACAGGATTTTCTCCTAATATAAGCAATCTCATATCAAAGAAAAGTGAATTTAGGCTAGGGCTGAAAATGTATGATTGGCATACTTTCATCAAGGTAAGTCATGATCTTTCGTATTTACAATATATTTGTCAAACTACATTCAATTTTCATTAATTTATATTAGAAAAGAATGGAATGTTATTCTTTATGAGTCTCTAACTCTTTTCACCATTGCATTGATAAAGTTTGTGCCAGCAGACAAAGTGACACTTCTAAACCAAGTGTTTGCTTAACACTTAAAAGACTCCCACTTCTAACCTCTCCTAACGTAATTTTTTTAACATCAAAGGAATCAAGGATCATCAAGAATTGAATTTCTCTCAACTTTGTAGGATCATCTACTATTAATTTTAATAATATCAATCTCAACTATTTTTTAACATTTTTTAACATACTTAAATATTGTATTAAAATTGTAGTATGTTGGGTACTAAATTTATGCTTGAGTTCTAATGAAGATTTATTGTGATAGTTACATTAAAATGATTGAACTATTTTTCAAATATTCTCAATTACAAATTTTCTCTTTAAAAAGCTATATCACTAAGCATACAGATTTTGAATATTTAAATTTCTTTATTTCTACATGCCCAAAGCGTAATACACAACATATATGATTTATACACCACTATATTAAACAATATACAATAATTACAATAGTTTAGTATACATGTAAGTAATGTAGTTCGAAGTAGTATACAAAATATGCTTCATGTCAACACTCCTATCTAACTAGATATATATGTACATGGCCAATTCCTCCAAACAACACAAAAAGGTGTGCACTTGATCATAGTTTCAAAGTTGTCTACAAAATAAGGCTCATTTCAGCAACCTCTATTTGGCCAGCAATATGTCTAGGTCACCATTTCCTCACAAAGGTATGAAAAGGCGGACACTCGATCAAGTATACTATTGTACAATGTCAAATATGGTATATTCATAGGTAAATATTGTATACACTACACATTATTGAGGTAATTCTTAAATGTAACTTTGATACTAGGAGCACAACCAAGAGCATAATAATCATTCACATGCATGTCACGTAGGAAGTTACAATAACTAGCTAACATGTCACAAGTCGCATGGAACTCTAGGACTCTTGCCTCTATTAACATTACATTGGTATCTTGCTTAGACTAAATTTTTGAGCATGTTGCTTTTGCATGTACTAGTATGTTAATGTAACTAAGTGCAACTCCAATTGAAAACTCTAGAATATTGTTCATAGGGAAACCAATCTGGTTAATTGAGGATGGTGACTAATTCAGTAATACAAAGGGGATATTTGTACTATTAATCTCAATAACATCCATAGAGTTGACTATATTTTCCATATCCAACTAAAAACATTCAATAAAATGTTAGAGTTCTAGAACTATGTGTCCATTATGATGCAAAAAATTGAATTTCTAATTCTAGATCCGAGCAACTAAAAAAATCTATCAAACTTAACAAAGTTCTAATTCAATAACATGATATTGTAGAAATATTTCATAATAAAAGAGAGTAAAAACATTGATAGAGGAGATGATAATTGTGATAGGAAGCCAAGTCAAAAGTTTAGACACTGATATCTAACTGAGCCATTCAATAAAATATTAAAGTTTAACCAGCTGCAAGGTATTTGAAACTACAAAGGAAAAAAATGGCTTTTAACACTTGTTGCAATCAAAGGTTCAAAAAGTGATAGTTATTTTTTTTAATAAGTTAGTTTATTTTTATCCTCCTCAACAAAATATATGCTACAACAAGCATATCTCATTTAGAAGTATAAGTAGTTTTGATATAATTGATAGAGGAGATGATAATTGTGATAGGAAGCCAAGTCAAAAGTTTAGACACTAATATCTGGCTGAGCCATTCAATAAAATATTAAAGTTTAACCAGCTGCAAGGTATCTGAAACTACAAAGGAAAAAAATGGCTTTTAACACTTGTTGCAATCAAAGGTTCAAAAAATGATAGTAATTTTTTTTAATAAGTTAGTTTATTTTTATCCTCCTCAACAAAATATATGCTACAACAATCATATCTCATTTAGAAGTATAAGTAGTTTTGATATAATAGTGAATGATGGCCACTTTTTCTAACAAAGAAACACAAGCTTGAACCATTCATGGATGTGATCATCAATAACCATTTCAATGAGTGGATCATGAAGAATAATATGAAAGAAGATGCTGCCCCTACATTCCATAGGAAATACCTACTATAAGGAGGTATTTGTAATGGTTGTTCATGGTTTCCACTTTAACTGCAATCTAGTAATGGTATGAATACTCTGATGTATTCAATTGTTTTTTAAATGAAGTCTTCTTAATATTTAATGGTTTGCATAAGTTATACCACTATATCAAGTGGTAGAGGCCTGCTTCATGAAGAAGGCATGTGTATCCCCCTATGGAGAATTGTTTTCCTATAGATTGGAACTCATGGTGTACCATTAGAAGTTTTGACTATTTGAACCTTTAGCCTTAGCCTCTCAAACTTGGATAAGGAGGCACCTGTAATGGTTGTTAATGGTATGAATGTATGATGTTTTCAAAGTTGTTCTAAATGAAGTGGTCTTAATTCTTGTGAACTCTTTGGCAGCTTAAATAGTTGAACTAAAGAGTGTTCATAATGATTGGGGATATTAGGAGTAAGCCAAAGATTTGAAGCTTTGGACAATAATTACTATGGTGATTGTAAACATAATTGTGAAAAATGTTAGTTCATGCTCAAATTATAGTAAGGAATCATTTGAAAAATGTTAGTTCATGCTCAACTTATAGTTAGGAATCATAGTATGCAATGTTGTTCAATATCTACTCTCTTTTACATTCATTAGATGGATATAATCATCCATTTTTTCTAGAATTAAAAAAATATTCTAGTCATTCAAATAAAACTTTGAAACAAAAGTTTTTAGTAGCTAATGAATTCTCAAAATCTCCTGATTACATCTTCATTCGAATAATTCAAAATCAAAAACTTAGAAACAATTTTTTTAGAAACCAAGATATTCTCCAATAATGAACAAACAATAGTGAGTGTGAGAAAGATCATAAAATCTCTCATCTTCTCTACAATCTAGAGGACATTGGTTGGTACTAAATTTTCTAAAGATGGTGATATGGTAGGCAAGAAGATCAACCAAATGTGGAAAGAGGTCAAAAAGATTATTAGGGCTTTCAACATTGGAGACTCCATTCCTTTCATTTCTTGGATTGATGACTTGAGTGATGTGAAGGGGGGAATGAAGAAAGCCTACAACTTCTTTGATGTAGTTTTTGAGAAGATTATTGATCAACACTTAGAAAGGAGTCAAGAAAATGAAAACTATACTAAGGACCTGGTAGATGTTCTTTTGGAGATGGCATAGAACAAAAATGGAATGAAAATCACTCGAAAATGCATTAAAATCCTTGTGTGCTCACATCCCTCTCTCTTTGCCTAATGATATTGATATTGACTTGAATTTTTGGTGTCAGTTACTATAGACTATGAAAATTATTAAGTTATCTTGTAGACTAAATTTTTTCAATCTATTTTTCAAATCACTTTGTGATCCATCATTAGAAAGAAGGAAAAAATCTCTTGAATTTTCTTTGAATTATTTACCTTCTTTAATTCAGTGCCAGGGTTTAAGGGAAATATTGAATATTTGTTTTTTGCTTTTAATAGGACACGTTTCTTGGCAGTTTGGAGACAACAATCAATGCCTTAGAATAGGAAATGAGTGAGATGGTGAGAAACCCACATGTTTCCAAGAAGTTACAAGGAGAAATTGAATGTATAGCTCGTAAATAGTGATACACAAAGGATCTGGGTAGGTGCACTTCGATGACCAAAATAAATGGAAAAATAAAAATAATCTTTATTAAGTTAAACAAATAGCTACACAGTTAATATACTAAATAATATGTTAAAACTATCAAACACTTAATAAATAGAGGCATCAATTGTAATTCCACCTAACTATTAAAGATTCGTGAAGTTGCTTGGATGACAAAGACAGCTCACAAACAACTTTGGTTCTCAAGATTCCAACTCTTTTTCAAAATGTTTACAGTATTCATAAATATGTTTTACACCATTCATGGAGGTTATTTATAGAAGATTTAAGAGGTCTAAGACATCTACCATGAATTAATTTAATGGAATATCTTCCCATAAGAAATCCTTATACAAATTCTATAGATTGTCAAAAGACATGTTCAGATATATAAAGATCTACAGCTATAATATTTTCAAATAAATATGGTTGGTAAAGAAAATTTAAAGGAGAAATGCATTGATTGATCATTGAATTGTATTCAATAGACACCAATGGTATATGATTTGATGAATGAACAAGTTTGGACTAACATGTCCACCTATAATAGCCTATCGACTAATTGTTCCTCTCTTTTTTCTAATCGTACTACCACAAACTAACATTTTCATTAGACACAATTTTTTAATTTTTATAATAAAAATGTTCCAATATTCTAAAGTTTCAATTTTTTATATTTTTATACATTAATTTCTATTTTTGTATTGGTTACTACTAATATTCTAGAATTTTAATTATTATTTTAATTATAAAATATTTTTCCTAATACTTCTAGCACTTAGCTTCATTATTGAAACGTCCCACCAAGATTATTCCCTTTGAGACATCAACAAGAAAGCCACAACACAATTTATTCAATGACTCATCTCTTGAATTGGATTGCCTCCTCCTCTTTGAAGAAACAACAAATCCATCTACTTCTATAGAATTGGAAAACCCACTTACAACTCTAATTATATGCTTCACAATGAGGACTTAGGTGTTTTTCTTTCTCCTTTCCATTATAGAGTTGTTAAAGAAAGAAAATAGATTTGTTCTGCAAGCTAAGGCATATAACCTAGATAAGAGAAGTTATAAGATGAGTAAATTATACGAGTAAAGGGAAGAACATGTCTAGTGTATATAGAAGTGAAAATGCAAATCAACAATTTATCCAATCACAAAATCTAACTAAAGGTGAAAATATCAAGATAAGAATTATGGGGCTCTTATTGAAAGAATAGAAGTTGTACCAACTATCCTCATAGATTTTGTGCATAGATGATAATCAAATCTTTCTTAGGATGTCTAGGTTTGAAACAAAAAGGTGGGCAACTTTCTTCCTATAGTTTAATAATGTCCTCCCACCCAACCCCATAGGCATTCTACCCTACTTGGCTAATGATAGAGTCTTAGTCCTCAACATTTATTAATTCATGTTGTTGAAGTAAACTTATCGATCTATTTGATCCATATTTTTTCATTTGACTAAGTCAATCAACCAATAAAAATAAAGGTATTAAATTTTAGTACACCCAAACATAATACTTAATGACTAATATTTATTTTAAATAATTTTAAAACATAATTTTTCTGATATCTCACTGGTGTAAGCAATGAGAAAAATCATTTTCCTTGAAAAGAAATACAAAATTTATAATACAATAACAATAAAATTTTACATTCTCATGAAGCTTCCTCTAAATGTTTTAGAACATGTTGTGCTTACTAGTGCAAAGAAGTGTTTTCAGCTTTTTGTAGGTGTTTCCAATTTTAGAATTAGATGGATGATAATATTTTCCCCCATATTTTAAATAATTTTCAAGTTTTTTCTCAACTTCTTTCTTCCCTATGAGTGTTTTGATTTTCGAGAGGTGTTTTTTATGCATGCTAATGTTTAGTGAAAAGAAAGTAGATATCCTTGTAAGAATTCAAAATCCTTCTTTGATAAGAATTTTGAATGCTTCCAGCATATGTCCCCGAGCCCTAATTCTTTATTTTTCTATTTATTTTAGGAATTTAAAATGAAATATGAGCACATATGTTCACAAAGGGATTTCATAGTTAAAATCTATGTAGGTGCTAAAAAAATTTATGCCTAAATTTCTTGAAGAAACAAGGATTTCTTGAGCTCAAATTTATGTAGCATGAAACAACCTTTTATTTTCAGCTCAACCAACTAGGGATAGTTTGTTGTCAAGAATTTGATAGAATAAATTCCTAAGCTCAAGAAGATGGGATTGGGTGCACATATTTGAAAATTAAACAAGTTGACACAATGCTTGATTACCAAGATTTTAAGAAGTGGGCATAAAGCTATGAGCTTTTGTAATCTCCCATCAATCAAATCATCTTTGTAATCTCCCACCAATCAAATTACCAACCACTAAAAGAAAACAAAGACTTAAAAGATAGAAAACCCTTAAAATCACTGGGTATATTATGTAATCCAAAAACCATAATTTTTGAAAACACTAATAATCTCACAAGAAAAAGAAGAAGATGTTTACTTTCCTTCTTCACATTCCCCTATAATGAAGAAGAACTTCCCTTTGATGTCACAAATTGACTCTTTAAACTATTAATGCCTAACTGCCTTAAAATGATACTTTCTGTTAGAATATATAGTCCACTAATATAACTAAAATGGGGGGGGGGGGGGGGGGGGTGAATCAATTATCCAACTATTATCATAAACATCAATCTTAAGAAAATTTAACCATATGAGTAACATAAACTAAAACCACAACAAGATACTCATACACAATTAACACCAGATATGTTAATTAGGGAAACCCTTGATCAGAGGGAAAACCTCAGTGGGGATGGTACCCACAAAATGATGTACTGATATAAATATTCCTCATTAGAGGTTAAACCCTATTAGGAGTCTGTTACAACATTCAGTACATATGAGTTCTTGTTAGGAGACTTTGAATCCCTATTAGGAAATTCCAAACCTGTTAGAGTTTTACCAATCCTATTAGGAGTTGTGGAAGACAACTGGACCCACTCCTCAAATAGCTTCAAGGTTAAGACTAATGAACCCATTGTCCAAATGATCTTTGCATTATTCCTTGTAGAATAATAGAACTATAATATACTTCCTTCCTTTATCTTTGTCCTATCAACTAGACTTCTACTCCTTCAGATCTTGTAACCAGATCTCATACTGCATTGAATAATCCCCTGGATTGCTTACTCGCATTCAACAAGTATTTTTCTCCTTTTTGCACTTCATAATTACTTCACACAATACTTGATCCTTTTCATCCAAGATACATTACAAATAAGGAAAGCAACTTACCTTCATACCATATCTTCAAAATAATTCCTTGAGTCAGCCTTGAGGCTTTCCTAATTAATTATAATAAGATAATTAATTAAATTACAATTACAATAGCATTGTCGGTTCATAGTCTATACAAAACTTCATGTGTGCAATACCAGAGCTTGTGCACTCACTGGCATCACCACATGACTATCCTCTTTCACTCTGTGATTGTGCACTTCTTCATTATATCTCAGATGTAAGATAGTAATCAAACATAATAACATTTTTTTCCAATACTCTATTTATGCACTACTCTTGGTAAATTAGGTACAATTTTTGTACACCATCAACTTAGACTCTGTGCACTTAACCATGTCATTAGGACATAGTCTATTCATAATAATTCCTTGAGTTGGCCTTGAGGCTTTCCCAATTAATTATAATAAGATAATTAATTAAATTACAATTACAATAGCACTATCATTTCATAGTCTATACAAAACTTCATATGTGCAATACTAGGGCTTGTGCACTCACTGATGTCACCACATGACTATCCTCTTTCATTGTGTGACTGTGCACTTCTTCATTACATCTTAGTTGTAAGATAGTAATAAAAAATCATAACTTTTTTTCCAATACTCTATTTATGCATTGCTCTTGGTAAATTAGGTACAACTATTGTAGACCATCAACTTAGACTCTGCGCACTTAACCATGTCATCAAGATGTAGTCTGGAACATGTCCCTATCTGGGCATCACTAGACAATCAAACCATTATTCATACCAATAAGATCTCTAACTATTGTTCTCCCAATCTTTACAAAAACCATGCTATGTTGACATCAATGACAAACACAGTCATGAATACAACATAACAATTGATACTCTTTAATTCTTAGGATACTCCTCCAATGTAGTATCACCAACATTCATGCTAATAATCTCCCCCTTTGGCATTGATGGAAACATAGATGAAAAACATCTAAGTTCTAAGAATACCAAACTATAGTTTGTTGTTGTTGACAATTTCTCAAATCCTCTTCATCAATCTTAAATCCTCTAGTTGCTAGAACCAGTATTAGTTGTTCACATGATAAAAGATATCAACACAATAGATGCAAATCCTCTCTCTTGATAGACATCAATTTTTCACTTCACACTAAAAGCATAGAATACATCATATGCACATTAAGTGCATAGTCTTGCTTCTTTTATGTGAATCTTTCTAAATCTCCCTAAAGAGATATCTCTTCCTCATACATACTTATGAGTTCTTCCACCCCATTTCTTAAGAGATGTTTTTCATGCATATATTCTCCCCCATTGACATCAATGTCAAAGGCCTTCAAGCAAATTCAAAATACCAATTGTTACATATGAATTGTTATAACTACATATTCAACTCTTCAATCATCTCAAGTGTCCAAAGGCACTGTTCAATACCAAATACCAAATACCAAGAGTCCTTAATGACTCAGTACATACCAGATACTCTCAGCCCATATAGGAAGCATCAACATTCCATCTATTCTAACCATAATTCTTTGTACCACTAGACTGATGCACTTTCTGTATCATCTACTCAAAATTTGACAGGGGCATAACCCCAAGCATACCTCTCAGGTATTCAAAAGTAACTTTAGGCAAGGCTTCATAAAGATATCTTCAATCTAATCTTTAGTACTTACATACTCCAATATTATCTCCTTTTCTATTACCTTCTCTCTCAAAACATGATACTTGATAGATATATGCTTTGTCTTAGAATGCAATATAGGATTCTTAGACATACTCACTATACTTTTGTTATCACAATAAATGATAATAAGTTTTGTAAACTCAATGTCGATATCCTTCAAAATTTTCTATCATCCATAATGCCTACCCAATCTACATTAGTATATGCACAAAAAGTGAAATCACTTGATCTATCATACCAAATCCCATAATCAGATGTTCCTTTCAACTATTTGAATATCCTCTTTATTATTTCATAATAATACTCTTTAGGATCAGCTTGGAATCTAGCTACAATCCCAACTACATTTGTTATATCTAGTCTGGTGTGAGTCAGATGTTGCAATCCATCAATCATAAATCTATACTTTTTCTACTCAACTATAGGTGTCTCATCTTTGCTAGATAACTTATGACCAATTATCATAGGCATACCAATAGTTTTACAACTCTCTAATCAAAATATTTTTAACAAATCTTTAAGATACTTGGCTGAGAAATGAATGTCCCATCTTTTTTCTGCATAATTTGCAATCCTGGGAAGAACTTCATGTCTCCTATCATGCTCATTTCAAACTCATTTTTCATTTCTTCAAAAATAAATATTGCTTTCTTTATCATTTCCTCCAAATATTATGTCATCCACAAACATTACAATGATAAACAAACCATTATCAACTTCTCTCAAATAGAAATTACCATCTATTGTACCTTTCCAAGCTTAGTCAAATACATGTCCAACCTTGTATAGCAGGTTCTAGGTGCTTGTTTCAGACCATACAATGCCTTCTTTAGTTTTCATACCATCTCTTTTTCTTCTATCAAAGGGAATCAATTAGGCTACTTAAATCTAGACTTCTTCTTCAAGTTCTCCATTTAAAAAAGCTAACTTGACATCCATCTGATAAACCTTGAAATTCTTACTCACTACATAAGCCAAGAACATTCCTACTGCTTCCATTTTGGTTACAAGTGCATATGTTTCCTTGTAATATATACCTTCTTGTTGTGAGTAACTATTTTATTTTAACTCTCCCACCAAAATGTATAATTCATATTGCCCTTCCCACCTTTGAAATATCCATATTCAAATACCCATGAGATATTAAAAATACCAAAATTTTAAACCTTATGATATATTTTGCAGCCCGCAAGTTCTCTATCGTTGGATCAAGGCATATCAATAGATGGCACCATCGCGCTATGGGGAAGCTGCGCAAGATTTATGTTCGCGACATGGCACCCTGATGACGCATGTCCGGTGGGTCCAATGGGCTAGGCAGCATGTTTTGGTGGGTCAAAAAAATTCCACAGCACTGTGGGTGCTATGTCGTTATCATGTGTTGGCCGAAAAATTTGCATAGCGATATAGCACCCGATGGGAATATCTTATGGCGGGTAGGTTGCGTCACTGGGAAATGTCTTATGGTGAGCTGTCAGTTTCATGGGCCAAAAAGTTTAAAAGGTGACAAGGCGCCATGTTTCCATCAAAAAGCTCATGAGTTTTTCGATAGCGACATAGCGCCCAACCGACCAAAGGTTATTTCTACGATGAGTCCCAGTGTCGACGGCAAGGTTCACAACAATGGAAGAGATCAACGGCAAGAGTTTCAGGCAAGTGGTTGGGTCCCATTTTGTACCTCATCTGCACAGTCGGAAAGCCTGGTGCTACGATAGAAAATTAGATGGAGCCACGTGAAAATTAGAGGATATGTCATCAGTTGGGCACTATGGCGCTATGGGAATTTGAACTTGATTTTCTCATAGCGACATGGCGCCTAGTCGACATGTTGCCACTCCATGGGGGCAAGTCTTGAATCTCCCAGGTCATTGTTTCGAGGGCCAACAGGGAGGTGCCAAGTGTACGTGTCAAAGCATAGTGTTTCACAGGCCCAACAGTTTTCAGAGGGAAGGATGCACAGTGTACAACGTGGTTTTGATCGTTAGATTGAAATTGATCAATGGCAGGCACCATCGCGCTATGGAGAAGTTGCGCGGGATTTACAATGGCAACATAGTGCCTGGTGGACACATGTCCTCGTAGGGCCAGGTCTTGTCAAGGAATGTACGCTAAGGATGGCCAAGTGTCATCCAAGTATGGTGCGGCTGCTGAGGTGGCGCCAGGTAGGAGGGGCCTAGGGTAAGAAGCAAGTACAATACAGGGCGAGTCTTTATGATCGTTCGATCTGTAGAGATCAACG
Organism: Cupressus sempervirens; assembly: GCA_028749045.1. Lineage (NCBI taxonomy): Eukaryota > Viridiplantae > Streptophyta > Pinopsida > Cupressales > Cupressaceae > Cupressus > Cupressus sempervirens. The sequence goes on from CM053790.1 coordinate 816,143,891, forward strand.
ACAGGCACCATCGCGCTATGGGGAAGCTGCACGATGTATACATTGGTGACATAGCACCCAATTGAAACGTGTCTCACTGGTAGATCAGGGTTGATAGTTAGCTGTCGATAGTTAATGTCGCAGTCAGGTTTGTAATCATCACAGTTAATGATAATAGTTCAAGGGTGGCGCAATTAGTTCAATGGAGGAGGTCAACCGCAGAGGACTTCCCCAGGTGGCAGAACGAAAAGATGTGATTGGCCTACATGGCCTAGTTGGCTTGTGAAAATAGGTTGACTCCCTAACCCCCCCACTAATTCATGAACCAAAAAATGAGGTGATCTATTTTGTTGTGCATTCTGATCTTCATGATCGATCCAAAATCACCAGAAATGAATACAAAATATAGAGAGACACTCCACTGTCTCAGTCAATCCATCTACTAGGTTAGAGTACAGTTATGGCACCATTTTCAGTCCTCTCAGAATACCTATTGCAACAAAGATTAGATTTTCATCATATTTCCATGATTGTCCTCCGCAGGACTTAATGGCAGGTAGCTGCAGGGTCACTTCAACAGCAAAAGATCTCAGTTATGCCTGAACTATAAAGGAAGATTTTGTAGTTTTTATAGGGGACCTTCTCTTTAATTTTCCTTGATCATTGCTCTGCAATTTTAGTGTGAACTCCCCTATGCCTCTGAACTGTCTAATTCTCTACTTATCTCCTTTAGCCATTGGTATTAAAGTGCAAGAATTCTTTGCCTATACCATTGTTTTGTGGAAATTTGTAACTTGCATGACTGTATCTCTACTGGTCTGTGAATGATATATAAGTGAATTTCTTCCTTGTGTCATTCATCTTGGTCTTCTGATCTATGTGTGGTTATTTGATCAAAGAAGTCTAGATGTGTAATATCCTTAGTTTCATTTTGGTTCAGTAGCGAATGTATGGGCAAAGAATTGGTCTGGACACTCTATTCTATTGCATCACCTCCTTAGATTAGACTAGGTAGATTTGCTTTTGTGCTCTCCTTCTCCCTTTTCCTCTCCAAGTAGTAGTTAAGTGCACCCTGATAGTAAGAGGAAGTCGGCCTTCTCTAAAGACTCAACCTCGCAGTTCAAGTCCCACAGCTTGGAGGTTGTTTCCATGTTTCACTAGGTTGTCCTCGCGCATAGGCCTTGGACAAGGGTGCAAACCTAAGTGACAATAGTTTTTGGCATGCCCGGTGGGACACATCCATTGAAGATGTAAACTCTACTGGTGTCAAGAAGAAAGAGTTTTAGAGATTAATGCTGAAGAGGTAGTGCTGGCTTCAGTATTCAAGCCTTCAAGAGGCTAATCGTCAAAGTACTTGGTGACTCTGAACATCAACAAATCTAGTTCCAAGCCAAAGTTGCAGTGATTCATGCCCAAAGCTGAAACAAGGGCATCTTCTAGAGGTAAATTTTAATATCAAGAGATTTCCCTTTCAAATCCTAGGAGGAGGACTAGAACTTCATTATCACCAGTTAGGGGTGGAATAACAGTTAATATACCTGTAAGATCTGTCTCTACTCCTCCTACTATTTGAACTCAGCCTAGATTGCCATCAACACTCATCAATAGAACGCTTGTTTACATGGCACAGCCAAGAGTTCATGCTTTTGCCACCTTTAATGGTGGGAGTCCTCTATTGTTAGCCCAAAGACATGATATACCATTATCTGCACTAAAAAGTATACCTGATTTTACTGGTGAAACTTCCATCTCCCCTTTAGAGCATATCCAAGAGGTAGAAAATGTCTGTAATATTCATGGTATTACAGAGGATGATGTTGTTGTTAGACTTCTAGCCTCATCTTTGAAAGGAAAAGCATTATAGTGGTATAGAGGCTTAGCTCATGGTTCTATAACTGATTGGGATGGACTAGGAGCAGGATTATGCAAACATTTTGAGGATAAAAGTGACTATCTGTCACTTTTAGAGCAGTTGACTACTATAAAAAGAGCCCCCAATGAATGCATGACTAATTTTAATCATAGATTTCAAAAGACATGGGATAGAATACCTACTTGAGTGAAGCCTACCCCTGGTAATGCCTTCTTGCATTACCTTAGAGATTTTAACAGTGATTTTGCCACTACAATCCAAACTATGGGAGGAGATACCTTGCCCAATGCTTATGAGATAGCCATAAAAGCTAAGAACATCCTGATACAAGGAGGCAAACTAGCTCTAAGGCCTCCTATACCCTTCTTTCTTGATATCCCAAATCATCAACCAGCAATGCCCCCTCTTCCTATAGCTTCTACATCACAAGCCCTTACTCTAGTCCCTCAAGCTTCCACATCCTCAAATGGGATAGATGAACTCAAAGAGATGCTCCAAGGTCTAGTGTTGAATACAGATAAGAGAGAGAGGACCCTAGATAAAAAATTGCAAGAGCAGGGGAAGGAGTTGAAGGACCAAGGAAAGAGATTAGAGGATAGTTTCTCCATGATACAAAAAATGAGTAACAAGGTGGTGGCCTTAGAAAGGAAAAAAACTCAAGGTGGCAAGCCTCCCCAATTGCAATATCAAGCTCCAAATGGTCGTAGGCCTCCTAATCAGTGGAATAGCTCTTTTGATTAGGGTAGGCAAAATAGTCATGCTTCTACTTCAAGCTCAAATCATAACAGAGCTATAGTCCCTCAAAATAATTTGGCCCAAGATCAAGATTTATGTCCTTCCTACAACTATTCTTATACCTATTGCATGTGCTAGAAGGAAGAATCTTATTTGGTCCAACTGACCAAGAACCTGCAGTAAAGCAATCATACAAGGAGGATCATCCCAAGGAGGCCTCATATATTCAAGGACATGATGATTGCTCTTTCACGAATCATTAGATTGGGGAGCATTGTAATGTAAACCAAGATTCTGTTGCTCATAACACAAGAAGTAATAAGAGAGCTATGGAACATGCTGCCCCTCCTTCTCCTAAGCAGGCCTCAACTTCAAGTGCTACACCTCATATACAAGCAACAAATGAACAAAGAAGTACTTCACAACAGCAAAGGCAAGGTTCTAGAAAGAAAGATGTAGGTGATCCTTGTGTTGCCCCATCTCAACCTCTTATAAGTGCAGCTCTCAAAGTTTCTACCAAAGTCCCTAATGCACCATTCAGTGTGGTAGAGTAAATGAAGAAAACCAATGTGAATATTTCTATGTGGGATGCTGTTACTACCATACCAATGCAGAAGAGGATGCTGCAGCAAGAATTGGAAAAGATTGAACCCAAGGATCAGCCATCTATCACAGAGAGTGCCACAAGTTTAGTACAACCATCAAGAGATGTGGAGACGAATAAAAAGGTTAGACCTCCTCCATTCTACATTTCTTTGATTATAGGGGGAAAGTTAGTCCACAATTGCATGATAGATTCAGGGGCTAGTAGCTCAGTAATGCCTAGGTGTGTTGCTGATGCTTTAGGAATGAAATATGAGCCCATTGTTAGGGATGTGTTACAATTAGATGGTAGTACCATCAAGACTATAGGTATCCTTAGGAATGTGGAGATGGACCTACATGCATGCCCTGGTTGCACTGTGATTCAAGACATATCTGTTGCTGAAGTCAAGCCCTATTTTGCTATCTGTCTTTCAAGAGACTTCACTGCTCAAATTGGTGGATTCATATCTACTGATTGGTCATATATGTTATTTAAGACCAAATATGGAGCCAATGCCTCAATTAGAGTAGAACCTCAAGCCCTTCATCACACTGAATCTTACACCCCCAATCCCATCAACATGAATTGCCCTATTCTAGAGATGGATGAAAATGACATAGTTAATGAGCCTGCCACTTCCATAGCAGAGATCCTTGATTTCTTCTTGGATGAGTGGGCAAACGCATATAATTTTGAGCCTATGTTAGAGACTCTTGAGACAGGCCTTAGTACATATTGTATTTTAGAAAAAGATGTAGCAGTTCCCAATCTGGTGGATGCTAAAGAAGATGAAAATGAGATATGGAGTATGTACTTTGATGGCTCAAGGAATAGAAATGGATCAAGGGCTAGTGTTATGTTGATCTCTCCTGCACAAATAAGATACTACTTCTCCTTTAGGCTCCAATTCAGTTGCACCAATAATGTGGCAGAGTATGAATCTTTGATTCAAGGTCTCTTACTTGCCCAAAAGAGAGGAATTCAAGCCTTGAGAGTATATGGGGATAGTGAGTTAGTAGTTAACCAAGTGAGAAACCAGAATATCACCAAAAATGGCCTACTCAAGTCTTACAAACACAGAGTCTGGGATTTTCTTGAGGGCTTCAATGCATTTAATATTCAGAGCATTCCTAGGAAAGAAAATAGAAATGCTGATAGACTTGCAGCAGTGGGTGCATCTTATAATGTACCAGGGAATATTGAGGAGAAGAAGAAGCAACAAATAAAGGTGGTAGTGAGGCCTACCATCCTTGACAACAACACTCATTGGGAGGTGTTTGATTCTGATGAGAAAATTGTGAGTTTCTTGCAGAATGAGGCAGAATTCTCAAATAGAAACCAGTCAAGACTGCAAGATTAGTATGGTGATCAGATCATTCATCTCAGTTCTAACAAGTTACCCAAAGGTCTCATTATCTTGGAGAGTGTCTTTAATCCTAATGATCAAACAAGAGGCAAAGGAATGAATCTAGCTGCAGAAAGGGATGATCATGCCCCAGTTACAATTGCTGATGGAAAATCTCTAAATATGGGGAAGGTATGTTCTAAAACTGAGCAAGAAAACTTCAATCATTTATGTCAAGAATTTAATGATGTATTTGCTTGGACATATGATGACTTAAAAGGGTTTGACCCTAGTTTGTTTCAACATACCATAGATTTAATTGATAGGGCCAAACTAGTAAGACAAAAATAGAGGCCAGTGAATCCTAAGATTGAACCCCTAATGAGAAAAGAACTATCCAAGTTGATAGAGGCTAGTATAATATTTCCTATCAAACACTCATCATGGGTAGCTAACCTTGTCCCTGTAAGGAAGAAGAATGGAAAAATTAGACTGTGTGTGGACTTTAGGGACCTTAATCAGGCTTCTCTTAAAGATCACCATCCTCTCCCTTCCATGGAGCAAATTCTATCCAAGGTCAGTGGGTCAAGGAGATTCTCTTTTCTTGATGGATTTTTTGGATATAACCAAGTGTTGGTTAAAGAATCTGACAGACATAAGATAGTATTTACTACTAAATGGGGCACTTATGCTTATTGCAAGATGCCATTTGGGCTAACCAATGCAGGTGCCACATTCCAAAAGGCTATGGAGATGGCCTTTAAAAAATTAATTGACAAGTTTGTCTTAGTATACCTTGATGATATAACTATATATTCAAAAAATGTAGAAGATCATTTTGATCATCTAAGATAGGTATTCCTAAGATGTAGAGAGTTTGTGGTTTCCCTTAACCCAACCAAGTGTGTCTTTGCTACAAGCCAAGGAAAATTATTGGGACACATTGTATCTAAGGATGGGCTGACCATTGATCTAGAAAGAACAAAGGCAATACTTGCCCTTCCTCTTCCTAAACACAAGAAGGGGCTGCAAAGTTTCCTTGGTAGGATAAATTTTGTAAGAAGGTTTATTCCTAACCTTGCTACCATGGCGAAACCTCTTATAGCTATGCTTAAGAAAGGCATGACCTTCTCATGGACCAAGGAAGGGAAGGAGAGTTTTGAAGAGATCAAGGCAGCCATAGCCTCAGCCCCTACTCTCATGAACCCAAATTTTGAGAAAGATTTCATTCTCTACACTCTAGGTGGTGAGTCAAGTATCTCTACTGTCTTGACTCAAACAAATGACAAGGATGAGGAGTAGCCCATAGCTTTCTTTAGTGAAGGGCTTAAGGAATATGAAGATAAGTACAACTTTGCAGAGAAGCAGGCCCTTGCAGTCATCAGAGCCTTGATGAAATTCAAGCACCTCTTATCCCACAATAAAATCCGTTTGTTGGTGCCCCATGCCAGTGTAAAAGACTTCCTATTAATCAAGGATATCAGTGAAAAGAGAGCTAGATGGATCACTAGGGTAATAGAATATGATGTTGATATTCAAATTACCAAGCTGGTAAGAGGGAGAGGATTATGCAAAGAAATGTTATCAGGTCAGGATTCTGATGAAGAGGCTACTATGGTAATTACAAAGCAGCAAGAGGAAGGAAATGTTAATGGTCCAAGGAGATGGATAAATGATATGAAGAACTTCTTATCAGGGAATAGATACTCTCAGGGATTGGACAAAACTAAAAGGAGACAATATAGACTATAGTCCATTCCCTATGTTGTAATTGATGGTATCCTATTTAGGAGGGATTTTAATGGGACCCTGTTGAGATGCATTGAAGAGGATCAAGCTGAGAGGATGATTAAGGAACTTCATGATGGCCCTGATGGTGACCATTTCTCTGCAAGAACAACTGCCATGAAGATCATGAGAGCTAGTTATTATTGGCCATCCTTGTTTCACGATTGTTATAGATATGTGAGAAAGTGTGAGAAGTGTGCTTTCTTCTTAGGAAAACAGAGGCTTGCAGCTCTCCCCCTTCATCCTATTCAGGCAGATCAGCCCTTTACTCAATGGGGGCTAGATTTTATAGGCCCCATTAATCCTCCATCTAGTGTAGGTCATAAATGGATTTTGGTTTCTACTAACTATTTCACTAGGTAGACAGAGGCAGTTGCCTTGAAGGATGCCATAGAACCATTAGTTGTTGAATTCCTTGATGGAATTGTATCTAGGTTTAGTGATCCTTCTACTATCATTTCGAACAATGCCAAGTCTTTTGTTGGAACCCATATTTGTGCATAGGCAATGAATCACAATATCTACCTGAGCACATCATCAAATTACTATCCTCAGGGTAATGGTTTGGCTGAGTCTTCCAACAAGAATCTGATCAGAATCATGAAGAGGACAATAGAAGACAATCAGAGGGTCTAGCATAAAAAATTAAGGACTACTCTACGGGCTGATAGGATAACACCCAAGAGATCTATTGGGAATTCACCTTTTGTGCTGGTATATGGTAGGGAAGCTAGACTCCCAATCTCATTGGAATTCCCATCCTTGGAGTTGGCTCATCAGCTTGAATTTTTTGAAGATAATGCCATGTCAGTAAGAATGGCAGAGCTGATTGAACTAGAGGAAAAGAGAAATAAAGCTATGCAAACCCTAGAGATGCATCAGCAGCAGATGAAGAGGAGTTTTGACAAGAAATCTAGGGCCAGAACCTTCAAAGAAGGAGATTTAGTCCTCAAGTGGGATTCTAATAGATCAAAACTAGGAAGACATTCCAAATTTGATGCACTATGGAGTGGCCCCTATTTGATTGCCAGTTGCAAACATGCCAATGCATTTCAATTGAGCAGGCCCAATGGAGAGATTTTGCCCATTTCGGTTAATGGGATCTATTTGAAGCCTTGTTTCTAAAAATTTGTGAATCCATGTACATAAGTAGTTTAGTTCTTTCTATTGTTTCCTGTTTTTCACTAAGTGTGCGTGCATGTGGTTCTCTCTTTGAGTCACCAGCTTCTGAAGTTTTGATAGTTTTGAGGTTACAGAGGCAGGGCTAGGGTTTTTTTTAATGTTTTGATTTTCTTGTAGAAGGGTTAGGGTTTTACAGTTCTCAAATTTGTACCTTTCGAACCCATTTTTTGACTCCATAGCCCAATGGATTATTTATAGGCACTAGTCATGCATCGAGCAGGCTCATGCCCCCTATGAGTCGCTAGAAATGTTGTATTTTAACTCTCCCGCCAAAATTCATAATTCATATTGCCCTTCCTGCCTTTGAAATATCCATAGTCAAATACCTATGAAATATTAAAAATACCAAAGTTTTAAACCTTATGATATATTTTGCGGCCCACAAGTTCTCTGCCATTGGATCAAGGTAGATCTACAGATGGCCCCATCGCGCTATGGGAAAGCTACACGAGATTTATGTATGCGACATGGCGCCCTGATGATGCATTTTAGGTGGGTCCAATGAGCCAGGCAGCATCTTTTAGCAGGTCAAAAAAATTCCACAGCACCGTGGGCGCTATGTCGCTATCATGTGTTGGCCGAAAAATTTGCATAGTGACATAGCGTCCAACGGGAATATCTTACACTGGACAGGTTGCATCACTGGGAAATTTCTTACGGCGAGCAGTCATTTTTGCGGGCCAGAAAGTTCAAAAGGCAGCAAGGCACCATGTCACCATCAAAAAACTCACGAGTTTTTTGATAGCGACATAGCGCCCGCCCGGTCAGAGGTTACTTCTATGGTGAGTCCCAGTGTCGGCGGCAAGGTTCACGACAACAAAAGAGATCAACGGCGAGAGTTTGAGGCAAGTGGTTAGGTCCCATTTCATACCTCATCTGCACAGTCGAAAAGCCTAGTGCTACATCGATGAATCAAATGGAGCCACGTGCAAATCAGAGGACATGTCATCAGTTGGGCGCTATGGTACTATGGGAATTTGACCTCAATTTTCTCATAGTGACATGGCGCCTAGTCGACACATGGCCACTCCGTGGGGGCAAGTCTTGAATCTGCCAGGTCAGTGTTTCAAGGGCCAATAGGGAGGTGCCAAGTGTACATGTCAAAGCACAGTGTTTCACGGGCCCAGTGATTTTCAAAGGGAAGGATGTGCAAAGTACAATGTGGTTCTGATCGTTAGATTGAAATTGATCGACAACAAGCGCCATCACGCTATGGAGAAGTTGCACGGGATTTACAATGGTGACATAGCACCTAGTGGACATGTGTCCTAGTGGGGCCAGCTCTCATCAAGGAATGTACGCTAAGGATAACCAGGTTTTGTTTGAGCATGGCGTGGCTGCTGAGGTGGCACCAAGTAGGAGGGGCCTAGGGTAAGAAGCAAGTATGATACAGGGTGAGTCTTTACAATCATCTGATCTGTAGAGATCAATGGCAAGCACCATCACACTATGGGGAAGCTATGCGATGTATATGTTGGCAACATAGTGCTTGATTGACACATGTCTCACTAGTAGATCAGGGTTGATGGTTAGCTACTGGCGGTTAATGTCCCAGTCAAGTTTGTAATCACTGCAATTAATGATAATAGTTTGAGGGTGGTGCAATTAGTTCAATGGAGGAGGTCAACCACAGAGGACTTCCCCAGGTGGTAGAATGAAAAGATGTGATTGGCCCATGTGGCCCAGTTGGCTTGTGAAACTAGGTTGACTCCTTGACCCCCCCACTAATTCATGAACCAAAAAACAAAGGTGATCTATTTTGTTGTGCGATCTGATCTTCATGATCGATCCAAAATCACCAGAAATGAATACAAAATATAGAGAGACACTCCACCATCTCAATCAATCCATCTACCAGGTCAGAGCGTAGTTATGGCACTATTTTCAATCCTCTCAGAATACCTATTGCAACAAAGATCATATTTTTCTCAGATTTCATGATTGTCCTCTGCAGGACTTAATGGCAGGTAGCTATAGGGTCACTTCAACAGCAAAAGATCTCAGTTATGCCTGAACTATAAAGGCAAATTTTGTAGTTTTTGTAGGGGACCTTCTCTCTGATTTTCCTCGATCATTGCTCTGCAATTCTAGTGTGAACTCCCCTATGCCTCTAAACTATCTGATTCTCTACTTATCTCCTTCAGCCATTGGTATTAAAGTGCAAGAATTATTTGCCTATACCATTGCTTTGTGGAAATCTGTAACTCACATGACTGTATCTCTACTGGTCTATGAATGATATATAAGTGAATTTCTTCCTTGTGTCATTCATCTTGGTCTTCTGATTTGTATGTGGTTATTTGATCAAAGCAAGTTTGGATTTGTAATATCCTTAGTTTCATTTTGGTTCAGTAGCGCATGTATGGGTAGAGAATTGGTCTGAACACTCTATTCTAGTGCATCACCTCCTTAAATTAGACTAGGTAGATTTTCTTTCATGCTTTCCTTCTCCCTTTTCCTCTCCAAGAAGTAGTTAGGTGCACTCTGATAGTAAGAGGAAGCCGGCCTTCTCCAGAGACTCAACCTCGCAGTTCAAGTCCCACAGCTTGGAGGTTGTTTCCATGTTTCACTAGGTTGTCCTCGCGCATAGGCCTTGGACAAGGGTGCAAACCTAAGAGACAATAGTAACCTTTGCAAACAAGTCTAGCCTTGGTTCTCACAACTTCTCCTTGCTCATTCATCTTATTCTTGAATACACATTTGGTTCCTATCACATTATTATCTTTAGGTCCAAAAACTAATTCCCATGTCTTATTCTTCTCAATCTGATCTAGTTCTTCTTTCCTTTCTTGAATCAAATGATCATCCTTACAAGATTCATCTATGCTTTAAGGTTCTACTTGAGAAATTAGACACAATTCCTCATTCGCTTTGTTCCTTGTCATCACACCTTTATCTTTGCTCCAAATTATCTTCTCTAGATGGTGATTCTTTGTCATATTTCTATTTGAGGTAAGATTTGACATCTCAACTCTTATCTCATCTCTAGCTTCAGATCTTTACTCTTCTCTATGATCAACAGATAGCAGATAATTTTGCAAGTCATTGTTAGTCTCAAAGAAAACTTCAACATTCTATCTAACAATTCAAGAATTATCATCTTCTTCATCAGAATTATAATCTATCATCTTTTCTTTAGTACCAAACTTTTCATTAATTCTTACATTTGTGCATTCAACTATTTTCTTAGTTCTATAGTTGAAATATTTGTATGCCTTCATCTTTAATGAGTAGCCAAAAAATACCTCCATTGCTTCTAGGATCAAAATTACCAATGTCAACATCTCTCTTAATGTAACATTTGTTCCCAAATATTGTAAATTATTTTCTTGATGGTGAATGACCAAACCATAACTCATAAGGTGTATTTCTCATATGTTATCTAATTTTTACTCTATTTAGAGTGTACACTACTATGTCAACCACTTCTCTCTAGACTGTCTTTGAGACATCATTCTCAAATAACATCACACTAGCTCTCTCTACTATTGATTTATTTCTCCTCTCAGCAATCCTATTTTTCTTAGGTGTTCTAGGTGTAGATAGTTGTCATTTGATTCCATTCTCTTCACAAAATATGTTAAACTCTCTAGATGTAAACTCTCATCCTCTATCTAATCTCAAACATTTTATCTTAACACTAGATTCATTCTCAACTCTATTCTTAAATATCTTATACTTCTTAAGAGCTTTAGATTTCTCTTTAAGATATGTTACCCACATCATTCTAGTGAAATCATCAAAAAATATCATAAAGTACCTTTCACCATAGAATCCTCTTGTTCTTGAAGGACCACTCAGACCTGTGTGAATGATCTCCAACTTTTCTATGGTAGTGAAATTCTTGCTAGGAAAAGATACTTTATTCCACTTAGCCAAACTACATTCTTTTCACACAACATTTGCAAACTTTGTTATATTAGGAAAGTCTCTAACTACAAATGTTCTACTAACCTTCACAATATTGTCAAAGTTTATATGAAAAAATATCCTATGCCATAACCAACTATTATCAACTTTTGCAACCAAACATGTCATTTTAGTAGGGTTCAACTGAAATATATTACCTCTAGATCTAGTTCCAGTTCCAATCATCTTACCATCCTTATCCTTGATAATGTAAGTCTTCTCTATAAACTGCAGTTGATATCCCTTGTCTACCAATTGTCCAAAGAGTCAACAAATTATGCTTCCAACCATCAAAAAAATAAACATTGTTAGAATTATTCCTTCCATCTGAACTAATGGATCCAATCCATGTAATATGATAGGCTGCATTGTTACCAACCCTAACAATACCTCCATCATAGTTTTTGAGTTTAACAAATTTATTCATATTACTAGTCATGTGATGTGAACAACCACTACCAATTATCCAATATTTTGACTTCATTTCAACTTGGAAAACTAAAACTCTTTCTTCTCTAATTTCTCTATCCAAATCATCTTCCTTGATAGGCACAAATCCTAATTCATTATCACTTTCAATCTAACCTCTTTCATTAGATTCTTCATCCTCATTAGCACACAAACAATTTCTATCTTTATCTCTTCTAGGCTTAAACTCCCTTATACTTTTTCTCTTTTGGAACACTTAGATGCATAATGAACAAATTCATCACAAGTCCAACATTTAAAGATCTTCTTACCATATTTCTCTCTTCTTACCAAAAGGGCTATTCCTTCTTCAATCTTCTTATCTTAATTAGATCTATTGCTACCAGTAAAATCTTCTCTTGTGCTTTCACTTCTTGATAGATTAGGTTGAATGTTCAGAGCACAGAAAGTTGTCTCAACTTTGGCTAGTTCTCCAGACTGTCTCAGTTCTACTTTTGCAGACTCTAATCTTCCAAGCAACATTTCCTTTGTGAAATTTTTGGTGTAGGGAAGTATTAGTTGAATTATCTAAGCTATTTTCTTGAATGGTGGCATCAAAATTTTCAAGATCTTCCATATAACCTCATCATCTTATTTAGTTCTACCAAGAGACTTAATACCTATAACAATTTTTGATATTCTACTAACATGACTTCTTATAGATTCATCTTCCATCATCTTAGCATCTTGAAATGTGAAAATCTAATTTTGCAATTTCATTCTTTTTTATGATCATCACCTTCAAATGTAACTTCTAATGCTTTCCAAATTTCATGAGAAGTTTGAAATGTTTTTACCTAATTGTATTCATTCTCTGGAAGATTTGATAGTAGGGCTTCTCTAGCTCCCATGTTACACATGAATAGATCTCTTTCTCCCTCACTACTTTCTTCTAGCTTTCCTTCATCAACAATTATCTTGCTAGCTTTTGTCAAGAGCCAATATCTAGGACCCATGCACAATAGATGAGTCTTCACCTTTTCCTTCCAACTATCAAAGTTCGCCCCATTGAATCTTGGACAATTTTTCCTAAACATATTCCCCATTGATCTCCCAAAGCTATTAAGATTATTCTTCAAGAACTTGATTCTTTGATACTAATTGTTAGAATATATTGTCCACTGATATAACTGAGACGGGTGGTGTGAATCAGTTATCCAACTATTATCATAAATATCAATCTTAAACAAACTTAACCATATGAGTAATATAAACTAAAACCACAACAAGATACTCATACACAATTATTACTAGATATGTTAACTAAGGAAACCCTTGATCAGAGGGAAAACCCCAGTGGGGATGGTACCCACAAAATGATGTACTAATATAAATATTTCTTGTTAGAGGATAGACCTTATTAGGAGTCTATTACAAAATTCAATACATATGAGTCCATGTTAGGAGACTTTGAATCCCTATTGGAAGATTCCAACCCTATTAGGAGTTGTTCCAACCTTGTTAGGAGTTGTGGAAGATAGCTGGACCCACTGCCAAAATAGCTTCAAGGTTAAGACCAATGAACTCATTGTCCAAATGATCTCTATATTATTCCTTGTAGAATAATAAAACTCAAATGCACAAGTCCTTCATCTATCTCTGTCCTATTAACTAGACTTCTTCTCCTTCAGATCTTGTAACCACATCTCATACTACACACACAATAATCCCTTGGATCTCTTACTCACATTCAATAAGCATTTTGTTCCTTTTTTCACTTCACAATTACTTCGCACAATACTTGATCCTTTTCATCCAAGATACATTACAAATAAGGAAAAAAACTTCCCTTTATACCATATCTTCATAATAATTCCTTGAGTTGGCCTTGAGGCTTTCCCAATTAATTATAATAAGATAATTAATTGTTGGTGTAAATAAGCATTTATTCATTACACTTTACTTAAGTTTACTTAGGTCAATGCATTATTTTATTATTATGCATTATTTTATTATTTCTTAGGTGAGACACTTAGGAGTTTGCATACTCTTATGAGTTGTCATGTTGACAACATTGGTGTAAGCAACTCTAATTCAACACATGGTGTCTACAACACTAGAATTTGCATAATCAACTAAGTTGTCATGTAGACAACAGTATTTTTTGCACTCCTATTATAGAACATGGTGTCTACAACATTATTTTTTGTGTTACACCTTTGTAGGCTTATCCTCTCATCATCACACTTTCTTCTATGCTTAATGGAGGATAACCCACACCTGGTGGACATGTACCTAGTTGTATGACTTATCATGTTATTGATTCCTAGGTATTCTAGAAGCATTCCAAAGGCCTTTATATACAAGTACTCCTTGTGCTTGTACTTGAGTTCCTTGATCTTGGGTGAATTGTGCCCTAAAGAAAATTCTTACATGGTATTAGAGCTTGGAGAATTTCTCTTCACATAGCTGTTCGAGACCATCTTGTTACTTCAACACCTTGACCCAGATCTGCAGTATTCCAATCATTGGGAGTGTCTAGAGCTAGAATGGACCTTGCCATTGTGTCTAGAATGTTGATTTAGTGAAAATCAACTATAAATTTGCCTAACATAGGCCAAAGTTGATTTTGAGGCAATTTTTTTTGCAAACTAGACCCCAAAGGTCCGATTTGTAAGTTTAAAACTAGGAAATGATACCCTAGCCCCTATAGGGAATATTTGAAGAATATTCCTTTATATCAATGGGAGTTTGCATATTTCATTGATGATTAACATCATTTGGCATCAACTTAACAAATTCGATGAATAGCCCTTACTAACTGGTCGAACACCAACAAACCCCAGTCAACAATACCTAGTGTCAATTATTTGTTTATCACCCATGGTGGAGAGTATTTAAAGATTGAGAAACTTCTACCCCATAGCAATGTGGGATATTAGCCACGAGTCCACTAACACAATTTTTTAAATCTTCTGTAGGCATTTTTTAATTGATCATTGCATTTTCAATAGTCTCAGTAGATGTTAAAATAGTAGCCACCGATATATACTTTTGCCATTATTTTTTCCCTCTGGTAATGCAAGATTCCTAGCAATAGTTCCTTCCATCCACATAACATTCTCACAAAAGAGCCACACATCAGCTCAAGCCCTGCTAACCTAGCAATGTGGCTCCTCTCCCCATGTGACATGTGGACTACAGTTAGACCCTGTAGACTCACCTTGCCACTCAACCAAAGTAGACACATCAACAATTTGAGTCATTTCTCCATACACCATGTCAAGTTTCCATACTGTCACATCATCATGACATCCCTGCCACATCACTGAGAGCCTAAGTTTCTACTAACATTAGTAGTTCATTGTACTAAATTTAATATTTGTCTAACCATCATTTCTAGGCCAAATAGAACTTCTACAATGGTCATTTGATTGTCAAATTTAACCTCATAGTTTGGTGCCTAGATCCCTCTCTAGATGTAGTTTTGATTTGACAATTTGACTTTGGGAGGCCATTACTCATTCATCCGGACTCCAAATCAGGTGCAATTTTTTAAAATTTTGGGTAGAATTTCCTAAACTTTTTAGTGGTGCTATTCTTTTTTGGTTTTGGTGCAAGTATTTTTTAGAAATTGCATTTTTTGTGACTATACCTATCCAATCCTACATTTTGCAACTTGAAATGTTCCATACGGGCTTATCTGGACATATTTTCAGGTTCTATTTTTTTTTTAAAGTGCAGAATTTTTCATCTACTTTCCAAATCTACAATTATATTATAGGGTTGTGTTGACAAAAATATCACTTTCAAACTTAGGGCATTCTCTACATTGTAATTCTTTGATTACTTTCAAGAATTGTTGTACATCTGAGCTATAGTGCTTAGTCATAGATTTGAGCATCAAAAAGTAGTTGTATATAGAAAAATTAGAAGTCCACTTTGTACATTTTGACAAATGGCCCATTGTACACGCACTACATATAAAGTGCCAAAAGCATCTTTTTTGGGGGGGTTCTTTGATTGAGTGAATAGGGGTGTGTGTATTGTGTTCTTCTGTCTCTCTTTTATGCTCCTTTACTTTTCTACATCATGGATTTACCCAAAGGTCCACTTCTAACTTCACACAATTATTCTACATGGAAAGATATTGTATGGAGTAGATTAATGACAAAAGGTTTAAATCTTTATGTTGATGGTACAATCCTTAAACCCACTAATGCTACAACTCTCTCTGATTGGAAAATTAAAGACCAAAAGGCTTTAGGAATTATCAGGACTTGTGTACATAGAGATCTCTTTTTCCACATTTACAATTTCAAGGAAGCCAAACCTACTTGGGACAAACTTACATCATTGTATGGTAAGGTGAATGAGGAAAAGGGATACTAGATTGAGGCTATTCTTCTTCCAATAAGAAGGGGAGTAATGAAAAGAAAGAAAAAAAAAATTGTGCATATTAAAAAAAAACTGAATCATGATGAGCATCATTGCAAGACTAAGAGAATCAATGAGATGGAAAACCTACTTGAGAAGAACAAAATTCAACTGCCAAATGCTTCCAAGGATTCAACTCCAACCACTTCAAAGGGAAAAGGGAAAGAACTCATGGCTGGTTCAAGCTATTCATCAGAATAGATTTGCTGACTTAGGTGCCTCATATCATATGGGTTCTTCAAAGGGAGACTTTTCTTCATTGAAGCAGTCATAGGTATCGCACATCTTTGTAGGAGATGATACAAAATGGAAGTTGAAGGTAAAGGACATGTGAAGTTGGAAAATGGGGAATTCAAAGATGTTCTCTATGTTCCAAACCTTAGTTCTAATCTCCTCTCAATTTACCAAATCATTCACCTTGGAGATGTCAACAAAGTTGAGTTCCTTCCAAATTTAGTAATGGGACAAAGTCTCAAAGATGATTCATTGGTTGCAATGGGGAAAATCAATCATGACAAGAGGCTTTATTCCTTATCCCACTTTGTGCCTAAGTCTCCTTCAAATGCCTTGTTAACTCAATCTCATCCACAAACCAAATTATGACATGAGTAGTATGGTCATCTTTCCTTCCACTATCTTCAACAACTTTGCTCCAAGAATATTGTCAAAGGTCTACCAATAATCAACTTTTCTAAGGGTGAATGTTTAACATATTTAATGAATATGCATCTCGAGGATAAGTTTGATAAAGGAAAGTCTTTAAGAGTACCATTTGTTCTTTAGTTGGTTCACATGGTTTTAGTAGATCCATTTGCAGTGACATTAGTCAGCTAGGGTTGCTACATCCTTACTTTCATTGATGACTTTTCCCACTACACATGGGTCTACTTTCTTCATCACAAGAATGAAGTGGTTAAATAGCTTCAAGCCTTTAAGATTCAAGTTGAAAAACAAAAAAGGAAAGCCATCAAGGTTCTTTGGATGGAAAATGAAAGCATATATGTGAACACAAGACTTAAAGGCTTCTACAAACTTGAGGGTATTGATCTTCAGGATCTACAACCTGTTGGAGTTTTAAAACTGCTGAGCAACAAAATGCTCAATACCAAAATGAAAGTGCTCAAATAATCTAAAGATTAGCTAATTCTAATAATCAATTACACAAGTAGATCATCTGGACCCAAATTTAACGAAATTGAGGATGGTTTCCTACTCTTTGGCCTCTACTAAACCAAGGTGGGTATACCTAGGGATGATTCTAAAGAAAACTATTGTATAAAATTATCTTAGTTTGATTCTAATTCTCATCTTCTATCCTTAGGCACATACACAATTTTTCAATTTCTTTGTAACTCTCAAATCATATATGCATCCCCTATAAGTAGATTTTGGTCTTAATTCTCCTAGAGTTTACAAGTGTTCCTGGGAATAGTAGCTACCTATGACTCAGAAAACTAGATGTAAGTGAGTGTTGACCAGCATTACAACCTTGAACAAAATAATATATGAATGATTTTGAATTTATAATAGTTTTAACATGTAGAGGCAGAATTTACTCTTGATCATTTCTGATTTATAAGACCAGTACCTTATCCAGTGGGCAATAGAGTCGATTGTTGGCAAGAAACCTTATTCAATTAGCTTGTAATTGAATCTGTCAACTATAATTACCTATTTTCATTCTTACATGATATCTTCTTCATAAACTCATGAATTCTACCGATTTATTGAAGCATTTACATAACTCATTGAATTAAAAGCAACAATATAATCAATACACACCCCATCCAGAATGCATTCAATCACATGAACATTATCCAAATGATCTCAAAACTAATAAACTCATGAAAAGGAGATAGAAAAATAGTAACATAAATTTTGGTGTAAGTATTCCTTTGTATTATCCTTCTTGCTGACTAATACAATAACCAATAGGAACTTCATAAGGACCTAGAGAATCATACTGACTCTGCATTTCTATTCATTATTAGAAAAATATCTCTAAAAATAAACTCAAAACAACTACATATGATTGGACCAAATGTACTTTCTTGGAATAACTGAAGACATACAAAAAAATTTGGACCATCACAGTGCCCTGAAAACTCACTTATATAGGCATGAGTTGCAACATGCAACAGGAAAATGTGATTTACAGGTGTCCTTTACACAAGAGACTTGAAAAAACTATTAGAAAAGACAAAATTGCAAACAACAGAAATATATGCAGATCAAATATTCCTTTTCGGGTCCCTTTCTATTACATTTTATTATTCTAATTTGGCTGCAACTCTAATTCCTTCATGTATGCAACTGCTAAGCCCGCCAATGATGAAATCTATTTTGAAGATTGGAAACTAATCTCAACCCATGGGTTTCATCATCATTATGCTGTACTGTGAGAGTCACTCTTAACTGTCACTATTCCTTGGTTTTACTAGTATCCTAGGATAATGGGATTGTCACTTAATATGAAGCATCAAAGCTTTAGAGGCAATGTGGCTATCAAATATAAAAAAATGAGCATTTTTTGCTTCCTCAACCTTATTTGCATTCAAAACCATTCCTTACCAAAATATGTCCCTCTTTTAAAAAGAAAGATGTGCGTTAACAAAAAATAAGAGTAATTATATGCATGAAACCCATGAGTGTAAAATCTTCTTCACCCTCTCCAAAAACTATTCACAAGGCTCTATATATCCCTACTACCCTAGTATTGAAGTATGCTTTCTTGAAAAATTCTTTAGAGAATGATGTTATTGCTGACAGGATTCTAATTTTTCCAAGTTCACCCTTTGCTCTTTTCACTACGTTAATGGCTCGATCATAGCTCTTTACCACAATCGCAAGGAGATCATAATCCACAAAAACACCCGGGATTACTAGTCTTCCTTGGTCAAAATTCCATATACTGGCAAGTGGAGTAAACAACTTCCTCTCTGCAAACCATCTTTTGAGAAAATTTAAATCAATTTGTGAGGTATCAGCATCCTGGACCCAATTTCTTTCATTAAGCAATCCCCCTGATATCCACAACCTAAGATTCGATGAGTCCATTGGAGGCATTCATTGACTATGCTTGTAGGACCAGAGCACAACAGAAATTATAGTATAGCTGCTTAATTGAAGTTCTTTCTTATTCCTTTCTACAATTCTATAAACTTTTCATGAAAAAATTACTTCACACACTTGCCAAATACAATCTTCTCATTAATTTCTTCTACTTAGAAAAGGCTTGAAATCTTTATTAGCATAAGTGGGACTGAGAAAATCTTATGTATTATACTCTCTTTTTTTAACACATGTGAAGCTTTCATATCAAATAAATACATAGAGAGGCACCACCTTTTGTTTTTAAAATTTTCCCTATTGATCTTAACAAATCCTTTGATCAAGGGATGTGGAGAAAGGTGACAAGTATTCCACTTGATAAGTTGGTTAGTCAATCCAATGAGAACAGACCACGTATATGGCTCCCTTCTTGGTGGCATCTCTGTTTGGACCCACTGGAAACTAAGGACATGTGTCGACATGTTGCTACCCTGCTATACATAATAGAATGAGCACCTTGCCATAGCAAAGTAACGACAACCATTGATTTGATCTTGATCATGTGGATGAAACACAACTACATTACTTAAAAGAATAGTGGTGGGCCCCATATTCTCTATCTCGTTGTGTGTATCCTTCGAGCAACTCTTCATAGCGAGATAGTGATGGTCATTGATCTGAGATCAATACAAGGTAAAGAAACTATACAAACTTCTTAAGATGAGGTGGGTGCCATATTCACTATCTTGCATGGAGTAAACCATGCACATCTTTTTTATGGTGAGATAGCAAGAATCATTGATCTTAGCTTGATCTAATGATTAAAATCCCTCCTACATTTTATGAATGGGGGTGGGTCCAGAAGACTGATGAAATGATTAATTTTGCACAATTGGCAAAAGAAAAAATAATATTCTAATTTTATTCATCTTTCCATGTTGTTTGGGTTCCACCATATGCTCATTTCATGGCAACTTGCTATATCGCTAACAGCAAGAGGCCTAGATTTTCTAATTAGTGAGGTAGTAAGCTTTGGTGACTTAACAAAACTTAGTGCTGGAAAACAAAAGCATGTCACATCACAGTTACCCACATAAGAGAATATTCAAAAAAATTTTAAAAAGTTCATGACTGAGTTTAAAAAAAAAAAAAAACACAGGAGACCTAGGGTTCATTTAAGGTATTATAATAGTAGTGCTAAGAAATAAACTTTGAGAATTCAAAAGATTTTGACAACACATGAATCAGGGCATGACTAGGGTAACCTAAGATTATGAAAATTATGAGGAATGAAAACCTTGGTTTGCAAAATGCAAAGACCTAGACTGATTTTTTACCAAAATTCCAGACTTTTTCTATACTGTGAAAAATTAGACCAACACAACCATTCAATCTGCACAAGATAAATGTTGCAGCACTGAGGATATGAACTCTTAAGTCCATGGCAAGTTGTATGATACAAGCCAAGTCTCTTGATCCTACACTTGAAGTCAAAGCTATCAGTAGTGCCACTCACATACTCAATAAGTCTCCTCATAATACCTTAGATGGAAAGACTCCTTTTAAGGTATGGTGTAGCAGAAAACTAGTTGTGAAACACTTCAGAGTCTTTGGTTGTCCAGCATGGGAAAACATATCTTCTAGGGGATGCAAGGCACCACAACCTAGGCCTTCTACTTTTATTTGATATGAAGATGATGTTAAGGCATACAGACTTATAGATCTTGAGACTCATGAGATTTTTGTAGAGAGGGATATACACTTTGAGGAAAGTTTACCTAGCTTATCCTCTAATCCTCTCTGCACTTCATACTTTGTGGAAACTAATAATGACACCAGCGATAGTGATTCAATAGACTCATATTTGTGGGATCCTATTGATAGATGCGGAGAGAGGTCACATCATCAGTGCATTACACATGCATACATTGCTACAGTGATAGGTCCAACATAGTAGGGTACACCTTGTCTTCTAACTCTAGCACCAGGGAATGACTACATAGTAGATATTTTATGTTTGTTTATGGAGTCATACATAGTAGACTTGGGAGACATAATTGATGATATACACCTTCTCTTTGATCAAGAAGGTTCTTCGACAATTGTTGTAAGGGCTCACTCTAACCCTCATATACATTCATTATATGATTAATCTTCATAGGTTGATATGATTGTGGATCCTTATGTACAACAGTTGTAGGAGGTCTCTTTATCATTTGAGGAGATAGTGAGTTCTTTGGGACAAGTTCTACATCCATACTTGTCAGATATGCACTCATTCTTTTCAGCAATCTTGGAAGGGGTGACCATAAACATTGACACAGGGATAGTTGAGCAGGTTGCAGAGGCATCATTCATCATTGGGATTCTTTCTACACATATGGGAAGCATCTCACTTATACCTTTGCCATTGTTTCTTCCAAATGGGAGGAACATTATTCAACACTCATGGACTAGCTTCTACCTTGGAGTAGCTATCGCTGATCAATAGGCACTCTTCATTGGGGGAGGGACTATCTTGTCTCCCTTCTTCTTCTCTCTTATGTGGGGGACTTTTTCCTCTTATGGGGTTTTGTCCTTCTTATCATTCACTGTTGTATATACTTGATGTATGTCGTAATAGGGGGGCCTTGATTACTCCATCCATCCATGCATCTTGTTTTTTCATCTCTCTTTTTGAGGGAGGGTTTTTCCCATGAGGTTTTCCACTTTCTCTGCTTTATGAGAGATTGCATTTCATTATGTACATGGGTACCTAACATGGCCTAGTAGCCAAGATCCATCTTGCATTTCATCGTAGTTTTCATGAGCTTAAGTGTATTCCCCTAAGTTGCACTTAAAGGGGGGTATTGGTGTAAATAAGTATTTACTTATTAAACTTTACTTAAGTTTACTTAGGTCAATGTATTGTTTTATTATTATGCATTATTTTATTATTTCTTAGGTGAGACACTTAGGAGTTTGTGTACTCTTATGAGTACAATGTTGGCAACATTGGAGTAAGCAACTCTAATTTAGCACATGGTGTCTACAACACTAGAGTTTGCATAATTAATTGAGTTATCATGTATACAACACACTTATTTATGCTCCTATTATAGCACATGGTGTCTACAACATTATTTTCCATGCTACACCTTTGTAGGCTTATCCTCTCATCATCGCACTTACTCTTGTGCTTAATGGAGGATAACCCACATGTGGTGGACATGTGTCTAGTTGTATGACTTATCATGTTGTTGATTCCTAGGCATTCTAGAAGCATTCTAGAAGCATTTATATACAAACATTCCTAGTGTACTTGAACATTGAATTGAATACATATTGTTATTCTAATCGTACTCTTTCTGGTCTACTATTGTGCTTGTGCTTGAGTTCCTTGATCTTGGGTGAATTTTTTCATAAGGCCAATCCTTACATTAATTTAAATTATAATTACAATAGTGTTTTTGGCTCACAATCTATACAAAACTTCACACGTGCAATACTAGGGATTGCACACTTGTTGGCATCACTACACAATTGTCCTCTATCACTATGTGACTACGGACTTCTTCATTACATCTTAGATATAAGATAGAAATCAAGCATCAGAACATTGTTTTCTAGTACTCCCTTTCTACATTACTCTCAGTAAATCAGGTGAAACTATTGTACACCATTGACTTAGACTCTACACACTTAACCACGTCATTAGGACATAGTCTAGAACATGTTCTTAAATGCTCATCACCACAAAATGAAACCATTGTTCGTACTAGTAAGATCTCTGACTATTGTTCTCCCAATCTTTACAAAAACCATGCTATGTTGACATCAGTGACAAACACAGTCATGCATGCAACATATCAATACTCTCCAATGCTTAGGATACTCCCCTAATGTAGTATTATTAGCATTCATGCTAATACTCTCAACTTCATGTGTGAATGTAAAAATACATGAAGTCCTTTCCATATGACCAATATGTCAAAATCAAATAGACTCATAGAATGTTTGACATACTAGAAAATGAAAACATGATATTCATACTCAATTCTAAGACTTCTCAGATTTTGAGTTCAATTATGAAAACATTTGAACTATTGAAGGTCCTGGGGCTTAAACATTTTGTTGGCCCTTATAGTGCCCCATTAAAAAAATGTATCCAACTCATTTACTTACATATTATGCTTCAATATCTATTTTCCCTTTAAATTTGCATCTTAAAAATCCAGCTAAATGTAAGCACATTCCATTGAACCCCTTAAACCAATTCATATAGGTTTACGAGTTCAAGGTGGTTTGACAAGTTTAAAGTTTCAAAATTTTTGACACTAAGGAAAACGAAAGGGGAATGACCATTAATGAAGGAAAATAATTTTTGGAGAATTCTATAATTTTGAAATTCAAGTTCAACAGGTTCAAACACATTCCTCCTTTTGAATCTCCTCACCCTCCTACCTCACCCTAAACCTCATGGCCAAGTCATTTGTTTTTACTGTTGTTATTGTTTCTCCCCTATTTCTTCTCTACTTCTGCAATAAATGTCTTGATAGGGAGTAGGAATCCCTTCTTCAATTCAAGGTAGGCCTTAATCATTCCTCTAATCTATACACCAATCTAAGATTGTGGGAGAAGGGATTTGATTGCTACCATTGGGATGGCATCATCTACAGTAACACCACCCATCATGTAATCATTGTTCCGATTATGCTAGATAGCAATGGAAGTTTTCTATTTGAGTGATTGTGCACCCTCACTTTTGTTGAAGACATATATCTCCCTTTCATTGGATTAATACATACTTTTCCTGACTATCTAGCTAAAATATCTTCCCTCAGTGGAAGCATTTCTTCTCTCACAATGTTGGATCTTTTTCATAATCAACTCTGATGTAATGCAAGGTAGGAGAATCCCCAAAGGAGATGTCCTAGCCCCCAAAAAAAAAATACAACTAAAACAATACAAAAATACAAGATCTGATACCAATTCACAAATATTTATTCATAAAATAACTAATTACATGCAATGTGTTGGGCTATAAGGCCTTCCTGATTATGGCCAAATACAAACCAATTACAATAGTTCTATAAGCTCCCTCAAGATCCAACTCAAATCCTAGCTAGCATAGATCTATAACATAACATCAATTTAGTAGAAACCTCCATCAAGATCTCAACTTGTGCTCACAAGCCACCAAGTAACCTCCTTGTTTCTCAACTTCAGCCACTAGCTCTTCTCAAAATTTACCCAAGATCCAGGTGTAAACTGCCTCACATTTGACACTCTATCCACACACTAGGAAAACTATTCTCACCTAGCTACTCCACCTTCTCCATGCTAGATCAATATCATGATGACTTAAAACTCCACCTAGACCCCTACTTATACCCAACTAAGCCACAAGTTGGCCTAACAAGCTACAAATCAAATAAACCCCTTGCATTAAATGCATATTTAAGCGACAAGTCAACTTACAACAAATATTAAATACAAAATGTTAACCCTCACATTTGTTGTAGTTAACACATGATACAACCACATGAAATAACTAAATACATAGGACATGTCCCAAGTTTACAATGCATAACTAACTCAAATGGCTACATAAGATTATGCACAGTTAGATATAGGTCCATTTCTCATCCAACATCCAAGAGTGCACACTCCTACTCCCTTAGATCAAAGCTCACAAATGCAATCTCCAAAGTCTTCCAGTAAATAGGAACACATTACAAGCAACTAGAAAAATATCTCTAACTCCAAGGCAATGAGTCCAATCATCATACACACATTGGATAAGATCCAAGAATGTGCCTTGAACTCATCTCAAATCACGAAAACCATAACTCCATCAAAATCCAAGCTCAATGCTCCTACATCAAAATCAAAAGAAACATTCCCTCCTCTCTCTCTAATCTCTCTTCTTTAGAATTCTTAGATTTTTTGGTGCATTAGTTGAGTGGTTGAATTCGTAAATCCTTAGGTGATCTAACAATCAACTAAATGGAACTCTTTCCCCAAATTTTTCAAAGGCATCCTCCCTTACACTATTCGATGTTCAAGGGAATGCACTCAGTTTGAAAAACTTTTTAACACAGTGACCCTCTTAGCTTGAATCACTCTCTCCCACTTTCAATACTGGTGACATTATTTTAGAGGTTTTCTTTAACAACCTTAGCAAATTAGAGTCTTTGAGTCTGTACAATTGGCATTTAATTCCACCCCCACCTAGATTTCCTTGTTTTAGTTGAAGATCTTACATTTGACATCATGCAAGATGGACAATCAAATTCCATCATAAATTTATACTTAGTTCTCTTGAATGGTTGACATTAGCTAAGAATAATATTGGAGGAGAAATTCTAGCTTGGCTAGTGGATACAAGTCTTAAGTGCACCAATCTCACAACAAATCATCTCCAATGTCACCTTTTATTAAAAACTTCCACTTGGATAACTTGTCAGTCTTGGATATGTCAAGCAATGCCTTGAAAGGAAAGATATCATCAACTTGGTCATCTGGTATACACACTTTGTTTCTCAATGACAATTTCAATGATGAAAATATTCCTCAAATTTTGTAGGGTGGTTTTCCACCAAAAATATTAAATCTGGCAAATAACCATAAATGAATGGAATCACCCCTCCAAGTATAGCTTGTTGTTCACAAATTGGAGTCTTGAATTTAGGAAATAATAATTTGATAGAAAGGATGTCATTCGAATTTGGTAATCTATGTCAGTTGAAGTCAATGTTGATCAGGAGTAACAAGGTGAGTGGATCACTCCTCCCCTCCATATCAAATTGTTTAGTATTGATTATTTTGGATATTGGCCATAACTTATCGACATGTTAGATAGCAAACCCAATAGGAAATCATATGAAGCTACGAATGCTAGCAATAAGGAGGAATAATTTTGAAGGTAATATTCTTATAGAAACTGTGTGGCTAGAATACCTTCAAATTTTGGACTTTTCCTCAAATTACTTATCAGGACTCCTACCACATGACATTTTCAATTTTCAAGCAATGATGGTAGAGCTACATTAGGAATTAAGCTTAGCTCAAGTGGTCTAAATAACACACAACTAGCTTATCTATAAAATAGTTTAGTACCATGCACATAGTACACACATAGGAATGGATTGCAGTGTAGAGATGGGGAGTACGCATATGTCTTTTCCAACATGGTATATATTGACCTCTTAAACAATCAATTGAAGGGGGTTGTTCCTTATTCTTTGGGAAATTTTAAGGGCTTGAAGGTGTTCAAAATTGCTATCAATAATCTAAATAACACCATTTCAAATAATATTGTACAACTGAGTTGGTTGGAATCATTAGACTTTTCAAGAAATAAGTTTTCAAGAGACATTCCAAATCTTGGTCCTTGAGCTGTTTGGGAGCCCTCAACTTTTCCAACAATAATCTTTCAAGGAATATACCATGATGAGGACACATGATGATAACATTCACTATTCTTTTATATTTAAATAATACAAATTTATGGGGATGTCCACTTGCAATGAAATGTTAGTGGCCAAAATTTCCTCTAGATCCTCCTATTTCTACATTTATCCTCCTATCTCTACTATTCAATAAGTAATCACTCCTTTGTTGTGGGTATAGATTTGATGACCCAATATTTTCTTGTTGTCCTGAGGACTTTGAAGTTTGCACCACATTAAATGCAAATAAACCAAAAAATTGGGGGAAAAACCATTCAAACATTTGAAAACATCCTAAGAGAGGCTCAACAAGGCTTTGAATCTCAAAAGTATTTCTAAAATCCACACTCATGAAATAGACGAGGAATGATTTTCCAAATATCAATTGGATGATGAGTTCAATTTCTAAGCTTGTTGCTCAATGCACTTAAGTATTATAGTATCCATGATACTCTCAATATAAATCATAAATCATATTGTGCCTATGATTATTGGTTAACAAATTGATAGTAAAATTAATGAAATTGTAGTTTAAATTATTTTGGCTTGTTTACATTATTTTTGGTATATTTAGTTCAATTTATATAAGTATACAAATATTTAAATCTTACATATTATTTTAACAGACATCTTTATGCTCTCTAAATTAGGTAACAGATCTTTAATAGTCCATTTTTGGTACTTTTTGGCACATTGTGGTTGTGGTTGTACCTTTGATGTTCTAAATTTCATTGTCAACAACTTCAAGGTTTACGCCAAATCAAATGCACAAAAACATAGAAAAAGATTTAACATTTTGGAAAGCTCTAAGAGAGAAGTTTGATAGTGACTTCCAATCCATTAAATGCTTCTAAAATCCACACTCATAAAACAGAAGAGGAACGGTTTCCCACTTCCATTTCTAAGCTTGTTGCTCAATTTACTGAAGTATTATAGTATGCATAACGAGTAAATCATGTATCATTTTATGTCTATAATGATTGGTCAATTAGATTGGCAATATAATTCATCAATAGGTAGTGGAAATTTTAAAATTTCAACATTTTTGACTTGTTTACACTATTTTTTTAATTTTTGACTATCACACCAAAATTGAAGGAAATGGTGAGGAATATGAATGTTGATCCTGCACCAAAGTAGAAGTCTTCTTTTCACACATCTTATTACGTGCTCCCATTTTCCCCCTAAACATCTTGATAATGCTAAATTCACATTTGTTGCTCAGTAATCTAGCCACGAGGGAAGATGTGTCTATTGCTAAACTTGATTCTTTTTTTCACCAATCTTTGATTCAATATTTGGCACCGTTAAATCATCTATAGTTTCAACAATATGCTATTTGTAAGATGTGTTTGTTGTTATTTGAAAGAGTTATGCTAAATGACCACTATTTATAACTACCTCTATAATCACAAGCTCTTTAACTATTAGTATTAAAAGTAACACAAAACATAATTCCCTCATTAACATGCCTATTAGTATTAAAAGTAGCACCTTAATTTCCAATATATGAAAACCAATCAACCCTACCTCTATAATCACAACCTCTTTAACTATAAATGGTATGGAAAATTCCGCGAATCAATGTGTGTAGAATGGAGTCTAGTTTCTAAAAAACTAAGTTGTTGCAAAATTTGACGAATGAGCTAAAATCTACAGCCCAATTAGTACATGTTGGTTTTTGACAAAAAATGGACATACATTCAAAAGAAATTATAGATGAAAGGCTTGAAATAGTTCAAATTTAAAAAAAATTATATGGTTGTGTAGCTAACACAGAGACCTACAATGTCATGTAACCTAATTTTATCGATGCTCCACCATGAGGAAATTGGAAGGAGAGCACACAAGAAAAATCAATCATTTTGTGTATGTTTGAAGCAAAACACGTCTCAGACCAGTTTATAGACTCCAAAGCTTTGGGTTGGATCCCCAAGGCAAAGCCAAACATTAGGCTTGGTAGAATGTAAAGCTTTAAATAGTGCATGTGCCCTATAATGCACACGCACTATTTAAAGCCTTTTAAATTTACTTTTAAATAGAGCGTACACGCTTTGTAAAAAATTAAAATTAAAAAGTGTGCACGCTCTTTAATGTGTACACACTATAGCGCGTACACACTATGGCTTGGCACACCCAAGCCATAGTGTGTGCGCACTATAGTGCGTACGCACTATAGCACATGCGCGCTTTTCAAAACTAGAATGAGAAAAAAAGGTGTCATCTTTTTGGCACCACAACTTGGTGCACTTATCCTATGTTTTATTTAAGAAATCAAATGTTAATTGGATCTTGCATACATTTAAATGCCACCATGATTAGTTGGGTCTGCTCTATATGCACTTATCTTTTTCTCATGTTTCATAAATCATTTAAAGAATTCTTCAAACATCATTGTGTTATCTTTGACATAAAGCATCATCCTACTATAAACTTAGATTTATCATATGCTCTTCCTCTTTATGGAGATGAGTGACAAATTGAGATTGGCCATTCTCCTAATATAGGCCTTGACTATGGGGATACATTGGTTGAGGGTGGTCCTATATCTTCTTTTAATCCTTCCCTCTTTATGGACCTCACTTTAACTCATGATCATTCCTCTTCTATGACACACTTTATTGAACCTCTAAATAATGATGTTGATTATTCTCTTCCTTACAAAAGAGATAACATGATGATTGATACCCTTTCTCTTCAACATAAATATCTTGATATTTCTTCTTATCAAAATAGATATCCTCCTATTAAGGATATTTTAGAGAAAGAGAATAGATTATAAACACTTTTATCAATATGACTTTTTCTTTATTTGATGCTCTTAGTAGCGAGGAAGTATTAATGGAAATCTAAAATCCATATTCTATGGATAATGATAATCTCCTTAATGTGGTCCCTTTTAGTGATGAATCTATGGAGAAGCAAGATATTAATCAAGTCTCAACCTATTCTCACTCTCAAAGGTCACCCTCCATCAAATAACTCTCTTTTCACCCTTAAGGGTTATCTTTCCATAACTCTTAAGGGAGAATTGTAATGTCCCCATCTTTTTAGCAACTAAGTGGAGTTCTTAGCCTTCACGTTCTCCAAAGGCTAAGTGGAGAAATAAAGGGAAATTGATTAAATTAATTTCTTATAAAGTCATTAAATAAATTAAAATTAAAAGGTGACTTTATATTTAATTAATTTAATTAATTATTGTATTGCAAAGAGAAACTTCTAGACAGAGCATTAATTATTGGAAAGGGGGAAGCCTCTAGTAATTTAGTTTTCTAAAAATCACAATTAATTATTGTATTGCAAGGGAGGAGTTTCTAGAGAATATATTAATTATTGGAAGGGGGAAGCCTCTAGTAAATGCAATTAATTAATATTTTATTTCCTTCTAGAAGGGTGAAGGAAAAGTATAAATAGAGGTGGGAGCTTCATTGTTTAGCATCGGATGATGGTGAATTGCATTTGATAAGAACTTGGATGTATAGTTCTATTCTTGGCATTAGAGGATGTTCATTCTTTCTTGTGACATTCTAGACATCATTCCCTTGGGGTTTGGCCTTTGAAAGTCATTGTTATCAACTCATTAATGGGCAGCTTGGACGCATTTCCAGAAGCAAGCGGATTGGGTGTAATTATTTGCATAAATTCCTTCCTATTCATGCTATGTGGTTTTAAATCTATGCAAAGACATTAAAATCTATTTCGGTAGTTCATTTAGTTCTTGGGAATTTCCAAGGTGCCCCATTATAGTGGTATCAAAGCTATAAGTACTACCATTTTGTGGAGGCCTTATAGAGAGTTTGAAACAACATTTATGTTTGAGCATGTGATAAAGGTTTAATAATTTTTGCAATACCAGAGCAAGACAAAGTAGGAGTTCAAACTTGCAGAGAAAATAGGCTAGTTCATCTGTGTAATGGGACATACAATCTAGTCATATAGACATAGAAGAGATATTCTTTGAACAAGACAATAGTATGGGTGACCGAGATGATAGGAATACAAGACTAGATGGAGGCAGGAATATTGGTCCAGATGAGGAAAATGTAATGTTTAGGTTACTAGGTACATTAGAGGAGGGGTAGTGTATGCAATAGGAGAAGAATAGGCAAATGGATATGATGTTACAACTCATGGATAGACAATTAGGCATCCATATTAATCCAGGTGATGCCAACAATGGAAATGGAAACAATAACAATGGGGGAAACAAAAACAATAGGGGCAATGATAATGGAGGCTGAGGCAACAACAATGGTCCTAGGAATAACATTAATAATGGACATGGCAATGGGAATGAGGTTGATAACTTTAGACATGTTGCATGCCTAGCTCAAACAACAAGCTTGAGACCTCTTCCACCCACCTTCCCAGCCAAAGATACAGTTCAACTAGTTAATGAACTACAGATTATGGAGTTATAGGATCAATTCTGGGGGGATTGGGAGGCTAGTGGACTAGAGTTTTAGGCAGATATTTCCCTCAGAGATTATATGGACTTGAGGATGAGATAGATGCCTAGATCAGGATGAAGAACTCAAAACCTTGAGCTAAGAAAGAAAGTTGGGAAACTTTTTTTACCTTATTATGATGCTTCAGGGAAGATGACCGCATGAGCTTGGGTGTAGAAGATAGAAATATACTTGCAGTTGAATCCTATGCTTGAGGAGGAGGCTATAAAGTATGTGGCTATTCACTTAGATGGACCAGTGAATGAGTGGTGGCACCATGGCTTGGTAACCTTGGGACATAATTAGATCACATCTTACAAGGAGTTCACTCAGAAGCTCATAGAGAGATTTGATACCAAGGATCCTGAATTACAGTTTAAGGAGTTGGCACAACTCAAGCAGTGGGGATTAGTTGAGATGCATATCAGTGAATTTTAGAGGCTAGTTGTGTTGGTCATAGATATTTTAGAGAGGAGGTTAGTAGTGTTGTTTATGGATGGACTCTCAGATCGCTTACAAGGTTGGGTCAAGGGGCATGACCTAGCTACATTATAGGAGGTCACTAAAAAGGCTTGTGACTTAGCACCTTCTTCATTTAGGAGCAGATTTCAGCACAGGGATTCTTATTTGAAAAAGGACAAGGAGAAGGACAAAAAATCATTTTGCATGGATGCTTAGCCAAAAAGAGATAAGTTGGATAATGAAACACTGAATGATTTGAGAAAGAAGAAGCTATGTTTTTATTGTAGAGAGCCTTGGGATTTATCTCATAAGTGTCCTCTCAAGGCTAAGGAAAATCAAATGGAGTATTTCTTAGAAAAGGAGTCACAATCAGAGAGGGAGGATCAACACTCTAATTCAAATGAGGATAGAACTATAGAGGATAGCAGCATTCTTGAGGATGAGAAGTCATTAGCATGATTAATGGGGGCTCAGAAAGCAATCACATTTAAGGTCAGGGGTACTATCCAAGGGTAGAAAGTGATCTCACTCATTAACACTGGGGCTACACACAATTTTATAGATGCACAATTGGTAGCCAAGAGAGGTGTATAGATCGAGGAGCATGTCGGGTTCAGAGGCATGTTAGCTAATGGTGACAAACTATTATACACTCAGAAGATATCTAATCTCCACATCAAGTTTGGAGATGGCTATGAGTTGGAGGATGAGTTCTATGTGGTAGACATGGGAGACTATGATTTCATCCTCAATATGACATCAATGGCCTTGCTAGTTGAGTTCACACTCAACCTAGCAAAATTGGAGATGAGGTTTTGGCATGAAGGGAGAACTATTGTACTTAGAGGACTTTTAGAAGGGAGTTGTGGAGTAGTCTCCATGAGGAGACTGTAGAGAATTTTTCGGCATAATAACATAGAGTGGGTAGTAGAATATTTGACTATGCCAACGTCATGGGAGCCATAGGTGAAGAGTAATCCACCAGATATCTAGGAGATACTTGATAGGCACACTAAGGTATTTAGTGAGATTCTACATGGGGTTCCTCCTGACAAGGGGATAGAGCATGTTATTGAGCTCGAGGAGGGAGCCAAACAAGTTATGATTACTCCCTATCATCATCCTAAGAAACACAAGGATGCGATAGAGAAGGAAATTAAGGAGTTGTTGGAGATGGGGCATATCAAGCCTAGTAAGAGCCCCTTTACTTCCAGAGTAGTGTTGGTAAAGAAGAAGGATGGAACAATGCACATGTGCATTGATTACAAGTAATTAAATAAGAAGACCATTAAGAATAGATATCCCATCCCACAAATAGATGAGCTGATTGATGAGTTACATGATGCATGCCTTTTTAAAAAGATTGATCTATGGTTAGGGTATCATCCGATCAGGATGAGGGATTAGGTCATTGAGAAGATAGTTTTTTGGTGTCACTATGGCCATTTCAAATTTTTGGTTATTCCATTTGGGCTAACTAATGCCCCTACTACGTTCTAGAGTTGTAAGAATCAGGTATTTAGGGAGCAGCTTAGGAGATTTGTGGGAGGAGCATTTACAACATCTAGAGATGGTGTTTTCCACTTTGGAGAAAGAGTTAGTATATGCCAAGGAATCTAAGTACGAGTTTGGGATGATCGAGCTACTATATCTTAGGCATATCATTAATGCAGATGGAGTTTAGGTAGATCCCAAAAATATTAGGGCTATTGTTAATTGGCCTACTCCTATGAATTTTACATAGCATAAGGGGTTCCTTGGTCTCTACAGGTTTTACAAGAGATTTGATAAGGGATTTTCACAGATCGTTGCACCCTTGATAGACCTTACCAGGAAAGGGGCTTTCACATGGATACGGGTAGCTCAGAGAAGCTTTGATCATTTCAAGAAGGTGATGTCATCATGTCCAGTACTAGCTCTACCAAATTTCACAAAGCCATTTGAGCTTCATTGTGACGCATTAGGAGATGGGATTGGGGTAGTCTTGATGCAAGAGAATCATCCCATTGTTTTTGAGAGCAGGAAGCTTTGTGGGCTGGAGAGGAGCTATTCCATCTATGATTGGGTGATGTTGTCTATTATGCATGCATTGGCTAAGTTTTTGCCCTACCTAGTTGGGGGAAAGTTTGTTATCAGAACTGATCACAACAACATCAAATACTTCATGAGTCAGCATGATTTTAATGATAGACAACAGAAGTGGATTACGAAGTTATAGGCCTATGACTTTGACAATAAGTTTGTCAAAGGTAAGAAGAATGTGGTAGTAGATGCTTTATCCAAGAAACCCCATATTTGTGCTCTAGCTAAGATTATAGAATATTGGAGAAATAAGATTACAACAGAGTATGTGAGGGACACTTGGGCTTTTGGAGTGATTGTAGGCACCATACGGATGATTGTTATTTGGTGATGGTCATATTGATTAAGTTCCAAGGTAGGATATATTTGATTCCTTCATTATAGTTTAGGGAGATAATACTGAAGGTAGTTCATAATGCACCTACAATTGGACATCTAGGGGTCTTTAAGGCCTACAGACAGATCCATGAGCAGTTCACATGGAAAGTGCTCAAGGATGATGTTCAAAAGCATTTCAGGGAGTGTGCAGTTTGTCAATAGAATAAGGGAGAACACAAATATCCTACAAGGTTGTTATAACCTTTCCCCATTCTAGATAGGAAATGGGAAAGTATTTCTATGGACTTCATCATCAGGTTACCACAAGTACAGGGGAAAGATTGCATCTATGTGATAGTTGACCGGCTAATAAAGTGTGTTCACTTCTTTGCTATTCCATCCACTTACATAGTAGCACAGGTGGCTAATCTTTTCTTTAGAGAGATATTCATGTTATATCTAGGCTAACTAGTTTTATTGTTAGTGATAGAGATAGTAAATTTGTGAGTACTTTTTGGCAAGTATTGTTTAGGTTGTGTGGTACAGATCTTACACCTAGCACTAGTTATCATCCATAGTCAGGCGAGTAGACAAAGGTTGTGAATGAATGGGTGGAAGGATATCTGAGGAACTATGTGATTGCACAATAGAGGGCTTGGATCAAATGGCTACATATGGGAGAGTACTATTATAACACCACTTATCATATGTCTATCAAGATGACACCATTCATGGCACTATATAATTATGAAGCACCTAGTTTCATGGATCTAGTTTTGGGGGATACTAGAGTGCCCAAAGAAAAACACTTCTTGCAAGATAGTCACGATATTTTGAGGGTGCTCAAGGAGAATATACAACAAGCCCAAAATCAGCAGAAATTGTATGTTGACTAGCACCAGATAGAGCACAGCTTCGAGGTTGGGGGTATCGTTTACCTAAGGCTATAACCATACATATAGTCATCACTCAAGAAGAGTAGAGCAAAGAAGTTGAGGCCTAGGTTTTATGGCCCCTACAGAGTGATTCACAAGGTGGGTGAGGTTGCTTACAAGATTGAGCTTCCAGAGGGTAATCGGGTGCATAATGTGTTTCATGTATCGAGGCTTAAGAAAGCCATCAGTGAGAGAGAATTGTGCCTTCTATAGAATTGCCACCATTAGATGAGGAGGGAAAGCTCATATTGATTCCTGGGGCTATTCTAGGTACTAGGAAAAGGACTTTGTGAAACAAGTTGATTAAAGAATATTTAGTCAAATGGAGATATCTTCCAAAGGAAGATGCTACTTCGGAGAGTGAGCAGGTGCTACACCAAACATGACTGAGATTGCTTGAGGACAAGCAATTTCAAGGAGGGTAGACTGTAATGTCCCCATCTTTTTAGCAACTAAGTGGAGTTCTTAGCCTTCACGTTCTCCAAAGGCTAAGTGGAGAAATAAGGGGAAATTGATTAAGTTAATTTCTTATAAAGTCATTAAATAAATTAAAATTAAAAGGTAACTTTATATTTAATTAATTATTCTATTGCAAGGAGAAGCTTCTAGATAGTGCATTAATTATTGGAAAGGGGGAAGCCTTTAGTAATTTAATTTTCTAGAAGCACAATTAATTATTGTATTGCAAGGGGGGAGTTTCTAGAGCATGCATTAATTATTGGAATAGGAAAGCTTCTAGTAAATGCAATTAATTAATATTTTATTTCCTTCTAGAAGGGTGAAAAAAGTATAAATAGAGGTGGGAGCTTCATTATTTAGCATTAGATGATGGTGAATTGCATTTGATAGGAACTTGGATGTATAGTTTTTTCCTTGGCATTAGAGGATGTTCATCCTCTCTTGTGACATTCTAGACATCATTCCCTTGGAGTTTGGCCTTTGGAATTCATTGCTATCGACTCATTAACAACCAACTTGGATGCATTTGCAACCACAGGCAGATTGGGTGAAATTATTTACATAAATTCCTTCTTGTTCATGGTATGTGGTTTTAAATCTATGCAAATAAATTAAGATGTATTTCAGCAGTTGGTTCAGTTCTTGGGAATTTCTAGGGTGCCCATTACAAGAACCTAGTGATTCTTTAGATTATCATGCAGTATCTCACACCTATAATACAAGTAATAATCCTCAACCTACTACTTGTCTCCCACCTTCTCAACCTTTCTTCCTCTTCCACCTCATCTTTCTCAAAATCTTGGGTTGAAATATGACTTAGTATTGCAATTATGTAATATCCCCACCAAGATTTTTGTTTGGAAAATTCTTTAGAAACCTCCTACATATTATGAAGCCTTGAAAAAATCTTTAGCCACTCTTCCAACTCAAAATATTAATCAAGATAATATTGATTCCTTTTAATAGTGCGTGAATATTACACCTATCCCACCTCAAATTGTGTTTGCTCCTGATGATTTGTGTCCTAAAGAGATTCAAGATCATTGTGATTCTCTTATGGTAGCTTTCCTTATCAATGGTAACCTCATTCATAAAACCTTATTTGATAATGGTTCTGGGATTAATATTAGTAGCATTGATATACTCAAAGAAATTAAATTTGACCTTTCAAATATCAAACCTGATAATGTTCATATACATGGATTTAATAATGTTTCCTAGAAAACTTTAGGGACCATAACTTTTCCTATCAAAGTAGGTCTTTTTATTTTGAATACTTCTATTCATGTTATGCTTGGACCTCTTACTTAAACCTTTCTTTTGGGTAGACCTTGATTATATAATATCCATGCTATTCCTTCAACTCTTCATAGAACAATCAAGTTTATCTGCAATAATGTGATGTACACTCTTCGTGTGGATACTAACCCAAATAGTTGTCTAAATATTGGGGAGAGACGAGATCAATAATCTAATGGTGATCCTTCTTCTACAAGTGTCCTTTTACCTTATATTTCACACCAACCTTTATTGGAGAATATAGATTTAATGACCTTTCATTCATGAAATCTGCCACAACTCCTCTTTCTAATAACTTTGTTGCTACTTCCCCTTATGAGGAATCTATCACACCTTGTTATACAGATTGTTTTTTTGGTCTTTGTTATCATAGATTTTCCAAGAATGGATTTTGTAAATAAAAAGGAAATCATATGCCCTTAGTCAATTGGGGAAGGGGGGAGGGCATGAGTACTCTTTCCATAGTATTGTTAATCACGATTTTGGATGTTTGCTTAAGTTTTGTGCAAAAAAGTGTTGAATATCATTCTTTTTCCACCTACTCTCCTTCACCATATAACATATCTTATCCTATTATTCAACAAATCAATTTACCTAAAATTATTTGTGCTAAGGTGATTACTAGGCCTAAATATAGAAAGAAAA
Source organism: Cupressus sempervirens (assembly GCA_028749045.1). Classification (NCBI taxonomy): domain Eukaryota; kingdom Viridiplantae; phylum Streptophyta; class Pinopsida; order Cupressales; family Cupressaceae; genus Cupressus; species Cupressus sempervirens. Next base: position 816,181,265 of record CM053790.1, read on the forward strand.
ATAGTCAAAAAATTATGAATCTTCCATTTTGCATGTATCACCATTATCATGACCACTCTACTAATAATAGTCAAGCTTTAAACTACAATATTCAAAGCTCATTAATAATGAGGTTATTCACATATCTCCTTATGATAAGCTTTATTGTAATCATAATTTCTTCAAATAACATTTAAGTCCTCATTGTGTTGCTCTAGACCATGTAACGTTGTTGCCCTTCCTCTTTGGGGATCATTGTCATGCATGGTTTTCTTTGTGAGTAGCATAATAGGTCCTCTCTTCTCTTGTTCCTAACTTGGGGAGCGAGGGAATCATAACCATCTTTCTCATTTTCTCAAGGATCCACTATTTCTTTGTTTGTATGTTATTTTTTTAATCTCATGATATCCAATCTTACATCATTTACAATTAGACTTCCATGGTAAACAAATCACTAACCTTGGAGCCTCATAATATTATATTTTCCTTTTCAAGGATTTCCTTTTGTTAAGATAATACTAATTAAAAATTTAAATATGCTCCATTAATGTAATTAAGAATCTTCAAACTATTATTTTAATATTATTCAAATATTAAATAAAATACTATTTAAATATTAAATAAAAAATAAAGTATACTGAATTCATTCAACAATTTTTCTCCCAAAAAAATTTGAAATTAGATAAATAAACCAAATGTAATCAACTATTAATTGTTTGTACATTCTTTAAGGAACACAAAATTGCTTTAAATTAGTGGCAACAATGAAAAACTAAGAGTCATTTGAGTGTTAGATGTACCAATGCATGGAGGAAGAAAGATATGGCACATGGAAGTGGGAAATAGAAAAAATTCAATCTAAAAAGAAATAGATTTGTCAACTATTGAACTACCATGATGTAAATCATTGTCACATATGCAACACTAGTTTTGAGACCGTCTACCTTGATGCATGACCAATAAGGCCGAAAGACCAACACTCATCGTATAAGAATTTAAACATAATTAAACATAGACACATATGTACACACATACATACAGAGAAATAAACATTAACATAGGCATAAGCATAGACAAAGAATGTATGGATTAGTAGACCATAAATAAATATATTTTGTAACCATCAGTGGCTATCCAGCCACAAAATTTGTTGGTTGGATGTTGCATGCCATAATAATGCCATGCCATCCATCATTGGTATTGTCCTAGCATGTTGCTTGTTCACCCAGTCAATCAATCGCTTTTTGCATCATTGTCTTCTTAAAACTAACACTATTGTGCTTTTTAACTTTAAAATATATATATGCATTCCTTATGAGTAATATTTTTTTATTTCAATTTAAGTGATATAAATAGTTTGTCTAATATATTTTTTATTCAAAAACTTATATTTTAGGAAGTTAAAATTTTATAATATTTTTCAAATAAGTTTAATTTAATAGATGTTTTCAATATTTAATTTCTTAAATATTTGAAATATTTCTATTTTATGAAAATTATGTATAATTGAATTTATTTTTTAATAAATATTTAAACTAAAATGTTTTTTTCTTTAAAAATAATTATATAAACCTAAATAATTTTTAAAAAGAACATTGTGAATATAAGTATTTTTTTATGGTATAAAGTAAAAGTAAAGATAATAAATTGACAATATCACTTTAAAATATATGTTTTACTTATAGATTAAAAAAAACTTATTTTTTAAATATATATTTTACTAAAAAAAAATTACTAAAAGTAATTGTGATATAATGAAGTCCCTTCTAAGTCTAATGCAAAAATGAATTAAGATTGAAATGCCGAAATTGATAAAATATTAGGTGTATACATTTTGAGGATAATTTATTAAATATTAGAAAATTAAAAAATCTGAGGTTTTTTTTTTTTTTTTTTAATTATGTTTTCAATTTTTAAACACTATTTTCTATTTTTTTGATATATATATATATATATATATATATATATATATATATATATATATATATATATATATATATATATATATATATATATATATATATATATATATATATATATATATATATAATTTTTCATTATTTTCTATCACTTAACTTTGTCATGATCGATTGTATAGTTGTAAAAATGGTGAATTTCATCCTTATTCTATTTTTCTTCACTAAAGTGAAACAAATGTACACTATATATATTCAATTACCTAAACTTATTTATGTCTTACATTTTGAAATACATGAAAATATTATAAAAATTAAGAAGAAATAACATATTTTAAATAGACATTCTAGTTCAAAATGTGTCGGTGTACTTATTATCTTAGATTATGTGGATCCAACTCCATTAGATGCTTTGCTACCCATGAAAGATAATCTTGCATCGAGAGTTTGATCCTTGTTAAAATTTCAACATTAATTTACATTGATAACTTTTGCTCATTTAATACATAATATTTTAAAAATTAATAAATTAAATATATATTTTTGTTATGTTTTTAGATTTCTCTATAAATAAAAGTGTACATAAAATTATATTTAATAATTAAATAATTAGATAATTAGATATATTTTTATAAATATTTTGTAAGGAAATAAGATATTGATTTTCTAAAGTGTGCTTTTATTATTATTTACAATATACAAATATGTGAATATAATTATATGTTGAATTATATAAATATAAAAGTGAAGTTTTATAAAAATAATCCTACTTTTAGTTTAATTTAAGTATCTTAAAAATGCATACACCACAACAAACATCAACTTAGAGTTTTGCAAGCATACTTTATTTTTGTTTATTTTGTATTGGTTAATACAGTGAGCCAATTAGAAAAAAAAGAAAATCCTTAAAACATAGAAAATTAAATTAGATATAAGAACATTACAAATACAACTTAATATTAATTTATTTTTCTTCATTAAAATATTTTTTTATTAAATTGGTCTAATTTTATGCATCTCACTCTTAACATTTAATAGGTTTTTAATAATTTATATTAACATAGAATAAAACATATCATTTATATCATTTATCTTTACTACTTCTGGTTTTAGTTGTGTTTCAAATCAATGGTTTGGATCCCACTCTATCATCATATTAGAGCTTTAAAAGGTGATTTTTCATCATATCATCTTTATTTAAAAAGTATTAATAAAAATATGAAAATAAATAATATATACTAAATTAAAATATAAATAAATAATTTATATCAAAATTTAATCATCTTAAAATATAAATTTAATATTTAATTTATCTTTAAAAATATTATAAAATTTTACTTCTAAAAATAAATTAGATAAATTATTTATGTCTTGAAATTATGTAATACCCCCACCAAGATTTCTCTTTGGAATTTTTTTCAAAAATGTCCTACATATCATGAAGCCTTGAAAAAAATCTTTAGTTACTCTTCCAACTCAACATCCTAATCAAGATAATATCAATGTCATTTTACAATGCATGAATATTACATCTATCCCACCTCAAATTGTGTTTACTTGTGATGATTTTCCTCCTAAAGAGATTCAAGATCGCTATGATTCTCTTATGGTAGCTTTCCTTATCAATGGTAACCTCATTCATAGAACCTTATTTCACAATGGTTATGGACTTAATATATGTAGCATTGATATACTCAAAGAAATTTAATTTGATCTTTCAAATATCAAACCTAATAATGTTCCTATACATGGATTTGATAATGTTTCATAAAATAATTTAGGGACCATCACTTTACCTATCAAAGTAGGTCTTGTTATTTTGAATACTTCTATTCATGTTATGCTTGGGCCTCTTAATTAAAACCTTATTTTGGGTAGACCTTGGTTACATGCTATCCATGTTATTCCTTCAACTCTTCATAAAAAAATCAAGTTCATCTATAATAATGCGATGTACACTCTTTATGTGGATACTAACCCAAATAGTTGTCTAAATGTTGAGGAGAGACAAGATCAAGAATCTAATGGTAATCCTTGTTCAGCAAGTGTCCTTTTAAGAGATGATTGGAGATCCTTAGATTTCACACCAACCTTTATTGGATAATATAGAGTTAATGACCTTTCATTCATGAAGTTTTCCACAACTCCTCTTTCTAATAACTTTGTTGCTACTTCCCCTTATGAGGAATCTATCAAACCTTGTTATATGGATTCTTGTTTTGGTCTTTGTTATCATAGATTTGTCGAAAATGGTTTTGTAAATAATAGCAAGGAAATCATATGCCCTTAGGCGATGGGGGGTGTTGCGGGGTGGGGAGGCATGCATACTCTTTCTATGCCATTATTGATTACAATTTAGGATGTGTGCTTAAATCATGTGCAAAAAAGTGTTGAGTATCATTCTTTTTCCACATGTACTCTCCTTCACCATCTAACATATCTTATCCTATTAATCAAGAAATAATTTTACCTATAATAATTTGTGCTAAGGTGATTACTAGGCCTAAACGTAGAATGAAAAATAGTCAAAACTAATGAATATTCCATTTTGCATGTATTACCATTATCATGACCACTCTACTAATAATAGTCAACCTTTAAATTACAATATTCAAAGCTCATTAATAATGAGGTTATTCACATATCTCCTTATGATAAGCTTTATTGTAATCATGATTTCTTTAAATAACATTTAAGTCCCCATTGTGTTGCTCTACACCATGTAACATTGTTGGCCTTCCTCTTTGGGGATCATTTTCATGCATGGTTTATTTTGTGAGTAGCATAATAGGTCCTCTCTTCTCTTGTTCCTACAATTGGGGGGGCAAGGGAATCATAACCATCTTTATCATTTTTTGAAAGATCCACCATTTCTTGTTTGTTTTTTATCATGTGACATCCAATCTTACATCATTTGCAATTGGATTTCCATGGTAAATAGATCACTAACCTTGGAGCCTCATAATATTGTATTATCCTTTTCAAGGATTTTCTTTTGTTCAGATAATACTACTTAAACATTTAAACATGCTCCATTAATGTAATTAAGCATCTTCAAACTATTATTTTAATATTATTCAAATATAATAATAATATTTGAAACTAATATTTAAATTTACTAAACTTATTCAACACTTTTCTCCCAAAAAAAATCTGAAATTACATAAATAAATCAAACATGATCAACTATTTATTTGTTTGCACAGTCTTTAAGCAACACAAAATTGCTTGAAATTAGTGACAACAATGGAAAACTGAGAGTGATTTGAGTTTTAGATGTACCAATTGTTAGAGTAAAGCATTAATTTAATTTAATTTATTAAATTTTCTTTATTCCCTTCTTAAGATTTCACTTTACGCACCTTTTGCACTCATACTTAATTATTAAATAGAATTTACCTTTTAGGTTACCTTTTGTACCTTTTAGGTTACCCTTTTCGGGTTTTGATCTCCTTCTATAAGGATCAATCTTTTGTAATTATCATGTATCTTTTTCATTTTTGAGAATACATTTTGCATATATTTAGAGCAAAACCCTTGCCTCCTCTTGTCTTATGTGACTTGTTTTTTACATGCTAGTGTTCTTTAGACTTTGTCAATTTGTTTTGATCAAATCCTTCATGGTATTAGAGCTGGATTCGCTATAGCTTGTTCATTATTTGGAGAAAAATGAGAACAAGAGTTTGATAGAATAGATCTAGATTTTTTCGGGTATTTCTTGTGGAAATAGGGGGTCTCTAATTTTTGGAGCACTTTGAGGCCAAACAGACCTCACAAATGGATTTTGAAGGTGTCAAAACCCCCATTTTCATATAAAGTTTGTCAATTTTGGACAATGTTGATCCAGGAGGCAAAAATGTTTTGGCCAATAGGGTCGCACAACCTCTGCATGCACTCTAAGGTGATTTTTTTAAAAAAAATTTGCAAAAGTTGATATCATCCACCAACGTGATTAACTAACAACATCAACATCATCATGGTTACCACTAGCGGCCTGCGATTTAAAAAATCACACCGTCAACCACCACAGCAGTGCCTCCCACCTGCCAACATGGCCTCACTCTACTAGTAGCTCCCTTGCCCTCCGTCGCCAGGACAACACTCCGCCACTGCTCAGTAAAGATGATTTTTTAAAATAGTTTTTTAAAATTATTTTTCTTTTATTAAAAAATAATAATTTTTTATTGCTTCAGGGGGCCTTGTCGATTTTCTTGCAATATCTTGAGCATACAGAGGTCTTTTTTAGATTTGAAAGAAGCGGCTGAAAGTTGGTTTTGAGACAGACATGATGAACTAGATATTTTTGGGAATTTTTTCTAGTTTTCTACCTATTATTATGCTTGAAGTCTGTTGATAACTTCTATCTTCGAGGGGGCATAACTTCTTCGTTATAGCTTCATTTTTCGTTTGAAAAAAGCATCGAAAAGCTCTTCTCTAGCATTGTCCAAATTCTTTGTCATTTGACTAGTATTTTGTACTAGGTGTTTGTTATTCATTTCTAAAGGTTTTTTACTCTTCACTCATTTACACATTCTATTTGTAAGTTAGGGTTCAAGTTATTGCACTGTAGGGGGAATTTTTATATTATTTTATGTTATTATATAAACATATAAGAAAACTTAAAAAATCCCTTCTAAAATAATGGTCGAGACCTCTTCTTGTCTAGAACTTTTGACCACTCACAATTACCACACTTGGAAGACCTCGATGACTCGGCTTCTTTGGTCAAAGGGTTGTGGTCATGTTTAGATGTCATGCTACCTATTTTTTAGAGGGCTTATGAGATCATGCAACATCAAAACAAAATGGATGAGGCAATCTAATTGATTGCATTATAGGTATCAGATAGTCTATAGTTTCATTTGGATGGGTACAATACTCTTCTAGCAATGTGGACCAAGCTTCATGGATTTTTTGGTACTATGAATGAGTTCAGGGCACTTCGGATAGAGGTAGAGCTAACCTCACTTGTAACTGATTCCTTTCTGACTATTGATGACTTCTTGATGAAGTTTAATCAACAGAGATCCATGTTGTGGAAAGATGAAGACTGATGCTAAGTGCATCTATCTAATTCTCTCTAAGCTTCAAGGAAATTTTCAAATATTTTCTTCCACCTTCTATTTCACCAAAGATGCTTTGGGGAATAGACTTGCTATGCCTACTTTTGAGGTCTTTTGTGATCGCTTGACTAGAGAGTAGTCAAAGCTTACACAGTTGGATACTATTATTGGTTCTAAGACAAAGGCATTGGTATCTCAGACATCTATAGGAAATTTGAAGTAAAAATTGAAGCATAAGTTAGATTCAATAGGTAGTGAGAGTTCCTCCAAGACTTATCCTGAATTAGGTGCTTGGAAGCCCTCTTAGAAGGGTAACTCTTCTAAGTCTGGTGAGTCTTCCTCCAAGACCAAGAAGTACATAGGTGAACCTTGCAATTTTTGTGGCAAGGAAGGATATTTAGTTTTGATGTGTTGGAAACATCTTGAGGCATTAGAGGAGGCCATGTAGCATTCCAGTATTGCTTCTTCGAAGCCTCCACCTCCACCTATAGGGAAAGGACATGCTCTTTCTGCATGAGCATTGTCTTCTACAACTTCTTGGATTCTTGATTTCAAAGCTTCCCATCATATGGAACACTAACCTGATTTGGTTACCTCACTTGCTCAAAATGTTACTACATAGATTGTAGTTGGTGATTCTTCTCAGCTTTTAGTCATAGGTTTAGGAACTATCTATTTAGAAGGTGGTTCACTATAGGATATTCTCTTGGTTCCAGCCATTTCTACGAACCTACTGTCTGTCTTTTAGATTTTTCATTTAGGCTCTGGAAAGAAAAATTGAGTTCTCACCACATGATATGGTTATTCAAGACCTTCATGATCCTAACTTGTTTATTGCTACAGGGAGTGTTGATCTTCAATCTCACTTATATCAATTTGATGGCTTTGAAAGATCTAATTCTACAAGTGTTTCTCCCATTGCTCATCCAGACAAAGTGAGCAAGCTTTGGCATGAGCATTTTGGCCATGTCAACTATAGATATCTATAGTAGATGAGTACACAAGAGCTAGTGATTGGGTTATGTTAGATCTTTTGTACTATGCACTTGGAAAACATCACAAAGATCCTTTTCTAACAAGTAGATCCACATGTGCTAAGGCACCATTAGAGTTGATACACAATGGTCTTATGTCATTTCCCACTCTATCTTTTTCAAGTGCTCGATATGTGCTCACCTTCATTTATGATTTCTCTAGATGCACATGGGTTTACTTTTTGAAGTACAAGTTTGATGTCTTTGATTCATTTCAAATCTTTAAGACATTTGTGGAGAAGCAATCTGGTATTTCTATCAAGCATATACATACTAACAATGGGGGGGAATATGTGAATCTATCTTTCAGAGATTTTTACACTAAGCATGGTTTACAACATCAGTTCTCTATTCCCTATACACCTTAGCAGAATGAGGTTGCAGAGAGAAAGAACAAGACATTATGAGAGATGGTCAATTGTATGATTCAATCTAGATCTATGAGTTCTTCATTCTTAGCTGAAGCTGTTAATTGTGCCAACTATATTCAAAATCAGATGCCTCACAAGGTATTGCAACACATGACTCTTGAGGAGGCTTGGACTCATGTCAAGCTCGATGTTTCTACTTTTTGCATTTTTTGTAATCAGGCTTGGGCATTTATTCCAGATGCTCAATGGAAAGCCATGGAGAAGAAGAGTTGACAATTCATTTTTTATGGCTACTATGAGGATGTGAAGGTGTATAGGTTGTTTGATCTTGATTCTAGAGATGTCTTGTTTTAATGAGATGTTCAGTTTGATTAGTGTTATCCTCTGATGGATCCTCCATCTCTAGCTTCTTCCTCACTACCCAGTACTTCCTCTACTCCTCTCCAAGATTACACATCCTCTGAGGAATATATAGATATTGATCCCCCTTCATCACCTCCACTAGATGTTTTGTGAGTGTCCAAGTGGGCTCATGATACTCTTGATGCAATTGGATTTTTGGTAGGTGATCCTACAGATACTCATCGCACTTGTGCTTAGACTGCTGGTAATGGCCTTTTGAGTCATGCCATTTCAAATGATCCTTAGATTTTTTCATAGGTGACATGACACTCAAAGTGGGATAGGGCTATGGATGAGGAGTACTCTTCTTTGATGAAGAACCACACATGGGATCTTTGTCCTCTTTTGAAAGGAAGAAAGTTGGTTCGGTGTCATTGGGTGTATCCTACCAAGTATGTTGCAGATGGTTCTATTGATAGGTACAAGGAATGTCTTGTTGTAAAGAGTTTTTCATAGGTTGAGGGTATTGATTACTCCAAGACCTTTGCCCCTATTGACAAGATGAATTCTATTTGCCTTGTACTCTCTCTTACAGCTTCACAGGGATGGATAATTTTTTAGATGGGCATGAAGAGTGCCTTTTTGTATGGAGACCTTCATGAGGAGATGTGCATGGAGCAGCCCCATGGTTTTGTACAGGACTCTTCATTAGTATGTTGGCTCCAAAGGTCTTTGTATGGTCTAAAATAGGCCCCTAGAGCTTGGTATGAGAAGATGGATTCTTTCTTGCCTGCTTCATAGTTCACTCAGTGTCATTCTAATCCTATAGTTTGCATTCAGCATCATGGGGATGACTTATTGATACTTGTGGTTTATGTTGATGACCTCATCATCAGAACAAGCTTAGTCTCCATGATATAGGGTGTTCAAAAAGAATTGAGAGAATAGTTTGAGATGACAAATCTTGGACTTTTGCACTATTTTTTGGGCCTATAGGTTGTTTAGTCTTCAGATGGGATAACCATACTCCAGTAGAGGTATGCTCTTGACATGCTTCAGAGATTTGGCATGCTTGATTGCAAGATTTCCCCCACACCTTTTCACTTAAGTGTTGTTTTATCTACCACTTTCTCTACTCCTACAGTGGATTCCATTTTATATAGATAGCTTGTGGGCAGTTTGTTGCACTTGACACACACACATGACCTGATATTTCCTTTGTGGTTGGACTTGTCTCTCAATTCTCCCATGATCCTCATGAGATTCATTGGAAAGCTTTCAAATGTATCTAGAGGTATATTATAAGTACAACATGTTATGGCATTCACTACACATTAGGGGATCCTCACATTGTTGGTTTCACAGATTTAGATTGGGCTATTTATATTGATGATCACAAGTCTACTTCTAGTTTTGTATTCTATCTTGGTTCTGGTCCTATCACATGGTCTTGCAAGAAGCAGCATGCTCATGCATTATCATCCACAGAGGTAGAAAATGGGGCAGTTGTATTGGCTAGTTAGGAGATTTTGTGGCTTTGACAGTTGATGACAAAGTTTGGATTTTCTCCTGGGGCACCTTTTTGTGGTGTGACAATTAGAGTGCTATACACATTTCATGCAACCTAGTTGAGCATCAGTGGACGAAGCACATTGAGCTTCACATGCACTTCATCGGGAATCTCATTCAGGATGGCACCTTGAGCTTGGAGTACATTCCTACTGCTAAGCAAGTTGCAAATATCTTCACAAAACCTTTTGCATACCGCGGTATCTTCAGCTGTGTTCTATGCTTGGGTTGAAGGAAGTTGTCCTTGGGGGGTCTCAGTGATGAGTCCTTCCTTCCTTTTTTTTCCATGCTATCTCTTTTTGGAGTAGATTTTTTCCCACTAGGTTTTCTCTATTTCACTGTTTCATAGAGATTTAGTGGTGATTGGGTACCTCATCAGGCCTTGTTGCTGGGACCCAAGTTTTTTTTTTAGCATTGCATTGTAGTTTCCTTTCTCTTTTTGCATTGTTTCTCATCTTAAGGGGGGGTGTTAGAGTAAAGTGTTAATTTAATTTCATTTATTAAATTCTGTTTATTCCCTTCTTAAGATTTTTCCTTATGCACCTTTTGTATTCATATTTAATAATTAATTAGCAATTATTAAATAGCATTTACCTTTTAGGTTACCCTTTGTACCTTTTAGGTTACCCATTTTAGGTTTCAATCTCCTTCTATAAGGATTGATCTTTTGTAATTATCTTGTGTCTTTTTCTTTTCTAAGAATACATTTTGCATATTTTCAAAGCAAAACCCTTGCCTCCTCTCGTCTTTTTCTTCCATGATAGGTTTTTTACATGCAGGTATTCTTCGAGCTTTGTGGATTTTTTTTGATCAAATCCTTCACCAATGTGTTGGGGAAGAAAGACATGTGGCACAAAGAAGTGGGGAATATAAAAAATTCTATCTAGAAAGAAATAGATTTGTCAACTATTGAACTCCCATGATGTACAACACTGTCAGATATGCAACACTAGTTCTAAGACTATCTACCTTGATCTATGATAGATAACGATGAATCTAGACAACACTCATCATATAAGAATTTAAACATAAATAGAGGGTATGTGCAGGATCATGGTGTGCCAAAAAGTGGTGATGTGAAAAAAAAGAGTTTGAAGATGCCTAAAAATGCTTCAAAATCCGCTCTGACTTTTTTTTACCTATCCAGGAACCAAATCTGGAAGGTTAAGCCGAGCCTTATCGGATATTCGATATCATATCGAATACCCGATTTGATATCGGATATCCGATTTTAAATCCAATATCCGACTAATAAATAAAATCATATAATAGTATGATATATTATTTAATATTATTATAATAATAATTATTATACTATAATATAATAATATTATTATAATTATTATTATACTATAATATAATAATATTATTATTATAATAATAATTATACTATAATATAATAATAATAATATTATTATACTATAATATAATAATAATATTATTATTATATTATAATCGTATAATATTATACTATAATAATAATATTATAATAACATATTATATTATAATAATATAATATAATATTTCATATATTATAATATATAGTAATGTAATATAATATATATATAATATAATATAATAATAAAAAGTAATATATTATAATATAATATATAATAAAAAAGTATAATATATTATAAATTATAATAATATAGTATAATAATAATATTTTATATTATAATATATAGTAAATTAATATAATAAATATAAAATATAATATAAAAATATATAAAATGTAATATATATGTTATATTATATATATTATAATGTCGGATATCCGATACCTGTGCATGGATTAAATACAAAATCACAGACCCGCGGCCCTTATTTTAATGCGAATTTGGGCCAGTCAGATTGGATATCAGATAATAAATCGGATATCAGATAGCAAATTGGATATCAGATATCAGGTATCTTCCCCCCCCCCCTGTTGACTCATTTTTAACCTAAATTTAATAAATTTTAACAAGATTTTGTTTGTTTTAGTTGAATCTAGGGTTTTTTTGACAAAAATGGTTAAAATTTAGATTTTTTTTAATATATATTACGTTTTGCAATTCAATAGGAATGGCTGATCAAAATGATGACACTGAGGCAGGGAATAATATTCCTCGCAACCCACCACCAAACGATCCAGTATCCCCACAAAACCATCCACCAAATGATCCTCTACCTCCTCAAAACCCTCCTTGAATCGAGGATTTGATAAATGAAAATCTCACTGAGTTGAGAGGTTTGCATAGAACATACAATAATGTACCTGCACTGGCTCCTATGTTATCCACATTAAACACCATAGTGGATAACATTGAAACTCTTACAAACCAACAAAATGCCACTCTTCGTTGGCGTGATGAAATGCACCAGATGTTTGATGATGGTTTGGATTATGATGAGGTCGCGGCCCTCAACATAACCAAAGATGATTTGGCAAGCCTTTTTGCTAACCCAAAAACGGGTATACCAGTTGACCCAAAAAAAACCAAACTATCGATTAAATGGTGCACAAATGACACCATACGTGCAAATTTTTGGGACCGTTGGTGGATGGTCTTTGATATCCCTCCACATGGCAATTTAGACATACCATTTTATTTCCTTAAAAAATTATATGCAGAATTTGTGTTGAAACTTAAAGTGAACTATTGGAGCATGAAGCCCAACATGGGCTTAGGACTAGGAGCTCCTCAGGATAGACCCTCTTCCCAGTGGAAGAAACTTGGCACTTTTGTCCCCCCCCTGATATCTCCCCCCCTCCTCGAGTGCAGCATCCAGATATGATGGCAGAGGCTAGCTCTCAGACCATCAAAGCCATTCATAGGCTGAGTAGCCTAATGATATCTCAGGCTAGGTCAGTCTTGCCTCCTCGTGTTGATGATGTTGGTGCCAGTTCATCATCGGCTAGCTCATCACACGTTTCTGTGCCTCACACTTGCATTACATGCAAGAATATTTTCCTAGGTCCCATAGGTGATCTTCCTGAGTATCATTTTTTATTAGACAAGGATACACCAGACGCACGTGCAGAGGCTACAGACCCTGATGCGAGAGAGGAGGGGAATGTAGAGGCATGGACTCCTTCGGTGTCGGTACGTGTATACATTTTTTTGTTATGACATATGTGATTTAAAGTTAATTTTTATAATAGAGTAATTTTAATTTTTAAGCCATACTGACTTTTACATGTATGTGATCTTCATTCATGTTTAGTTGATGACCGAGGAGGAGCTCAGACAGATAGATGATGCTACACTCTCGGCCATTTCATTTGGCCTTGAGACATCTACGGTACATTATGTTGTGTTCACATTTCTTTTTTATATTTGATATTGTAGCATATATGGTTGCTAATCTTTCTTTTATCTTGCAGATACCACCTGCCCCGGGGGGACAAAGTGCAGGGGGTGAGCCAGCATGCATTGACAAAGGAAAGGTAATTAGATGTTTTCTAATTGATTAAATATTGATGCATTCTTGTAAAATGTTTGTGGTAATCTCATTTAATTACATTATTTATTGTATATAGGGTGTGGCTACTGGCGATGAGCCTATACAGATTCGGCATCCTAGATCATCAGGGATTTTCATTCGCACAGAGAGCCCCATTGTATGTATAAGTATCATTTATTTTTTATTTTTTTAATTGATGCAGAAATCCTAAAATCCTAAAATCCTATCTCATTCCCAATTACAACTTTCTTCCACATATGATTCCAACATTATAACTTTGTATGCTTCCATGAGCCATAATTGGTGCAAGGATTGCCCAATTGACTTCAAGAGATGTTCCATGACCTCTGTAATGCCTTGGATCTTCAATGTTCCCTTGATGAGCATGGGATGCTCTTGCATCACTTATCTTCATAAATAAATTCAAAACTAATTTTCATGATATTAACAACTACTATTTTGTATCTCATAGGAGACTCCTAGTGCACATGAGGTTTGACGGGACAGTTATGTAGATTTGATGACGCGACCACTCACTACTGAGGAGGAGCCTACAATAGTAAGTTGTAGTTTGAATTCATGGTTAAATATGTTATAAATTTAGCATGCTATGAATTATAATGTTATAGTTTAAATTGTAGATTCATCTGAAAAAGTTATTTGAACATATACAGCCCACAATCACAGAGGTACCAGCATTGCCGAGGGCATACGAGAGGACTCCTAAGCGGCACAGGAGGTCAACGAGAGAGGTATTTATTATGAAATTTTGATAGCATTAATCTCCAATACAAAAAAGATCATTATGCATTTGAGTAATTCAATGTTAGATACGTAGAATCATATAAATTTAGTAGTCTAACTTTGGGTTTTCCTTTTTTGTTTATGTAGGAGGCATCTGATCCACCTAGTGCAGCGAAGAGGCTGCATTTTGATCATCCACCAGCACCCTAGGATAGTATAGTTTTCATAGGATGCATCATGAGACATTTTGAGATGGCATATGCCACATTGTATATAGAAACATTGATATTATACACATTCTGATGGCAGGATCAACCACATTTTGTATATGGATCTATGTATTTTGATATATATATATTTGAGTACTTTGTCTATGGATACATGATCTTTGATATATATTTGTGTAAAATTTTGTCTATGGATACATGTATTTTGATATATATTTTTATCATTTACGTGCACAATGATATACATATTAATTTAGTATCTAGTATTGTTCAATTTATCGTGGATCATGTGTCATGCCCTAAATTTTACTAGTAAAAACACAACAATTTTTTTTTTTTTTTAGCTTATGAAGTCGCATAAGAAATTACATATTGTAAAACAATGTTATCATTGAATAGGAGTTCAAGACTCATGTGAATAGTGTGAAGGTGTTAACATTTTAGTCACAGGTGGTTTTCAAATAGATTGGATGACAGTCTAGTTCAAGTTAGCGTCACGAGTCAAACGAGCAAGTTCAAGATACAACACTCATAAATTAGTGAGGTAATTCATATCCTAACAAGCCTCTAATACTAATATTCTATTAGGGTCTTTCAGTTGTATCATATGGACTAGGTCATGATTCTAGCATGTAAGGGAAGGGGATCAGAATTACTTATTATCCTCATTACCAATGTACACACATTCATTAATCATTACAATACATATTAATGTGACAATTAGTATATTACTATATCCTCATTATCTATCAACATTGCTTCCTCACCAAATTATTGAGTGCACAACAAGATTGTAAGCAATCTACTAAGTTTTAAATTTATACAATCAATGGTATCACATAACATCTATGGATTGTTATTATCAACTAGTCATTTACAATACCACAAGGAGAAAACTTTCTTTCACATTTTCAAATGATAACAATGATGTCAAAGCAAATCTGTGACTCGTACCAATGCTTTCATAACAATATAAACTCCAAATGAAACATGCATATACAACCTTATCAATATTTTCTTCTACACGTACATTAGGTAACAATGATACAATCTCCTTCCATCACAATGGGGCAACATAAGGGACTTTTCAAAATCATAAGGAACATGGACATTGAAAGATATGGACAATGAGTAGCATGAACATTGTCCAACATGATCGTTGAGAACATGAACAAGCTGGTGAATCCTCCTTCACAAATGAGGGCACAATGTCAAGTTTTCTCATCCAAAATCAATCTGCAAGATGATCATTCCAAGCCATTTCCATTGCTCCCTTGGACACAAATATGCATATGCAACACACCAAAATAACAAGGACCATGGGTGCTTTCCACCCAACCATAGGCCTCAAAGAGACCACCCCCGCGCTAGGGAACAAGGCTCAAACTGGGATACACATACAATCTTTCAATGCATAAACATTACATTTCAAACTTGAACAATTTCCCCCCAAGACTATTTCACAATGGCTTCACAGATGGAACCATAAACATAGGGTGAAGGTGTGTAAGTCCCAATCCCATAACAATACTCAAGCACAAAACAAGAAAACAAAACCAAGTAGAAATAAGACAAGAAATTTTGGCAAACACCCCACTAGTTTGGCCAAGACCCTCTAATAAAGCCTTCCCACTAACTTATTTTAGCAAAAATACTAAGCCACTCCATCCTTACGAACTTGTCTCCTCTAATAGTTCATCGATAGCCCTCACGAGCTCTGAGTTATGACCCTCGAAGGATCGACCTCAAAATGCACTTAGAGCACCTTGAAGACTCCTCGGTACGGGGTGGCCGCAAATGATGGATGGTCTTTGTGCAAGAACAAAGGTGTGACTAGAGTTCACCCACTCATCTGGAGCTAATGGGACTGACGATTCGATGCCAAGATCAGCGGTTTCAAAGTTACGCTGTGGTGCACCTATGAACTGAGGTACACTACGAGTTTTGGCATCGAGCAAGATCGTTGTGCTGAATCCAAATAGAATGTGATCTCTCAAAAATGAGATAGGTTATTTTAGGCCTCAAGATCACCGTCCGGTAGCATTTGACAGTTCATCAATAGCCCTCACGAGCTCTGAGTTATGACCCTCGAAGGATCGACCTCAAAATGCACTTAGAGCACCTTGAAGACTCCTCAGTATGGGGTGGCCGCAAATGATGGATGGTCTTCATGGCCAGAAAAAGGGTGTGACTAGGGTTCAACCGCCCATCTAGAGCTAATGGCACTGACGATTCGATGCCAAGATCAGCGGTTTCAAAGTTACGTTGTGGTGCACCTATGAACTGAGGCACACTGCGAGTTTTGGCATCGAGCGAGATCACTGTGCTGAATCCAAACGGAATGTGATCTCTCAAAAATGAGATAGGTTATTTTAGGCCTCAGGATCACCGTCCTGTAGCATTTGATAGTTCATCGATAGCCCTCATGAGCTCTGAGTTATGACCCTCGAAAGATTGACCTCAAAATGCAATTAGAGCACCTTGGAGACTCCTCGGTACGGGGTGGCCGCAAATGATGGATGGTCTTCGTGGCCAGAACAAGGGTGTGACTAGGGTTCACCCGCCCATCCAGAGCTAATGGCACTGACGATTCGATGCCAAGATCAGCGGTTTCAAAGTTACACTGTGGTGCACCTATGAACTGAGGCACACTGCAAGTTTTGGCATCGAGTGAGATCACTGTGCTGAATCCAAATGGAATGTGATCTCTCAAAAATGAGATAGGTTATTTTAGGCCTTAGGATCACCATCCTGTAGCATTTGACAGTTCATTGATAGCCATCACGAGCTTTGAGTTATGACCCTCGAAAGATCGACCTCAAAATGCACTTAGAGCACCTTGGAGACTCCTCAGTATGGGGTGGCCACAAATGATGGATGGTCTTCGTGGCCAGAAAAAGGGTGTGACTAAGGTTCACCCACCCATTCGAAGCTAATGGCACTAACGATTCGATGCCAAGATCAGCGATTTCAAAGTTACGCTGTGGTGCACCTATGAATTGAGGCACACTGCGAGTTTTGGCATCGAGCGAGATCGCTGTGCTGAATCCAAACGGAATGTGATCTCTCAAAAATGAGATAGGTTATTTTAGGCCTCAGGATCACCATCCTGTAGCATTTGACAGTTCATCGATAGCCCTCACGAGCTCTGAGTTATGACCCTCGAAAGATCGACCTCAAAATGCACTTAGAGCACCTTGGAGACTCCTCAGTACGGGGTGGCCGCAAATGATGGATGGTCTTCATGGCTAGAACAAGGGTGTGACTAGGGTTCACCCACCCATCCGAAGCTAATGGCACTAACGATTCGATGCCAAGATCAGCAGTTTCAAAGTTACGCTGTGGTGCACCTATGAACTGAGGCACACTACGAGTTTTGGCATCAAGTGAGATCGCTGTGCTGAATCCAAATGGAATGTGATCTCTTGAAAATGAGATAGGTTATTTTAGGCCTCAGGATCACCGTCCTGTAGCATTTGACAGTTCATCAATAGCCCTCACGAGCTCTGAGGTATGACCCTCGAAAGATCGACCACAAAATGCACTTAGAGCACCTTGGAGACTCCTCGGTACGGGGTGGCCGCAAATGATGGATGGTCTTCATGGCCAGAACAAGGGTGTGACTAGGGTTCACCCATCCATCCAGAGCTAATGGAACTAATGATTCGATGCCAAGATCAGCGGTTTTAAAGTTACGGTGTGGTGCACCTATGAACTGAGGCACACTACAAGTTTTGGCATTGAGCGAGATCGCTGTGCTGAATCCAAATGGATTGTGATCTCTTGAAAATGAGATAGATTATTTTAGGCCTCAGGATCATCGTCCTGTAGCATTTGACAGTTCATCAATAGCCCTCACGAGCTCTGAGTTATGACCCACGAAAGATCGACCTCCAAATGCACTTAGAGCACCTTGGAGACTCCTCGGTACGGGGTGGCCGCAAATGATGGATGATTGTTTGAAGACTACTCCATGTGTCACTATCTTTCTTGGAAAAAAAATTGCTTGTGAACATCAAGCTTGCAATATTATCAATTATTGTCAAACTTTTTCAACCAAGTCAAAATGTCAAATGCAAATATTTGTTTGCATTTTTTGCTAAGGGGAGTTTCATAAATTGACTTTGATTTTCTATGTCTCTAGTGCTTGAACATACTTAAAATGGCTCTTTGGTCTTAGAGCTATTGGTATTTTCTAACTTCATGGTCTATGATATGCATACTAAGAATTTCTTTCACTAAATGGTTTCCTTGATCTATTGACTACACTTAAATTTGTTCACTTGTCATCTCTCTTTCTATATGTTCAATACAAAGAGCTAGAAGAGACAAATAATCTTTCTTACCTTCATCTCTCTAAGCACATGATAGAAATCAATTCTAAACTTGAGAAAAGGTTAGAGGAGAATATTGCATTCTTAAATTAATCTCCCTTAAGACCTTTACATACACACGGGGCATTCTTAAATTAATCTCCATGGAAGAAAATTTCATAAAACTAAAGATTCCATAGTGTTGAAACATAAAATCCAAGATCTCATTTATGATGGGATTGTTGATACCTCTAATGACTCATCCACTCATAGCCTTCATATCCAACTTCATATCATGTCAGTATGCATGTGCTATCTTGCTTATTGGCTTTAATTGCTTATCCTACATGCTATCTTCTTTCATGGATTTTATGGCTTATCCCAAATGTGCTTCATACAACTTTTCAATATGAAAGTCTTTCAAAACATTATACAATATTATGACTCTTTATGCTTTCAAATGCTATGATTGGTTGTAAAATGGAAGAAATCAAGTATTCTAATTGTTCATCCATACTTTATGGATTTTTCTTATTTGTTTAGTTTGATAAAAATAGTTTTAATAATCATAATGTCAGCTTTATGTCAAATAAGGAAAAAACCAAATTTGTAATAAGATATCCGCATGCAATTATCTTTCATATAGTTATAAATGCTCTTAAAATTGTCGTTATAGCCTTGTATCACATGCAAATATGATTTGGAAGAACTTGTTCAATATCTTCCTCTTATAATTCCTTACAAAGAACCTACCAAAATACAAAAACCATATACAAAAAACTACACATTTTACATCATAATACATCATAAATTTTAGAAATTCTCCCCAATACCACCCCACTCCAACTCTTCATGATGTACCTACATTCCAATATCATACAAAAATTAGTAACTTATTGTATTAAACAAGATAATCATCAATTCATTAAATCATTATGAAGAAAATAACATAAGAAGTATATATACCTAGTCAAGTATTCCAATAGGGTCCTCTCTCTATTTTATGGTCTCCAACAAGGCTTCATGATCAGCATTAGCAATAGTAAAAAGTTCTTTTACTTTTGGTCTTCCTTGATGCTTCAATAACTTTACATTTTTTGCTATAATAAGATGCGAATATATGAGAATTACTTTGTGCTTCTGATAGTCTTCGAATGCAGGAATTCCATTCCTTCTAAGCATGTATGTCCGCAGCCATGTTCTAGCAACAACCACTGAACTAGTAGGATACGTGAATCCATCATCATCTGTGATCGGTTGTGCAAGTTTTTGTTTTCCTCTTACACAACGTGCTAACCAATAATCAGATTTCTCATCATTCCCCTGTGGTGCAACCAATGCAAAGACATGTCCTAGCTGAAGTAGATCTGATAGATGATTATGCTCAAGTGAACTTTCCATGTCATCATTTTTGATAGAGGGTATGATAGACAATGGATTAAGATAATGTGGAGCCCATGTGTCCACCCACTCACTTGACTCACAGTGATCCCAATCACACTGAAAACAAGTACGACAAAAACAAGCTAGTTGTCGTGTCCAAATGGTCCATGTACTAGAATTAGAGCTCCAAAATGAATGCATTTTTGATGAGTTTGTCACTATAGCACAATCTGATCTATCACCTATGGACCCTTCCTCAACCAACCAAAAGAACCTATGTACCACTGAATTAAGAGTCCCCACCTGTGATAATGCTAAACTACACCAATCAACAATGCTACGAGCATCAAGAAGCTCTATTGTTGAAATCTTCACTTGCTCCTTAACTAGAGCTCTCTTCACATATGCCCCTGCTCCATCATGTTCCCCTTTTCCATGGCTGGACTCAAAAAAACTCCAAATATGAGGCACCCCTCTCTCTACGTGCATCCTACACAACCAATAAAACATGTGAGCATTCTTGAATTGACCTGTACAGTTATCTGACCAAATGATATGTCTATCCATAGCAATTGCATGCTCGTGTAAGAAATAAAAAAATTTCTCAAAATAATGTTGCACAAACTCGTGAGAGTGAGATCTATCATCACTCATATAAAAATGGTACTCTCTAATAATCTTTTGATTATCTTCCGCACTATCAGGGGAATGTCTATATGTTATGTGAACAAAAATTGCAATCTGAATAGAGTTGTAATACTAAGATTGTGTCTCATTTTGAGGTTGCAATGTGTAGTTATCAGCAAAATCAACAACTGATATAATAGTGCCAATGGGAAAAGTCTCCTTACACGTTCTAAATTGTTGATCCAACCACTGAGACCTGTGACTATGTCTTGCATACTTGTAAAAAAGATTTGCCTTGAAATCTGAAATAAAATTAGCCACATTGATATCTTTTCCAACCAATTCACATCTAGAGCTCTCACTCCCACTCTTCAATGTGTATTTCACCATTTCATAGACCCTTTTTTTCACTATTGTCTTTCCAAGATCTTGTTCACACCCATCATGGAAACATGTGTCAAACTTGGATAAGCCACCACATTCTGAACACTTCTCATTTAAGCAAGCATTTTTATAAAAGGAACAACCATCAACTCTACGACATAAGAGTTGATCTAACAAGTCTCTTGATGATTTTTGAAGCCCACTAGCCCCACAATCCTCCAACATTTCTTTTCTATGCAAAGTAGAATGGATGGAGCATAATAGTTCATGGTGCATAGAAAACTCAACATGATATTTGCAACAACATGTATTTTGAATTTTGAGTGGCACACAATAAAATGGCTTCAAAGATTCAAAAGCCCTTTGTGATATATGAACACTTGGATGACTCTCTCTAAATTGTTTGAACAACATAGTTTGACTTACCTACAAATAGTGTTTAGGATGTGGCGTGCGGTCTCTGATGCCAATTCTCAACTTTAAGACATCTTTAGCATCAGGTGATACTCGTGAGTTAGAGTTCCAAAATTGTATAATTTCTTCCTTCACATTGTCGGATAGCTTCTTATCAAAACGTGGAAGTCTCCCACCAAATGCCCATGTTTCATTTTGAAGAGGATCATAAATTTTCTCTCGTCGACTAAGTGTTCTTCTCAAAGTAGTACGATTTAGATTCAAATCAATACAAGTTTGTCTCATATATCTACCCTTTCTCAAATAATGACTTACCAAAGAGGTTGTAATAACCCTTCAAACAGCTCTATTATCCTTCTCTCTGCTATTTTTCCCAATGCTATTGAGAGCACTGAAAAGATTCTTCACAATAATGGCATTTCTTTCCAACTTTTTATTGACACGAATTTTCAATTTGGAAAGCATAGGTCTCATCTTTTGCATCTTTAATAAGTGCATGAAAAACTGACATTGCTCTACCACTGTCTTGTTGCCGAAAAACATCTGATAAAGTCTTGAAGCCCATAACCGAATGGTTCTTTCTAATTTTTTTCCTTCCAAACTAGTCATAATCATTTCATCAATTTCAATTATCCATTTTGGTGTTTTAGAACCTTCATGTCGATTATAATTAGGAGATATGTAAGGTTCTTGTGCATTAAGTTCCTGTGCATTGTCATCTTCGACATGGTCAATTATGCAATTTGGATTATGACTTGGTAGCATTTCTTCTTCAAAATTTTCAATCTCTATATTTTCAATTTCCGCATTATCATTTTCAATAGGTACATTTTCATTTCTCAACTGTACATTTTCAGTATCTGACTCTATGATTTCACCTTCTATTAATTCATCGTCAACTTGATTGATATTTAGCATACCTTGTCTTTTTTTTTAGTGTTTCATTTTGTCCTTTTCCCTATATGCTGCAATGTCTTCATTGGATATCTTCCTTTTACGTTTATTCTTTCGACGACTGCTGCTCCCCATTCAGATGACAAATTCGAACACCTAAGGTTATATTTTCAAATTCTTTTCGATTGGTTGGGCCCCAAAACACGACTTTTTACAAATCCCATCAAAAAAGAGGTAAAAAAGTAATGTTGTCGGGTCTGTAGGGACAGTCAAATATTTGAAATTGATGCCAGTATAATTGGATATCCAATATTAGATCGGATATCCAATCCAGGATCGGATATCCGATACAGGATCGGATATCCGATATAGGAGGAGGACTTTTGGGGGAAAAACTTGCTAAGGTTTCCCTCCTTTGCCACAATAATATTAATATTATGAAAATATTTGGAGGCAAATGACTTTAATTTATAACTAAGTTAATAGTATATTAGCATTAGTATAAAATATCAATAATATTAATATAAAATAGTATTAATATACCTATAGTATCAATATTATTATTATACCTATAATAGTATTAATATTATTAATATAGATATAATAGTGTAAATATATAGTGTTTATTTATATTAAGCTACAATAAATAGTATTAATATATATTATTATTATAGCTATAATAGTATTATTATTATTACTATACATATAATAATATTAATATTTAGTGTTTATTTATATTATAATTATTATCCTAAAATAGTATCAATAGTATATCCTAAAATATTACGTTATATATACTAAAATATTACATTATTATATAGATATATTAATAAAATATATATTAATATAATAATATTTATAATATATATTATATTTAATAAAAATATTACGTTGTTATATATATATTATATTATTATACATATTAATATAATAATATATAATACAAAGAGGGTCGTCATTTAATGGGTCAAAGGGGGTCATAGGTCACCCTATGACCCCCTTTGACCCATATGAATGACTCGACTATGTCCCTAGGGGTCCTAGGACCGCTAGAGACATACGTCGTCGTTTAATGGATCAAAGTGACCTATGACCCCCTTCGACTCATATGAATGATTCAAATATGTCCCTAGGGGTCCTAGGACCCCTAGGGACATATGTTGTCGTTTAATAGGTCAAAGGGGGTCATAGGGTGACTCATATTACCCATTCGAATATGTCCCTAGCGGTCCTAGGACCCCTAGAGACATATATCGTCGTTTAATGGTTCAAGAGGGTCATAGGTCACCCTATGACCCCCTTTGAACCATATGAACGATTGGAATATGTCCCTAGGGGTCCTAGGACCCCTAGGGACATATGTCGTCATTTAATGGGTCAAAGGGGGTCATAGGTCACCCTATGACCCCCTTTGACTCATATGAACGATTCAAATATGTCCCAAGGGGTCCTAGGACCCCTAGAGACATATATCGTCGTTTAATGAGTCAAGAGGGTCATAGGTCACCCTATGACCCCCTTTGACCCATATGAATGATTCGAATATCTCCCTAGGGGTCCTAGGACCTCTAGGGACATATGTCATCGTTTAATGGGTCAAAGGGGGTCATAGGTCACCCTATGACCCCCTTTGACTCATATGAACGATTCAAATATGTCCCTAGGGGTCCTAGAACCCCTAGAGACATATGTCATCATTTAATGGGTCAAAGAGGGTCATAGGTTACCCTATGACCCCATTTGACCCATATTCCCCATTCGAATATGTCCCAAGGGGTCCTAGGACCCCTAGGGACATATGTCGTCGTTTAATGAGTCAAAGGGGGTCATAGATCACCCTACGAACCCCTTTGACCCATATGAATGATTCAAATATGTCCCTAGGGGTCCTAGGACCCATAGGGACATATGTCATCGTTTAATGAGTCAAAGGGGGTCATAGGTTACCCTACGACCCCCTTTGACCCATATGAACGATTCAAATATGTCCCTAGGGGTCCTAGGACCCCTAGAGACATATGTCGTCATTTAATGGGTCAAAGAGGGTCATAGGTCACCCTATGACCCCCTTTGACCCATATTACCCATTCGAATATATCGCCATTTAATGGGTTAAGAGGGTCATAGGTCACCCTATGACCCCCTTTGACCTATATGAACGATTCAAATATGTCCCTAGGGGTCTTAGGACCCTTAGAGACATATGTCATCATTTAATGAATCAAAGAGGGTCATAGGTTACCCTATGACCCCATTTGACCCATATTGCCCATTCGAATATGTCCTTAGGGGTCCTAGGACCCCAAAGGACATATGTCATCGTTTAATGGGTCAAAAGGGGTCATAGGTCACCCTATGACCCCCTTTGACCCATATGAACAATTCGAATATGTCCCTAGGGTCCTAGGACCCCTAGGGACATATGTCATCATTTAATGGGTCAAAGAGGGTCATAGGTCACCCTGTGACCCCCTTTCACCCATATTACCCATTCGAATATGTCTCTTGGGGTCCAAGGACCTCTAGGGACATAGATCATCGTTTAATGGGTCAAAGAGGGTCATAGGTCACCCTATGACCCCCTTTGACCCATACTACCCATTCGAATATGTCCCTAGGGGTCCTAGGACCCCTAGACACATATATCATCATTTAATAGGTCAAGAGGGTCATAGGTCACCCTATGACCCCCTTTGACTCATATGAACGATTCAAATATGTCCCTAGGGGTCCTAAGACCCCTAGAGACATATGTCATCATTTAATAGGTCAAAGAGGGTCATAGGATACCCTATGACCCCATTTGACCCATATTACCCATTCAAATATGTCTCTAGGGGTCCTAGGACCCCTAGGGACATATATCGTCGTTTAATGGGTCAAAGGGGGTCATAGGTCGCCCTACGACCCCCTTTCACCCATATGAATGATTCAAATATGTCCCTAGGGGTCCTAGGACCTCTAGGGACATATGTCGTCGTTTAATGAGTCAAAGGGGGTCATAGGTTACCCTACGAGCCCCTTTGACCCATATGAATGATTCGAATATGTCCCTAGGGGTCCTAGGACCCGTAGAGACATATGTCGTCGTTTAATGGGTCAAAGAGGGACCCATATTACGCATTCGAATATGTCCCTTTGGGTCCTAGGACCCCTAGAGACATATATCGTCATTTAATGGGTCAAGAGGGTCATAGGGTGACCTATGACCCCCTTTGACCCATATGAACCCATTCGAATGTCTCTTGGGGTCCAAGGACCCCTAGGGACATATGTCCTCGTTTAATGGGTCAAAGAGGGTCATAGGTCACCCTATGACCCCCTTTGACCCATTTTACCCATTCAAATATGTCTCTAACGGTCCTAGGACCCCTAGGGACATATGTCGCCGTTTAATGGGTCAAAGAGGGTCATAGGTCACCCTATGACCCTCTTTGACCTATATGAACGATTCGAACATGTCCCTAGGGGTCTGAGGACCCCTAGGGACATATGTCATCGTTTAATGGGTCAAAGAGGGTCATAGGTTACCCTATGACCCCCTTTGACCCATATTACCCATTTGAATATATCCCTAGGGGTCCTAGGACCCCTAGAGACATATATCGTCATTTAATGGTTCAAGAGGGTCATAGGTCACTCTATGACCCCCTTTGACCCATATGAACGATTGGAATATGTCCCTAGGGGTCCTAGGACCCCTAACGACATATGTCGTAGTTTAATGGGTCAAAGGGGGTCATAGGTCACCCTATGACCCCCTTTGACTCATCTAAACGATTCAAATATGGCCCTAGGGGTCCTAGGACCCCTAGAGACATATGTCGTCATTTAATGTGTCAAAGAGGGTCATAGGTTACCCTATGACCCCATTTGACCCATATTACCCATTCGAATATGTCCCTAGGTGTCCTAGAACCCCTAGGGACATATGTCGTCGTTTAATGAGTCAAAGGGGGTCATAGGTCACCCTACAACCCCCTTTGACCCATATGAACAATTCAAATATGTCCCTAGGGGTCCTAGGACCCCTAGGTACATATGTCGTTGTTTAATGAGTCAAAGGGGGTCATAGGTTAGCCTACGACCCCCTTTGACCCATATGAATGATTTGAATATGTCCCTAGGGGTCCTAAGACCCCTAGAGACATATGTCGTCGTTTAATGAGTCAAAGAGTGTCATAGGTCACCCTATGACCCCCTTTGACCCTAATTACCCATTCGAATATGTCCCTAGGGGTCCTAGGACCCCTTGAGACATATATCATCGTTTAATGGGTCAAGACCTATGACCCCCTTTGACCCATATGAAAGATTCGAATATGTCCCTAGGGGTCCTAAGACCCCTAGAGACATATGTCATCATTTAATGGGTCAAAGAGGGTCATAGTTTACCCTATGACCCCATTTGACCCATATTACCCATTAGAATATGTCCCTAGGGGTCCTAGGACCCCTAGAGACATATGTCGTAGTTTAATGGGTCAAAAGGGGTCATAGGTCACCCTATGACCCCCTTTGACCCATATGAACAATTCGAATATGTCCCTAGGGTCCTAGGAAACCTAGGGACATATGTCGTCGTTTAATGGGTCAAAGAGGGTCATAGGTCACCCTATGACCCCCTTTGACCCATATTACCCATTCGAATATGTCTCTTGGGGTCGAAGGACCCATAGGGAAATATGTCATCGTTTAATGGGTCAAAGAGGGTCATAGGTCACCCTATGACACCCTTTGACCTATATTACCCATTCGAATATGACCCTAGGGGTCCTAGGACCCCTAGAGACATATATCGTCATTTAATGGGTCAAGAGGGTCATAGGTCACCCTATGACCCCCTTTGACTCATATGAACGATTCAAATATGTCCATAGGGGTCCTAGAACCCCTAGAGACATATGCCGTCATTTAATGGGTCAAAGAGGGTTACCCTATGACCCCATTTGACCCATATTACCCATTCGAATATGTCCCTAGGGGTCCTAGGACCCCTAGGGACATATGTCATCGTTTAATGGGTCAAAGGGGGTCATAGGTCACCCTAAGACCCCCTTTGACCCATATGAACGATTCAAATATGTCCCTAGGGGTCCTACGACCCCTAGGGACATATGTCATCGTTTAATGAGTCAAAGGGGGTCATAGGTTACCCTACGACCCCCTTTGACCCATATGAACGATTCGAATACGTCCCTAGGGGTCCTAGGACCCCTAGAGACATATGTTGTCATTTAATGGGTCAAAGAGGGTCATAGGTCACCCTATGACCCATTTTGACCCATATTACTCATTCGAATATGTCCCTGGGGGTCCTAGGACCCCTAGAGACATATATCGTCGTTTAATGGGTCAAGAGGGTCATAGGGTGACCTATGACCCCCTTTGACCCATATGAATGATTCGAATATGTCCCTAGGGGTCCTAGGACCCCTAGCGACATATGTCGTCATTTAATGGGTCAAAGAGGGTCATAGGTTACCCTATTACCCCATTTGACACATATCACCCATTCGAATATGTCCCTAGGGTTACTAGGACCCCTAGGGACATATGTCATCATTTAATGGGTCAAAAGGGGTCATAGGTCACCCTATGACCCCCTTTGACCCATATGAACAATTAGAATATGTCCGTAGGGTCCTAGGACCCCTAGGGACATATGTCATCGTTTAATGGGTCAGAGAGGGTCATAGGTCACCCTATGACCCCCTTTGACCCATATTACCCATTCAAATATGTCTCTTGGGGTCCAAAGACCCCTAGGGACATATGTCATCGTTTAATGGGTCAAAGAGGGTCATAGGTCACCCTATTACCCCCTTTGACCCATATTACCCATTTGAATATGTCCTTAGGGGTCCTAAGACCCCTAGGGACATATGTCGTCGTTTAATGGGTCAAAGAGGGTCATAGGTCACCCTATGACCCCCTTTGACCCATATTACCCATTCGAATATGTCTCTTGGGGTCCAAGGACCCCTGAGGACATATGTCATCGTTTAATGAGTCAAAGAGGGTCATAGGTCACTCTATGACCCCCTTTGACGCATATTACCCATTTGAATATGTCCCTAGGGGTCCTAGGACCCCTAGGGACATATGTTGTCGTTTAATGGGTCAAAGAGGGTCATAGGGTCATAGGTCACCCTATGACCTCCTTTGACCCATATGAACGATTCTGTCGTCGTTTAATGGGTCAAAGAGGGTCATAGGTCACCCTATGACCCTCTTTGACTCATATGAACGATTCGAATATGTCCCTAGGGGTCTGAGGACCCCTAGGGACATATGTCATCGTTTAATGTGTCAAAGAGGGTTATAGGTTACCCTATGACCCCATTTGACCCATATTACCCATTCGAATATGTCCCTAGGGGCCCTAGGACCCCTATGGTCATATGTCATCGTTTAATGGCTCAAAGGGGGTCATAGGTCACCCTATGACCCCCTTTGACCCATATGAACAATTCGAATATGTCCCTAGGGGTCCTAGGACCCCTAGAGAAATATGTCATCGTTTAATGAGTTAAAGAGGGTCATAGGTCACCCTATGACCCCGTTTGACCCATATTACCCATTCGAATATGTCCCTAGGGGTCCTAGGACCCCTAGAGACATATATCATCGTTTAATGGGTCAAAGAGGGTCATAGGTCACCCTATGACCCACTTTGACCCATATGAACGATTAGAATATGTCCTGTCATCGTTTAATGGGTTAAAGAGGGTCATAGGTCACCCTATGACCCCCTTTGACCCATATTACCCATTCGAATATGTCCCTAGAGGTCCTAGGACCCCTAGGGACATATGTCATCGTTTAATGGGTCAAAGGGGGTCATAGGTCACCCTATGACCCCCTTTGACCCATATGAATGATTCGACTATGTCCCTGGGGGTCCTTGGACCCCGAAGGACATATGTCATCATTTAATGAGTCAAAGGGGGTCATAGGTCTCCCTATGACCCCCTTTGACCCATATGAATGATTCGACTATGTCCCTAGGGGTCCTAGGACCCCTAGGGACATATGTCATCGTTTAATTGGTCAAAGAAGGTCATAGGTCACCCTATGACCCCCTTTGACCCATAATACCCATTCGAATATGTCCCTAGGGGTCCTAGGACCCCTAGAGACATATGTCATCGTTTAACGGGTCAAAGGGGGTCATAGGTCACCCTATGACCCCCTTTGACCAATATGAATGATTCGGCTATATCCCTGGGGGTCCTAGGGACATATGTCATTATTTAATGGGTCAAAGGGACCCCCTTTGACCCATTAAAAGACGACATATGTCCCTAGGGGTCCTAGGACCCCTAGAGACATATATCGTCGTTTAATGGGTCAAAGAGGGTTATAGGTCACCCTATGACCCCCTTTGACTCTTATATATTAATAATATACATATCAATATAATTATATATATATATATATATATATTTATATATATATATACACATATACATATTACATTATTATATTTAATGAAAATATTACGTTATTATATAAATATATTAATAACATACATATTAATATAATAATATTTATAATATATATTATATTTAATAAAAATATTACGTTGTTATATAAATATTATATTATTATACATATTAATATAATAATATATAATACATATTACATTTAATGAAAATATTACGTTATTGTATATATTAATAACATACATATTAATATAATAATATATAATACGTATTTTATATATATATAAATTACGTTATTATATTTAGTAAAAATAATAATAATATATATTATATTTATAGATTGTAATAAGATTAACATAAGATATTATTATATATTACTAGATTATATCTTGTATGTTTACATTACGTTATTATATATATATAATATATTAAAATATGCCTTTACATATTAATATAAGTGAAATAATTTAAAAATAAAAAACTAGAACGTTTAAATCGAATTTCCCTCCAAAATTTGAAGATTTTTGGAATTTGGCTACCGAGCCATATTGGATATCCGATGTCAAATCGGATATCCGATATCCGATGTCAAATCGGATATTCGATGTCAAATCGGATATCCAATTTGAAATCGGATATCCGATCAGGCTTGGTATTTACCAAGCCTGCCCGGTCAACCCCAAAGACGTGTTTATAGAGAGTTTTAGTGATACTCAGACTTCGGGTAGCCGTCTGACAATGTTATTTTGATCGAAATTGAATGAAATGAAATGAGTTTTTTAATATCGTTCTCTAGATTCCATCAATATAATTTCTGTAAAATTCTGAGTTCGATAAGTATTTATTAGTTAATTATCAATGAAGATTATTGTAAAGTGCTAATTGACATACTAAAGGAAAAATAGCTATAACTTTCAAACGATATAACATTTTTTAAATCTAAAAGTTGCGTCACATTCTATACTTCGCCTAGTATAAGAAAAAAATAAATAAATAAAAATTTGATCAAATTTTCTATTAGTTAGGGTGGTCAGACACGAGACTTTTTTTAATCCGAAAAAGTTTTGGTAGAAAATTCATATTTAATTATTTATTTGGAATAAAAATATCAAAAAATATGCGTCACATCCGGGCATGAGTCTAGTTTTCATATCTATAATTATATTAAAAAAATATTATGATTTGATTTTGATTAAGGTGGTCAGACATACACCTACTTTTTATTTTCGCCCTGAAATTTTTTTAGTACTGCATTAAAATTCAAACTTTTGACCAATCAATTATTTTTTCCTCCTGATAAGGCCTAGTAGTTTAGAAACTACACTCAATTTTCTACAAATTATTTTCTTACAACTTTTTGATATAAAGTCCATAACCACTTCAAAATTATGTGTCAAGTTGACATAACCTTGATTTGCTAATTTTTCACTGCCACTTAAGGCCATAGTTTGGTACACCATGATCTTGCACATACCCTAGACATAGACACATATATACACACATACATACAGAGAAATAAACATAAACATAGACATAAGCATAGACAGAGAATGTATGGATTAGTAGACCATAAATAATTGATTTTGTAGCTAGCAGTGGCTATCCAACCACAAAATTCGTTGGCTAGATGTTGCATGCCATGCCATCCATCATTGATCTTTTCTTTAATTTTTTCAATGTCCTGACATGTTGTGTGTTCAACTGGTCAATTGATCTCTTTCTACCTCATTTTCTTCTTAAAATAATGCTATTGTAGAAAGTTAAAATTTTATAATGTTTTTTGAATAAGTTTAATTTAATACATATTTTCAATATTTAATTTCTCAAATATTTGAAACATATTTTATTTTATGAAAATTTACATATAATTGAATTTAATTTTCAATAAATATTTAAACCTAAATAATTTTTAAAAAGAACATTTTGAATTTAAGTATTTTTTATGGTATAAATTAAAAATAAAGATAATAAATTACAACATCATTTTAAAATATATGTTTTACTTATAGATTAAAAACTTGTTTTTGTATTTGTCGTAGGAATATACTATTGCATTCACTTATTCCAAAATCTAATTAATCGATTATGAGAAATTAATTATAAGTAACTCAAATATTTCTAAAGTTTTTAAATTTATTTTAAAAGTTTATATACTAAAAAAATTATATGATTGGCAAAATTCTTTTGGTGTTAGAAGCCCCTTTTTCAATGTTGGATTTTTTTGGCTAATTTATAGATTATATTATTTAGACATATTTTATCATATGATTATTTAAAGATAATTAATTTTTAGTTTATTTTGTAAACACATTATATGAAAATGGTTGAAAAAATAAATATTAAGTCTCAAAAATTATTTTTAAAAATGCACTTTAGATTTTTCCAATAAGAGATAAGGCATATTTTTTATTTTTAAATTAATTAAATTTTTTTTTCCTAATTCACCTTTTCTAGAGTATATTATCATTTAACAACATATTTAAAAATTTACAAAACATAAAGTTAGCCTCTTATAAACAAATATATAAATATAAAGTTCAAATTTTTAAACAATTTATTAATTATGAATTCTCTTAGTTTCTACAATAATTTTCTAACTGTACATTCAACCAAATTGAATATATTAAAAAGATATAACAAAATAACAACTTATATTCCATAAAGTCAAAATAAATAGAATTAACTATAACGACAAATACCATGCCACTATGTTACACTTGTTTTAAATATATTTTTTACTATAAAAAAAATTACTAAAAGGAATTGTGATACAATTGCAGTCCCTCTAAGTCTAATGCAAAAATGAATTAAGATTGAAATGATGAATTTGATAAAATGTTAGGTTTATACATTTTGAGTATAATTTATTAAATATTGAAAAATTGAAAAACATAAGAATATTTTTTTTCATTATTATGTTTTCAATTCTTAAACATTATTTTTCATTTTTGTGATGTATATATTTTGCATTATTTTCTATCACTTAACTTTGTATGATCATTGTATTATATAGTTGTAAAAATGGTGAATTTCATCCTTATTCTATTTTTCTTCACTAAAGTAAAACAAATGTACACTATAATATATTCAATTAAGTAAAATTATTTATGTTATACATTTTGAAATACATGAAAATGTTATAAAAAATTAAGAAGAAATAACATATTTTAAATTAACAGTAACAGATTTCTACAATTCATTTGTAAAGTACTAAGTTTTCTGGATTCGATTGTGTGTGTTTATTTATCATCGATGTTTCGGATCACACTACATGATGGATATACTTGGATATATTTTAAATTGTTAATTTATTCTTCTTCTTTTTTAATAATATATAGTTATTCATAAACTATTTGATACAAAAATTAGTTCTAGTTTGATAATGTTTCACTATTTTTTAAAAAAAAATCACATAGATCGAGTGTGGAGTTGAATATTATGATAAATAATTTGAATGAGTAGGAATACTTGGGAAATTTTGTGCAAGACTTTGAAAATATGGATAGAAAATATTAAGGTTCAAACTTTTAGGATTTGGAACATTGACAATGATGGAAAATCTATTTCTATTTTTTATTTTAAAAAAGTTATAAAAGAAAAAATATATATGAAATAGATTTTGCCTTTCTAATATACTATATTTGACAATATATAAAAAAACTAAAACAATGTCTTAATTCATTTGAAACTGTTGGCGTGCTTATTGCATTGGGAGTTTGATCATTGTTAACATTTCAACATTAATTTACATTGATTACTTTTACTCATTTAATAAATAATGTTTTAAAAATTAATAAATTAAATATATATTTTTTTTATATTTTTAGATTTTTGTATAAATAAAATTGTAGATAAAATTATATTTAATAATTAACTAATTAGATATATTTTCATAAATATTTTTTAAGAAAATAAGATATTGATTTTCTAAAGTGTACTTTTATTATTATTTATAAAATAAAACATGTGAATATAATTATATGTTGAATTATATAAATATAAAAGTGAATTATTTTTTATCGTTCAAGTCCAGTCAATACAAGACTCGCCATTTTTTTCTACTTGTAACATATTTCCATAATTTGCAGTACTCCTGTCACATACTTCATGACCACGAAAAATATCAAAATATCAAAATTAATGCTGAGATAGTGCAATTATAATCAGAAATTTATAATCTTTTTATGGTGAAGACTTGTATTTCACAGACTGCCTTGACTTCTCATGTTTCTACGAAAATTCTGTGTTGTGCATCTCCCTCCTCCTTTTTAATCTCTTCCCCTCTCCTCACCCTGCCAATTCACTCTCATCATCATCATGGCCCATTCATTTTCATTTCTGTTTGCTCTTGTTACCATTCCCCTGTTTCTTCTCTGTTTCTGCAGCGGATGTATTCACAGGGAGCGACAAGCCCTCCTTCAATTCAAGACAGCCCTCAATTACTCCTCTCATTCTGACGCCACCAATCTGACATCGTGGGAGGAGGGAGTCGATTGCTGCCGCTGGGATGGCATTACCTGCAGTCACACCACCCTTCATGTACTCAGTGTTAAGATTCACTTTCTTGGCAGTGGAAGTTTCATATCCGAGAGCTTGTGCACCCTCGCTTCTCTTGAAATCATATCCCTCATTAACAGTGAATTTACAGGTACCATTCCTGACTGCCTAGGCAAACTCTCTTGTCTCAAAGTACTAGATTTATCTGAGAATAGCTTGAGTGGGATTATTCCACTCTCCTTTGGAAACATGTCTTCTCTCACAGAATTAAATTTAGTTGGTAATAGGTTGAGTGGGATTATTCCACTGTCCTTTGGAAACATGTCTTCCCTCACAGTACTACTTTTATCTGATAATAGGTTGAGTGGGAATATTCCACTGTCCTTCGGAAACATGTCTTCTCTCATACAACTAGATATGTCTGGTAATAGTTTGAGTGGGAATATTCCACCGTCCTTTGGAAACATGTCTTCTCTCACAATACTAGCCTTATCTGGTAATAGGTTGAGTGGGATTATTCCACTGTCCTTTGGAAACATGTCTTCTCTCACAGAGTTGGATCTTTCTCGTAATCAACTCACAGGAAGCATTCCCCCTTCTTTCCTTAATCTCTCTTCTTTACAATACCTAGAGCTTTCATGGAATCAGTTGAGTGGTTGTATTCCAGAGTTCTTAGGAGATCTATCTTCACTGAGTTTCTTGGATCTTTCCGACAACCAGCTAAATGGAACTCTTCCCTCAACATTTTCAAAGTCGTCCTCCCTTACACGACTCAATGTTCAGGGGAACGCACTCAGTTTTAGGAACTCTTTCCCAGAGCTACCCTCTTCACTTCAATCGCTCTCTCTCAATCTCAATGGTGGTCAGATTATTTCAGAGGTTTTCTTTCACAACCTTAGCAAATTAGAGTATTTGAGTCTGTCCAATTGTGTATTTAATTCCAGCCCCACCTGGATTCCCTTGTTTCAATTGAATCACTTATATCTGACATTGTGCAAGATGGATGGTCAAATTCCGTCCTGGATATCTACTCAATTCTCACTTCAAAGGTTGGAATTAGCTGACAACAATCTTGTTGGAGAAATTCCAACATGGCTATTGGATACAAGGCTTTCCTACATCAATCTCACGACAAATCATCTCCAAGGACACCTTTTGTTAAATTCTTCAGCCTGGAATGACTTGCAGGTCTTGGATGTGTCGAACAATGCCTTTGATGAACAGATGCCATCAACTTGGCCATCTGGTCTGCAAACTTTGTTGCTCAATAACAATTCAATGACGGGAAATATTCCTCCACTGCAGAGTGATTGTGCACTGGAAATATTAAATCTGGCAAATAACCATTTGAATGGAATCATCCCTCCAAGTATAGCCCATTGTTCACAGCTTCAAGTCTTGAATGTGGGGGATAATAATTTGACGGGAAGGATGCCATCCGAATTAGGTAGTCTAACTCTGTTGCAGTCACTGGTGATAAGGAATAACAAGGTCAGTGGATCATTCCCCCCCTCCATATCAAACTGTTCACAATTGATTATTTTGGATGTTGGCCAGAATTTGTTGACAGGTCGGATACCAAAGTCAATAGGAAATATTTTAGAGCTGAGAGTGCTAGCAATGAGGAGGAATAATTTTGAAGGTGGTATTCCTGATGAAATTGTGCGGCTAGAATTCCTTCAAATTTTGGACCTGTCCTCAAATCAGCTATCAGGGTTTATGCCACGTGGCATTTTCAATTTAAAAGCAATGATGGTAGAACCACACCAAGAATTTAGCTTGATTCCAATTGGTCCAAATACCATTCCAACTGATTTTGACGAATATCCAGAAATGTTTGCCTTGTACATGTATAAGAATGGATTGAAAATGGATTCTAAAGGCAGAGATGAGGACTATGCATATATCTTTTCCAATATGGCATCCATTGATCTCTCAAACAATCAATTGAATGGGAATATTCCTTTTGCTTTGGGAAATTTGAAGGGCTTGACGGCCCTCAATCTTTCTATGAACAATCTTAATGGTATGATTCCAAATACTATTGTACAATTGAGCTGGTTGGAATCATTAGACTTTTCAAGAAATAACTTTTCAGGACCTATTCCAAATCTTGGATCTTTGAGTTATTTGGGAGCTCTCAACTTTTCCAACAACAATCTTTCAGGTAGTATACCACAAGGAGGGCACATGACAACATTCACTAATTTTTCATATTTAAATAATCCAAACTTATGGGGATGCCCACTTGCAAAGAAATGTCAGTGGCCAGAATTTGTTCCAGGTCCTCCTATTTCTACTTTTATTAATGAAGAAAATGAGAGCAAAGAAAGCGTGTGGTATTGGATTGGAGTTGGACTGTCCTACGGAGCAGGTTTTGCAATAGTGGTTTTACTTATTGTATTGAAAAGGAAATGGGGACATATGTACTTCAAGGTAGTTGACTGGGTCTTGAAATTTGTTTTCCCTCAACTTCACAATTTGACAATATGAAAGTTCATATTTTTATTGATGCTAATCAATAAAAATGTATTGTATTTCTTTTTTAAGGTTTTCAAATGATTATTCTAAAATACATATTTTTATATATCTATTTGTTTTCTTGTTTTGTAGATTTTAGAACTACTATAAGAACTAAATCCAAGATAATTTTTTGATTTGACTAAAATAGTTTACAACATGGTGTTAGGGCTATGCTTTTATAGTTGATGATGGTTTGTAATGGGAGTGCATGAAATCAATACAAATTTCTTACTACTGTCACTTTTCTTCTTCTTATGATTGATGTATATTATGTTTGTTGTAGAAAAATGGAGATCATTATAATATACTTTTATAATTTTTGAATTAGATTGTGTGAATCGTTTTAATATCAATATTTCAAATCACACTCTGTGATCCATCACATAATATAAAACAATTACTGAAGAAAGAAGGCAACTCCCAGTGACTACTAGTAGAAGCAATTTAGATTTGCTTTGAATTGAAGAAGATTATTTAATTAAAATTTTAAATAATTAGTTACAATTGTACAGATTCTCGAGTTTGTTCAAAAAACATAGCAACATGAAAATTGTCAAATGATGAAGATTCAGTGAGTGATTGTAAGGCATGTCTGTAATATTTATGATTTTTATGGGTCTCTACTACAATTTCCATGGGCCGTTGGCCTTCTACCCATGTCTCCAATAGAGAAATAGTAACATATTTGATATTTCCACAATTTACAGTATTTTCTTGAATCAAGACGAAGGAAAAAATTGAATTTGAAATCTACAGGTATATATGGTAGTCAAAATTTGTACAATTAATCAGCAATAGTGTGACCTAAATAAATAAATGACTATACAGGTAATGTAATCTGTTACGGTGATTGGTTTTTTTTCCTAGACTTACTTGATTTCGCATATAATTCTATGCTAGCACATCAAAATTGTTAGTTTCCTCACATTTTTGAAAATTCTATGTTAGCGCATCAAAATTATTGGTTTCCTCACATATTTTTACCCTTGCTCAGCCGATGGTCCTTTATAATCACTTAACCTAATGGCTCCATTTCCTTAGTATGTTGCACCTTTACAATGTTCCAACAATTTATGTTCTAATTCTTTAGCGTTTTCAAAATTTTAACTAAAAGAGGTGTAAAATTTTTATTGAATACCAAAGAGAGTAGAACAATACAAGAACCAAAGAGAACTACAAAGCTTTATCCTAGTCCACAAGTTGATCCAGCATCTAAGATAAATCAAGGGGAAGCATCGTATGATCAATAATGCTCCAATCTAGTCAATGCTCAGAGGCCCATTTAGCCAAACAATCAGCCACACTATTCCACTCACAAGGGATATGCATAAAAGACATAGAATCTAGAGAAGTGCATAATTGAATGATCTATTGAATAACCAGAGCCAAATGCCAATCCACATGCACAAGGTTCTTACTATTCAATAAATTCACAACCACTTGCAAATCAATCTCACAAATAATTCTTTTCCAGCCATATTGACAACATTGTTCCACTGCAACCAGGATAGCCATGGCTTCCATGAGGTTATTAATATGGTGGCCCTTTTATATAGAAAATAGAAACTGAATATCACTAGAACTATCACGTCCAACTCCCCCAATACCAACTGGACTAAGATTTCCCCGAGAAGAGCCATCAATGTTGATCTTAAGAATGCCTACCTTAGGATCAGACCAATGCCCCTCATGGTTAACATGCTGAGAGTGTTGCCTAACTCTATTCCCAAAGCAGTTGTGGGGGACCGAGGGAGAGCTACCTTGAAGAGGAAAGGAAAGGCATGAGTAAATACCAACATCTCTAGGATCCAAACCTCCACCAATGTCACATTTAGCTAGGAGTATTTCATGAAGAGAATTAATAATTTTCCCCCATAGGTGCCTGATCTCGAGTTGTACATCATGAAAGATCCTCCTATTCCTCTCAAGTCAAACATGCCATAAAATAAAGGAAGGGCCAATAGT
Organism: Cupressus sempervirens; assembly: GCA_028749045.1. Lineage (NCBI taxonomy): Eukaryota > Viridiplantae > Streptophyta > Pinopsida > Cupressales > Cupressaceae > Cupressus > Cupressus sempervirens. The sequence goes on from CM053790.1 coordinate 816,220,405, forward strand.
CCAAGCAACCTGAAGAAAATAAGTCTTGGAAGGGGGATGGCCCAAATGGTCCCAGAATTCAGACAGAGAAGAAACATGCTAGCATGTGCATCCCCACACACTCCACTAGAAGTGCCAAATCTATTTGGCAAAGGGGCACTGGAAAAAAAGGTGAGAAATCATCTCTTCACTTTTGTGACATAAAACATAGATGGAAGGCCCCTGGAAGCCTCACTTGTAGAGATTCTCCCAAGTAAGACAACAATTGTAAACTAGAATCTAGAGGAAAAAGTTACACTTAGGCCATGAAAAAGTATTCCAAACTTTCTTCCACCAAGAGACCTCCACCTCACCAAAAAGTTGCTTTGTTAATAAAAGGTACCCTGAAGAAACATAATACTTACCTGAAGAAGCACCTCTCCAAGCCAAAACATTAGGGTATTGTAGAGAGTTGCATTCCCTAGAAGCCAATATCTAAGATAGTTCCTACCAATCTCCCAAAGACCCACCCAGTGGCCAATCCGAAGAATTCTTCCATTTGTAACCCACACCAAGGCCCAAATTATAAGCCTCCTTATAATGAGCCACCTTATTCCATCCAATAGAAAGGAAAAAATCACAAAGAGACTACAAGTGTGGATGAGAGGATAAGACAAGAGGATGCCCATTCCAAGAATCACTCCAAAATAGAGCCTTAGTGCCTCTGTTATAGATCCAAAATAAACTTCTCTTCACCAGGTGAGCACCAATCTTAAGGGTATTCCACACCATAGAACCTCTTCCCTCAAGAGAAAACTTGGAAATATCTAAAGGTTCAACACCAGGTAAATACTTGTGTGACAAGATATGGGCCCAAAGATGAGACTAACTAAAACACCAACACCAATAGAGCTTAGCAACAAGAGCTTGACTACATAAGATAGTAGAACGAAGGCCAAGGCCTCCTTCCTTTTTTGGCTTGCAAATGGTATCCCAATCGATGAGGCTCCATTTGGTATTTTGAAAATTGCCACTCTAAAGAAATTGGTGAGAGAGAGCATCAAATTCCTTAAGAAAATACACTGGGGGAGCCTGAACAATGCTTTTGTATATGGGAAGGGCCTGAATGACTGATTGAAGGAGTGTCACCCTGCCAGCAGTAGAGAGCCACCTATGAGTCCAATGATTGACTTTTTGTCGAAGTTTTCCAAGAAAGCTTTGCTAGAAAAGCATAGGCTGTCTACCCACCACAATAGGGACCCCCAAGTAAGTAAGAGGGAGAGACTTAATCTGAAATCTCAGGATATTAGCAATCCTCTATTGGATAGGCTTAGGAGTGTTGAAGAAAAAAATAGAGGACTCGTGGTCATTAATTTTCTTCCTAGAGGTAGCCAAATAAGTATCCAAGGTGAGCTGAAAGGCTTTAGCTTCCCGAATTTGAGCCCTCCCAGCAAGGGCCGTATCATCAACAAATTGGATGTGGGAAAGAGTGGGCAAACCATTTCCCCATTGTCATCCTTGAATTAGATTTTGGGAAACATGAAACTTGATAGGTCTGCCAAGTCCCTCAGCCATAATGATAAACAATTAAGGAGAGAGGGGATCTCCTTGGCGAAGACTTCTAAAGGCCCCAAAAAGCTCCATCAATTCACCATTGAGAAGGACCGAGAAGGAAGGAGTAGTAACATAGCTAAGAGCCCATCTAACCCATTCCTGACTAAAGCCAAAAGCCAGAAGAACTTTCTACAAGAAATCCCAATTGACTCGGTCATAAGCCTTAGCCATATCAAGCTTAATAAACACGGCCCGTTCCTTGGAAGTAGACATAGAGTGAATAGCTTTGGAAGCACTAACCACCCCATCCAAAAAAAAATTTCCTGCCACAAAACCCCCTTGTTCCTAAGAGATAACCAAGGGAAGCCAAACTTTAAGCCTCTCTACAAGGAGCTTAGTAATGATTTTATAGACCACATTACAAAGAGCAATGGGCCTAAAGAAGTCCAACTGATTAGCCTCTTCCTTCTTCGGAATAAGGACTAAGAAAGTAGCATTCAAGGCCTAGAGAATTTCTTTGGTGGAATAGGACTCCTGAACCACATCCAAAAGGTCATGATTGATAATATCCCAAAATTCCTGAAAGAATTCAATAGGGAAGCCATCAGACCCCAAAGCTTTGCCTTTTCGCAAGATGAAGACCACCCCCTCCAAGTCAGACATACTAATAGGCCTCATAAGAGAGTCATTCATCTCCCTAGTCACAATAGAGGGAATACAAGATAATATTGTAGTCTCCTCAATCTCAGCTAGAGGTAAATCATCTGAAAAGAGAGCTACCAACAATTTCTATTCTAAATTTTTAGTGTTTTCAGTTTTCTAGAATTTGATATACACTTTTAGCTTTTAAGAATTCCATATACACCCTGAATTATCCTACCATCAACTTGTCAATTTTATTAGTTCCTACCTTATATAAGGCAGGGAATTTTCATTGTACAAAAACAATTCTTCCAAACTAAGGTTTGAAACCATGTATTTTTAAATTCATTTACACTCTTCAAATTTTTGATTTTTTACTGGCCCATGGCCAATTTCCTAAGGAAAATATATTTTTGAAAATTGAAAAAATAGAAAAAAGTTAGTGATAAGAATTAATAAATGCATTCTATCTAGAAATTACTGTTGTCATCTCTCCAATATTGCTGACCGCTCGTCTTCCCCTAAGTTGAAAAGTTACTCACTGACATGGAAAAAAAATAAGGCTTTGGCATTTCCTCCATGGCTCAAGGACTCTACAAAGATCATTTTTTCTATTCAGTACCGATCTGAAATTCATTAATACTTACTATGATAGTCATGGAATCAACATTTACCTTTCTTTAAATGCAAAAAATTGAACAATTTGTAAATGTTTAGAAATTATAATGTGGCATATATATTAAAATTCTTTAAACTTTTAAATTAATTGATTTTAGAAATTATAACGTGGCATACATATTAAATGCAAAAATTTGAACAATTTGTAAATGTTTAGTTTTAAGACGATTTACATATGTTTACAATATGCAAATATGCAAGTTATAATTTATAAGTTGTCCTTTTATATTTGACTTTTAAAGAATGTAAAGTTTTATAGAGATGCAACTTATTGTGGATTTCATTGTGTGTTATAATTTTGTGATAAATTTCTAAATGAATGCAAAACAATTATACAAATATAATCATAGGTCTATCAAACAAAAATCCTTAGGGGGGGTATATTTAATATGCACTACATATATATCATGGTTTTTTTTTTTTTTTTTTAATAGTTTTAGAGTGACTATTATTCCTCAGTGAGTGGCAAATACCATTATTTGTCGATATAGGATGTGGTTTATGTTCTCAACTCCCTAGTCCAGCTTCAATTAGGTATACATTTCTCAACTTCATCCCTGCTTGCACTCTCAAAAGGTAGGGACTCTAGCTTAGCAAGAGCTCTATCTTATAAGATTTAGGGTTTGTTTGGTTACTGGAATATGATTTAAGAATTGGAATTTAAAATCCTTGATTTGGGATTCTAGAACTTGAAATCCAGATTACAATTTTTTGAGAATGTTTGGTTCAAAACAAAAAAGATTTTATATTTGGAATTTTTTATTCCAAGCCTGTTTTGTTCAAAATACGAATATATGGCTCAACAAATGAATATAAAAGTTACAGTGAGAAAGATTATTTGTATCTCCAATTTGTGGTTCAAGGATCTATTCATGGTTCTTCCAACTCCACACATGTCAAAAATGACAATGTTCATTGCAAACTAAAATTCAAGAAAAAGTTAAAAGAAAGATAAAAGAAATTACATGTGTGTAGTACTAGTTATTTTATTTAATCCAAACATATGAGTTGGTGCAATAATAAATAAAAAAATTCCCCTAATTTTAAAAAATTAAACTTCAAAAATATGCACAAAAATAAGTGCCCTCAAATGGGCATCTGGATGTCAAACCCAATTAAATTTCACTTTAGTTGAAATCCTCATTTTCAAAAAATGGGAATTAAAATGAGAATTCCAAATAACAAGTATTTTGAGGGGAGATGGAATATTTGTTGGTCTCAGATTGGTTTTGACAATTGAGTGTCAACACACTTAAGAAAATTCTAAGGTTGATGCCAAGTATAATATAGATGGCGAGCTATAAATTCAATAGGTGCTAAGTAAGTTTCAAGTGCTGAGTCACTACAGGTGCCAAGCGAACGGAGTTACTATAAGGAGCCGAGCAAGACATAAATCCTATATGTGGCAAGTATCAATAGATAGTAAGTTTCGAGTAACATAGAATCAACATATGAGTTTTTAACTTCACAAACTCAGATGTAAACCATTTTTGGAGCCTACACAAGATGAATCTCAAAGGATTGAGAGATAAGATTGAATCTTTTTGATTCCCTATGAAATTTGCATGCAACCAATAAGAAAAGTGTAATAATTTGAGCGGGAAAAGATGGGTGAATATCGATCATGAATTCATACCTAACCCTAAGCCTTGAAAGCCTTTATAAGGAGGTCAAGACCCCATAACTCATGTGTGCATGTGTGAGGAAGAGAGAGGGCATGATATTAGAATGCAAGGAGAGAATGCTAGGAAAGTTTGAAGGGGTGTAAAGACTTAGAAGAAGAGAAACACTATAGAATCAAGTTGATCAAAATAGAGCATCAATACTATGAACAGATGTTTATCAGATTAGGAAGGATCATATCAAATTGAGCAGAACAAGGGTTTGGAATCAATAATAGAAGATTGTAAGTCATCAGATCAAGACATTCTACTATACTTTCAAACCATTGTATTAGGAGAATTAAAATCCTATGATGAATAGGTTGTCTTAACAACTATATTGTAAGATCCTTAATAGGGTTGTAAATCCTTTAATAGGGTGACATTCTAAGTGAGTGTTTGTAAATCCTTTAAATAGGTCACTTTTAATAGGGTTTAAAGCCTTTAACAGGGTAGACCTTTCACAGGGTAGATCATTGATGATGGTCAAACTTTGTAACCTTGACAAGTTATATATTGCTATAGTGATAAGTTGTGGGTGTCATCCCCACCCTAGTTTTATCTTCTCATTTTGGAGGTTTTCTAAGTGATCAAATCTTGCGTTATCTATTTTCATGCATGTCTTTACTTTCATGTTGATTAGATGAGTTAGATGCATGTGATTGATTTCAGTTAAATTATTTTAGAGGTTAAAGTTTGTTACTTCTAATTCACCCCCCCTCTCAGAAGTAAATCTTCCCACTTGTAAATTCCAACAATTGGTATTAGAGTACAGAGTTCTCACAAGGAGAAGCCTTATAGCTTGGAGAAAAGATCTTGAAATGGAAGTCTAAAAACTTGGGAAGATCATAGAGAACCAAGAAATTGAGATACATCTCATTCTACACTCTTTGGAAGAAGCTAGGGAAGAACTAAGAAAATCCTTAAAGAGAAGAAGAGAGATTGCCATAACTAAGAATGATACACAATACAAGGAGATTGACACCTCAAAAGTATTTGCAAATGGAGATTCCAAAGAGTTTGATGTAGCAATAGCAGATATGATGGAGAAGAATAGAGCTCAAGTAGAAGAAATCAAAACTTTGGAGATTGAACAAGAATCACAAGCCATGATGCTTTGTGAAGTGACTGAACAAAAGAAAAGAGCCATTGAAGATAAAGCTATGATAGAAGATGACAAGACAAATCTTATCAAAAGATTGGAGGAAAAGAAAATTGAGTTTGAAAGAATTTCCAACATGCAGCTAGACACCCTAAGCTAGATGATGAATGCACATCATGAGCTGGATGTCAAGGACATTGAGATCTCTACATTGAAGATGCAAAATGAACAACTGCAAAATGACTTGAGAAGAGAAAAGGAAATTTTAGAAAGCTTCAACAAACCTAATGAAGCCATCAAGTACTCTGAATAGCTTTTGAAATCACTAAGGTCCAACAATGACACTTCAAGACTAGGATACACTAGCACTGAAGAAGGAGAGTCATCCAAGACTATAGAAGAAAGAAATAACAAAAGTAAGAACAAAAAACCCACTTGTCATTTTTGTGGTAAGAAGGGCCATACCTCTAATGTGTGTAGAAGAAAGAATGCCAATCAACATGACAAACCTAAACCCATAGCTCATTGTCTCAAGTGTAATAGACAAGGACATCACGCACATGACTGGAAGACTAGAACTATCAAGACACCAAATTTTGAAGTTCATTGCTACAATTGCAAGAAGTATGGACATTGAGCTTTTGAATGCAGATCAAAGCCTATGTGGAGATCAAATCAACCAACAAAGACAAAAAGTCATGGACATCACTATAATTGGGACTACAATACTAGGCATAGCTATTACTACTGCCAAGAGTATGGACACATTCCTAAAAATTGCATAAGAACACATTTTAGTGGAAACTATTGCAGATGGTTGAGCCAAACTACATGCTTCAGTTGTTTGAAGATTGGGCATATCAGCAGGAATTGCCCAAAAAGGTCAAAGGCACCCAATTCAGAGTTCAACAATGGAAAAGACAAAGTTGATGTTGAACACATCAGTAGAGAGATGAATAAAACATGGAAGAAGAAAGATGAAAGTAGCACATCCAATGAAGAGATCACTTCATCCGAAAGGTCAAGTGATCACACTTCATCCAACTAAGAAAAAGAAGGTATGTGGGACTGATTTACAAAGCTATATCATACATCAGTTCCAAAAAAAGTAAGTACTAAAAAGGATAGATCAGCATGAATAGAGATGCAAAGTTAAAATTCCAAGTTTTCACAAGTGTTGCCGTGTGAAAGAAAGTTTCAGTTAAAGCCGAGTAAGGGAAACCCCACTGTATGCCAAGTGATTGAAAATCAATAGAAGCTGAGTGATGAAGAAATGCTTAAGAAGCTAAGTGGACAGCTGTAAATGCACTAAGCATTAAATGCTAGGTATTGAAGGGTATATGTTTTCATTTTGAATCATTTTTCACCATTGTGAGCAAAGAGAAAAGACAAGAAGAGTGCAAAATGATTTCAAAGAAAAATTTGAAGCATTTGAGGAGATTTCATCATAGATTTAGCTTCATTTTGATGATTCAAGGTATTTATACTAATTGTCGAGCTATGCTATTTCACAATTTCTATGTGTCAAGCTACACAAATTCACAATTTCTTTGTGTTGAAACCCTAGATTGCACAAATGGCTTCTAGTTCTAGGAAACCTTGGGAGAATGAATCGTTTGAAGTTCAATTAGTGTCGAATGAAGTAAAACAACTTGATTTTTGACCTATCCCTAAAGTTGCCTACAAAAATGACCCAATCGGTGCCCTATCCATTATTCCTCCTAAGGTAGTAATGGTGCAAGATGTTAGGAGATGCTATAATTTCAAGATAGGTGCTATTGGAGATATGGAGATAAGGGAAATGTATGATAGATTGTGTGAAAATGGAGTCTTGAAAGAAGAATATCAAATCACCGAGAGGAAGGGCTTAACCCCTTCCCTAGAATTCCCTATGTCTTTAAGACCAAATGGATTAGAATTGTGTTGAATAGGATTCATGATGGTAGTATGTGGTTAGAAGATGGCCCAATCAAAATAACAAAAAGGATTGTTCATAGAGTAATAGGGTATCCAACCCTAGATTAGCACAAGACCCTAAGAAGTGACTCCAAAGAAGTTATTGAGAAGAATACAGGAGCCAAATGGAACAAGAGAGGCATGACCATAGATACTATTAAAGATCCTCTTGATTTTTCTGTCAGAGTTATATCTCACAAATTTTATCAATCTAGTAGACTCACTAGTGTTCCATGTATTACAGTAGATGTTGGCTACAAACTTGTTACAAAAGATCATACTTATGATCTTGCAGAACTGCAACTACAACAAATTAATGAAAATTTAGGAGCTATAAGAAGAATAAAGGGAGCCCAATGCAAATTTGGTGCAATTTTGATTTGTATATTTTTCTATGTATAGAATGAATTTCCATCTTTTGGAAAAGTTAACTAGAAAACAAATAGGTTCATAGTAGCCTAGGTAAATGAATACACTGAACAAATGGGGGCAAATTTTGAGATATTAATGACTAACTATTTTGAAGATTTCAAGAAATCTATGAAACAGAGACTAAGGATACCTATTTCATTAGTGGAAAAGCACATTAATGGCATTTTCTTTCTTGTTGATATTGATTTCACTTACATTCAAATAGCCATATCAAGGGTAAGATGGCTTAGATCTCTTGGATATGAGATAAACATTGATGAGGCATCTACAACCATAACAACTCTACTAGCAGAGGAAGTAGAAAAGAGTGCCTCATATTTTGGTACATATGATTTAGTAAGATCCAAAGTGGATGTGGAGCTAAAGAATGCCTCTACATTGAAGAAAAAGGATAAAATAGTGAAAAAGCTCAAAGCAAAATTTAGAGAAGGCACAATAGAGTTAGAAGAGGAAGATGAAGAAGAAGATGAAGAGGAACAGGGACAAGGACCTCTAGCTTTGACCCAAGGCATGGGTGAGGATGTTGAAGAAGAAGTAGATGCTGAGCAAGAAGAAGAAGTACCTAAGGAAGAGCCCAAAAAGAGAAAAGTACAAAAGTAGCCTGCTACACAGGCCAAAGGCAAGAAGCAGAAGACATCTAAACCAAGCCTAGCAAAACCTACCACATGGGCATATACAAGGGAAACAACAAAGCTAGCAAAAGAACAAGAAAAGAAGAAAGCTATAGAACAGGGAGGGCCAATAGAGAAAAAAAGAAGAAAATATGTGGCACCTCCAGAAACAGATGAAGATAGAACTAAGTCTGATGATAATGATTAATTCAGAGTGGTAAGTCACACCACTAAATTTGACTTAGAAAATATTGTTACAATATTAGAGATAATGCTGATTTGACTAGATTGAAAAGCATTAATTTCAATAAGTTAAGTAGAGAGGAGTAGAACATAGTGGAAGAGTCAATCTACACTATGATGGCCAAGTTCAAGAGCACTCCACTTGAACTTGATAATACAATGCCTAAGGAGCTATACTCCATTGTAGAAAATAGATGGTATTATTGCCTAAACATGGAGAAGGAAATAATAGAGTCAACTCTGGCTCATGTGATGCCTGATCTCAAAAAATGTCAAATAAGTAAGGCAAGTAAGAAATATGGGAGCAAATTTGCACCCAAATACAAAGCCTTTAGCATTTTACAAATTAGATTGAAGATGTTTTGAAGAAGTCCACTCTCATGTGCAAAGTGATTTATGGCCTTTAGACAGTAAAGGAAGGACAAGAAGATCCCTTTGAGGGAAGAAATAATGATGAGGAAGAGGAGGAAAATGAAAAGGAGGAAGAAGAAGAGAAAGAAAAAGAAGATGTCATAGTGGAGAAGGAAACACATAAAGGTGAATTGGCAATAGCTGAAGAACAGCAATAGCAATAGAGTGTGCAAGACACACAACTACCACCACCTAGTCCTCCACATGCAAAACCTACACCTATAGAAACAATAACTATCAAGGATGTTCTTGATAGTTCTGGTCAGAACATTAACCCATTAACTATAGAGGACCTTAGAAAGATCCTTCACTAGACTACTATGCAAGCATAGTTGTCTACCAATCTAGTCTTGGTGAGTGTAGAGGAACTTCAGAAGGTAGTAGCTGAGATAACCAAGAAGAAGGTGAATCCACAAGAACCACCTTCACAAACTCCAACTGCCACAAGTGGAAAACCACAAGAGAAACTAGCACAAGATGCATTTGCTAAGGTTGATACCACAATGATAGTAACTTCAACCACCGAGGAGCCAACAAAGGAGCAAATAGGAGAGAAGGATACCTCTACTCCTACAACACAAAGTCAAGGTGCACCTCCTCTAATTACAATCATTGATCAAGGCAGACTTGAAGAAAAAGAAGAAGAAGAGGAGAGCCCTAAGGAGAAGGAACAAGAGGCAATTCAAACATTAGTTAGTTTTCCTACTATAGGGACTCCTATTGGAACCTCATAGCAGCTAAGCACTGATGCAATACCACTGCAAATGTCAGCAACAGGCTCGAGTTCTACCAAGGTAGCAAGGGTACTTCACTATGGAGACCCTACACTTGATGAGGAGATAGTCATACCAAGCTATGACTATAGAACAATGAACATAGAATAGATTGACGAAGTGCAAGAGGCACTGGAGAGGAAGAAAAAACAAGAGATACTTAGGAATGAGTATAGGTAAAGGAAAACATTGATAGAAATCAAAGACATCTTTCTAGATGCATTCAGCTTGAAAGTACCTGATGAGACAAAGGCCATCATGGACCAATTATCTAACATAGTGGACCAGGTACAAAATGAAGACCTAGACACCAATGTCAAATTACTTGAATGGTCTGAGAAGAAATTTCAGATGAAGGTAAATGAGAAAATATCTAGTGAAATAACAGTTTCACAAGTTGAACTAGCAAAAAGATAGAAAAGGTGAAAGCAGTACTTGAGAATATATTCTCACTATAATCCAAATTGTGTGATTCCTCATACTTCACACAAGAAAAAAGCCAAAGGATATTGAGCTTGGAAAGGAACCTCAAAATATCCAACAAACAATTACCAAAGGATCCAGCTCAAAGTGAGAAGCATTTTGCCACAATGCTCCACACTCAAAAGGAATTAGCTATACAAATAGCAGACGAGGAAAATATTAAGGCCAAATTGATACAGATACAGTCGGCCATTACCCCTCACATGGAAGTTTTGAACAAAGAAATGGCCTATGCAA